>WOVY01011309.1:0-638585 GCA_013436015.1 Rhipicephalus annulatus
GTGTTGTTATAGTGCAAGATGATGCTCCACGGGAACTAGGTTTGTCTCAAACTCTGTGTGTGTCTTTCATTCTATATGGTGCCCGGTTCAAAGTTCATGCAGACCAGATCGTGTAAAACAGGACCATGTAAAATGGACCGTGTAAATAAAATAAAATAGACCATGTAAATAAACAGGATCGTGTAAAATGTCGTTTTCGTGTGCAACTGTAGTTGTGGTTGTGCTGAAGGACCTTTCTTTTTATACACTACATAACAAACTTGCTCCTTTAGAGTCGAGTGCATCTTCGGATCGATTGTAAAGGTTTGCATATGCGAGGCCTTAAGTTTTATAAGAAATTCCTCAGTGTGCCACGAGGAAATGTGTGTTCAGCGAAAATTTGTATATCATTATATACAACTCTTAAAGCCTCGTCTACAACTTTATGCAGGTTGACCCTGAGCAGAAAACGAGGAGCGGCAGCAGCCCCCAGAAAAGAGCAAGCACCCTCCAAGCCTCCCGAAGCTCTCTTCAAAAGGAACAGCAAGGTCACTGTGTGGCATTGAAAACCATTGCAAGGAGTGCCTTATCAGTACACTGTGCTGCTCTTTCATCGCAGAAGACAAAGTTGACCACTCCAGAGGAACTTCACGCTGTGTATTGTGAGTGCTTCAGTGGTTTTGTTTTTTGTCCAGCCAGCAGTTAAGAAATCATGTGTCAGATTCAGCCAGGATGGCTAGAGGGAGTCGGGCAGGCATGCTTGGACATTGTCTAGCCAAGTAGTACAATTTTCGCACTGGTCCTCTTGGAGTTACTGCCACAATCACAGAAGCTACGTCACCTCTCTAAATGTACAGATGTGTCGGGGAAGATTAGTTGCATTAGGTTTTTTTATAACTGATAGCTGCCAACATTCTTCATTACACAGGAGTTTTGTTCCTCTCTTATGGGTGTAAAGCCCTCTACAGAAAAAATGCAACACGTCTACTTCCAGAAGACACCAAGGCCCTACTTGTAGGTTTTTTCGGCTTGTATCATAAGCACCTCGTTTGGGGTACATGAACATTTTATAAACATGTACAGCGAAAATTTTGGGTGGCTGGTCGTTTTGTCGTTATCTTGTTCCTCGCAGTATTCTTAAGCATGTTGTGCATTACGTTGTCAATCTGGTTCATGTGCATAGAAGACATTACGAAGTTTCAGGCTACAGTATAAAAAGCCTGGAAGCAAGCTATCAATAATTTTTTAACAGAGTTGCTTAATCTGATACATGATACATCAATAAACTTTCGTGCGTATTCATCAATGTAAACTCGTCTTAGTGTTATCCAAAATGAAGATGTGAGTCGACAGATGGAAACATCTAGTGGGGTAATCAGGGAGAACAGTAGAAGTGCTGGGTGAACAGTAGAAGGCTGGCTGATGTTGCGATAGGAGGACCTATTTTTTAGAAGTCACCTTGTCATCCTTGGCATGTAAGTTTAAATGGGGTCAGTAATGACATCGTCTTTTGGTGTAGGCGTGTGTGCCTGTTGGAAATGTTTGTCTGAAAAAAAACCTATAAGGCAGAAGAGTGCAGCCCTTGCTTCTTTTCAAGTTAGGTTGCGCTGATACAAAGTGTTCTCCTGTCGGAGGTTGGGTAAGGGAAGCAAAAAAAAGATAAATGATAGAAAAGAAGAAAAAAAAGAAAGGGGAATTCAAAGTAAAAGTAGTGCTACACTACTCCTACTTTACATCCCCCTTTTCTTTTTTTCCCTTGTTTTTTTTTCACCTTTTTTGTTACATTTGCATTGTTCCATCTAGTGCATGAATCAATGACACATGGCTTTGCTATAGCAAAGATGCCTATGTGGTGTTGGATTGAACAGTGCATTGTACTTCATTTAGTTATTTACAGACTAATCAGTCTTGCAAAAAGTGCTTCCTGTCTATCATCACACATGTTCAAATGAAAAGTTTGTGCTTGGCTCTTAGTATGCTGGTATATAGCTTCTGTCTTGAACTACTCAAAATGAATGTTACTTTGCTGCTGTTTATGGTAATGAATTTATCCAACATGAAAATATCTTGCCTTGTGAACTTTGTCGGACCTGCCTTTCCTTTTCTTTCCTATGCAGGCATTGTATGTGAGGGAGGCAGTAACAGAGAGGTGATAGCTTGAGCTTCGGAAGAATAAATAGTGGCAGTGAGGCAGTTACGCATCAAACATCCCAGCCATTTTGCCAACCGTCCTAAATGTGTTCTGAAAAAAAATATTGTGCTCGTTTACTGTATTTTTCTGAAAACAGGAAAATGCTAAAGTATATCGCAGAGAACAAAATATTATGCTACGTTGGTGCCTTCTGGACTTCCCAGGATGTCGTCTGGGTGTTGTTTGTAAAAAGTAAAAAGTGTTTCAAAAATACTGCCTCTTCTACACCAAATTCGCTCTAGGTATTAAGTAAAGGTGATTGTGTGTAGTGCATAAAGCTCAGTAATATTAGTGCAATTTGTTCGCCACATCAAAAGCAAGGAAGCAGTTCTCTTTATTTGGCAAGTTATATGATTACACTTTGTCTTAAAGTAGAAATGAATTTTTGAAGTTTTCTTATGATGGCTGTTTTCTGCATTTGATATACGACAGCTTCCGTTCCGAAGTTCTCCATGGCCCTCAATAAGAGACTTCAAAAATCATTTTCCTCATTTAAACAAAAATTGTAATGATAACACTTGCCATGTAACAAGAACTGTTTATTTGCTTTTAACTTACACATAAAAGTAATTTTCAATTAGACAAACACACAGCTCAAATTGCATCTCAATGTGGACAAAAACGATTATATAGTGATATTTGTAATCTGGACCTAACATTATTTTTTTCGTGAGATATAACTTCTGTGCAGTGAGTATTTGTGGCTCAAATATTCATACAAAATGCAGTATTGCCATACAAGAAATGCAAACGATAAACAGTTTGGCTGAATTCTTCAAAGCCTATGTAGCGGAAAAATTGCACGAACGTTACTCGGCTTCAAATACTTTAAGAAGCACTTTTACTTAATATGTATATCAAATTTGATATGGCAAAAAAAGCGGTACTTTGAAATTTTTCTCACAAATAACACCCGCACGGCATTCTGCGAAATTCTGAAGGTACCCACGTGACCACTACTTTTTTCTCTTCAAAACATTTCTGCAAATAACTATTTTCAGAAGAGTCAATTACTATCATTTTTTAAACTATACATCTGTGATGGTCGCCAGGCAGTATGGTTTGTATGTTTGGTGTAGAATAGTCCAGTGCGAAAAACAACAAATGGCTGAGCATCCTTTGACGCTCGGGCAATTTCGAAAGCATTGTTTGTTAGCAGCAATTCAGTTAAGCCCTTGTCTTTATGCTTAGGCCCAGAAACAAAACACAAGTAACCAAAGTAGTCCTAAGAGTCATGTAGTCTCGCTGTTCCAAGGCTTGTGGAGCCTAATTTAGTGCAAGCTTCACCATTTTTTGAAAATTCAGATTCAACCAAGAGGTTTTGCAGGCACAGTGCATTTTCAGCTAACTTGTTTCACACCAGTTACTTAGATAAAAAGCGGAAAGTAGAGGTTAAAATACCATTTTAAAGGCATTGTAGGTAATAACAAAGAGGACTGCTTTCTTTTTTTGTGTGGTGCTTTGCCTGAACGCTGTGCTTTTTGTGGTATAGTTCATTGTCTAGTGAACATAGGCTTTAAAAACTAACATTACCCATGTTGAGGTTGATTTCTTGGTTATAGTCATAGTAGCCATATTAAAAATTATGACTTCAAACTTGATTGTTCTTTTGAAGATTTTTTTCTTGCATAATGATATTTGAGAGTCTTAGTCAATTTTGTTGTAAGAAAACGTGATGTCATAATAGGGTCACTTTTTGTAGAGTCGTTCAGTTCTACCTTACCTTTTACATTTCCAATAGAGCAGTTATTTTCAATATCGGTATTTAAAATGGAATGAGCATGCTGTATGTAGTAAGGTGTAAGCACTTACAGATAGCACATGCACCCAACTTTTCTGTTGGCAGTTTATTTCTGTTATTCTTGATATATATGTGGGGTTTCACGTCCGAAAACCACTATATGATTATGAGAGACGCCGTAGTGGAGGGCACAGGAAACTTCGACCACTTGGGGTTCTTTAACGTTCACCCAAATCTGAGCACACGTGCCTACAGCATTTCTGCCTCCATCGGAAATGGAGCCCGGGTTTGATACCGCGGCATGCGGGTCAGCAGCCGAATTTCTGTTATTCTTGCTCCCCTATATGTGTGCAGTTCGGTTATAGTTATCTGGCTTCCACAGATTTTTAATGGCACATGCGTGGTCCTGCTTGCTTTCATGGTGATATTAACCTTCATAAGTTGCATAGGTTCAACTCTCAAAATTGTTCAAGATGCCAATTTTGTGCACAAACTGTATAGTATAAAGGCAGCAGATGTACATGCAAACACTATTAAACGTACATTGAGAGCTTTCACTTGCAGTTCCTAAAGTTTTACTGTGCAGGAAGCATTTAAATCATAATTTCATAAGGACATATTAATCGATTATCTCTACCATTGAAAATCGTGACAACCTAGTTATTTTCACTGTGATAAGCATGCTGTTTTTTTATGTGGCAGAACTAATTTATACACTCATTCCTTTTATTATTCACATATGCATAACATGAAGGATTGTGTGCCTTACATTTTCAGTTTCATTCTGTCTGTTATATTTCTTGTGCATGTAAACTATTGTGCTAACATGTGTCTCTGACATTATTTGTGCCAATTATTTTCATTTCCAGGTGCCTATGAAGGACACAAGTTCTATGGCAGTGACCTTCGAAATTTACAGTGGTGCCGGAGCCTCAAGCAGCATTTCGCCGATCTCCACAAGGCATTCGTGAGATAAACACAGTGCCACACTTTCACAGTGCTATGATTATTATTTATGTTTAAGCATTTCGTTCTAAAATTGCTGTTACATTGTCCCACCATCCTGTGGCTTAGGTGGAGCTCGTGAAATTACGGTGCAGTCACCTCATTTGTGTACAATCAACACTGCAATGTCACTATTCACAGCTGGGGCATACAGACAAATAAAAAATATATTGATTGTAGCAGGGCTGATGTGTATATTAATGCTTCTCTATTGATAATAATAACTTTATAAGTTCTTTAGGTCTTGCATAGAACACTGCATTATTGTGTTGCAATGTAACCACCATTTATGATCGCTAGCATGTTAATTTAGTAGTTTTGTAATGTATTTTATTTAAAAGGTAATTTTGCCTCCGCATCACGACAATTAGAAAGATGCTGATGATTCAATCCCTCATCATGCACATTTAAGAAATATTGTGATTTGTACACAGTATTGCATGTACTCAAGATGTGGACGTCTTTTCAATTTACACATTATATTGCTCTGCACTAGATTCAGACGTAATATGCACACATTTCAGTAATTTCTGCATGATACGTCTTTCCATAAGATGCGGAGGCCGCATCATACGTCTTATGCGAAGTCCGCATCATACGTCTTCCATATTCCAATAATTCCGTACTCGAGGTCTCCGCATCTTACGGAACGTTTCAGTAGGGTCACATTACGTCTTCTATAAGTGTGTTTCCTGCTTCAATTCGAAGCATTTGAAGCATATTTTGCACTCCTGAAGGAAATAAGAAAATGGTATTGGCAAATGTGCTGACGATTACGTAGCCATGGCACTAGGCAAAAGTATAGCACCACGTTTTCTACATCCTCTCTCTTACGTCTCTATACTCCACTTTCCCATTCCTCGAGAGTAAGGTAACCAACTGCGCATGTGCTTGCTCTCTTGTTTTTATTCCCGACTTCCTTCTCTTGCACAACTCATCCACCCAAGCGTTGATGCTTATAGTGATTTACATTATAAATTTGCAAGAAAGCAGTGTCAGCTGTAAATGCCTAGTTTCTGCCAAATAACGTCTTGCTTATGCTGCATGAGTGGGATAGTCAGGGTGAACAGTGGAAGTGGCTTGTCATCAGGCTTGTCGATGCTTCGATAGGAGGACCTTTATTTGACAAAGATAGGTCCTCATATCAAAGCGTCAGCCAGCCTGTCTGAGGCACTTCCGCTATTCACCCTGAATATCCCGACTACGTGTATTGATCTGTCGTCTCTCATCTAGAATTTGGGTTATGCTGCACAAAATATTCACAGCGTTAAAATCTAATGTAGGATAAAAGAGAGAACCCAGACAAGGGTCGATGTTCCTTTTTTTTGCGCTGTTAACACGCTGTGCCATAAAATGCCGAATATCCCACACAATTCGGTTTATAAGCTAATGGTGCGTGGCCCGCTCTCAATCACGCACCCCTCAGGGAACCTTCCAAAAGAGGATACGCGTTTCTATTTAAGACAAAACAGCGCTGATATCAATGACCTCAATAGAACTCGAGGAAGCTGGTGAGTAGTTGCGCAGATTGTCGGTTTTAATACGTGTTTCTCTGTCGATGTAGCCTGCACCTGCTTCGTAATTTGCGACGGCCAAGATGTTCATCAATTTGTCCAATACGTTCTGGCTGACTGGCACAGCAATGGGAACAAGAACAAAAAAAAGCGATGGACACTTCAGAAGAAAAATTCAGCCTATCCCACATATTTGTAAATCGACGTTGTGCGAAGCATGCGGAGGGAAGGTGACCGTGTTGCGTTTTTTTAACAACACATCATGCAATAGCGCTAAACATATGTACAAACGTGGCACGCACACATATGTTGACGAATTGCAGATGTTTATATAACCAGTTTTTCGCACTCGCGCAACGATGCCAACTGGAGCGTGCGTATTACCAACAACAGAAGCTGATGTGACGCGCTGATGCTCGCGAGGATGCTGGTCCTTGACACTGGTACATAAATCAACTTCAGCGCATGGAAACGAACCACAATTGACGTTAACCCCACGTCACGGTTGCATGAAAGGAGTACATATGTAATGTTTAAAAAATTGTGTAGGCAGCACTGCAACCACTATTGACGTTTCACGAAGATTAGTGTCTATTTGAAAAGTAGTTCCAAGACCTGGCGTAGCTCCGTGGTAAAATACTTCATTTCCACGAAGAATGATTGGGTTAGATTCTAGCTGGGACCATGACATTTATTATATGCATTCGTCGGGTAGACGCTACCGATGTCGCGTATTTCTTAACGTTCGCGCATTAAAATTGTCCTTGTGTGTTCTCGTTGTTTCTGGGTAGATACTAAGTGTTAATAACTTGAGGCACATACCCGCATACCAGCAGACATATCCGCCCGTGGGTATGTGCGACTGTCTGGCGGAAAGTGTTTGACGATGTACGCGACGGGATTGTGACATTATTCTTGTCTTCACCAGCGCATCATATTCGTCACAACATCTTACCCTCCATTGCTAATTTTGGTTCACGTCAAGTTAAGGGGGTGACCACAAGAGCACCAAAGCGTAAGCGGCTGGATAGATAGATATATAGATAGATAGATAGATAGATAGATAGATAGATAGATACGCTCAAAGTCGCTGATGTTCGCTAAGAAATGCTTCGAATTTGAAAACATGTCAAGGCGGCTAAGCATATGCTCATCGTACTCAACTGTGGTATTCAGCGCTTCGGCATCATGATGGTATACCAACAAGCCCCACACGCAGTCACTGGAAGCTATCAGTTACCGGTACCAGTCATCATCCTTCGAAAGCGGGCTTTCATCGATGTTGAAGTGGAAGGGGGACAACGCTCGTTTATGTCATCGGAAAAAGACCGTGTGTTCCTGCTTCTGGCAGCTAGCCTTGATACGCTGCAAGTGCTAGTGAGAGAATGTTTTGAAATCCTAAGGGTTTAGCCAATGTATCCAAACATCGATGTTCATATTTGTTTTTCAGAGAGCTCACCTGCTGAAGCAATCAAAGGTCTTCAAGAAGCTGTAAAAGCAGTTATACTGAGCATGTGTTGTGCTCCTTACGATGCACGCAATTCATTATCTCCATTTACGCAATGCCAAAAAAAACAGTGACCTGTCTCGTCACTAGACCAGTGACAGTTCGGCTTGAAGCAAGCTCCGATTGATTAATATGTGGGGCTTAACGTCCCATAACCACTATATGATTATTTGGGTCGCCGTAATGGAGGGCTCCGGAAATTTCGACCACCTGGGGTTCTTTAACGTACACAGAAATCTGAGCACACGGGTCTACAGCATTGAAGCAAGCCCTCTGGATTGATTGCAATGAATGATTTCCCACCAATTAACGCTATTTAGCAAGAATATATACTGAGCCCTGACGAGAGTGTCTGGCGCGACTTTCTCATACATAACAGTGTATCTAGTCACTGAAAACGTCTTCAATTGGAACCATTCAGCGCCAGTTCGTTTCCTCGCTGCTACTTCAATTTTCATATTATTAAAAAGTTTTATTGAAAGTGTTTTACGTACCAAAACCGCATACATGCTTGATACGTTCTAAAAATACCTTAGATGTTTGTGCTGTCCGGACTTCCTTCTTCTGTCTGTGTTTTCACGCCCTGTATTTTCAGAAAGAATATGTACCTACTTAGTTCTAATTTGTTATTGCATTCTTCATTTCAATGTATGAGGCTTTTTGTATTGGGAGATTCCGGATCAGTTTCCAACACCCAGGGTACTTATACGTGTACCTAACTCCGCTTGCTGAAGTAGCTCTAACTACCGCAACTCTTGCGGCAGTTATTGTAAACAAGAAAAAGGGGATACGAGATAACATAAAGATACATTGCAACCAATCACGCTTCATTCTTAAGTACACATAACACTACAGTTATTGTGTAGACGTTTCGAAGCAGGTTTAGCTAGTATATTTTTTCAAATGGGGAGGGCTTTGCCAAACATATGTATGCGATGTGCGCTAATATATCGGCGAGCACCCAGCTGTAGCGACGTCGCTCTGAATTCGAGATAAATTGACGAAAAACTTAAGACGTGCTGGATTTCGTCAATTGTGCGTGATTGCGAATGAATGCTGCGAGCAAAAGCATACTCGTAACTAATCGTGCAACCTAACTAAATATTATGTAATGAGAGACAATATGCGTAAGCTCATCTGTGTAGCAAGTGAATTCACAGTGTTTATTTATTTATTTATTTATTTATTATACCCTCAGGGCCAGAGGCATTACAGAGGGGAGTGGTACAGAACAAAGGCATAACATGAGGTAGCATGGTTACAAAAAACGTTGTGTACATAAAGAGGTAAAGGAAAGACAAAACAAATTAGTATTTTCGCAACAATGTGGTCACACAAGCACGGATTAAACATCAGATATTTCTGCATATACAATATTGGCTAAGGCAGCACGGAACAGTCGGTTATCGGTGATACCCGCAATTTCAGCGGGAAGGTGGTTCCATTCCCGGGACGAACGGGGCAAGAATGACTGAGTGGCAGATTTTGTATGATAATAGTTAATGCCAATCTTGTGACGGTGGTCAATGCGATGGGAAATGTATAGTGGTTGGGATAAGAGTTCGTTGCGCAGGAAGGAATGATAATATAATTTATGTAGCATGGTTAACCGAAAAAGTTTCCTGCGTGATGATAAAGAGGGAAGGGAAAGGCTGCTTTTCATTGAAGATATGCTGGCAGTACGGTTATAGTTTCACAGGATAAAGCGAGCGGAATTATTTTGAACAAGCTCGAGAGAAGCGATTAGATTTTCTTGGCTTGGATCCCATACTGATGCTGCGTACTCTAACTTGGGGCGTATTAAGGATTTGTAAAGCGATAATTTTAGTGACGATGGGGTTCTAGAAAAATTGCGGCGTAAATACCCTAACATGCTATTAGCGTTGTTGATGATATGTTCAATATGTGTTGACCAGCTGAGATTAGTTGTAATGTGCACTCCAAGGTACTTATATGATGTAACTAGTTCTAAAGCTATGTTGTTTAGGTAATAAGTTGACTGATGCTTGGGGTTGTGGGATACATGCATAACCTTACTTTTGTTAATGTTTATTTCCATCAGCCAAATTTGGCGACAAATTTACAGGGGCAGAATAATTTTGTTTATTTCTCAGTCAATACATAAAAAACGCACGAGTGCTTTGTTGGAAAGGTCAGTCCATCTAGAAATGTTCCCAACCTACATATGATCCGGTCGCTAGTCCACAATACCACGTCATGGATATCTGCGTTTTAAATTTTTTAAACAATGGAGTCAGACGTATTTGTCAAAACAGACTGTACAAATGTTCTTAAAACTGCGCTTCACTGTGAAATGTTCTGGAAGAGATGACTGCTGCTTTTCATGACAACGATACATGATTTCAGTTAGTCGTTGAATGCGCCTCAAAGATCAGCACCTGGCAGGAGTTTTGCTCCAAGTTCGATGACGTGCGATTGATGGTCGAAATATTTCGCAACGCTGTACGCCAGTCATACAGTATATAAAAGCGGGCACCTTTCAGTTCTTTAGCTTTTCCATTCGTATAAACTTGTAGCCTTGTCGCCTTAAGGGCGACGGCAGGAGTGAGGGAGGACCTTGAACTACGAACGCAGAGGTGCGATGCCTAGTGGCCTATGTAGTCAAGTTTCTGTTCAGGTCTTCATGTTAAACACCGATGCCATGCAACCTCATAGAAAAAAATGATATGCCAGATGTTGCGTGCGTCGTGTCAATGTTTTCTAGGCGTATGCTAAGCTCGAACAAACTCTGCTACTAGTACATCAGCTTGTGAAGGGGCCTTGTCTGAAAAGAGCAAGAAATGAACAGTTAATAGTAGCAGACAGTCAAAAAAACTTTCATGTAGTGACGAAACTGTTGTAAATGGCGACAGTCACATATAAGAGGATAGAGCGACCAACAAGACATCTAAGTGATAACCTTCTGCCAACTGCTACGCAAAGCAGAAGAGGCGTGTACCGACGCAGGAATTGAGAAGAGTATGTGCATCAAGGATCATTGTTAGCCGAGTTGATATTTGCTTTAGTGACATACTTTAGCCACTAATCTCTTTTCCGATGCGACACGTCGTTGACGTTGTGCGCATCGAAAAAGAAATCGTTCGATAGCTGGATAGCATGTGGCTGTGTGAAGACTGCGCATGTATGTATGTTGTGTACGTGATGCCAGCTGTGCTTTTAGGCTACTTCAGTCGGAAGTGCCGCTTGTGCTTGTAGTTGGGCGTTTCTTTACTCTGTGCTTGTGATATCTCGTGCCTAAAGTATGTCATTAGGCATGTGCATCTTGCGCATCCATGATTAAAAGCATCGATCTAAAATCAGCGTGTACGAGCACGTTTTTAGGAAGAAAACTGTCTATACTTCATTTATTGTCAAGGTTGAACTTGCAGGAGGACGCGAAACGTTAAAAAATATCACGTGATCCACTTGGACTGAAACAACCCGAACTTCGCTCACTAGGTCTTTAAGGTACGCTTGTGTCTTACAAAAGAAAACTGCGCTCGCGTGACCATCACTTCGTCTTCGAAAAATTTATACAGTGATCAAAGAGATAAATAAAGAGAAAAAACGATCTCCCACCGATGGCTTTGTTCATTAGCACTTTTGGTAACCCCATAAAAACATATTAAGAATTTTACCAGTTAACACGACTAATTGCGTGATGGCACATTATGTGACTGAACTGTTCAACATTTCGGCCTTAAGCCTTATGTTGCCAGCTTGGCTTTATTAGTGTGTCACATTACCTAGATAAAATGACCACTGATATCATATGCATGAACATCGAGAAGAAAAACCGATTTCCCAATAATGTTTACACATCACAGCGAGCTACACAGGACTAAATAGACTTGCCGATGCGCAATAGGTGTAGTCCGCATGAATTTGCAGATACCACCTCGGGCAGCACTGATAGAGGGAAAATATAGTAAGAACCGCGAAACTCCTGGGCGTATGTTTGTGGCTCCGAACTGGCACTGACCAAAAGTGGCACCGACGAAGTAAAGGTACTTTCTGAACTTAGCCAATTAGTGTGATTATCACAACTTGCGGTGCCGGCGCACCAAACTGTGCATTAAGCAATGCTCTTCTAGGTCTTAGCACCAGAAGCACGATGCGATAAGAAGGCCCGTCACAGTAAAGGTCCCAGCTTCTAGTTTTTTACTACCCAAGTTTCAATAAACAGCCTCTAATTGCAGGTGCACTGGTGTTATTGAGCTTGGCTCCCTTAAATGCAGCCGTGTGCCTGGATATCCAACCACCGACATTGTTATGGAACGAGATAGGGGCTAAGCGAAAGCAGAGGGTGCGTATGATTAAAGAGATAAGCCTGGATAGAAGATGTGCTTTGTGAACGTAAAGAAGTAAAAAGTATATGCTTACCTGTTTATGCAGTCGGTGATAATGAGTGCAAAGACTTGATGTGTCTTTCCCTGCTTGTTTGTCCGCAAGGTGTAGTCTGCTCATTTCTCTGGTGGGTCGAAATGCCAAAAGAGCTATGCCATATTACTGGATCTACCGTGTGGTCAAAAGCCTTGGACCGCCGATGCTCTGTCGACCCGCAAAGTAAGCAGCGTCAAGGTCTGCGTGAGGTCTCAAAAGTAGCTCCACCTTTTCCCCATGCAGGACGACTTGCAAGGCTGTTGTGAGGGCTTTTAGTTCCTCATTTGTCTTGGCGTACGTAGCCGCGAATTGATGGCCGCGCCAAAGGACCAAAAACATCACTCCACCTTCGCGATGGTCAGGATTGGAATAGTTGCTTATCAAGCAGGCGTAGTACGCTCCACACTCGTGCCTCACGCGGATCGTGGTGTGACGACGGGGAATAGATTGCAGCGCGCCCGCCAAGTCCCGTATAAGCTGGTGAAGGTCGAACAGCAGCATGTTGGCTTCGAAGCGAATGAGAAGCCATGGGCAAAGATGGTACCTCGAGATGAGCCAGCAGTAGAGCTTGGCGACACGCAGCAGGCACTCAATAACGTCGGGAGTCGCTTCCAGGGCCTGGCGTATTTCTTGGACGGTGATTCCCGGACACACTCTTCTCAGCCGCGGAAGCCAATCTACGTTCTCGTCATCGAGGCATTGAAGTTCGTGCGTCGGAACTCGCTCCAAGTATACGCTAATAGCTCTTCCAAGACATTAGACATACTGGTAGAAGGCTGGGAGGCCAAATAATTTATTCCTGATAGTGAATTTCACTCGCCCACGTAGACGCTAAGGAAAAGGGCGAAGCTAGACCACAAATGGTAGCGACAGGGAAAGGGATGGAGGACAATGCGAGGACAGTTAGTCTGCGAAACACATGTGCGGTGTGCGCTGCATCAACGAAGCTACCAGTAATAGCTAGTCTTTAATGAAACCATATAAACTTACTCAGGAATGTTACCATTTTGGTGATATTTGCATCGGAAAATCTACAACACTGCTGATATACAGATACGCAAGCGCACAGGGAGCACCATATGTAACACATCACAAACGTAGTTCAGCGCTAATTGCAACACTCTAGATGTCTTATCAAGACAAACCAGATAAAAATATGAAAGAGGAAAGAAAACAACATATTCTGAATTCAATGATGATGAGTGTCTGAAGTAATAAGATTGTGAATTCAGTGTTACCGCAAATCACCCGTGACGTTCACCACTCCCAAATGTAATGAGTGCCAAGCGTTTTACAGTTATGTGCAGCGTTTACCGGTCACGACTCATAAGTGTATCTTGTGTTGAATTTTGGATTTTGTATTCCGTTCGTTATTACTGCTTTGTGGTATTGGAACTAGCTTTAAGTTTGCAAAGACAAGGTGTGGAAACATTCCCCTGGTGGGCTTTGTTTGTTTCCAGTCATACGAAATACATCGCAAAACATACCGCGCTGTCATTCGCTGCACAAGCCTGCCGTCGTCCGGGATCATCATAGCCAAAATCTTCATTGTCGTCAGCGTCACCAACTTCGTTGTGACGTAATGTGCATAGCCTCTGTCTGCTGTACCGTGGTGGCAGAAAGGGAATGTGTTTGTTTGTCGCCCAAACGATATTGGTGCATACCCACGATGGGGATTCGCCACACTGTACCTAATGTTTTTGAACGCGCTTGATTTTCAACGTCATCAGCACCATTATCAGAGGCGTCTACGGCACACGCCGACGCCACAGAGCGTATAATTTTGTCCGTGACTCAAAGATCCTTAAGATGCGAATACAATAAACAATGAAAATTACTGAGTCATAGCGGCAATTGAACCCAGGCGATTTGCATGACAAGCAGTGTTTTACCAGATAGTAGCACGTCTGCTAGGAAATGCAGTGCCGAGAACTTACTAGAAAATGCAACGAAAAACATACGTATCTTGTACGCAGGCTTCACGCTACAACATGTAATATTGCAATAATATCGTGTGGTACAAGCGTCACATTGCCATCAGGCCTAAAAACGTATCATTATCAAAACGACTTCGTGGTTTAAAGTCCGCCATCGAAGAAAACAGGCACACAGCTAACTCCATTTACGTAGCCCATTTGCGCGGCTTTAAGGCCACGCAAAGGGAGAAGAGCGAGTTAGAAAACATTTCACACTCATAAATACGCGAGGTTTAAGGCATGATACCTGTTACACGGAATGAAGTCATATGTGAAAACGTGACAGGCATGAGCGAATTTCAAATTTATCGACAACATTGAAGTAATACAGAATTTAACATTCTCGAGTAACATCGTACAAGAAAAAGTAACAGTATATAGCTATACCGTTCATCTCTTAAAGGCGAAGTTAAGGATCTACCAATTTTTTAACCTAGGCCTGCTCATAGGCGAAAGCAATCTTTTCCCTTCTCATTGAATGTGTGCACCCGAACTCGAGTCGCCTTGATCGCTGCATCCTAGGTCGGCCCGCCATTGACCAAGCGATCAAATTGTGTGTTGCACCAACTTGGGACGCCACGCTACAAATCTACGACGTAATCACGAGCTGTTTCTTTTTCCATTAGCCATTTCGATGCCAACACTCAGTTTTAATTTACGCGGCATTTCGGGCTTTCGATAATGCTTTCGGATTTCCGTTACAGCGTAATGGTAATGAACCTATTTCTGGCTGTTTTAGCTAAACTAAGCCCAATACAGATTTCGTGGCGATAACTAGGGATAAAAGAAGCTAAGTTGTGATCATATTTATAGTGTTGAGGCCCAAGTTAAGATGATAGTAAAAAGTTCAATGTTTTAAGGGCAATAAAATTAAATTTTAATCATTACCATTCATTTTGACAAGTGGTTGAATAGGCTCGGCGAATCATAACAATAGTACACCAAACATTTATTTTCATTTATTGTATGTTGAGCCAATAAAAGACATTAGCGCAACGTGACGCAATGGTCGGCAACAAAACTGTGTCTTTGAAATTAATCCATGCCCCGCCGCGGTGGTCTAGTGGCTTAGGTACTCAGCTGCTAACTTGCAGGTCGTGAGATCAAATCCCGGCTGCAGCGACTGCAGTTTAGAGTGAGGCGAAAATGCTGTATGCCCGTGTACTTAGCTTTAGGTGCACGTTGAAGAACCACAGGTGGTCGAAATTTCCAGAGCCCTTCACTACGGCATCACTCATGATCATGTGATAGTTTTGGGGCGTTAAGCCTCACATATGAATCAATAAAATTCGCCTGTTTTTAGCCGCCAATCCCTATGACCACGTCAGAAATATGTGCATATAAAGAAAGTTTGTCAGCTGTATCAAAACAACACGTAAATTGTTCAAAAACACTTTTTTGTTTGACGAATTTCAGGGAAATAAAGATCAGCATCGCAATTTGTCGATAGATATGGATTTGATGGCTCGTGAAATTTTTCGAAATGCCTGAAACTTGGGGAGCCTATTTTCAGTTATGCTTACTTGAGGTCCGTGAAACCTTTGACACAGACCACACCAGCTATAGGGTACATGAAACGCAGCGTAGTTCTACTGTATTGCATATTGCCTTAAACCACATTTTGAGCTCGTGACATGAAACTCAAGATATTCAGATAGTAATGTGACATGCTTTAACGGTACATGATAGATCTAGATGTATCCTTGGCAGAACACGGGAGGCATAGCGTTTGTGCGTAGTGCAAATGGCTTCCTAAAGCAGATGAGATTGTCGAACGAGCTGACCTGTTCTCGTTCTCAGGATGCTCCACCTAGAGAGACAAAGAAAGTACCGCAGGACAGTAAACACAAATGGTTGAATTCCTACCATCATCATTATCATCATCAAGAGCGTGACTACGTCCACTGCAGGACAAAGGCCTCTCCCATGTTCCGCCAGTGAACTCGGTTGACTGGCGGAAATTCCTACCTAACATTGAATAAATGAGACAGCAAGCCAAAGCATGCGCACTGTATCTACTATGATGAAAACACGTGTATGAGAGCGAGTGCAAAGGAATGTCAAAGGCGCGGTCATGTTTTTATTTCAGGGGAGTACGCGAATGACGCACACTCCAGAAACAAGTACTGCCCTTGTGGTGTCAAAAAGCAGTCAAGAGCAAACACTCGAGTGTTTGCTGACGATAGCATGCGTACGTGTAACAAAGCACTCCGCTTGATTATCGGAATATTTTAAGCGCAGAAAGATTAACAAGAAGCGGAGGCTAGTCTCAACTACGCTGGTTATTAATAACACTAAAGAACCTCACCTTCCTTGCGGTAACTACTCTTCCGCTTGAGCTCGTGGGCGACCATTCAAGAAAAGCCGCGTAGTTATACTGGGGTTTTTGTCATGCCAAAGCAACTTTGAACCACCGATGTACTGGCAACGGCAACCAGCATGGTATGCAATGACCAAGTTAGCGTGGACGCTGTCTAACAGTTTCACGCTCTAACCCCTCAGGGAAGACAGGAGGATTATCTGTTGCCTATTTATTTGCACAGATGTGGCCGCGAAGCGCTGGCCGCTCCAGAACACTACGAACACCGTTTCCCACGTTAGTGGGGTCAGATCCATGCAGTCCCTGACAATGCAGCCAAGGTACGTTCCGCGATCGAACAACACACTGAAAAAGAGGGGCTGTTCAATGAAAGATTGCATTGCACTTCTCATATTGAAGAGAAGTGAATGGGAGTCGGCCCGCAGTGCGGAAGTACTGAAGCGAAGCAGAGACCACGGGCCAATCTTCTGTCTGGACCTGAGTCAGCCGTACATAGAGGTGACACGCGTATTCAATACGAGCATGCTGGGAGATTCTTTCAGAATGCGCTGCATTTCCTGGATGACCACTTCCGGCGGCAGGGTTCTCAGCCACGAGAAGAAGCCCCCGTCTTCAACATCAGGCAGGCATTGAAGGTCCTGTGGTGCCAGTCGATCGATGTGAGCCAGCAGCTCGTTCAGGAAAACGTTTACTATTCTCTAAGAAATCGGTTGTGATTGCGACCATGTGCGCCCTTCTTAAGGACTTTGCTCAGTCGCAAGCCTATCGCGAAGCATGAATGCAACTGGCCGATGTTGGGGAAACGAAGATGTGCAGGTGGTTAAAAAGTGTAAAGGATACATGTGAGTGGTTGGCAAAGGGGGGCCAAAAGGCATTCACAAAATAAAAATTATCGCTGGCATTGACTTGCCTAGCGGCACATTTAGAAGCAATGAAAATTAGGATTGCACGCTTTTTTCTCCCTCGTTGGCTGTTTCACGCTGCAACAGTCATCCCTACGACAATCTATGCACCCTTTTTCTTTACTCTTGGTCTCGCATTTGTTATGATTAAGTGCATTTCTCGGGCGCACATATCTCCGCATGCGCTTAATAAATTGCTTAAAAACTACGTGCTAAACATGGTGCATGGCACTGGTTCGTTTGAACAGCTTTATCAGGCGGGAGGGATCGCAGTTTAAGGAACAGCTAAAAGAGTCAGTGGAGCTTGAGTGATACCACCCTCTCCTCCAAGGTATTCTGTGACGTGGCGCTGTTGTCCTTGGTCAGTGTTTGAGCGATAAATTTCAAATCGCGCTCAACTGCGCCTGATAACGTGCTCCATTTGATAATGCGCTGTAGGTAAATTGAGAGTGTGGTGGTATATTTGGCTGATTCTTCCCGATACTTCCACACAAGGATTATTGCCGCATAGAGCGTAGCTGCACTCCCAGCATCACTTGCTCGCCAGGAGCGAAAGTGGTGGCATTCATGGCGATGAACAAAGCCCGTGTTTTCGAAGATTTGATCATTTCGCTGGCTAATGAAAATGGCATCCGATTCATGAAGCGAAGACTGATGATGGAACGTAAATTCTTGGACGATTATGAAATGTTTATAAAATCTTTATTACATGATTACGATGGTGCCGATTGCCCACCGAGGCGTGATAACGGACACCTGTATACGCTGCTCGTGTCGGTCCTGCATCAGGTTGGAGTCTGCGAAGCGTCTCTGTGCCAAGTGCGCACAATCACATAAGTACTAGGTACACGCGCATCGCGTTCCAATCTTTCCAACCACGTCTCATTAAGCACAGGTGTTCACCGAACACACTTTGGAATTGACAAAGCGACGAATGAATGGACGGATGGACGAACCCATTGATGCACAGACAGACAGATAGATACATGTACGGATGGACGTACGCACTGACGAGTGAAAGGACGGACAGACAGTAGCACTGATGGTCGGATGGAATGATCATGGCCTATTTTAACACGCAGCTGTTTTATGCCAGGGTCCACCAAGACTTCAGTGATGTGTTTCTGTCACGGAAGTGAGGTTCAAGAAATAAGCACGATCAGAAAGAAAAGAAAAATGACCTCGTAACTTCAAACTTGACTGCAATTGTCTTCGAAAGACGATAGTCTTATGCCTGGTGAGAGAAAATACAACAAATGTTTCATGTCTTGCACGGGAATTGCCGTGAGTGGGACTCGGGAGGTGCCCAGTCAGGGACTGTTAATGTGCGCGCCGCCTCTGTGTGTGGTCGGGTAGGCTGCCTTGGACATATACACACAACGCGCTTTCTATTGGCCTACTCATAAACTAGGGGTGGCTGCATACTACTGCTACTACAGATGACCCACGGCCTAAGGAGCTTCGTCCTTAAAAATAAAGCGACCTTCGCGAAAGTCAGAGAGATGTTTCACCGATGCTGCCCAGTAAACAACCTAAGTAATAGCACTGTTCAGATGCCCGCCTACGCATGTTGCGTCCATGATTCTAGCCGCAGGCTTTGCATGAAAATAAAGTGCTTTAGTTTCATGACGACAAGATGTATTAAAGTAAAAGACTTTGGTTACAGCTGCTTGCATGAAGCAAGGCATGTTTGCTTTTTAGATGATTGTTGCACTATTTTTATATTGCACTTGCCGTCTTTCGAAAAACGGGGGACGTTGTTGAACGCGCATAATCTGAATACGGATAAACTCAAACAAGGCCCCGACGTGGTGGTCTAGTGGCGAAGGTACTCGGCTGCTGACCTGCAAATGGTGAGATCGAAACCCGGCTGTGGCGGCTGCATTTTAGGTGGAGGCGAAAATGGCTAAGCCCGTGTGCTCGGATTTTTGTGCACGTTTAAGAACCCCACGTGGTAAAAATTTCCGAAGCCCTCCACTACGGCGTTTGTCATAATCGTGTGGTAGTTTGGGGACGATAAAATCCACATATCAATCTTACCCTCGTATAAGGACTAACGCAAGCTGTCATGCGCACTTGTTTATTTTCGCCGCTACTTTCTTGCAGGATTCGGAGGGGCGCGCTCACCGCTATTGTCTCTCCTCACGATAACAATTTAAATCGCTCCGTAAAATGCTCTCGTTTCATCTGGTAGCATCGCCAATCTTACTTTAGTTGCTGGCTGAATGCGAAACCTGTCTTAGGTGGGCTCACATCGCGGATAGCACAGCTACCGCCACAGCTGAAAGCTTTGTTGGCGTTCCATTCGCAAGCTGCCAGCTGCAGTTAAGCACCGCGCTATCGCTGACCGTACGACCAAGCCCCATCCACAATTAGGACGCAGATACTCCTGCGCTGCCTGAGCACTTTACAAGGATATCGTCACCCCCGCAGGGGCGCCTGCACCAGTAGGCGTTTGGTGTGTAGCGACACCACGGACCCGAGCTAACGGGGGAGTTTTGACTCCCCCCCACGCCTAGCCGTGCGTGGCTTTGCCGTGTCCGGGAAAAAGGGGATCCTGGGGGTTGAGCCGACGCTGGGTGATTGGACCTTTAAGGCCCCCCGGCAGAGGCAACACACCCCTTTGGCCCCGGCTTCACGTAAACGGCACCCCTGGGCTGACCCACCCAGGGGAAATCGGCAGTCGCCTTTTCCTGTCTCCCCCTTCACATCTTCGTCTTTTCTCTTACTTTAAATCTTTCCTGTCCTCTACTCTCTTCTGTTGACTTCCGTGTTTCCTGGCAGCAAGGGTTAACCCTGTGTGGCTATCCTACCTTGGATACACCATATTCGGTTATAGTGGTGGTGTACAGCTGGCGTCTGCAGGGCGTGTGCTTCCAGACTCTGCAGCGTCCCCTTGTAGGACTCCATGGTGGGTGGCCGGCACCGCTGCCGAAAAGAAACCTTTTCTTATGGCTAGTTCCTTCCCCCCACTCTCTGATCGCCCTCAGAAAAGAGGGCGCACCGATGAAGTCTTCCAGTTTTATGGTCACCAGAGAGTATCCTTTCCTCTATTTCACGTTGTCCACGCTGACACACCCGGCAAACCAGTGAGAACAATTTCACCTTTTCTTGTTTCGAAGTCCTTGACAGAAATCTTTGGCCCAGGTTATAAAGCATCGAGAATGGCAAGTGGTGACCTCCTGTTGGAGCTCCGCGACCAGAAACAATATGAAAAATTGTCTAATCTAGTGAAATTTGGAGATACCAAATTAATAGTAACCCCACACCGAACCATGAACACCACCCGTGGCGTTGTCTCAGATGATGACTTGTTAGGGCTGACGGAGGCTGAACTCCTGGAGGGTTTTAGCGAACAGAATGTCATCAACGTGAAACAAATTAGGATGAGGCGTGATGGCAAAGAAATCCAGACTAAGCACCTGATACTTACTTTTAATTCAAGTGTACTGCCCGACTCCGTTGAGGCTGGGTACATCAAGCTCCGAGTGAGGCCATATATATTGAACCCTCTCCGATGTTTTAAATGCCAGCGATTTGGCCACAGTTCTCAGAACTGCCGAGGCCGCCTAACTTGTGCGAAATGCAGTGCTGACGAACACACATCTGATGCCTGTGAAAACTCTCCTCACTGTGCGAATTGTAACGGGGAACATGCCGCATACTCACGGTCATGCCCAAGCTGGAAGAAAGAAAAGGAAATTGTCACGATTAAGGTAACACAAAACATTTCATTTTGGGAGGCACGAAGGCAGGTGTCCTACCTGCCAGAAACCAGCTTTGCCGAAGTGGCGCGTCAGGAGGCAGCGCCACGATGGCCCCCGGCGCCTGTCTGGCACACGCGTAGTGCGTCGGCGATGACGCCTTCTGCCCCCTCGGCAGTTGCAGCCAGTGCTGCTCCGCCATTGAAGAAGGACCCACCAGCCTCCGGGCTGGGGGCCGCGAAGGCCTTGTCTTTAGAGGCGAGGCCCTCAAAACAAATGCAGTGCTCGCAAGAGCGCGTGTCCAGCGCCTCGCAAGAGGCAATGGACACAACACCGAGCGCGAGGGCGCAGCCAGCGCCTAGGGATCGGCGCGACTCTGTCGACCGATCCAAAAAAGAAAAATCTTGTGTCACGGCCCCTGGAAAGGTTCCGTGAGCCTACTTTCCATCCTTGAGCACAGAACACAAAATACACCTAAAATTGACACACAAATACTACACTGGAATGCCAGAGGCCTATTTAAAAACGTAAATGATATCAAAGACTTGCTTTATGACTATCAGCCAAAAGTGTTCTATGTTCAAGAAACTCATTTAAAGTCGACTCATGTGAATTTCTTGAATCAATATGTGGTTTTTCGTAAAGATCGAAATGGTGGCAATTTCTCGTCTGGAGGTGTGGCCATCATTGCACAAAGAAGCGTAGCATATCAGCACATTGTGCTACAAAGCTCTCTTGAGGTTGTGGCTGTTCGCGCTATTCTATTCAGCCGTCTTATATCTATCTGCTCGATCTACATAGCCCCTGACGAACCATTCAATAAAACAGAGTTCGAAAAGCTTATTGATCAGCTTCCAGAACCATATGTGTTAATTGGAGATTTTAATGCTCACAGTTTGCTATGGGGTGATACCAAATGTGATGCGAGAGGTCGTGCAATAGAAAACTTTTTTCTCGCATCCGGAGCCTGCCTGCTCAATAAGGCAGAGCCAACATACTTCAGTACCACACACAATACATATTCATGCATAGATTTAGCCATTGGGTCACCGTCACTCCTACCTTACTTAGATTGGAAAGTTATTAATAATCCATATGGAAGTGACCATTTTCCAACTCTTTTAGCAACAAAACAACGGGATGACCGGCCGTCTTATCTCAAAAAGTGGAACTTTCATGTTGCAAACTGGGTGAAATTCAGAGAGCTATGTACACTACACCTCGAAGAGGTAGACCATTTGGAATAGAAGAGATGGCCAACTATATTTCGGAATATGTTCTTACTTGTGCAAAAAAGTGCATACCGCAGTCCAGGAATGATAAGTTTAACGCAAAGCCATGGTGGAATCGGGAGTGTGAAATTGCTAAAAAACGGCAAAACAAAGCATGGAGGGTTTTTTCTCGCTACCCAACAGCAGAAAACTTGATAACCTTTAAAAGTTGCAAAGCGAATGGCAGGCGTGTTCGCCGCATAGCCAAACGGGAAAGCTGGACACGCTATATATCCTCAATAAACTCCTACACAGACGTCAGCAAGGTTTATAATAGGGTGCATAAACTTAAAGGACAAGGCCCAAATCCCTTCCCTTTGGTGAATGACTGCGGTGATACAATAGAAGAACAGGCAAACGCTCTTGGCGTACAATTCGAGAAAATTTCAAGCTCAGAAAACTATACCACTAAGTTCTTACGCCACAAAAGCATAGCTGAAAGTGTACCTCTGTGCCGGAACAAGCCTCGATCAGACGGATACAATAAACCACTAACAGTATATGAACTGAAGCTCGCCCTTGGTTCCTGTGGGAGTTCTGCTCCTGGTTCTGATACAATTACTTATGAAATGATCAGAAATCTTCCTGCTAAACCCTAAACTGCCTTTTAGCTCTTTACAACAAGATTTTCAGTACCGGAAAAATACCCTCTGCTTGGAAAGAGGCAATAGTACTACCAATCCTTAAACAGGGCAAAGATCCCTCTTCGGTAAATAGTTACAGGCCTATCGCCCTCATAAGCTGCCTACTCAAAGTGTTTGAAAAAATGATTAACCGCCGCTTGGTCTATTACTTGGAGTACAATGGCATATTGGACCCGTGCCAGTCTGGTTTCCGTACAGCTAGATCCACAACCGACAATCTTGTCCTCCTAGAGTCGTATATACGTGACGCGTTTGTACACAATCAATACTGTCTGTCTGTTTTTTCGATCTTGAGAAGGCATACGATACTGCCTGGCGATATGGAATCTTGCAAGATCTACTGTCTTTCGGAATATGTGGCAGGTTGTTTACCATCCTAAAAGATTACCTGTCTGGAAGGAAGTTCCGTGTAAGAATAGGTACTGCGTCATCGCGCACATTTCTTCAAGAAAATGGAGTGCCGCAGAGAGGAGTATTAAGCTGCACACTATTTATAGTTAAAATGAACTCTCTTCGCTCTGTTATTCCACCTGCGATATCGTACTCTCTATACGTGGACGACATTCAAATTAGTTTCAAATCGTGTAACTTGACTGTATGCGAACGCCAGATACAGTTAGGTGTTAACCGACTTGCAAAATGGGCTGACGAGAATGGTTTTAAGTTTAACACTGACAAGACTACTAGTGTGCTGTTCTCGAGACAACGAGGTGTGCATCCTGACCCCTGCATACTAATGAATGGACAAAACATAGTCATCACGAAAGAACGAAAATTCCTCGGTGTAATTTTCGATTCCAAACTGACCTTCATCCAGCACATAAAACAGCTGAAGTTAAAATGTCTCAAGACCATGAACCTTTTAAAGATTTTATCGCATCAGTCGTGGGGGACAGACAGGCACTGTCTCATATCTCTGTTTCGAAGCCTAGTTCTGTCACGCATAGACTATGGATGCATAGTATATCAGTCAGCTTCAAGAACAGCACTGAAAATGTTGGCCCCTGTATACCACCTAGGTATCCGTCTGGCACTTGGTGCCTTCCGTACCAGCCCTATTCAAAGCCTTTATGCAGAGTCAGATCAGTGGCCACTATACTATCAGCGCACGTATCTAGGAGTCAACTATGCAGTTAAGATCATGTCTCTGAAGCAGCATCCATGTAAAACACTTATGAACGATGTGTCTACTACCCAGTTTTACCTAAACCGTCCTTCTGTCGCCCCACCGTTTCCATTGGCAATAAGACCTGCAGTAGAAAAACTTGCAATTTTCTTCAATGACTTGGCGGAAAGTGACCATGTCGAACACATCCCTCCCTGGCAGCAATGTCCAGTCACTTGTGACTGGTCTTTCAAAGATATCATAAAGGAAAATTGTCCAAGTGCACTTATTCAGCAACATTTTTTGGCCCTTGAACACAAATATCGTTCAACCGCGTTCTTCTCTGATGGCTCAAAATCTCAAACATCTGTATCTTGTGCAGCCTATGGACAAAAGTTCTCGGACACCAGAACCATGCATACACATACCAGCATTTTCACAGCGGAAGCCTATGGTATCCTGCTTATTATACAACACATTAAACAACACAAGATACAAAAGTCTATAGTGTACACAGATTCTTTAGGTGTTGTCAGGGCCCTGTCTTGTGGCAAGTACAGCAAGAACCCTACTTTCAACAAGCTCCTTAACGAAATCTATGCAGCCTACAACTTAAAACTTTCTATTGTTATTTGCTGGGTTCCAGGTCATTCTGGAATTGCGGGCAATGAAATAGTGGACAAGAATGCACGAGAAGCCGCTAGTCGGCAAACCATAGATATAAACTCTGTTCCGGGTGTAGATCTAAAACCTGTTGTACGTAGAGGTCTACGCAACCACTGGCAAGCTGAATGGGACAGAGAAGTCGACAACAAACTCCACCTTGTAAAACCCCAGGTGAGGAAAGTTATCCCCCAAAAACTCAACAGGTTCGCTGAAGTCACTCTAACACGGCTCAGAATAGGCCACACTTATGCCACACATAAACATCTTTTGACAGGCACTGATCCACCTTTATGTATACACTGTGGAGAGAGTCTAACCGTTGTGCATGTTCTAATACAATGTCCTGTGCTTCACCAAGCACGACTGACCCATTTCAGGGAGCTCTATCGACATCATATCCCACTTCATCCAGCGCTGTTTTTATCACTTGATGCAGTGGTTGACCTTAAGAGACTTCTTCATTATCTTGCAAAAGTGAAATTTTTAACAATGATATCATTCCATCCTAGGCACCAGCTGCGCCTCAAGTGTGAGGTACTGCCTGGTGCATAAAAAGTATGTCTTAGCCTTCGCAGTTCTTGCTCAGGCAAGGACTTTAGCTGCGAGGGTCTTGGGCCTTGCAGACTAATTTATCAGCACAGATTTCAGCCAACAAAATGAAGGTTTTAGCAAAGTGACATTCCTTTTTAAACAAAGTGACATTCTTTTAAATATACTGCATTTTGATTGGTTCGTAGATATTTGTTTTATTACTTATTCATGTTTTAATCATTTGTTTTAATTTTTAAACTAATAACCGAAATGAAACAACACTTGTACTGGCGCTCTTTGGCCTTAGATACCCTTGCGCCAATAAAACTTAACGTAATAATAAATAAGGATGTCGTCACATGTTGTAGAAGAGCTATGCACACACTTGCAGGAAATGTCCACGCAGGATCTACTGAGCCTGGACCAAGACAACATGTATTGGCTGCCGCGACTCGAAGCGCTGCCACCGCCAATGGCCCACCCGCAAATAACCGCTGCTCTCGCAGTTTCTCTCAGCATCCCTGTCTTGATGAAGCGCCTAACGTGGATCAACTGTTGGCTCATGCAGACTGGACGCATGGGCCCATGGACGCTGCTGTCCCTCGGAGCCTCCGTGCAGCACGTCAACGTCGATGTCACTGTTGGATTCTTGGCGAATGCACTGCAATAACCCGTTTCACACGAAGTTCAGTGCCTTGCGGCACCGCGACATGATCTTTGTCTGCATGATAAACGACTACGCGAATTCCGGCTCTCAGGAAGGTGCAGCGATGCTCCTGGTGCTCTGGCATGGTCAGCGATTCGCGGCCGTACAGGTGAGGACACGCGAGGAACTGCCAATTCTTACGGCTGGCCTGTGCTCCGCCCTCAGGGGCGAAAGTATAGAACTCCTGTTAGGGATCATGCCGACCTGAATGCCGCTTTCCTAGTGGGTCAATTTTTTACAAATTGAAACACAGACGTTTTGGCTGAGGTCGCCTTGCGTTTCCCCTAGAAGCCAGTGGTAGAACACAGTTTGGATACGCCCACCCAAGGTAAGAACCGTGAAATTTTTCTAATCATTAACGCCGGATTATTGTATAGGCCTATAAGTTCGATTGTTCTACATCAGCCAAAACCATGGTTTATTCATCTTGTGTCCAGGCGAATCTCATTGTTACCAATCTATCGTTTATTGTCACTTGGTGGTTATAGTTGTGGAACACGGCTGTATTCTCAGCCACGTGATGGTATTTCGACAGTGCCAAACTGAAGATAACGTTAGTGTTCTTATACTTAGACATGCTTAAACATAATTGGAATGCATAGCCCTAAATATTCAACGTGGGCCTTAAACTGGGCCATTCTTTGGGATGGCATTGTTTATTTAGCGTGAGAATCCCCATGACCACAGTTGTAGTTTTGGTATGCATGTTATGACTGGTGAAGGATAAGATGCACCGCAACTTCCTCAGTGTAGTTGGTGAGTCAGTATAACTGGAAAGCCTTTGCACCTACGTCGTAATGATTCGTGGTTCTGATTATTTTGCCACTATCGCAACTGCCAGAGCCGGGCCTGACAGCAACGTACGAGCTCACCTTGAGCCCCACTTTCAAGAAAAGAGTTTGACACCGTAGCCAAAGGTGTCAGGTGAATTGAACGCTAACGTGTGAAGAGTGGCATGCTTCCTCCATACACCCTCGTGCCCTAACAGTGATAATTTCTGGTAGCAAACATGGCATACCCTAAATAAGTGAAGCTCGTAACGCATAGCTTAAGCCTAGATGAAAAAGCCCGTGCATCATGTACTAACTATGCTCGCGTGCAGGGCTAGTATAGTCCCGCGCGATGTGAAGGTTGTCGCGCGTGCGTCGACCTTCCTAACATCCGCAATGGCCAAGCGGCGCGTTTCGGAAACTCATAAAAAGATTGCGCATTCTTGTTTCTTTCTTTGACTGTTCCATGCTACAACACTCACCTCTACAACACACTGTAACCCTTTCTATCTATTTCTTGCCTTGCATTCGTTGCGATTAAGAGGGAGATTTTATCTCCATGGCTGATTACTAAATTAGCGGCGAACACGTGTTAAAGCAGGTGCTTGAAGCTGCTTCGTATAGGCACCGCCCACACACCAGATGGAGCTGCCTTGGTCACTCTGCACCATGTCAAAGTTTTTGACATTCACCGTTAGGGGCACGCAAAAATAGACTCATGCTCGCTTCCGCCATGTATCCCTGGCACAATCCGCTGACAAAAGAAGGGCGCAAACCACGCACGTCGCTCGCGTTCCATTTTCATTGAGGCCGTCTCAAAGTTGCTTTTTTATCTGCTAGGATGTGTATTCTGGCCCTGCCGTCAGACTGGAAAACTTGACTGAACGGTGCCTACGACCAGTATTCCTCAAACGGGTTTTCTTGAAAAGTGCTGTCTCAAGTTGCACTCTAATGTATATGTTCATTGCAACACGTTGACCGGTGCATTCCAACATTATCCAGTGTAATTCTCTGGGCAAGCTTGCCAGAAGTGCCGGTGTTGATGTGTTTTCGACGACAATACTATCCTCCCTTTATGAGACAATGAACCTGTGCAACAGCAAACAGAGAAGTCGCGCTGTATTAGACATCGAGATCATACTTCGCTTTGCGGTGAGGGGTTGTGCATACTGCTTGCTATTAGAGAGCTTTAGCATATCGGAAAACGATTAGGTAAGCGTTAGTGTGCGTCTCAGCGCTGACGCTCAAACGGAACGCATGGCATACCCACTGGCTTACTTTTAGTACAGCGAGAGGCTTTCCCGTGAACGCAAACGCAACCACCTACGGCGGCATCTACTTGAAAAAATAAACACCAAATGCACTATAGAAACCCAAAGTGCGCTACTAAATCGAGTTGACCCGAAGTCAAGGTTGCCGCGTCTGCGTGCCACATTTCGTTCTGTTGCGTCTCACGGCCTGAAACGCACCGTTTTATTTCGACGTATGCTGTAATTGAGTATTCCTGAAGGTCCCTTATTACTTGGCTGAGCCTTACTTGTGGCTGCATTTGCCTCAATTTTATAATAAGTGAATGACTACAGCATAACCTTCTCTCTGCGGCTACCAAAAACATGAGCGAACCTTGTAGGCAAGTTTTACTAAGCCTTCTGCACCCCAAATCGACTGTGTATCTCAAAAACGTAACTTTTTCTATTGGTAGTATAGAGCTGGTGTAGTCTCATTACTACTACATCAGTAAATACTACCAGTATTTGAGAATGAAGCAGTTTAAAAATGCAGGCTGACGGCTAAAACCTCAAGTGGACGGCTCTCGCTTCAACAAACCGCGCCATCTTGTCGAACGTACGGCAACTGTTTCGTGCATTAACGCTGAACGCTATAGTTCAGTAATAGCGTTCGCACGAAGAAGTTCTGGTTGTGCTAACAATTGTGCACTTGCTCAGTTTTGAGCGCGCAGCACTAATGCTAAATCCTTGCGTTGACTGTTTGCCGCTGTATACTAAAGCTCCCTATTGTCTAGCGGACGCGAGTAGATACGACAGACAGGCAGATGGATTAACATTCGTATGAAACACACACACACTCACACTCACACTCACACACACACACACACACACAAAAAGAATATAAGGCAATAACCTGAGTCAGTTTAACTTACACTGCCGTAAATGTGGCGCTAAGTCTGCGCCCTAACTTACACAGGTTTGGCAGCCTTAGTTCAAAGAAAGTAGTACTAAATATCGCCGAGATAAGCAGCACGGAAAGAAGACAATTGAGGTACGAAAGATTGCTCGTGTGGGAGACAAATATTTTGCAGCATCCCATAACTTCAATTCACCAAAGATGAGCATATGTTTGAGAGCTTTTGTGACTAAGACGATGCCAATGTCACCCACTGCATTTATTTGTAACTTGCTCTATTTAGCCTTTTATTTCTTTTTTCTACCCATTGGCACAATGTATTCATGTATGCATAGTATTGCAAAAAGAATATACAGATGATAGACAGCGTACTTTACGCCTTATCTTTGTCCTCGTCTTTTTCAGTTTTTCGTGCTGTTAGGTGTGTTATCTGCCTTCAGATTATTAGTCTATTTCCATGAATAAAAATTTCAAAGGTCAAAACTATACGCAGGATGTAATCGTCTTTGGGTTGTGTGTTACCTCAATTCTCTGCTTTTGTAACGGTGAAGGAAAAAATCCTACGATAGATACATTTTTTTGCGAAGTCGCGTGCATGACTGGAATGCAAAGAGACAACTCGCAGCTCGTGCCATATACGTCATGTGACACTTTGTGCATTTGTCTTCTACAAGTAAATCGACTGACACCTTCCGATAGGGTATATAGGAATTTTACCTTGACAACGTACTATTTGGAACAGATTTTCAATAGTTGAGTTTTTTATTTAGAGCTGCAGAGTGGTCAGTTCTTGCACATATATGTGTATACCTCTTTTAATTACAACTGAAGATTTTCGCAGGATGGTACCCGCGTTAATATTATTATCTGCAGAATAATGTACCAAAACCTTGTTGTCATGAGAGACGAGGACTCCAGAAAATATTGAACACCTGGGGGACTTTATCGTGCACTAATGCAAGCACACGGACATCGCACATTTTCGCCTCCATTGAAAATGCAGACGCCACTGCCGGGATTTGATCCCACGACCTTCTGGTTAGCAGTAGAGCTCCGTAACAGCTAGGCCACTGTGCGGCGTTTGTACTTGCGTTGGCTAAATTGTCTTTCCATCTTCATTAAAAGACCGGCTCTAGTTTGCATTAGGAGTAGAATCCCGATGTATATTCGTTATTTGCCAATAACCGTGAACTATTTTTGGTCCCTCTCTATAGATTACGCCCCGTGACAAACTGACGCAAGAATTTCAACGTTCTGTCAAACCTTGCATGAGTTCGGAAGACATAGACGCGGCGCATGAAATACCTCACCTGTGATTTCGGCGAGCATGCGGGCCACCATTAAGCACACGAGCAAGACCTGACATTGTATGAAAGGAGCCACTAGACGTCATGGTGGGAGGTAGATATGGGGAGAAAAAATGAACAATCAAGCATCACCTTTCATATAGTTGGCGGTTGACGTGCAGATTTTTCAACTGTTTCGATGCTGAATTCAAGTTTTCGGACCTATAGCAACGTTTGCTTATCAAAAACCACTGTGGCCCTCTGCAGTATGAATTTAAATTACGTACCATTAGAACAAGTACTGATGTTGTCCCATCTCTCCGTTTATTTTTAAATAGGCTCGTTTTAAGAAGTTCTCCGTGCGCATTGTGATATGCCTGTCTTTGTTGGGCTCTTAAAAAATTTATATGTCTGATATTTATGACGTGGTCGCATGGACTGGGTACTTAAACCTAGGAGTGTAGAAAGCCATTGTATTTCCGGCCGTTTACGTCGAGAGTGCCGCTTCCTTCTTTTATACAATGACTGATGAATAAAGAAAACCTATTTTGTCATCCCGACTTTGTCGCTGGCGTTTCAAGTTCATTCCTTACACTATACTCCACTTTCGCAAAACAGCTGCGGTTGGAAACTATAGAATCATTTTGATCGAAACTACATTATTTTGTTATCTGTGCTCACAACAGTTGTGTGCACCTAATGAACTTGCCAATGTGCGTCAACACTCGAGAAGTGTTCAGATATATATAAGTGAGATTATTAATCACCAGAAAGTTTCAAATAGATTATAATTAAATTGTTCGTGCTTGAGGAGATTTTCATGGTGTTCTAATCTCCATTGGGAACCATTTTTCACGCCAGGCACGTCATGATGTATCAGATTGTCGCCTGATGACATTCTGGACCAGATCTAAACCAGAGATAAACATCTACTTGCTGTGCAGCAGACCCCCCCCCCCTTCACCTCAAGCTTTTCATATTTTACAGATTCGTGTTTTTCGGAAATAGTTTTTGTGCTTCAAAACCAGCTTTTACGAGAGTAAGTACTGAGTGAAAATGCAACCTAGGACAAGCCCTTCGCATGCATTCGGGGATCACAAGCTATGTTTCTAAAAAAAAAGCTTCATGTACAAAAGCCACAATATTTGTCGGGAATCAGCTCTGCGCAATAGGTTTTCAGGTAATGCCTACAAAACAGTCCGAAGACAGTGCGCCTTTAAATTCCCACTCCATCTGCCAAGCGTATCACTTCGAACACTTTGAACTCCTACAGCTTCATTACACCTTAAGTTTGCCGTGCTAGTCGACAAGCTTAAATGCTGAAGATAAAGAAGGTCTTCAGCAAGAGTGAACTTTGTGGCTACCCATACAGTTATGTTGTAAATGTAAATGCTAGTCGGTCACGTACTAATGTATTGAGCAGTAAACTGGAAAGTTATTCTTAGGTAAACCTCTTTGCCCTTCAGCGTCCTTCGCGGTGCGTCACGTGCAGGTTAACGAAGGTTACACTCCAATAGACATGACTATTATTTGTGACACTATTAGAATGAATCAGCGCGTTCCATCTGCTTGGCGCAAGTGTGGTGTTGATGGGAATCGCGCGCACGTTTTGTTGTCTTTGTTTAGGTTCAAAGCCTAAAGGATTGTGACATTCGATACTGTTCTTGCAAATAATGATATTATTATCGGACGAGGCTAAATTATGGAATAGTTCAAATTAGATCGTCCCCAAAATACAAATATTTTCTGGAAAACGTTGACCACACTCGCCGATACGGGCTGCGTATAGAGCTGCATGACAGCCCATAAAAGAAGCAAGGCAAGCATCATGAGCTTGAAGCTCCAAAGTGAAAAATGTGGAAATTATTACCAAGCCTTCAGGTACTAAATAAAATATTTCCACGGTATTTGTAATACAGTGACTTCGGGGTTTTTCAACTTAAAACTCAGTTATCTCCGAACCAGATAACTTAGATACCATTATTTTCTATGCATTTCAAAATAACCAGTTGATTATTTTTTTCTTGTATTCTGTTCGAATATCTACAGCTATAGTAAAGCAGAGTTGAAATTTTGGACTTTATTGTTTTTGTGGTTGAAATATTTATTGATTCAGTTCAGTTCATTTTTATTTCCTTAAGGGTCTCCCGAAAGAGACTTCACAAAGGGGTGGGTTAACAAAACGTTCCCACGACTTATACGTTAAAAGTTTCATACTGATTACTTAGACATTGTTGGAACCTGGACGAGTAGGTAATAACGGCAATGCCAGCAAAAAGGCCGTTCCAGTCTTTGGCAGTGCGGGTGATAAATGAGGCAGAGAAGTGAGCAGTTCTGGTACGTGGGCATGCAACTTATTGCGGATGACAGGTGCGATGAGAAATGCGTGAAGCGGGAACGATGAAAAGATGCAAATTAAGTCAAAATTTCTGCCCTCGTTGAAAGTTCATGAAATATCTAAGATCAGTTAGTTTAATTGACCTGCTTCAGTTATGAGAGTGGCCTGTCCGGAAGAAAAGCACGTATAAAATATGTGAATATCTCTTTTAGCCACCGAAAAAACAGTGCCCAGGAATGACTGAAAATGCATGGGACACATAAAGCCTACGCGTTTCCCTTAAGAAAGGGCTCCCAGACAACCTTTGAAATCACGAAGGACGAGCGCGTTTTTCTCTCCCAGCGTCTCCTGTTGTTGCGGCGCAATTCGTGACGTCACCTGTTTGTACACGTGGCGTCAGGATAGCTTCGGCTGATTAATGTTCAATATGCGAGTCATGTCTGCTATTAATTTTCGCCCACCTTATTTTTTCCTGAAGTTGCATGCTCCATCTGCCTTGTATTATATGACACGCATTCGCGATAAACTCATTTCATTTCTTTCATTTTGTGCATTGGCCGCTGCGCAAGTCGAGATGGTAGCGTGTAGTAGAACGGTGCGAAATCCTGAATGCCTGCACACTTCGTGTTGATATAACACGTTTTTTATGAATAAATAAAATGCGAGGAAGGGATAGCGCCTGTAATAAGTGTAGTTAGAGAGAGAGAGACACACACAACTGTTTCACCTAAGAACTCCGTGTGGTTTAGGGGTTCTATAGGAGTGTAGTTGAAGGCGACGATCACGAACCGTACGAAGCTGAGTCTAGTCTAGTTGGTATACTTCAATCCAGTATTTGGATGTGTGATGCTCGTGGGCGTATTCAGACTTCGGTTTGTTTTCCGTCGCCGTTAGGATTGTGAGTGAGCCGTTAGTGTGCCGTCAGCCGTCTCTTGATCTTTTAAAACACGTCACAGCTTCGCCGCAAGGGTGAAACAACGAATGTGATAGCAGCAACTTGGACTGTAACGCTGAGAACCGCAAACAGGTCGAAACGCGTGATCACATCACACGTTTGATCACATCACATCATATGGCAAGCAGATCGAAACGTGAGAACACATGTGACCAGACCATTACGCAACGTTTCGATGCTAATTAGGATTGACTTGACCCACCCGAAAAATTCTTTGCCCTAGTAAAGCATGTAGCCTGCTTGTACCATGACCAGCCCGCATAATTCGAAAAAAATTACTGCGTTTAAGAAATTGAGTTTGTACCAAGTAAAAAACCAACACGGCACTCCCCGAAATTCCTTGCATTTTTGACAATTCGCTCTCGGGCTACCGAAGTGCCGTAGGGGGCCATTTTGTGGCAGGTTATCGCGTTGAACTCATAAACGCGTAGCTTAAAGAGGCACTGAATTTTCAAAATAAGACTATTCGTTAGCGAGAAGAATCTCTAAAAAATTTTCCTTCTCATTCGATCAAGTTTGTTTGGGTTCCAGGGCACAAGGGCCTATATATGAATGTACCCGCAGATGCGCTTGCAAAGTAATCTTTAAATGGGCCTGCTATTGAGCTTTTAACGGCGTCCAATTTGATTATATGTGCTATATTGCTAATGCAACTCCTATTAGATGAATTTTCTGCGCCATCAATAATGGTCACCTGAGAACTCAAGCCCTTCATGTATTATTGGAATGGTAAATTATGTCAAACTCGAGCAATCGAAGTCTCCAATACTTGAATGCGTTGTCAGACTCCATAGCTAAATATACATTGACATGGAGCTGGCCTGGCAGCCTCCAATCATTGTTTTTTTTTGTGGAGTAAATCGGTCAACTGAGCATTATTTTATTTTCTGAAATAGATACTCTGTCTTACGCATAAGTTTACCTTAGGTGCCATTTTCCGCTTCCATTGAATACCTTTCAATACGCGAAGTGTACGTTCTTTGGGCTTTGTCTCTTAGCCAGAGTGACGGGAAGAATGCTCGCGCATCGCAGGAGTTCCATAGATAGGCATGTGGGGTTTAACCATTAACGTAGGGGGTGTTGGTTTAACGTCCCGAAACCACAATATGATTGTGAGACACGCCGTAGTGGAAGGCTCCGGAAATTTCAACCACCTGGGGTTCTTTGACGTGCACAAAAATTGCACACATCAGGAGTTCTTCAAATGTTCAATTAGCTTCAGCATTTGAAATCAATCTTTGCTACTACTTTTCCCTTTTCTAATTCCCTTTTTAAACTATATTTAGATGCTTCATTGTTTGTATTTTATTATAGTATATTTTTTTCAGTAATAATTTCATCCCGTTCCTTCTTTCTTTTTTTCTGTAAAAGGACCCAATACTAAAGCTCTAATATTATTTCTTCTGCGAAAGCTATCCGTTGCTTCGACATTCCCACAGCATGGCAGTGCGCCTCAGTTTCAAAAAGCTTGATTAGATGTATTCCTTTCAACTTATTCGTCTAGTGCGCAGCGGCCTTGATTGGCCCCCCATTGACCAGGCATGAAGTAGCCCGATTACGTGATCTAGTGACGTAACGCTACATATTGTCATGTGACTACGGATAGCGCACAACGTCTGTTTACAGGAGCATCAGCAATTGACGTCGACCTGAACAAATCGCCACGAACACGACGAGCCCATCGCCTATAGTCTTCTGCTTTGTCACAATGACCCATGCACGCATTGGAACGGCTGAATATTGTTCCATGCCCGCCGAAATATATAGGAAGTCTACGACGTGATCACGAGCTGTTTCGTTTTTCATCAGCCATGTTTACGCCGACTATCAGTTTTTGACTTTTGCGGAGCACCTAGGCCTTAAGATTCACAATACTGCGTATTGTAGAGGAGCAATCTCGTGCACAGCTTTAGGAAAACCAAGCATAAGATAGATTTTGCTGATAATAGCTAGGCTTGAAAAAGTTACGTTCCAGTCACAATTCATGTGGCAAGTTAAATGGTATTAAAATACTAAAAATAAATTTGGGTTTCAAGCGCAGTAAGCTGAAGTCCTACTGAAAACCTTCACTTTGACGAGCGGTTGTATTGTCTCGGTGATTCAAAACACAAGAGTACATCCACCTTTTGTTTTCGTTTATTGCATGTTGACTGGATAGAAGCCACCAGCGCATCGTGGTCGGCCATGTCTGTGACGTCCGTACCTTTTAGTCGTCAATCTCTACGACCACATCAGAAATGGGCCTACTTAAAAGAAGTTTGTCAACCCTATCACAAGAGCATGCAGATATTTTCTTGAAATACTCTTTGCTTAGCAAAGTTCAGAAATAAAATTAGCGCCACCATCTGTAGATACATATAGGTTGATGACTCGTGCAATAATCCTAGATGCCTGAAGCTTCGGTGGCCTTCTTGAAGTTCTGCTGACGTGCATTTCATGAGACGTTTGACACAGACTACACCATCTGTACGGCGCATGAAAAGCGGTGTAGTTCTATTGCATGGCATAATGACTTGAATAGGCAAACTTCGAGCTTGGGACGTGCAGGTCAAGAAGTCCTTATGATGTTGTGACACGCTGTCTCAGCGCTTGAAATGTCAGGATGAATTTACCCATGGCTTGCAGTCTGACACGAAGAACACGGAAGGCATAGCGTTCGTGCGTGGTGCCAATGGCTTCCTACAGCAGACTAGATTGTGGAACCAGCACACTTATTCTTGCTTTCAGGGGGCTCCACCTAGAGAAATAAAAAAGCACAGCTGGAAAGTGAACGCTAGCAGGAGAATTCCTCAGCAAACATTGATTGAAGTTAGACGGGAGTGGGAATCGCCCAGCAATTGCAATTATTAGAACACGGGATTCGGGACGAGTGAACAGGAACAAGAGGTTTGAATACAAGAAGTATGAAATGTATGCAGACAATGAAATGCGTAAGTGTGAACAAGAGGACTCTGCTTGGGTATCGAAATAATTGTACCACCCGAAGAATAACCATAAACGGAGGCTTGTCTTAAGCAAGCTGATTACGACTGTCTGTAAATAATTTCAACGTGCCTTACCTTCCATACTTCTGCGAAAACTACTCTTCTGCTTGCACAAGCGGGTGACCGTTTGGGAGAAGCCGCATGGCGATGCTTGGGTCTCTGTCGTGTCGAAGTAACGTCGGACCATCCATGTTTGGGCAACGGCAACCAGCACGAAACGCGTTTTTCAAGTCTGCGTGGAGGCCGTCTAACAGTTCCACACTTTCCTCACTCAAGGCGACGTGCAGGGAAGTCGGGAGGGTTTGATGTTGCTCTTTCGTGTTTACGGATGCGGCTGCGAAGCGCTGGCCGCTCCACAATACCACGAACACCGTTTCCCACGTTCGTGTGGTTGGATCCATGAAGTTTCTAATCATGCAGCCATGATGTATTCCGGGATACGACCACATACCGAAGAAGACGGGCTGAACAGTCAAGGATTGCATTGCTTTCGAAATGTCGATGAGAAGCGAATGGTAGTCGAAGTGCGGCGCGGAATCGCCCAAGCGAAAGAGGGACCATGGGCCAATCTTCTGCACTGACATGAACCAGCAGTACAGAGAGGTTACGCGCTCAACCAACACAGCGACGCAGGAACATTCTTCTAGAATGCGGTGGATTTCCGGAATGGCCACTTCCGGCTGCAGGCTTCTGAACCGCGAGAACCAGCCCCAGTCCGGAACCTGAGGCAGGTATTGAAGGTCCCGTGCTGTCACTCGATCGATGTGAGCGCGCAGTTCGCTCAGGACAGCGCCCGCCATTCTCAAAGAAATCGGGTGTGTGGGTGCCGATGTGCACCCTTATCGTTGCCTTTGCTCTGTTCGGCGCATAGTGGTAGCGTGGTGCTTCAAATCATCACGCAGCTGCTAGTGAATCGAAGGGGTGCACGTGATCTAAAGTTGTAACGAAGCACGCGAGCTGTGGGTGAATGGGGGCTAAAATGCAGGCGCACGTGATATGAAATTTATCGTGCGAGCGTTGAGCTCTCTAGCGGGACATTTCAGAACAGTGCGAATTAAGATAGTGCGTTGTTCTCTCTCGTGGGCTGTTCTATAATACAACATTCGCCTCTACGACAAACTGTGCACCTTTTCTTTTTACCTGTCGTGTTTCATTCGTTGCGAATAATTGCATTATTCACGTGGCACTTATCTCCAGTGGCGCTTACAAAGTTGCTGGAAAATATATGAGTTGAACGTGGTACTTGGCACTGATTTATTGAAACAGCTTCCTCAGACTAAAGTGATCAAAGCATAAGCAACAGAAAAAAGATTGAGGTAAGCTTGCGTGATACATTTCTATTCTGGAATGTGGCGTTGTTGCTGTTCTTGGTTGACACTCGCGCGGTAGCCTTTAAATCGGGCTCGACTGCACATTGTCAAGCGCTTTTTCCGAAAATGCGATGCAGATAACCAGTTTGTGTCAGCACATCCGGCTGACTCATACCGATACTTTGAAACTAAAGCACCGTGCAGTGGAGTTTTGCTGAGTGCCTTCAGCGTCAGAACGCAAAGCTTTGAGGATAAAAAAAGCACTGATGAGACGAAGTTCATTTATTTATCTATTTGGACATACTGCTACATCATAGGGACACTAAAATTAACTAATGGGTCAATGTTGATTGTAGAAATAGTGGTCCAGAAACCTCATATTGTTACTTGTCTGCCAAGGGAGGGCCTATTTTCAAATAAATTCACGTTTTAGTGGTCCGCATCAGTTTAGCACATTTCAAATTGCCCGCCTCAAGAAACCGACCGACTCACGTCACTGTTGCCGTGCACTACGTTGCCCGGCTTTACTGTGCTAGCAGCAGCAGCCCGAAAGCAGTGGGAGCCACAGCAGCAACAACGGTCATTGAACAATTTACCAGCTCGGCTTCGATATTGCAAACTTTTATTGTTTCAACTGCGCCCCGATAGATGGCACAACCTGTCCTATGTAACCACGCTAAAATTGAATTTTTAAACCAGTCGTGGAACACCCCATGGTGGCGTCCGGCAGTTCTTTTTTCCATGAGTCAAACAGAAACGAAGAAGCAGCATTTTATTGCGTCTCTTGATGCACGGAAGGCTCTTTATTTAGTGCAGTTAACTCGATTACTAATGATTATTTGTAGGTGTCCGTCTGATGTTGTCGGGTCATTTAGAAAATGGCCTACAGTGGCGCTTGTGATCTTGTGCATTTACTTTAATTACTCGGTAAGTAGGGCACTGTCATTGATGATATTGTCGTTTTAGATGTTGTCTTACATTAAACTTTTCATCTGACGTAAAGTGTTATTTGACTTCAATGTCTCTTTAAGTGTGCGACAGCAGGGATCAGTACACAAGGATACACAAAAATATAAGTAAGAATAATAAAAAAAGCGCTCACAGGTACTATATTACCATCGTGTCAACATACAATGCTGAAGTAATACATTATATTGGGAACAATAAAAATTACCATTTCCAAACACAGCAGCACATTTCACATATATCAGTTGTGGATTTTTGGCTACAAAAACAAGCTGCTTTTGGCACTGCGAACTTCAGCATACAATGTGGCCGTTCCGAGCACTCCTTATGTTCCAGTTAGAGATGGGCAAAGCGGCATACGGCTCCCAGCTCACCGCTAACAGGTGGACTGCAGCTGCTCACTCATTCACAGTGGTGTAGCCAGCAGGTAGCAGCGCAGTTAAACTTTACTCGTTATAACATAAATACAACAAAAATATTATTGAAATAATAAATAATTCCTTCGAATGCTTCATTAAGTGAAAAGCAAACAAGGTTTAGGAAAAAGCCATGATCATTTGGCGACTTTTGGCCAAAAATTGGCAATTTTTTGGAAGCGTTCTGACAGCTTTGCCCAAAAATAATGACACCACTGCTATCACGGCATTTAGAAGTACCAAACAGCGTATGCTGTCAAATTGTTTCTAGAACCCAATTGACGCCAATTAACGGCAGGTTTGCATCGCATAATGTTTAGTACAGAATGTTGACATTGCTTCTGCAGAAACAGTGAAATAAGCACGCTGCTCGATAATGTGGCGGTCTCGCACTTCCGTTGGAAGATGCAGTTTAATAGCAAGCTCCTCAAGCGTCTGCGCATGCGCTAGCTGCTGCCAGCGCGCGACTGCAGCGCTGGCCACATCACGATGCTATGCGCTCCGAGATTTTCCCTAAGCATGAAACAGACTTTACGACCAATTGTTAGAACTATTGGTGATAACCTGAAGAAAGCAATTAAATTTTAGAGTGAAATATATATAACGTCGTCTATCCCTAAGCCATCAATCACATCTTAATGACGTTGTGCCGCGGGAGGGCTAGTTCTGCGGATGTGACATCACGCCTTGTGTTACGCGTACCAGGTGTTTTTTTTTTTCTATTAGTGTAGTATATATTCTAGGCTTTATACTTACAGCCTTTCCTTGGCTGTACCGTTTCACTGGGCGTTAGTAGACCGCGATAGGCGCTCGACCCTGACCCACTTGTCACCTTTTTGCCATTTCCTGCTTTCCTGTTGGCGTCACCTATCCTATTTAATAATGTCCCTAGCCCTCCAAAAATGCTGTTGAGTAGGCGAACGAAATGTGGTGATGAAAGGAGCGCTGCAAACTAATTTAAGTGAATGCAGCTAAGCGTGCGTCTTCATCATAAAACGTGACATGACCTGTTAAAATCGGACGTATACGTAGCTTTGCTATAGGAACCTCAAGCGTGAATTCGGGCCCGCCGCTCACGCAGCCGAGCTATGCGTTACTGAGAATAAAATGTTGCGGCGCAGGAGGTTTTTTTTTTGTTTTTAGGCAGCGACAAGAATAAGTGTGCCTTTGCGCTGCTCATTCGGCTCGGCGCAGTGTTACTCAACTATTGTTACATTGATTCATCTATTGTTACATCCATTGTTACATCCCAAATCTCTGCGCACGCGCAGAACTGGCGCGGCAGTGCTCCGGCAAATGAAACGCCGTTGCGATAAGAGTAGCGGCACTCGACGTTCTTTTGGAAGCCTATTGTATACCACTACAGCTTAATTCTGACCTTTGGAATATTACAGCACTTGTTGGAAAAAAAGGGCAATTTTGGAGGAGCAGTGACAAAAAAATTTAAAACTCGTAATGTTGCGTTCATTCCGTTGCTTGGTATGCACGAGCCATTTTAAGAGAAGTATGAATCGCGTCCATGGCGGAGAAGCTATTCGAATTAGAGCGCAAGCCCTGCCGTGGTGGTCTAGTGGTTAAGGTACTCGGCTGCTGAGCCGCAGGTCACAGGATCGAATCTCGGCTGCGGTGGCTGCATCTCCGCTGGTTGTGCAAATGTTGTAGGCCCGTGTGCTCAGATTTGGGTGCCCTTTAAAGAACCCCACGTGGTCAAAATTTCCGGAGCCCTCCACTATGGCGTCGCTGATAATCATATGGTGGTTTTAGGACGTTAAACCCCACATACCAATCAATCTATTTAGAGTGCACAGAGCGTCCAAGGCTCGTCGGTGCGTTCCCGGCTATGAGACATCGACAGTATTTGTACGTGTTCAGTGGATTCCTAGGCTACGCCTCACGAACCGAGTGATAATCAGCGAGTAGCGTTTACGTCGACAATTTTGGTGTTGTCAATGCGTGTAATCCCGCTTGGCTGCCTAGCGACGGCATCGCTTGCTTTCTTCCGTTCAGTGCGTTTGTGTGAATCCAGCGTTTTTGTGTTGCCGCTTCGGTTAAGTCTTCGTGGAGTGGTGATCGCAAGTTTGATCATTTTAAGCTGCGGTCATCGCGAGCAAGTTACACACACAGCGTTTTAGTATTTTATATACCAGCTAGCGCTGCACAGGCGTGTGTCTCCATGCAGGAAAAATTGCGCTAAAATAGAAAAGACACCACAAAGAAGGAACACTTAAACAGATCGAGCGCAAACTACCAACTGTTTTTTATTGACTGTAGAACGTCGGTAAAATAGGGAACCCGTACATAGCTGCGCCGACGCGTCGAGGATCAACACGTGCTACTTAACGCACCTTATCAATCAAAAAGGACACTTCTGCACCGTAGAGCGATACCGAGGCCTCACTTACACAGCTATCACCTTTCATGTTGATGAAGAATGCTTCCAAAACCTCACGAGCACACGTATCTCTGCTATGTCCCAGTATCTTAGTCTCCTGAAATAGTGGTTCACATCCACATGCTGCGCAGTGAGCAGGCAAATTTCCCATTTCATTATTTCCAGCTGCCTCGTGACTGCTCGGTCCGCGGTTTATTTCAGAGTCACTGCTCGGATGAGAATCGAACTGAAAATGATTCATCACGCCGTGATTAACTGCGATTCCATGATTCTGGGCGTTTTTATTGTTGCTTGTGGACAGTGATGATGGTGGCGACGACAATGGGGATGGCGAAGACATGCCTATATACATGCACAACAAGCAGACAAAATGTCAACTGAAGATCGCGTCACCATTTCGTGTTGCCACGTGATCAGGTGGAATGAGACCGCGGGAGGTGATCCCTTGGCAGTGGAGGCAGTGCTGAAAATGGGCGGGCTTTGCGGCCGTCTTGAATCGGGTTCAATACTGGTCATAATAATTGATGTGGCATGTATTATTTCGTTCTTTTACTGCAATATTATTAGCGAATAACTTCTTCTGAACTCATAACTACGCGTTGACACAAAAAACTTGACATTCGTAAAGTTGGTGTCACTGTTTCTTTAATGAGACCCTTTAACATAAGTGTTCGGCGAACATAGGGTAAGATGACTTTCTCTATGGATTAGTAGACTTGAGCAAAAACAGCCACTTTTGAAGTGGTGTGACCAATTGTTTAGGTTTTTGGGGTGCTTTTAAAAATTACGTGTTTCAAAGACAGTATAATCAGTAAAATTGCTTCATGAACTGGAAATGGGTTCGTCCAAGCGCGTCGCAGCGAGCATCGTTATGAAATTTTACAGCCCTACTAAATGTCTAATTGGTAAAAATGGCTTGCGATAGCTAAATACAAGAAACAGATTGCAGTAACATAGAAATGTGGGCGAGCTGGAAACGATGCAGAGGTGAAAAATCAATGCGAAAACGCAAGTGTACCAAAGCTTTATTATTTTTGTTTGTTAGTGAATAGTTGAAATGATGTGTGGACGCTTTGATGCACTGATCACTGAAGAAATTTTGTCCGACGCTGCCACATTTTCATCTTCAGTTCTTGGGAACACATAACAGAAAATTGTGAAACAAATTGTGAAACGATAGCTGAGAGCTTACTGTCACAAGGGCTCGGGAGAACGTTCTTGACATGCTGCTTGCTCGTAAACTGCTCGGGGGAAACAGATTAACACCGCCGCCATGTAAATACGTCTTGCTTCGATAGCGCTTGAAAGTTTCCGAAGACGCCTCGAGTTTCACCACACTATATGTAGGCCTAGTGACGTGATTGCCTGGATTGAAACATTCCAAGATGGCCATGGGGAACATGCGGCATATTAAAGTGGGCTACTTCATGTGTTCTGTATATTGACTAGGGTTGGCAGATATTCGACCTGGGTTGTAAAATTCGAAGTGTCCAGCAGCTAAGATGACAAGTCTCGGTCCATAGCAAATTTCGAAGTGTTTAATCAGGGCATGCAATCTCGTAGAGATAATATTGCGGGCGCACCTATCGCGCGTTATCCCAATGCCTTCATACAGCGCATGCGAACCTCATGCGAAGGCTGCCTTTGGTATGCTTATTCTTTCTTTCTCGGTGCAACGACTACAGAGACAATGAAATGACATCAGGAGAGCAAACGTCAACGAGGGAATTCATTCTTAGTCAGTCACTGAAATTACAACTGCATTATAAGGCATAGAATAGTTGGAATCAAAAATGCAGTGCTTACAGATCATTTCGCCGAAATGTAAAGTTGCGGCGCTTAATAGACACCATTTTCAATTGGTGAAGAAATCGAAATAGGTAATGGTTGCATGAATGCGCATCCGATGAAGCTTCTGGCATTAGGAATGATGTCGCTAAAAGAAGTTCAGCAGGATGCTAAAGAGCATTATCACGTATCAGTTTTCATTGCACTGTATTCATGATTATAAGAGGCATTAAATGATTTCTTTTTACTATACGGAGAAGCAACGTAATTAAGACGCGAATAGGGGCCTCGGGATTACGCTAAACGTATTTTGTCATTTCGGCTACGCGTGACCGCCAATCAAACTCTAGATTTCGCACTTACGAGGACAGCAACTTGGCCGCAGACGTTGGACGACCAAGGCGTATGATTATGCAGAAAGGAACTTCTCACTAGAATTTCAGAAGAATTTCATCGTGGAAGAAACAGCGCGAATAGGAAGCTGGTATTAACCGGGTGGATTATGGTAATCAGTAAAAAAGCTCTACGTGACGTTTCTTGCTCGTACCCGTACAAACTGTTCTCTTGGATCTCCTGCTCGGTATACGGACGCGATGTGATACTTGTGCTTAGATTCATTCACAGTGCCATTGGGGCACCGACGTCTTAGTAATTCGCACGAACTACAGATTCCAAGTCTACGTGAAGTTCTCCTACAAGTTCGACGCTGGCCCCGCGCAGGGCGACCGCCAAGCACGTCAATAGCGTCGGCAGTTCGTCCCCGGTTCCTACGTACGCGGCCATGAAAGGCCAGCCACTCAAAAGTACGAAAGGCAGCACCACCGATTGCCGGCGGTAAGGAGACGTCCGGTTGACAGTCATACAGGCGTAAAACGCCCTTCGGTCACGCCACACACCGAGTGCGGCAGGCCGACTGGCGGGCGGCTGCTCTCAGCAGCCTCCACAGAACCACACTGTAGTCGACGTGCTGCGCAGAAACGTCGATGCGAAAGAGGAGTCATGGGCCTAGTATCTGCCTCTACGCGAGCCAAGTGTAGAACCAGGTGATGCGTGTAAGGTACACCGTGATGTTGGGATAGTTTTTCAGAAGGTGGCGTATTTCTTGGACGGCCCTTTCCGGCCGTAGGTTTCTGAGCGGCGAGAGCTAGTCGACGTCTCGAATCTGGGCCAGACTTTGGACGACCTCCTCTGTCAATTGCTCGATATGAAGGAGAAGCTGTTGCAGAACGCGTGTTCTGTCGCCGTCATTGACTGACGTCCTGGTAAAAGTCCGGAGACGCCTAGGGAAAATGAGAGTCCTATTGGTAACACATTGCCTTCGTTGAACTGGCAGCTCCTGGTGAGCGGAAATGGGATATTTCTTTCAGGTGTGACAGTAGCTTTGCGAAACGTGTTTGAGTAATATTCCGCGTGAGGTGGCGCTGGCGTTGAGTGAGTGACTGATCTTGAATAGGGGTCGACTGAAAAAATGCAACGAAAATACTAAGTGGAGGGACAAGAATTTTGATCGCTACGCGCTGTGTGCTTACCAAACCTATTTCTACTAAGTAGCTGTTGCGGCTGCTTTGTACATTTCTCGAGATCAAAATAAGTGTGGTCAACGCAAGCAGCGTTCTTTGATGCGCCATCTACAATTTGATTTTGAAGACAGGTAGCCGCTGTGTGTACACTGTCGTTCTTTAGGCTAGGGAACACATGGGAAACACGCGAACGCGTGGCCTGCGCTGTGTGGCGGCTGACTACCGCACCATCAGTCGACAAAGCAGAAAGCACTTTTGTTTTTTGTGTCATCTATGGCCAAGCAAGATAAAGAGTCATGGCCGGTAGACAAGCGCTGCTAAATTACTTTCCCTGATCGCTCGCGCAGTGAGAGATATCTGGCGATTACTGCAGCTTGGACCGTGGTCGCGAACAAAGTTTGATATTTTGGAAGTGGACGACGCACGGCAGGCATGAGCAGAAAGAGAGTGCACCTAACAGCGCTTGTCCACCAGCCATACTGGCATAACTCGTTATTATTTTTTTCGGCAACAGATGACGCTGAAAGCCAACGTGTTACCTTTTGTTGTCGGTTGATGGTGCAGTAGGCAGCAGCCACAGAGTGCAGGCCACGCGTTCACGTGTTCCCTTTCATAAAGGATGACAGTGTACATGAACGTCGATATCGGGCAATACATGTGAGACGTTCCTTAACGTCACCCATGTTCATAGACACCTCTGAAAGCACTGATGGTACACCATGCTACGATGAGCAGTGATAACATCCACATAGGCACGATCATCGATCGGTTATGCTGAAACTGCGAACGTTAGCATTGTAAAGTAATTTTGCTGCATATTACAAGCATATGTCTTGAGTGCAAGCATGTTTATTTGCAGAGTACTTTAGGCAATGTGGATGAACAGGCTAGTTTGGCGGTCAACTGATTGATGACGCGTCGATTCTTTACACTAGCCAGAGCATCGGCTGCATTGTGTGTTGAAACAGCCAAGTGTGGGTGCAGAACAACGAAAGAGAGCTTGTTTCGTGAGCACGTGGTTGTCTCCATTTGCTGGTGAAAAACAGGACAGCGTGCTCGGGTGAGCTTGTCAAATTCTTGTACAACTGTTTCAAAACATTGACTCCTTATTTTTCATGATTATTTCAATTATCTGATTTGTAACTCTTTTTTGAAAGTCCTGGCTGTACCAGCGAACCTCTTTTGATCAATATACTCCTGAACACATGCGGATTGTTTAACAGCGTTATCTCTAAAATAAGGTACCACCCGTTTCATGGCCGACTTCCCAGAGTGGGTGGTGAAAGGTCGCTAAGGGACAACCAACAAACCAACCAGAAGCCAGGGGATATGAATATGGGCACTGAAGCTTCTAGACACTGGTAACCCTAATTTCAAACCACGTGTACGCGTATTTCGCGCATGTGTGAAATATCATTTTATTACCCGGACATCGTCGCTGCCTGCGATTCCATTAACAATCCATGGCCTATTTCTTGCTGGGAAAAACATCGTATGGGCAAAAAATTTACAGCTGATAAATAGTAATTTATATTATTATTTGATGGATATGAGGAGTTTAACATCCCAAAACTATCATATGAAGCTTGTAAGTGCTCAGCTTCAATTTATGAGTAATCAAAAATAAGGTTTTTCTCTGGATGCACCACATGGAGTACTGAATTTTAATATTCCGTAAAAAACAGTTCAAGACAATATTCAACAGCACTTCTGGGCGAGCAATTCACCTTTGGCGCTGTGAATAGATTGCGATTTCTTCTCAGTGAATGTGGACTTTACAGCCCAGATATCGCCTCTTTTACAAGATGTTACCCAGAGACAACTTCGTGAGTGCGCAGCACTTAATTTTTTCAGAAATATTATATTGATTTGATTGATTGAGTTGTAAGGTTTAACGTCCCAAAACCACCATATGATTATGAGAGACGCCGTAGTGGAGGGCTCCGGAAATTTTGACCACCTGGGGTTCTTTAACGTGTACCCAAATCTGCGCACACGGGCCTACGACATTTCCGCCTCCATCGTAAATGCAGCCGCTGCAGCCGGGATACGAACCCGCGACCTGCGGGTCAGCAGCCGAGTACCTTAGCCACTAGACCACCGTGGCGGGGCCAGAAATATTATAACGCGTATCCTATTAAACATTGATGCAATCGGATCAACAGGCCATGCTGACCGCATTTCAATTGTGGACAAAAACAAGACGAAGAGAACATTGCGATGTAATTATATTCGGTTAGAAGTCTCAGATGATCAATTATTCACCTTTATCCTGCTAGGCCGCTATGACTTACAATCAGCTCTTTGTTATGACGCTTCAAATCCAAAATGCCTGCTTGTTTCACGCTGAAACCACAAAAAAATGCTCATGTCAAAACTCACCACGCACTGGGGCACTCATTAACGCATGTTGTGAGTTAAAGATAGATATACAAAAGTGAAGCGACCTTCGTGGAAGTTAGAGTTAAATTATCTAGGCAGTTCTATAGGCAACCACAGGGACAGCAGCTTTTTGATCCCCTCCGAAGTACGGCTGCGTCTATAGTCATGACATTGTTATGAAAATAAGGTGCTAGTTACATGAGGACGAGAAGTACTGAAAGACTTTGCTTGCCGCTGCTTGCATGACCCAAGGTATATTCGCTTTTTAGTGAATCGTTTCGACCATTTTGATATAGCCCATGCCATCACTCGATAAACGGCGGACCGCTATGAACGCACGTAATTTGAACACGCATAACGTCGAAGAAGGGCTAACGCAAGCTGTTTTGCACGCATGCTTATCTTCGTCGCTACTTTCTCATAGGCTTCGGAATGAGCACGCTCACCCCTAGTCCCACGTCAACATAACACTTTATATCGCTCCCTAGAACTCTTTTGTTATCTCAAGTAATATCGCCAATCTTCAAGTTGGTGCTCGCTGAACGTGAACCCTGTTTTAGGCGGGTTGACATTGCAGTACCGTTTTGCACAACTACCATCGCGCAAGAAAGATTCATTGGCTTTCCATTCACAAGCCGCTTGCTGTAGTTAAGGTTCTCGCTACCGCTGGGTGTATAAGCGAGCCAAGTTCACCCTTAGAACGCTGATATTCTGTGCCGCCTTTTACAAGGATGGGACGCACCATCGTGGAAGAGCTATTGCTCAACTTGCGGCGAATGTCCATGCTAGATCTACAGATCCTGGACCGTCACAACGTGTCATGGCTGCCGCAACTCGGCGCGTTGTCACCGCCAATGGCCTACCAGCGAATAATTCGCGCACTGCTGACCTCTCCCAGCATCCCTGTCTTCATGGAGCGCTTGGCCTGGCTCCACTGTTGGCTCGTGCAGACTGAACGTATGGGCCCATGGATGCTGCTTCGCTTCGGAGCCTCCGCGCAGATGATTGACCCCAATGTCATTGTTGGGTGTTTGGCAAACGCACTGCAATGCCTTCATTTTCAGACGACGTTCAGTGCCTTGAGGAACGGCGACACGCACTACGTCTGCGTGATAAACGACTACGCGAATCCCGGCTCTGAGAAAGGCGGAGTGATGTTCTTGGTGTTCTGGCGTGGTCAGCGATTCGCAGCCGTACGGGCCATGACATGCCATGAACTGATCTTTGTTACGGCTGCCTTGTTCACTGCTCTGCGGGGCGAAAGCGTGGAACTGCTGTTCGGAGACCACACCGACTTGAACGGCGCTTTTTTGGTGGGTCAAGTTGTTACAGATTACAACGCAAACTTTTTGGCTCAGGTCATCTGGCGTTTGTAGCTGTAGAAGCCAGCGGGTCGTCGCAGTTTGGCTAAGTACAGCCAAGGTGAGAAACGTCAAGTTTTCCTACTCGAATAACGTTGCAGGGTTGTATAGAGGTGGATTTATTTCGAATGTTTACGTAAGCGAAGCCCGCTATTTATCCATAGTTTGTCCATGCTAATCTCATTATTACCCTTCTATCGTTCATTGCCACTTGTTTGCCGTAGTGTTGCCTAACACGGTTGGATTCTTAGCCACGCGGTGGAATTTAGACAAAGCCAAACTGAACATAACGCTGGTGTCCTTATATCTAGACACGCTTATACAGAAACTCCGAATATATAGGCCCAAATATTTAACGTAGTTCTTCAACTGGGCCAATCCTTGGGATGACATATTGCTTCTTGGTGGGATGAAAATCCACATGACAAGTGTTATAGCTTTTGTATTCATCAGGAATGGCCAAGGTGATGAGGAATGACGACTTAATTAGTGTCGTTGTTAAGTCCGTATAACGAAGAAGGCTTTGTACCTACGTCATAACGATTCGCGGTTCTCACTATATTTCCACCATCAATATTGTTAGAGCAAGGGCTGCCAGCAACGTATAGGCGTGAACGCCATTCTTAACGAAAGAGTTTGACAGCGTATCAGAAGGTGTCAGGTGATTTGAACGCGAAAGTTTTTATAGTGACATGCTTTCTTCATATTCACTCGCGCGTATCAGGGTAAGTATCGGGATTTTCTGGTAGCTAGCGTGGCATACGCAAATTAAGGGAAGCTTTTAATGCACGAATAAATTCCTCAATGAACAGGACTGGGCATCGTGTGCTAGAATTGTTTCGTGCAGGGCTAATACAGTCCTGCGCGGTAGTTGCGTGATCGCCGATCTCTCTAACGTCCCAAGGACCCAACGACATATTTCGAAAATTGAATATGAATATTACGCATTCCTCTGACTCTCTTCGCCAGTTGCATGCTAGAACAATCGCCTCTATGACGAGATGTATACCCTTTAATTCTATTTTGTTCCTCACATTCATTGAGATAAAGTGTATTCTTCACGGGCACTTATCTCTGCGGGCGATAACAATATTTCAGGAAAATAAGTGGTAAAACTCTCGTTTGGCATACGGTTCGTTTGAGCAGCTTCCTTAGACGGGTGGGATTGCAGCTTAAGCAAAAGTAAACATAGTGGGTTAAGCTTGCACGATACCACCTTCCCATCAAAGAGCATTTTGGGATGTGACGCTGTCGTATAGCCTTGGTCTAAAGGTCGCGTGATTCCGTTAAAATCGCTAATGTACAGCCAACAAGAAGCGCTTCTGAATCACGCTAGCGCGTGCCCATCTGCCTGTATACGCGCAACCTATGCGCCATGTAACGTCTACTGCAATGCAAGGCCAGGGACTGCTCTTCTTGATATTCACGCCTCGCTGCGGTGGTCTAGTGGCTAAGGTTCTCGGGCTGCTGATCCGCAGGTCACGGGATTGAATCCCGGCTGCGGCGGCTGCATTTCCGACAGAGGCGGAAATGTTGTAGGCCCGTGTGCTCAGATTTGGGTGCACGTTAAAGAACCCCGGGTGGTCGATATTTTCGGAGTTCCACATTATGGCGTCACTCGTAATCGTATGGTGGTTTTGGGACGTTAAATGCCACATATAAATCCATTTATATTCACAAACCATTCCATTTTCAACTGCCATGTTGTGCATTGCTAGTTTTACGTAGATTTCACGCGAAGCACTTAACTTCGGAACGGTACAGGTGCGTCGAGTTCAACAGTGAAAGGTGAAAATTTCCAGTCTTAAAACACAGGTCATAAAATAAGTGAGGGACTCATGGTTGTCGCTATGGGGAGAGGACTTTTTTGCAGCATCCGATCCCTCGAATTGACAGAAGATGAGCTCAGGTTAAAGAGTTTAGTGGTTGAGACTGTTCCAATATTACACAGTGCATTCGTGTGACTTTCTTTTGTTCATTTGTTTCTTTTTGCTACCTGCTAGCAGGATGTAGCCATGCGTAGTATCGTAAAAAAAGAATTGAGAGCTGAGAGTAAGGGCTCTTTATGCATTGTCTCTGCCTTCTTCCTCTCTAGTATTGTGCTCTGTTACATGTGCTATGTGCCTGCACGTTATTGGTCTATTATTTTCGCGAAAAAAAATTACTAGGGTGACAAGGCAACTTAACACAGGATGACCTTTTCCTTAGCTTCTGTGTCACCTAGTGACCTCGCTTTTCTAAAGGCGAAGAAAACATCCTGTGATCTCCATTTTTGATTTTTTTACGAAGCCACTTGCATGACGCTAAGGCAAAAAGTACCCACATTGAACTCGCAGGTCGCACCACTTGGGTAACGTGACAGTTTCTACAATTATTTGCAAGAAGAACGTCGACTGACACCTTCCAATAGAGAATATAAGGTCTTCACCCTAACAACGTACTACTAGGGTAGGATTTTCGATCATTCTGTTTTCATTCAGAGCAACAAGACAATTTTTGCAGCTATATGCATGTACTTCTTTAGCTTGGATTTGCAGTTTGTTGAAAGTTCGTGCTTGCTTAATAATAACTGGGGATTTACAACGGTATACTGTGATATCATTATGAGAGACGAGGTCTGCGAAAATTTCAACCACCCCAAGCTCTTCATAGTGCTACGTGATGTAAGTATACGAGCCTCAAACATTTTCGTCTTCATCAAAAATGCAGCTGTAAATTAGAGCGTCCGATTCTACGAACTTAGGATTAGTAGTCGATTGCCGTAACCACTAGACCGCCGATATAGGATTTGTACATGTGTTGACGAGCTTGTATTTCAGTCTTCAATAACTGATCGTCTTTGTTTGGCATTGGAATTTGAGTCTCAGTGTATATTCTTAAGGTGTCTACTATCGTTACCTGTTTTTTATGCCCCTTTGTAGATGATGACCCGTGACAAACTAAAGCAAGAACTACGAAGTTCTTTCGAGCTTTGCATGCGCTATTAGACATAGACTTGGTGCACCGAACGCCTCAACTGCGATTTCTGTGAGGTTGCATGACACCAGTACTCACATGAACAAGACCTGTCAAGAGCCAAGGCTGCGTGTGAAAGAGGCCGCTATATATAGATGTCACAGCAAAAGGCCGATGTGGCAAGAAGTGAACAATGAGGCGTCAGCTGTGATATACTTGGTGGCTGGCACAAAGCTTTTCCAATCGTTTCGATGCAAGATCGCTCGTGCTCGGTCGGACTTTTATCAAGGCATGCTTATAGATAATCAGTGGGGCACACTGGATCCTGAATTGAATTCAGGTATTACTGCAAGAAATAGTGGTGTTGCTTTTTCCGTCCGAATATTCTGAAAGTAAGCCACGTTTCAAGAAATTATCTATCCGCCCGTGTAGAGCTGTCTGTATAATCCGTCTAAAACATGTATTTCACAAATATTTATGACGTGGTTGCTTGCAGTAATGCCTGAAACTTGAGTGTGGAAACGATTGTACGCCCAACCGTTTAAGTCAAGAGCGCTGGTTCCTGTTTTATATATTGACTGAAAAATAAAGAAAACCTATTTTATCATTCGTGATTCGTCAAATCCGTTTCAATGTCATTCTTTACACTGGCATGCTTTTGCAAAATAGCTGCCATTGGAACTACGCTCTCAAGAATGATTTGCGTGCTATGGACTCGCAGAAATTATCCAACCTAATAAGCTAGTTCATGAGCAGCAACACCCGACAAGTTTTTAGATATGTATGTGAAAGTCTCCCTCGTTCTGCACACTGCAACCGTAGGAAAAATGTTAAATTTCGTTTTGGCGCAAATCGCATACATATCTTATGCGATGACTCGTACCCCTCCCAAAAATACACCACAAGAAGCTAGCTGAAAAGCGTTATCAACTAACTGCATTGTTGGTATGCATTTTCAAAATCCACGTCACTGCTTTATCTCTGTTTATTTTTTCTCTTGTTTTTTTCCTTCTCTACAGCAATGGCTGTTATGGTTGCGAAATTGGGCTCAACTTTAACGACCAGACTTAGAGGCACGTTAAAGAATTTCAGACCGTTAAAGATAATCCAAAAATACTCTAATTCTGAAGTACTGAGTGTTATTTTCGTATCATGCACTTTTCACTGAAAAATATTTGATAGAAGGCTTTAATTGAACCAAAAGTGAAGTGACGATTGAGTGAATTATTGTTGCATTCTCATCTAAATTGAGGACCATTTTAACAGCCAAATACGCCACAATGTATTGGGTACTCACCCCATCACCTACAGGATGCCATGTGGGTGAAAATCCAACCGGCGACATTATTACAAAACACAAGGATCTCTAAGCGGCAACAGTGGGTGGGAAAAAAGCGTGTTGATGCAATCGCCTAAAACTATCCGAAGGCGTCCGCCTCAGTGATAAGGAGCTAGGTTTCTCAGCTGCTGACCTGTAGTTCGCGGGTTCAATCAGGGCCACCGTGGTCGCATTTCGATAGAGGTGACATGCTAGAGGCCCGAGTACTGTGCAAAATCAGCGCACGTGAAAGAAAACCAGATGGTAGAAATTTCCGAAATCTCTCACTATATACGGCGTCTCTGATAATCTTATTGAAACGGGGTGTTGAACCAGCAGGAGTTGACTCTGCGAACGAAAGCTTTATTGAGCGCAAGGGCTAACTGAACGCAAGCCTGCGATCACAGCAAGTCTTCTTCCTTTTCTATATTCCAGCTCCATGCCCGCTGCCCTCGTTACAATCACCCCCGGGCAATAAGGGAGCCATCATGGCGACCTTAGGACAGGTGTACACAGAAGGGTCATGGTATGGCTTGAGCCGAGAGATGTGTACGATTTCTTGTTCCTGACGGCGCTTGTCCGGAGATGCATCCAGTGGCTCGACCAGGTAGTTGACAGGAGATGTTTGGCGTAACTCGATAAGGGCCATGGTACCTGGACGAAAGCTTGTGGTAGAGTCCTGGAGGAGTAGAAGAAACCCATAACCACACCAGTGAGTTCGGAGCAAGGCTCATAGGCGTGGTTGATGCGTCTTGGCGATGTTTTTGGCGCGTCTGGTCATGTGACGTGAACGCACGAGCAAGCTTCCGACATTATTCAGCGTGTGCTGCTGCTCGAGAAACTGTAGTCATTTCTGAAGGGTGTGGTTGATAAGGAAGAATAGTGTCCATTGTTGATGATGGCTCGCGTCCATAAAAAAAGAAAGGCGAAAATCCAGTGGTGCTTTGCGTTGCAGTGTTGTAAGCATATGTCACAAAAGGCAGTATGCTATCCTAATTTGACTGGTCGGATGAAGCGTACTTGACCAGCATATCCCCTAGTGTACGAATAAAACGCTCTGTCATCCCATTAGTTTGCGGATAATAGGCTGTGGTAGTGCGGTGTATGATGCGACACTCGCTCAACAGCGCTTTGATGGCATCGGAGAGAAAAACTCGGCCGCGGTTGCTTAGTAACTTTCGAGGTGCTCCATGCCTTAAAACCAATTTCTGCAGTATAAAACATGCAACGTCTTTTGTGGTAGCAGAAGGTAACGCTACTGTTTCAGCGTACCGCGTTAGGTGGTCGATAGCGACAATGACCCAGCGGTTGCTACTTGAAGTATAGGGAAGCGGACCGTAAAGGTCGATTCCGACACAATCGAAAGCTCGTGCTGGACATGGCAACGGCTGCAAGGGACCTGTGGCATGCTGAGTGGGCATTTCGCGTCGCTGGCACGTAAGGCAAGACCTTATGTAACGGCGAACGAAATGGTACATACCGCGCCAGTAGTACCGCAGCTGCAAGCGAGTGTATGTTTTTAACAAACCAGCGTGGCCACATTGCGGAACATCGTGGAACGTGGCACAGATGTCAGAGCGCAGATGTCGGGGAATGACGAGCAACCGCTTACGACCCATCGAGCTGGAGTTTCGGCGGTAAAGCAGGTTATTCCGAATAGCGAAGTGTCCAGCTTGACGGCGAAGCACCCTGGAAACTGGAGCGGGCGTCCGGTTCGAGAGCAAATCCAAAAGAGAAGAAATCCAAGTATCTTTACGTTGCTCGCAAGGCATGTCCGAAATGCTGATGGCCAAGGCAGCACTGGTGGAGATAGGCGAGCTGACAGGCTCTGAAGCTAATCGCGAACGTGAAAGGGCATCGGCGTCGGAATGCTTACGGACAGATCGGTAGATAACACGGATAGCGAACTCCTGTAACCGCAATGCCCAACGAGCGAGCCGACCATTAGGATCTTTTATTGAAGATATTCAGCAAAGCGCATGGTGGTCTGTTACAATATGAAACGGACGTCCATATAAATAAGGCCGAGATTTTCCGATTGCCCAAATAATGGCAAGGCACTCCTTTTCAGTTACACTGTAATTCTTCTCGGCTTTACTAAGGGTGCGGCTGGCATAGGCAACGACGTACTCGTCAAAGCCATCCTTGCGTTGGGCCAGTATGGCCCCTAGCCCGACATCACTAGCGTCAGTATGAAGCTCTGTTGGAGCAGACGGATCGAAATGTCGGAGTATGGGAGGCGTGGTCAGGAGCCGTCGGAGTTCCTGAAATGCATCATCACACGCCTGTGACCACGCTGACAAATGAGAACTTCCGGCAAGAAGATTGGTCAAGGAGGCGATAATGGAGGCGAAATGCGGATGTAGCGCCGGAAGTAAGAACATAGGCCGATGAAGCTTCGAAGCTCTTTGATGGTGGTTGGCTTTGAGAACGCCGCGACTGCAATAAGTTTCGTAGGGTCCGGGAGAATGCCGTCCTTAGAAACTACATGGCCGAGAATTACAAGCTTGCGAGAACCGAAGTGGCATTTCTTCGAGTTAAGTTGAAGTCCCGCCGTGGAAAGGCACGTAAGCACTTGCTCGAGGCGGTTGAGGTGGGTCGCAAAGTCGCTTGAAAATACCACAATGTCGTCCAAATAACAGATGCACGTTTTCCATTTCAGACCTCGCAAGGTGGTATACATCAATCTTTCGAAAGTGGCAGGCGCATTGGAGAGGCCAAAGGGCATAACGGTGGATTCATATAGTCCATCCGGTGTTACAAAGGCTGTCTTCGGGCGGTCACCCTCTGCCATGGGCACCTGCCAGTAGCCGAAGCGTAAATCTAAAGAAGAAAAGAACTCTGCACCTTGTAGGCAGTCCAGAGCATCATCGATGCGCGGCAGAGGGTATACGTCTTTGCGCGTTATCTTGTTCAGTCGGCGGTAGTCAACGTAGAACCGGATGGATCCGTCTTTTTTTTTTGACGAGAACAACCGGTGAAGCCCAGGGACTGATGGAGGGCTCGATGATGCCACGTTTCAACATGTCGTCCACTTGTTCGTTGATGACATGGCGTTGAGCAGATGACACACGGTACGGACGCTGTCTTAGCGGGGCTTGTTGACCGGTGTCAATACGGTGAACGACCGCAGAGCTTCGGCCTAAGCCTGACTGATCGCGATCGAATGAAGAGCGAAAGCGGAGTAGAAGATTTATAATCTCTTCGCGCTGAATTGGTGCGAGCTCAGAGTCGATGGTATCCGAGAATGCGTCGAGAACATCATTAGGCGTGTTGGTAGGAGTGACAGCACAAATTGGGAGCGAAACCGTAGAATCGGGTATAGTAGCCGGAAGAATGCACTCGTAAGGTTTGTAGCTTCCCAGGCATTCTCCGCGTAGTAGGGATGACGGGCTGTCCGAGGGATTGCACACATAAATGGCTGCGTGACCGTTGCGAAAAACGACGACGGCAAACGGAAGCATAATATTTCGACGGTACGCAGATGGGACCGATGGCATAAACAACCCAGGCGATTTCGGGGGGGGGGGGGGAGGCACACGACACCGAGGCAACAACAGCTGAGAAAGGCGCAATGTCAACGTCAGAAGCATCGCCATCGTCGGGGTCATAGCACGGCCCAGTTAATGCGAGTTCGGAACGAGCACAGTCGACCAAAGCAGAATTTGACGGAAGAAAGTCCCATCCAAGGATAACGTCATGCGAAGAACGAAATAAAACTACAAATGAGACGACGTACATCGCACATTGAATGACGACTCGTGCAGTGCACAAAGCTGAAGGCTGAATATGATGGGACGTAGCTGTCTGCAAAGATAGGTCGGTAAGTTGCGTGGCCACTTTCTTCAAGTTTCGGCACAGTTTCTCGCTAATTACAGATACGGCAGCTCCAGTGTCAACAAGTCCGTGCACCCCAATGCTCAATATAGAGTTCGATTTCGTTCGGGGGACAGCAGTTAGGTCTTGAAATTTTCGCTGCCAACGCAGTTCTTGCCTCCGGAACTGCGCCCGTCAGTTTTCCCCTCGCGGTGGGCTGTTGCGACGTAACATTGGAGAAATAGATCTGCGACGAGGAGAAGGCGAACGGCTTCATCCGGATGGGCGGCGACCGATACGTACGTCTAGAGGTGGATCAGCAGGAGCGGGATATCGCGGCTGAGCGTGCATGTAGCGTGAGGCCCCTGCAATGTCATGAGAAGGGAAGCTGCGACGGCGGCAGTGACGAGCTATGTGGCCTGGGATGCCACATAAAAACATATTGGCCGATTATCCGGAGTGCGCCATTGGCTGACAGTAGGGGCACTTGTCGCTGAATAAGGTACCGGAAACCGTCGTGCAGGCGGCGGCTTCATATAAACGTTCCGAGTTGTTGCGTATACAGCCGGAGACGGGACAGTCAATAAGCGGGCAGGTGGCGTTGACGAATAAACGTGGCGAGTTGCTTCGTAGATAGCCGGAGACGATGGAGCGCGTGGCCGAGCAACCGCGGCTGCATATGTTAGCGGTGCGGTAACAGATGGTGGAGCCTGAGCTGGCGGCAATGCTTCGGCAACTTGCGATTCAATGACCTGGCGAAGCGAAGGTGATAAGGGTGCCATCGGCTCGGTAGTTCTGGTGAATATAGATAGCTGCCGGGCGACCTCCTCGCGTATGAATTGCTTTATGAGTGACATTAAAGCAGAGTGGTCGGCAGTGTCATGGCGATAGTCAAGGAATAAGAGGTCCGCGGTGTCTTGAGCAGCCCAACGTGTGGAAGCACGTTACCTACGCAGCTCATCATAACTTTGGCAGAGCTGAATCACCTCGGCGACCGTCTGGGGACACTTCGCAGCAAGCATTTGGAATGCACCGTCGTCCATTCATTATGTTTTTTATCTTGCCTGCCTCATCCAGAGTCGGGTTGACGAGCTGGCAGAGGAAGAGCACATCTTCGATGTAGCTCGTGAAAGTCGCATCTGTTCTCTGTACTCTGCCACGCAAGCGCTGTTCAGCACGAAAGCGGCGGACAGCAGGACGTCCAAAGACTTCCGATAGTGTTTTTGCCAATTCCGACCAGGTACGGAAATCACTTTGGTGATTTCTGTACCATAGTTTCGCCACGTCGGTCAGGTAAAAATTTACATTTGTGAGCTTATCGGCTGCGTTCCACTTATTGTACGCGCTCACCAGTTCATACTCGGCAATCCAGTTGTCCACATCTTGGTCCTCTGTGCCACCAAATATGGGGTGGGTCGCACTGTCGGAGAGCGCCAGTGCAGAAGACAGGTATGGGTGCGAGACCTGGAGTGGCGGCCTGAGACGGTCCCGGATCAGTCATCACAGAAGGTGGTTGGAGTGTGCGGCAACGAAGTTCGAGGGTGAGGACCAGATGTTTCCTAGCACTTCCACCACTTGAAACGGGGTGTTGAACCAGGAGTTGACTCGGCGAACGAAAGCTTTATTGAGCGCAAGGGCTAACTGAACGCAAGCCAGCGATCACAGCAAGTCTTCTTCCTTTTCTATATTCGAGCTCCACGCCCACTGCCCTCGTTACATTATATAGGTTTTAGGACGTAAAACCACACATATAATTGTTCAAACTACTCGAAGGCTATGAAGTCTCTCATTCGATGTATTCATCCCACAATCTCAGAATGATTTCTTCATCCATATTGTTTTGTAAGGCCTCCGTGATCGTCTACCTTCTACCAAAAAAATTGCCTGCAGCTTCCCTCGGGGGAACACTGAGGAGGATGCGGAGCATATAATTGGTTAACGGGGTGTTAAAGTGCGACTTAGTTGGGTCGATGGCTAAATTGGTTAACGTGGTTGTGAAATGGGGTGTTAAATTGCGACTTACTTGGGTCGATGGCTAAATTGGTTAACGTGGTTGTAGGAGGGCGTGTTAAATGAGTGAACACGTACACACGTATGCGAAAGGGCGGCGCTGGTCGAAGGGACGTCGATCATTGTGTTTGTGGATTCGTTGGCATTCATTTCACGGCGACTTCGGACGTCGACGCGCCGTACAAACCAACGGACGAGCGGCAACTGAGCGAGCGAGCGCCGACATTGAGTATATATACAGCGCGACGGCGCATGCGCTGTCAGCTGTCGAATGTTCTCGAAGGAGAAGCGCGCGTGCGGCACAGATGGCGACGGCGCGACGGCGCATGCGCTGTCAGCTGTCGAATGTTCTCGAAGGAGAAGCGCGCGCGGCACAGATGGTGGGCGACGGCGCGACGGCGCATGCGCGCGCGTCAGCTGTCGAATGTTCGAGAAGCGGTGCTGACGGCGCGGGCGGCGCAGTACAAGGCGCGAGTATAAGATGCTTCCGCATCTAAAAGGCGTCGTGTGATTACGTCATCTAATTACGTCACGTTGGAAATTCGGACCGTTTGTACCGTGAGCCCGTGGTCACTCGTGTCTTTCACCCATCTTCGCGCTGGCGGCAAAATTTCGCCGTTATTGTTGTATCTAAGGCTTTTGTCGTACAATAAAGCCATTAGTGGGGGTAAAAAATGAGTTCTACTCACAAAGGACCAGAAACTTGGAAGCCAGTTTGTAGGGCCTGCCTCTGATAACAAAGTTAGTCAGTCGTACCAGTTGCGAAACAGCGTTAAAAAACCCGAACACGCAATTGTCGAATGCTCCAGGGGTTAGCAGACTGTCGTGTCATCTGGGACATACACACAAAATATTGCGTTTATAACTTAGTTTTTATTGACCGGGTGACGCAAGGATCTGTACACGCCGTCCATTTCAGCCGATGGTTTGTAACCAGTTTCATACATAGAGGTGAGTTTCGCATGGGCAGTTTCGCAAGTCGTATTATTGAATAACTTTGGGTGATAACTAGTTCAAAACCTCACCGTGCCATGCCTTGCATTTTCATGGCCAAATAGAGGTCTACCGCTCACTAGTGCGCTGATCAATTCAAAATAATCCTTGCCGAATGATTTGTACTGCCCTCGAACATGTCGGCGGACACCTGGACATGTTGCTGCGTAAGCGACATCCAGGTCTGCGTGGAGGCAAGACAGCAGTTCCACTCTTTCTTCGTTTACGACAGCGTCCAACATGAGCGTGAGGATTACCCGTTTCTCGTTAATTCTGGCACTCGCAGCCCAAAAACAATGGCTGGGCCAGAGCACCAGAGAGGTCGATTCATGTTACTTAGAATCTGGATATGCGGAGTTGTGTGTGACGCAGGCATAGTTCATTCCGCTGTAACACCGCCAACAGATCGTCGTTCGACGGTAACGGGATTGCAGTGCGGATGCCAAGTCCCACAAAAGAGCGTCAATGTCAAGCTGGACTACGCCTACACTAAAGCGAAGAGGCGCAACAGGCGAATATGTCGTGTTTGTACAAGCCAGTAGTACAGCCACGCACACGCCGCAGCACTCGAGGAAGCTGGGAGACGCTAGGAGAGCGCGGCATATATACGCCAAGTTTTCATGTCCGGCTGTCGCGTTCTAAGTTGTTGGAGCCAGTCCACGTTCTCAACGCTCAGTGTTTGGAGATCAAGCACAGACGCACGCTCGATGTAGACGAGCAGCTTTTCTATGACTCCGGCCGTCATCCTGGTAGAAAGTGGAGACGGCGCGTGATTATCTGCGACGTAATAGTTTGTTTTGCCGGGTAAGACGATCGACGTTTTCAACTGTGGTAGTAGCTCCACCCTACAGGTCTGCGATACCAGCTGGTGGAAGGTATAGCATTCGCGTCAATCCAGGAGCTGGTTTTGAAAAATATTAATTGCACCAAAGATAGCTAGAGTGTTCAATGAAGCATTGTAAACGGATATCAGAACGTGATTGTCGCGGTGACTGCGCCGTACCGAAGCCTGCTAGACCGTCGCAATTCAGATGCGCAAGTGCCAGAAGAGAGTCACGGCAGTCTTTATTCGAGATCAACGCGAAGCGTGTACGCTAATAAAAAATTCGCAGCACTCTTGATGAGCGACTATCACCGATGTTAAAGGAAAGCGAGGGGCAAATAAAAGGTGACGACAAAGTAGGAAAAGCAAGATTAACCGGAGAATTAAATACTGTCTAATGCCAATTGTGAGTGCAGCATCGTGTCAGAGAAGGCCAATTTCGTGGGAAGTTGTGGCTTTTCACAAGTTATCGAATACACCAAAAATCATATTTTCGTTTAGTAGGACAACACTGAATACGTCATTACTCATCTCTGTGTAGTTAATGGGGTACCCGCTCTACATTTGTATACGCTACTATGGGCACATGGTTGATGTCACTTGAGGTTGATGACGATGAACTATTGTGCTGAACATCTTGCAGTGGGTGGAAAGCATTAAATCACATTTGTTACGCAATTAGCACTGAGTAGTGAATTATTTTGTTTTTTGCCCTGCTATAGTACGCTAACGCGATTCCTTGCGCGGCATCCAATGGTTAAAGCAACCATTTTTGCTAGGACGAAGAAGTGTCAAAATTCGCCATTATCATTATGCATAATCAAGTGGAATTCTCTTCCACCTAACATCGCCGAAATAACAGATCCATATTTAACTCCATGCTTCAGGGCTATGTGCATAGTGAAAAACATGGCTGACCTGTGTCTGATTGCCCTCGTTTCGTCTGCTGTTTTTGCTCCCGATTCAGTGTTCTTCGATGTAATTTTCTTAAGTGTTTTCATTATTATTGTACTAATGAATATGTACTCGATTAATGTTGGTGAACGTACTTGACTTGATGCTGTATTTCGATTTACTTGCTGTTTCCTTTTTATTGTTACTTTTTGGCATTCTGTTTTCCGTTCATGTTGCTTGAAATGTATGTATTCACTTAAATCCCCCCTATGTATTGCCCAATTGGGCCTTTAGAGTATTGAAATAAATAAATAAATAAATAAATAAATAAATAAATAAATAATGCCTGTTTGGAGACTTCTTGCAGACGGTTTTTGAGCACCAGCGTACTTCTTTGATGGAAAAATCAAGTACCCCGCTGAGCACCTGCGTTCAACTTTCATTTTATCCTGGGTGTTTTCTTCTCGCCTTATGTCTTTACCTCTATTAATTGCGCCATAGATGGCAGTTACCCTTCGTACACGCTTTAGGACGGACGCGTCTCGTTCACTCGGAGGAAAGACACTGGAAACGAAAGGAGGGCCAACACGATTACGAAGCGCAAATTAGCCGAAGTGCGAAGACGATGGGAACCCACTATTACAGAACGTGTAGCGGCCACCACAGCTTTTCACTTCTCGCTGCAGTGGAAGCACCTTGGGCATCGCATTACGATTGTATCTGAAGAGCATTAAGTTTGAAGTGAAAGCTTCATGCATCTTCGACGGGCTGAATTTAAAATATTTGTATGTAAAAAACTAATGCTTTGCTGCTGGCTACAGTACATTGGAAAGTATCCATGAAAGTACTACGTGTGGAACCGACCGGGACGAAGAATGGAGACACATGAATAAACGCAATCTAAGAACTAATTTATTTTTGGAAAGAACGCCATGTGATTGGTCATGCATTGTAAAAAATTTAGGTGCACACCTTAGCCTGGAGGTACTGATATTTTGTTCAAACACTGAGACAAAATGACGAAAGAAATAGCAGAAGCTCTTAGAATTGTTCGAGTAAAAAACGAGTGTGTTGGTCATCCTTCTGTTGCTTTATTAGATAAGGAGACTTGCTGCTGTCTGCGTATTTTGAATGACATTCCATTTTCTTTTGGACAGAGTACGTGCCTTTGATATGATATTTTGTTTGTGTATGTGGGTGTGGACGCAATAAGCTTGGGCATTGTATCTGGAGTGATTGCTATAAGCGTGGTTTGTGTGCTCGCTGGTGTAATCGCACAGATCATATTGGGTTTTTAAGCAAACTTACTTTTTTTGTTCGAAAATAAATCAGTTGTTAGATTAAACTTGTTCTTGTTTTTCCTTTCTTCATACCCATTTGTTCCGCGCAAATCAATTATATGAATTTATTCCACTTAGGCCGGCTAGCAGTTTTACTGGAAAGTTTATTTAAAGCAAACGTGGATGACTGACGCGGTCATGCTTGAGGTTTTCGCTTCTGATAGCGTAAATAAATTTGGCAGATTGAAATGAACAGCCTATTTAAGGAAAACGTTCCAGTGCAAGGGATGGGTTCAAAATATGGTGGAGGACCTGAAGGTGATGATGACATTTACCTTTATTTTTAAATGAGGAGGGGCGTCAAGAGCACAAGTGCATCAAATGCACTTGTGCTCTTGATGCAAAAGGCCACCATGTAATTGTGTACCAGGTGTTATCACATTTCAGTCGCTTGTTGTAGCGACTGCGTTGTAGGTACGCGTTTTTTCCCTCTAAAGCTTTCTAAGCTGAAAATTTCGTTAGAATTGTCAGGAGAGTAAGTGGAAACGTTCTTGAAACATGATTTGCTCATCCTAACATACGGACACATGAATTTGTCAAGCCTGTCTTTATGTTCAGTCTGACTAATAGATGAATAAATAGACTCTGAGAGTCATTCTCCTTCTTCAAGATGTTACATGCCGCGCAGTCATCGCTAAAAAACCAAGCATTGAAAAGTTTGACGAATATCATTTTCAAATCATGCAATGATATGAAAGCTGTTGCCTGTTTCCTCGTTCGCTCTTGCCATATAGACTTGACGCTTTGGCAAGGCAGATCTTGAAGTTCAGCTGTAGAGTGCAGGCCGCCTGGTTGCTTTTTTCTTATGCCATCCAGGCACTAGAACAGTCTTGCCGATGTATTTATTGGTCACGTGCAGTTTTGAAGGAATCACAGTTGAAGTGTAACTTTCGTGGGTTATACTACTTCAACAGCCCTTGCGAAGCCGGAAGGAATGCTTTTTCATGGAGCACAAGCTAGAAAAAGAAAGCACAGAAAGGTTGATGCGGACAGCCTATTCACGAATAAGTAGATACTGGCTAATATATTAACGCGAAAATCAGATGAAAAAAAGCGGATGTACGAAAACCGCAAGATAAATGATAGACACCTGATTTTAGACTTCAGGACGCATTTTAATGAGGCTAAAATTAAGGAACATTTATGCTCGCAAGTACGGTGATGCGGGTGCAGAGTAGATATTTAATGCCTAGTCACCCACAGCGGTGCGCATCATTACCATTTCCTAGTTTGAGCAAATCGTGGCAGTTATCACCTAAATGTTTCTCTGTAAGCAAAAATCGCTGACAGTTGTGTTTGAGCACCAGTTGCCAATATATATTCTTATTCTTGCCGTTTTATGATAGTTGATTTTGTTGCTGCATTCTTTGGGTAAGAGCATTTATGTCAAAAGTAGTCCGTTAGTTCTGTACAACTGTATTTTTTATTTCACGTTTACCTAATGTGACGAAGCCGAGCAAAGAATCATACAAATGTAAAGAAACATTTTAGTTGACTACTAAGCACTGCATGCATGCAATAACCGTAGTCAGCGAGTCTCGTTAGCCTTCACGAGTTGGTAATATCTACAGTTGCAGTTGTGTGTGTGATGTCTCAATATACGAGCAGTGCTCAAACAAATGATTTTGACGAAGACTTGACCTCTTGAAGTCACGTTCAAAGGTCAGTGTGTACCGAGCTTAAAGCCACAAAATTAACACGTACTAAGTTGGACGGTGGGGAAGCATAGCGATCAAGAATTCAGCTGCTCTTTCACCGCCACCTATTATATTTTTTTCGCGTAGAAGCTGTCCAGTATATAATAACTCGGAAGATCACGTCCGTAAACCACAAAGATCCGTCGCGAAACAAATACACATAGAAGTCATAAACTGTAAAAATCTGAGCGCTTCTTTTCAGGGGTGCAATTATTTTTTATTTTTATAGCAACATATGCACCATCCGAAGGGGCATTAAAAAAGGGGGGGGGGTGAAGGGACTCACAGTTGTGGAGTCGAAAAAGGCACCCATTTGTGCGGCAAGGTGCCTTATAGTAGTGAATAAAATTATGTAATTTTATCTAGAGAGAAGTGGTTTTTAAATGGGAGGAAAAAAGATAAACGTGAACCCTACAAGTGTCTGCAGTCTAGTGCGACACCTCATCAATAGCTCACGAAGGAATGGGATAAGAAGGGATTAAAAGAGAGAGAAAATTGTAAGAGAGGAGAGTAGAGAGAGAGAAAGAAAAGGGGGTGTAATAATAACTGGCGATTAACATGCGATGCCATAAAGTTAATTGACGTTTGAAAAAGTGAATATGCTTATCGCTCTGATTTCTTCCAAAAAACAGAAACGGCACGAATTCTGCATACAAGCCTATTTATTATTACATTAAACAGGATAAAAATGACAGTATATTGACAAAAGTGCACCAGTGTATAGGAATGAATTAAAAACACTACTGACAGCCTGAAGATGCTGACGCCGTATTGTTTTAATACTTTTTGTCAATAGATAAAAAAAGTATAGGTACACTTCATGCAAAATGCCACTCATGCAATCTTGTCTCAGGTGTTGTCACACTTTAGTGACCTATCTTTGCGACCATGTCGTAAATGCACGGTTTAAAAAAAATTGAAAGCCACAGATGCCTTACAACTGACAGGAAGGCCCTCTGAAGGACGTTCTTGAAACGTGTTTTGCCCGTCATAGTGTATGGACACACAAATCAGTGAATGCCATCTTTTCAATGCTTCTGACTTTGATAGCCATTCTTATTACCAACGATGCTTTACTTAACGTTGCGATCACCAAAGATTCGTTCACGTTCGACCCAGCATTGAAACTTTAGGCAAATGTATTCCGGTCACGCACTAATATAAAAGCATTTGCCTGCTTCATCGTTTGTTCTTTCCATACCGATTTGGTGCTTTGACGAAGGAGATCTTGAAGTCGGGCTGTTGAAGGTTCCTTGGAGAGGCCGTCTAGGCACTAGGAAAACCTTGTGAATGTGCCTAATTTTCGCGTACAGTCTCGTAGCAAAGACGCGTGCGGCGCAGGTTTCGTCCGCCATGTCATTGTCTTATCGGTAGAAGCGAAACTGGAAAGAACGCTTCTTCAAGAAGCGGGAGCTGGTGAAAGAGAGAACAAAAGTTGAGGTCAACATCCTATTCATGAATAAGTAATTTGATTGATTTGTGGGGTTTAACGTCCCAAAACCACTATTTTATTATGAGAGACGCCGTAGTGGAGGGCTCCGGAAATTTTGACCACCTGGGGTTCTTTAACGTGCACCCAAATCTGAGTACACGGGCCTACAACATTTCCACCTCCATCGGAAATGCAGCCGCCACAGCCGGAATTTGATCCCGCGACCTGCGGGTCAGCAGCCGAGTACCTTAGCCACTAGACCACTGTGGCGGGGCTATTCATGAATAAGTAGGTCCTGGTTAATATTCTAATGCTAATATCAAACAAAAATAGCTAGGACGTTTCAAACCAGCAATCAAAATGCAAGATTCAAAATTTTATATTCCCACACGCATTTCAATGAGGGTGAAAGAAATAAGCATTCATATATTGTAACTATTGTGCAGATTACATTTTCTACGCACCATCCCACCCTGCAGGGCGCGTCGTTATTACGTTTTAGTTTTGCAAGTAAAATTCCGGCAGTTTTCACAATATGGTTTCTCGATTACCTAAAAACCCATATAACCGTATTTGAGTGCCAGTCACCGATCAATATTCTTATTCACGGCGTCACTACGCGAGTAGCTTTTGTTGTCGGCGTTCATTGCACAGCAACATTTCTGTTTCAGAACAGTGCATTGATTGTGTCACACAATATTTTTTTTACGTGTCACCTATCGTAACATAGCCGAGTAAGAATAACACAAAAAACGAATCGATATTTTTTACCATAAATAACAACTGCATGCATGCAATGACTCCCATCAACAAACTTCATTTTCCATCAAGAGTCGGTGATATCTGGCTACAACAGTGTATCTGAGCTGTCATTAGGCTCAAACAGCTGGAAACTTTTAATGTCGACATAGACTGGACTGTCTTTCAGTCGCATTTAAAACGCAACCACGACTTAGCTTAGGGACATGAATGAGCATGATTGGGGGGAGGGGAATAGCCAGTAAAAATACAGTTGTTTTTTCGCAATTATTTGTCACTACCTTTTAGGGCAGGAGTGGTCCTATAAACATTTGTCTCTGAATGCACGTTCATTAACCTCTCAAAATACGTCGTAAAAGAAATATACAGTGAATACATCAAATTTGAATATCTGAGCACATAATACTTTGAGTTTTTATATACTTTATGAATAATATTAGATGCTACGCTATTGAATTAGGTTATATTTAAAAATAAATGTACTAATTTTAGAGATGCGTTACCAAATGCAAAAAAGATGGTGTATATTCCGCATGCAAGCTCAAAAAAGGGAGTAATAGTAGTTCAATGCATTCGATTGAGTTGGAAGGAGAGTGGCTGAGAATTTGAGATCAGGATGATGCCATTAGAAACATACCATTCTCTTTGTGTATCTATCGTAGTGTGCGCCAAGAGAAGGCGATCATAACTGTGACTTGTAAGGTAATATTATAAAAAAATTTAAACTATCTCGGTAAAACCGCGTTACGCACTAGATAGTGACAAGACGGCAGTTGAGGGCTTATAATAAAATTTTATATAAGACATGTTTTACTACCATCCACCAAGGTGTCAGAACGCTTGAAAACTGTTTTGGCTCCCTACACATGGAGCCGGGCGGTTAAAAATTGACCCGGTGGCGTTGTTATGAAACGCAATAGCACCTTCGCAACAACAGAGTGTACGAGTGAATAAACGCACATGCAGGGTCCCTTATCTAGTCCTCTAAGACCACTGAGAAATAACCGCTATCTTCTTCATTTCCTCGCCATAAATGAACTAATTCCCCACCTCCGAATAATTTCTGCGCACAATGTGCTCATGCACTGCCTCCGAGATCACGCGCGCGCAAGGTTCCTGCATCTGAGGTGGTATTGCATTGCCTCTGTGATCGGCACACCTTCAACCGAGCGATGGTATTGTGTGATCACGTTGTCTCGCGAGATGGCCTTTGAGAGGTTCCAGTGACGTCATCCTGATGTCAGAAGCTTTTGCAGTTCCTGGGATATGATGTTATTTGGTGACGTCATCACGTGATGAGGATTTTCTGCATGACTCATGTTGACGCGGACTGCCAATTTTTGCGTTTGATGATGTACCTAAAGCGATTCCTTAGGTGTCCAAACATGACAATTCACTTGGATAGAATGTGGGTTTCGCTAACGTACAACAGTAAAGTAAAAGTTTTCAGATCATAGTTCCGCGCAGTCGTCCAAAACGAATGGGAAAAACTTAACGTGTCTTACCTTGGCCCCGCCACGGTGGTCTAGTGGCTAAGGTACTCGGCTGCTGACCCGCAGGCCGCGGGTTCGAACCCCGGATGTGGCGGCTGCATTTCCGTTTGAGGCGGAAATGTTGTAGGCCCGTGTACTCAGATATGGGTGTACGTTAAAGAACCCCAGGTGGTCAAAATTTCCGGAGCCCTCCACTACGGCGTCTCTCATAATCAAATGGTGGTTTTGGGACGTTAAACCCAACATACCAATCTTACCTTGGCTGCCAATGTCTGAACTCCGGTGTACCGGTGGCGGTTCCCATACTATTGCCCAAATAGCTGGGCCGCAGTTCTCGTATCCCCATTTGATCGAAATAGAATTGTTCCACCAACATCTTGGCGACCCGCTGCATAAGCAACATTCAGGTGTTTGTGGAATACTGAAAGCAGTTCCACGCTTCCTCCGCACATAGCGACGTGCAAAGTGGCCATGAAAGCTAGCAGATCCTCTATATATCTGGCGTACACAGCTGCGAATCACTGGCCCGCCCATAGAACCAAGAACGTAGCTGATTTCGGGGATTCCTGAGACATGATATCTCGGCAGTTCTCCATGAGCCAGGCGTAATGCGATCCGCGGTATTGCCACGCTCTCATCACGGCATGAGGACAACGGATTTTCACTATATCCGCCAAGTAGACCGAAAGCCTAGCATAGTCGACACGGAGTTCTTCGGCGCCGAAGCGAAGCAGTAGCCACGGCCAAAAACACTATGTCGCCATGAGCCATCAGTAGAGACTTCCGATACGATCCAGGCACACTGGTACACTGGGAAATCTTGCCAGAGAGCGGCATATTTGCGCAATGGCAATGACCCGCCGCTAGAAAAAGAGCTGCTGAAGCCAATTCAATCGCATTCGGTGCAGGAGTTCGATATCTTCCGAAGAAGAGTTGCGGGTGAACAGGTCTGCCATGGATCCATCTAGCATATCCTCATAGTAGGCGGAGACTGTGGAATCTGTGAGCTAATGGGGCGTATTGGACGGCCACGCGTGCTTCCAGCGGTAGCTTGATGTTAGGCCGTAACTAGAAGTTGCTGGCACAGAGAAGGCCCACGAAGCTGGCAATGGGAGTGGTAGCTTGACCAATCGCGACTGCGATGTTAGTGGACGTAATTTAGCGCTCGCTTCAAACCAAGTAGTCTCGAGTAGTGCTAAGATTTTTCAAAGATAACTATAGTCGGGTACAACTTTAGAAGACAAGAGAGGTCCCGCCCCAGATGAACAAAGCGCAGCAGCCTATTGGCTCCACGGCCAAACAAATAGTCCCACTCGAAAAAAATGTGATTGCTTCTAAAACACGTATTTTTGTATAAGTAAGATTCGTGTATTGTGATGAGTGCTTTGGAATAGTTTTAATGATGAAAATGCTACAACACATGCGGGGTTGCACATGCCGACAAGCAACGTTCCTCACACACCATGCTGCATTTGAGAAGTAGCGTAAGACACATTTCAGTGCTAGCATATCTGAATTGAAACACTATTGTTCCCTGATCATTGTTGGCGAGCTAGAAATGCTCATTCGGACAGCTAGACATTCAGCTGTCTTATCACACTGTTGCCAATGATTGGTCTTTTGTGCGCTGAGCTGAAAACAACGAAAACAGCATGTTCTCCATAGGCGGGGTTGCCGGCCGTCCGGCTCATGACGTCACCTGATGCGCGTGCCTACTGGTAGAGGCTCATGTGCATCCGCCTTTGATGGGAAAATGCCGCTGCCTTCTAAAGTTGTACCCGACTGTAGGGTATTCGATGGCGTGATGTAAACAAATATAGAAACGTGACTGGAGCGGTGACCGTGCAATACCTATGAGAGGTATTCGGTTTGCATATGTGCGAGGAACGGGAGAGAGCTGCGCGACACTGCCTTCGAGTATAAAATGAAGCGTACTACTCGATATCACTCGCGGTCTCGGCGCTCTCAGTGCGCCATCTTCAACGATATTGAATAACGACAGATTGGAGATTAATAAAAACTTACGGTAGCCTTGCACTACTGGTACCAAGCCTGAAACAAGTGTGGAGGAGCTGGGCAGCCATCATGCTCTATCTTCGATTTTTAATTTCTTTCCTCCTCTCCTTTGTCTTTTTGCCGTTATGCTGTGCTTTGGTGTTTATACTAATAATTTTGTTGCTATTTTTGACACAAAAGTACCTTATGCGCGGTTCCACCACCGCTACATTGATTGTATTTCTGTCGTGGAAAAGACGTCTAAAGCAAACCAGGCGAAGATGTGAAGCACGAGGAGCTCACGCTTACACTGGCGGCCGCACTGATGCTGGTGCTCATCGCCGCGTTGCGAAGGAAAGAAACCTTGAGAGGCACAAAGCACGCAGTGATGAACTGTTATTTCCTACAGGAACAAGCCAATCGCTGTAATTAGGCAATTACAGGCAGAAGAACGCCCATTGGACAATGAGACCCACAGCCCGTTTTTAATTAACCCGCATGAGGTGAATTTCTATTGTTCAACGATGCAAACAATAAATATCTCACAAGAAATTTAACAATCCATATCCCGGAAATTAAGAAGTTGCCGTGCTGTCCATCGTAAATCGAGCCAAAATAAGTGGTGTAACAGAGCAATAATGCCTTCAGTGGACTCCGAAGGTCTGGGCGATGTCTTTTTGTTGTGGAAAAAAATAACAATGTGTACGCTGGTATGGTATGCTGTGCGCTCTGCTTTCTGCCATGGTCTCCTCTGTCAGTGGATTTCTCGGTTAAAGCACTCTGTCGCGGTAAAGGGGTGCGCGATGTGCATCATATTCTTTATTACCTTTTGGCGTTGAGCGCGGATATCAGGATTGCCATTCAGATATCCGTGGGCACAAAATACTCGGAGGCCATATTCATGGCTGCATAGTTTCCGTGGCCACCTTTGGTTGTCGCTACGTGCCCACCAGCACACTCACTACTGCACTGAAATTAGGCCTTGCATTCGAAATATTAAGAATGTGCTCAAAGCCATCACGTGCACTAAGACGCACATCTTCTGGCCTTTTGTAATCCCTGTTCCGGCGTAGCCTTCAATGCGTTAGCTTGTGCGATAGGAGAAAGTAGTCACTTGAAACATGAGACGATGCCTGTAACTCCGCTCGTGCTTCTTGCATTCAAACATATTTTTAGAAGTTGCTTTGTGAATTCACTTGAACTTTTTGTGAAAAAATTTCACGATTCCATGGAAAAAGCGTCGCAGGGCTAATTTAAAAGCTTGCGCACCAGAGAAAAAAATAGCTTGTCACGCAATGTAAGGTCTGGTGTCGCCGGCCATGGGAGCGACTCATCTCGGTCTCAAAAGGGCGCGCTTCTCAAAAGGCCTATTCTCAGGAGACGATAATCTCGGCGTAAGCGCGCCCCTTCTGGCAAGAATACCGTGGTCAGTCGCTGCTTCTAGCAACCAGCTGAATGGTCCCCGGAGTGCGGATTGCCGGCGGGTGATGGGAGGACAGTGCATAGCCACCCATCCGTCAGGAGTAGAGTCCGCAGGACGGCTGTCATGCTGGACAGCGTAGTCATCTCGCGGTAATGCAGGAGGCTCGCAGCCGAAAGGGGCCATCATTGTGTGCCTTCGCACAGTTCGCGGAACGTTGGGTGCAGGCCAGTCCTTTCATCTCTCTCTTTCCGACCGAGCAGTCGAGTGCGGGAAGAAGAGAGCGAGAGGAGGGGACGGCAACAAGTGTGTTGTGTGTCCAATAAACGGGCTAAATTGCTTTGGTTGGCCGTGAGGAGAATCTGGAGGGGCAACCGAGGTATTAAAAGCTGGCTTCCGAGTCCTCGCAGAGAGTCTGGTCACAACAAAGAGTGCTCTGCACTATCGGCTCTGCCGAGGCAAGATGCGACGGTTCCGACAGTCAAGTCTTGTAAATATGTACATAAGTTTCTGTATATAAAGTTGAGTTGCTGTAACGTTTGAAATGTGCTGGCCTCCAATTCCGAACAGGCAGCAGCAGCCACGACAAAACAGGACGGACACCGAAAAGCAACCTACCTTCCACTCCCTGCTGTAGCAACAGCTGCTACGCAGCTGGGAGAGCTCTGCTCAAGGGAACAGAGGGAGTGGGTAGAAGGTTGAGTTTTACTGGCGCAGTCAGCAGGATCGAGACGACGACGACAAGGAGCGCTCTGCGCAACAAGGAGATCGTCGTGCTGCGGAGAACACGCAAAGCCAAAAGCCAAGACATCGGCTGTTCTATCGAAGAGCCAAGCGACCGAGCTGAGGAGGCGGCAGTGTGGCAGCCATCGACCCGAGGAAGCCAGGGGTCCAGCTACGGTCATCCCAATTCATCATCTCGGCGACATCGAGCAACCAGCGAGCAGGAACTTCAAAAGTGGTGAGTCCTCTGATGTTCTTACATCTCAGGGGTGCCGCTGCCTTGTTTTTGAGTTTTAAGGCGTCCTAAGGACACGAGGTTTGCCCACTTAAACGCGGACAGGCGAGCGCAGGCCATAAGTCGTGAGTCGGGGGACGAGAGCGACGTGGGAAATCCGGGAGAGGGTAGTGCGTGGGAGAGCCAGAAAGATGACCGTTTCTAAAATCTCATGCCGGAGCGTAGATTGCAGGAATTGCGGTTGGAGATGGAGAGGCTGTCGCAGATGATGGGCGGAAGCTCTCGGTGGAGTGGACCCGAGTTCGGCAGGCGGGATCCGTATAGCGAACTGAGACGCTACTCAAAAGTCCTCACAGGGGTGTTACCCAAATTTCCAGCCGAGGCTGAAGCACCGGTGTGGTTTAAGTCCGTGGAGAGTGCCCTGGAAGCGTACGATGTACCGGGGGATTTTCGGGGACGTTTAGTTTTCCCGTTGGTAGCGGAGAGAGTCCCGTTTTTGTCCACGCGACTAAGCCCAACAGAGCACAAAGATTACCAGGTAATCAAGCAAACGGTGCCGGACGAGCTCAGACTTTCAGCCGGGGAGTATCTAAAATGATTTTTGGGGTCAGGCAAGCGTGCGAACGAGGGGTGGAGACCTTTTTCGACACGTTTAGAGAGCTACCTCCACTTTTACCTTGAGGGAAGAGAAGCGTCGACATTCGAGGGCCTGGTCAAGCTTTTGGTGGCCGACCAATTAAAGAAAATTTTGTCGGAGGAGGCCTTGCAATTTGTGACACTCCAAGAAGGTAGAACGTGGATGAGCGCCCCAGAGATATCCGCGTTGCTGAGAACGTTTGAAGAAGCACAGGGGACGAACAGCGCCGTGAGGCAGGCGAAGCAAAACGTGGCGGAATCGAAAAACGCGAGCAGGGCTTAATCCGACAAAGAGACAATGAAGGGCCGCAGAGCTGGAAAAACCCGTATCGTTGAGGGGAAACCGAAGCCCAGGGCCTGCTTCAGTTGCGGCAGTACAGGGCACCAGAATTGGAATTGCCCGCAGCGTCAGCAACAGCCGACGGAAGTGCTTCCGAACAGTAAAGAAGGCAGCTTATGGTGCATTCAGACGACGGACCGAATCCGGATTTGTCGTGGAAGCGGACAGCTAATCCGCGGATGGTCCGCCTGCAGGCGCATCCACACGACGGACGGTGTCCTAGGGGAAAACAGCCGGATTTCCCTCGACAGCAGGTTCGGCGCTCACCTGCGCGCGCTGAAAGCAGACTGGTTTGAGAGTATTCAACATGGATGCCCGCAAGAAGCGACGCTACTGCGATGTCTGTCGCGTTGTGACAAATGAACGAGGAGTGTTATTCTTTCAGGAGAAAAGGGAGTTGCTGGCAGAATGTTCTTTCAACTACATTGTTCCCCACTTGTAGAACTTCTGAACGCGTCTCCCATCCTTTTTTTAGAAGCGGCACGTCGCTGGTTGCAGCAGTTAGAATATTTCACCATCATGACGGCTAAAAATATCGCGTGTCAAACGACGGCGGCGACATTTCCCGAACCATTAAAAGTGATTTCTGCGTATTTAATCACCTGAGAACAAAGCTTCCGGAAACTAAGTAAACCATGCTCAAGCGTAGATGATACCGACCAGTCATGCAGCTATCCGCGAGCCATGGAGAACATGCCGCGAGCAAACGAAAAGTGTACTGGTTGCCAGAAACCCCAAGCTAATCCGCTGAAGTATTGGCTTTCCCCCGCCAGAATCCCGATGTGAGAAACAGGTTGCGGTCATCTGTCTGCGAGCCCCGCGGACGAGTCGCGGACGAGGGGAATCGCTGATGTGAGGTCACGTGACGCGCCGTCCGTCCCGCCACATCGGGATTCGGTCCGTCGTCCGAATGCACCTTTAGCGGCGCGTGTTTCGATTGAAGGTCCCCCAGCCGCACACAGTGATTTAATCCCAGTATCGCTCGACTGCAAAGACAAACATATAGGAGCAGTGTTGGACACAGGTGCGGAAATTACAAAAGTCCGTGAGAGCGTGGTCCCGCCAGAGTTGGTGCAACCGCATGGGATGATCAACCTGACTTCGGCGTTCGGGGAGAAAGTACAGGCCAAGCTTGCAGTTATTCCACTGACTATGTCGCGTGAGCGTGGAGTTTTTTCCGACGTTAGAGAACCAGTTCCAGTGTTGTGCGCGTTAACGGACCGTCTAACGGCACGAACGGATTGCCTACTTTCCGAAGAAGCATAGAAACTACTACACGAGGAGAGCACCCTCGAAGGGGTAGTGGAGGGTACATCAGAATTGGGCTGTGCTCGGCCAGAGTTCGAAAGTGAGCCTTAGCACGCAGAGGTCGTATGGCGTCAGGACGAGGTGGACACTCGTGTAAAGTTGGTAGAGCGACACGCGAACGGGAAGGTGTTGATCAGCGAGGTAGCAGTAGCAAGCTGCGATGAAGGGGATCAGCAGAATGACAGCGTGTTGTCTAACGAAGCCTCGAGCGTCGGCATGAAGGAGAGTTCCGCGTCACACGAATTTCGCGAGAAACAACGGGGAGACCCGACTTTACAGGAAGCGTGGAGAGGAGCAGCGACAGGAAAAGGCAGTATGCTAGTAATAGACGGGTTATTTTATCATAAGGATAAGGTGTTGGGGCAAACGGTAACACAGCTGGTACTGCCGGGATGCCGCAGAAAGGAAGTATTCAAGAGGCATGTGGAGCAGTTTGGCGGGGGGCCGATGGTAGCGGCAGTAAGGCCACACGAGATAAGGTTGCAAGACGGGTTTTTCCGCAGAAGCCCGCATCCGTACAGGGTACCCAAAAGCTTACAGGCCGAGGTGGGGAGGCAGGTAGACGAGCTGCTCCAATTGGGGTTGATCTTTCCGTGCGAGAGCCCGTATGCCCATCCGCTGGTATGCGTTCTGAAGAAAGACGGCAGCATGCGACTCTGTGTCGATTTTCGGGCAATAAACGCGGGGACGGTGGCGGACGCATACCCAATGGCCCTTCAGCAAGAACTCGTGATGAGCGTATGAAAATCGAAGTACATAACGCTGCTCGACCTGCGAAAAGGTTATTGGCAGGTACCACTCGAGTCTGCTTCGCGCCTGCTGACAGCGTTTGCGTGTCATCGCGGAGAGTTTGCCTGGACGGTAATGCCCTTCGGGTTTAAAAACGCTGCTCAGACATTCCAGAGGGCAATGAACGAACTGCTAAGACCACACAGCGGATACTGCTGTGCATACCTAGATGATATAGCCGTTTTTAGCGAAACGCTCGAAGAGCATGCGGAACACCTGGGGCAGGTGCTTGAGACGCTAAAGCGGGTTAACCTGAAGGTCAAGAGGGATAAGTGCCAGATAGCTCGTCCATCGATCCGGTATTTCGGACATTTGGTAGGCTCGGGCCGGCATGCACCTGACCCTGAGAAGCTTGCAGCGATCAAAGGTTTAAAGGTGCCGGAGACTAAAAGAGAACTACGCAGCGTACTGGGCCTGTGTCGCTACTACCGAAGCTATGTGAAAGATTACGCAGAGGTAGCGAGGCCCCTGACAGAGCCAACGGGGAAGCGAATCCCGAACCGAATTCCGTGGTCCGCGGAAGCTGAAAGGGCGTTTCAGCGGCTTAAGATCGCACTGTGTGAGGCAGCAGCATTATCGACCCCAGATCCCGAGAGGCCGTATTGGCTGTTTACAGACGCGTCCGCGGTCGCGGCTGGAGTCTGCCTGTCGCAACGTGCGGACGATGGTACCGAGATGCCGATCGCATTTGCGAGCCACAAGTTCTCTCCAACTCAAATGCGCTGGTCGACTATTGAGCGAGAGGCCTTTGCAGTCATCTGGGGTCTGAAAAGGTTTGATTTCTGGCTCTTCGGCGCACAGGTTACCGTGGTGTCAGACAACAGCCCACTAGCTTTTTTTCACCCAGGGCACACTTTCTGGAGCCAAGCTTACCCGTTGGGCCTTGGCGCTTCAGCGGTATCATGTAGTGGGGCAGCACAGGAAAGGCGTCGAGCATGGTAACGCAGATGCGCTTTCGAGGGTGCCTAATGAGTGCTGGGGAATCGGCAGCGGTGCTCCGGGGGTCGAGACACTACAGGACTAGGCGCATGGTGGACACTCAAGAATGACGTGCGCGAACCTGTGGACAATTGAACAGCACCACGCGTTGAGAGGTCTATGTGCCTCAGTGAAGTGTATTGTTTCTCTTGTGCGTGCGTGTAGCATGCAGGAGTTATTGGTGTTTTGGTCAAATTTGAACAGCACCATGTGCGGAAGGGTGTGTGTGTGTTTCAGTGAAGTATTTTTTTGTGTATATGTACGACTGTAAGCATGTAGAAGAGTGTTGTTGTTTTACTCGCCTGCTTTATAGGTTGTACTTGTGCGCACAGTGACCTCGTGTCGGTTTTTTTCTCTTTTTTTGCTATGTGGTGGCGTCCGTTTGGCGGGGCCCCAAGGGTTAAGCAGAGAAAATATTGCACGCGTTGCAGAAACGCCTGTGACGTTCAAAGAACTGCCAAGTATGGCCATGGGGTTGGAGACGTGCGGCGCCATTCCTTTATATTGTTTTTCGCGCCGCCGCATTTGAGCGCTTGCGCGAATCTTGGAAAAGGCGTGTAAGGTCTGGTGTCGCAGGCCATGGGAGCGAGTCTTCTCGGTCTCAAAAGGGCGCGCTTCCCAAAAAGTCTATTCTCGGGAGACGATAATCTCAGCGTAAGCGCGCCCCTTCCGGCAAGAATACCGCGGTCAGTCGCTGCTTCTAGCAAACAGCTAAATGGTCCTCGGAATGTGGATTGCCGGCGGGTGACGGGAGGACAGTGCATAGCCACCCATCCGTCAGGGGTAGAGTCCGCAGGACGGCTGTCATGCTGGACAGCGTAGTCATCTCGCGGTAATGCAGGAGGCCCGCAGCCGAAAGGCGCCACCATTGTGTGCCTTCGCACAGTTCGCGGAACGTTGGGTGCAGGCCGGTCCATTCGTCTCTATCTTTCCGACCGAGCAGTCGAGTGCGGGAAGAAGAGAGCGAGAGGAGGGGACGGCAACAAGTGTGTTGTCTGTCCAATAAACGGGCTAAATTGCTTTGGTTGGCCGTGAGGAGAATTGGGAGGGGCAACCGAGGTATTAAAAGCTGGCTTCCGAGTCCTCGCAGAGCGTCTGGTCCCAACAAAGAGTGCTCGAGGTGATCGGACGCACCATGGCCCGCTCCCGGTGGGACTAGCGCCGCCCTCTCGTCATCGTCTGAAGGAGGTGTTGGTTTGTTCGAGTGGGAAGAGACCCGCTGTTCTTTATGCGGTGAGCCGGCGGGCTTCTGCACAGGTTTTCGTCGGTTTTCGCAAGGTTTTGGTGAGGTTTCTTGTCCCCTTTTCTCTGCCTTTTTTTTCCAGGTTAGGCTAGCTCGTAACTGACTTGGTAGACTCGTGGTGGTGGTACCACGATGACTACCAGTCTGCTCTCGCAGATTAGGCCGCGGATGCACTACGCACGCGTGCCTAAGGGCGTCGGCAGTGCCGACATTTGCAGAGAGCTCGTGAAGCTCTTCACCCTCAGCGAGCTGACGTGTGTTCAGGATTATGGCTTAGGGAAGTTTGAGGTGACGTTCGCGAACGACGAGGCGAGTCGGCGGTTTTCCGACGATCCAGTCCTCGCCATTCGCGATGCGAGGATCAGGTTTCAGTACCGAGGTGTTCGGGTCAAGGCGGTGCGCGTCATTGGCTTCCCGGCGGACGCGGATGTGCGCATCATAGTACAACTGTTGGCGAGGTATGGAAAGGTGTTGGATTTTGGGCGAGAGGAATCACCGTATCTGCCGGGAGTCTGGAGCGGCGTCCTCGTGGTCAAATTGGAGATGCACAAGAGTGTACCCAACCTCCTCGAGGTGAGGGACGTCATCGTCCAGTTTGAGTATGAGGGCGTCGCACGGATTTGCCGGCGCTGCTACAGAACCGGACACCACGCAGCGAAGTGCACTGTGCCACAGTGTGTGCGCTGTGGGGCTTTTGGTCACGACCAGTGCGCGGTCAAATGCAAGCACTGCGGCGGCGATCATGGCCCCTCACAGTGCAAGGCGCGGACGAATTCGTCGGCCGCCCCGCCTGTAGCCTCTTCTTCTTCCCAGGAGCAGGTGAGCGGCGTTGCGGAGGATCGGGAGGCTGTTCCAGGGGACGCCGAGGGCTCGACCCAGCCACAGCCGGAGCCCATTAGCGAACGGGCTCCAGGAGGGGAAGAGCAGGAGGCGGGGTCGGAATTAGCTGAGGCCCCCACCCTCTCTGCTGCCGCCGAGCCGTCGCCGGCCTCGCCTGCCGGTGCGCCCGGGACCAGCCCTGCTGACGCGCCTGCTGCCGAGGAGAAACAGGAACCCATGAGCTGGTCGGACGCTGTTCGGGGCAAGAAGCGGCGCGCCAACCGATCACCAGGGCCCTCCAAGGAGAGGCTGGCGGCGGCTCCGAGCGGCGGCCCCGGCAGCCCTAAGGACGACCTCCCGGTTCCGAAGCGAGCCGCAGCGACAGAGTCCGACGAGGAGTCCACCTCGTCGACTGTCACGGACAGTACCACGGGTGAGTTGAACAACAGTTCTTCTTGCCCTAACTGTGGACCAGGCAATTGCGAGTGTTCGTTAATGTCTAACACAGTGTACTCGTCCACGAACGAGGATTCCCTCTCTGAGGGGGACTCTCGTTCGTAGGTTTATGTTAGGTAGCTTTTCAGCAGCTGATACCTTCGAGTATCTGCTGTTTCCTTCTCTTCTGTGATTTTCTTTTCGCTTCTTGCCTATTCTAGAGTCTGTTTTCTCTCCTATCTTTCATCATGGCTTCTTCTCTCACTATTGCTACCTTTAATTGTAGGGGGATTACTAGAGCAGCGCAACAAGCTGAGGTTATTCATTTAGCTCGGTCTCGAAAAATAGACATTCTCCTTTTGCAGGAAACTTTTGTGTCTAGATTGCAACAGATGAAGAACTTCGACAGAACGTTTGGCACCAAATCCTACTGGAATTATGGTGGCGCACATTGCCGGGGAGTTGCTGTCATTTTAATGCCACGATTCACCGGTTCTGTGCTACGCTACGCCAGGGATTCGGATGGCCGTGTTCTGTCGGTGGATCTTGACTCTGGCGTTAGAATTGTGATTGTGTATGCTCCAGCGCAGTACAGACAGCAGAAAGATTTCTTTAATTCCCTGGATTTTTATCTAGTTGGCCCTTCCCGTGTCATTTTAGTAGGCGACATCAACTGCGTTTTAGAACAAGCGGATCGCGTTTCTCTCAAAGGAACTCCAAAGTTTAGAAACCGAAACAGCGATCTAGAGTTGCGGGAGCTTGTTCAAGAGCTGGGGCTTGTCGATGCTTGGCGGTCCCTCCGCCCTCTCCAGTCAGGAATGACTTGGACGGGGAGGGGGAGCCGCTCGAGGATCGATCGCTTTTATGTTTCGCCCTCGCTTGCTCCTAGCATGCACTCTAGCTGGCTGTGTTCTTCCGCATTGAGTGACCATAGCCTCCTCGCACTGAGATTTGCCGACTCTAGTTTGGTGCCATGGGGCAAGCGACCGTGGCGTTTAAATCCACGGCTCCTTAAAGATAAGGACGCCACAAAAGATGTGGCGACCTACCTCATAGGTTCACTCCTTGGTGACCGGAACTTAGACGGTAGCGATTGGGACACGGTGAAGGCCGGAGTCGCGGAGCGTTTTCGGGATTGGGGCAAGAGGCGGGCGCGGGAGGAGCGCGCCGAGATCAAAGCGGTCTCTGACGCGATCCTCCTGCTCTCAAAGCCGTTGACCTGCGGCCCGGGGGTAATCGCGGCTCTTACTTCACTGCGCAAAGAATATAGAGTCCTGCTCCAGCGACGCTGGGACCGCTTGCGGGCCACAGCACGCGCAGAGCAGTGGGAAATGGAGGCTTGGTGCAGCAGAAATGTCCTTCGCAGACACTTGGCTAGAAAGAGCTCAGCGATAACCTCTTTGGTCGATCCTAACACAGGCGGTTTAGTGGAAACGCAGGACGAAGTATTAGAGGTGGCAAGACAGTTCTACAAGAACCTTTACGCCGAACCACCTCCCACTCCGTACTCGTTTCCCTTCACCAAAACTTACGAGGACTTTGATATTTGTGACACTCCTTTCTTCGAAGAGGAGGTGTTTGCAGCCCTTAAATCCATGAACCATAATCGCAGGCCAGGTTCAGATGGTTTGCCATTCGAGTTTTATGTCAAGTTTTGGAGAGTTTTGGGGGGCCTTTTACCACATTGGCAAACAGGCTTCTCCGTGAGGGGACCCTGTCAGCAACTCAAAGAGAGGGGCGGATCACTCTCCTGTGCAAGGATGAGACGAGGCGCACCGACCTGAGAGCCTGGCGGCCCATCACCCTCCTGAACTGTGATTACAAGCTCATAGCTAAGTGCCTGTCCGTTCGACTCACTCCAGTGCTCAGTACTGTTTTGGGTCCGTACCAGGCGTGTTGTCTCCAAAATAGGTCGTGCCAACTTCATGGTTTTGCTATCAGGGACCTCATAGAATGGTCGAATTCTCGCAACCTAAGTGGAATCCTTTGTTCTTTTGATCAAGAAAAGGCTTTTGATATTATCAGACACAAGTACATCTTTAAAGTTTTAAAGCAGGCGGGCTTCAGTTCAAAGTTCATCAGCATGGTCAGGGCTCTCTACTTTCGTCCTAGTTCTGCTGTTGTCATACAGGATCGCGTCTCGGAGTCGTTCGGTGTGTGCCGTGGAGTCCGACAGGGTGACCCACTGTCGCCCGCTCTCTACGTGCTCGCATTCGAGTCGCTCTTGCAGAGGCTTTCTAAAGACACCAGCATAGGTAGATTTCCCCTTCCGTCAGGTTCCCCCCCGGTGGCAATGTTTGGCTATGCAGATGACCTCTCTATTGTCGTCCCGGACGAGGCAACTGTTTGTACCGTCTTTGACGTTATGAAGGGGTACTGCTCGGCGAGCGGCGCCAGAATAAATAAGTCGAAGAGCGCAGTCATGTATCTGAACTGCGCTCCCTCCAGTCCACGTCCTGTACATGGTCTCCCCATACAGAAGCACCTACGTATATTAGGTTTCCATTTCGAGCCAGATGGCCTGACTACCGAAAACTGGCGGTTAGCAAGGCAAAAGCTGACTGATAGGATTAAGGAACTCGGTGCCTTGTCTTGTCCGCTTACAGCTAGGGCCACGATAATTCAATCACTGTTGTTCAGTTTCCTTACGTACATAGGTTCGGTTATGCAAGTTAAACCCCACACCAAAGTTATCTTGGAAAAGAAAGTTTTCAAATTCTTTTGGGGTCGTGCCTCTCCTTTTGTGGCGCGCCCCGTGTTGAAGTTGCGCAGGGACGAAGGAGGACTAGGTATTCCCGACCTTGGCGTTGTGACCACGGCATTACATGTTAAATGGACACGGGTAGCTCTTGAGTCAGATATGCTCCTTACTAGAAGCTTCGCGTCATATTTCCTGAGCACCAGGCTGAGGTTGTTCTCGCCTGGGGCATTTTCGAATTCCGTGCCTCGGGCGGGAACGCCTTCTGCCTTTTATGCAGGGGCCGCTTCTACTTTGGCCCGTCTCCAAGAGGTCGACCCCGAGATAGATTTAGTTTCGATCGAACTCCGTGAGTTAGTCGATAGACTCGCTCCGGAGTTACCTGAACGCTATAAAGAACACGACCTGTCCCAATACAGTCCTAACTGGCGGTTAGTTACTGCCAGTTTCCTGGACGCCAAGCGCGCTACATTCATGTATCGCCTGGCCAGAGATCGTCTGCCTCTAAGGTTCAGGCCTTTCGCAAGAATTGCTCAACGAGGAGCGTGCCCTTTTTGTGGCACTACGGAGGACCTGGTTCATGTGTTCTCTCAGTGCGCACTACCAGCTGCCCTCCATCGAAGGATAGCTAGCTTAATTGGCCACCCAGGTGTTCCTTTCAACACCGTTCGTTTTCTTCATCCCCTGTCGCGACAAGCGGCTAAGCAATACGTGCTTCTGCTTGTTGAGTGCTCCTACCAAGTGTGGGTGGCACGGTGCTGTGCCGTCTTTGACGGCAAGCGACCCGGGCTTCACGAAGTGCTTGCAAAAGTACGGAAGGAGGTCTGGTTCGTTCTCCACCGAGAGTGGCAGCGCCTAGAGGCAAAGAAGTTCTATGAGACATGGCACCGTCCGGCAGTGATTTTCAGTGAGGCAGGAGGGCAGATAACCATCAACTTTTAATGATGGCTTTCTCTAACGCTCCACGACTAGGCCTAGTGAGCCAGTCGCCCCCGAGTTTGGTCTGTATGGTCTTACACCCGAGGTTTGCATGTGCTAAGGTGATCCTGTCACCTTGTCGGGCTTTACCCGCAAGGTCCGTGTTGGCCCCTTCTGTAGGCTCGGCTACTTTACTCGTCGAGGCGGAAGGTGGTTCTCTTCTTCGAGAAGGACTAAGCCGGCTTTCAGCCGCGCCGGTTTCCGTGGGTACGTTTGGTTTGCGTGCAGTGGCACTGGCCTCTGCACCAAATAGTAGTGCCGTAGACCCCACAGGACGAATTGTGTCTCACTGCGCCCTTGTGGCGAGGAGACGGGCCATGACCGCAAAGCGCCTCGCGCCGAGCGATAGCCCATCCACCCTGAGGGGGTGTTGTCGCAGGCTCTCAGCCGCGCGACAGTGTGAGGGCACGGGAACTTTGGTTGTGGTGACTGAAGTTACCGCGACCGAGGGCAGCACCGCTGCCATGTTTTTGGGTACGTCCGCTTTGCGAGCAGTGGCGAGAGCTACTGCGTCGAAGGGTAGCCCCTGTGTCAAGTCTCGCTGGGCCCTAGCGGTCAGGAGACGGGCCATAACCGCAGCACACCCCACGTGCTGCGATAGCCCACCCTGCCAGGGTACGTTCACTTTGCGCGTTGCGACTGAAGTTGCTCCGCCGGAGGGTAGTCCCTTTGTCGGGCCTCCCTGGCTTGTATGCCGGGAGGCAGGCCGCGTCTGTTTGGCGCCTGGCGCCGAACGGTGGCCCCCTTGCCAGGGCATGGCCGTCTGCCCGAAACAAATCTTCCCCCCACACAACCCTGGGGGGAGGTGGTGCCGGGACAGACGTAGGATGATGATGGGTTGATGAGTTAAGTGTGACTCTGGGACAAAGCGTTTCGGCGCCGCGTCTCCTTCCTATCTGACAACGGCAACATGCGACGGTTCCGACGGTCACGTCTTGTAAATATGTACATAAGTTTCTGTATATAAAGTCGAGTTGCTGTAACGTTTGAAATGTGCTGGCCTCCATCCCCGAACAAGCAGCAGCAGCCATGACAAAACAGGACGGACACCGAGAAGCAACCAACCTTCCACTCCCTGCTGTAGCAACAGCCGCTACGCAGCAGGGAGAGCTCTGCTCAAGGGAACAGAGGGAGTGGGTAGAAGGTTGGGTTTTACTCGAAATCACTAATATTGTTTGCTTTATTGAATGTGCCACTTCAGTGTTATGACCAGCATTGTACCTGCTCGCATTTCTGTAAAAAACGAAGATTGTCTTGGCATAGGCATTCAAGCCTTCATTGAATGTTTATAGGTGCTTTAAAAGTAGAAAGTTTTTTTATACTCATAGTGAGAATGGTTCCTTGTATTTTCATATATTTAACATGCTAGAAATCTTATGCCTGAAACCGTACCAACCTTGCACAGGCAGTTTTATCCGCAGGTAAACGCAGTTTTAGTTTAGTATTCAACATTTTTTGTAGCTTCCATACGCATTTTACTTTGATCAATACCTCGAGACGATTAACACCTCTAAATATGTCCGACGGTAGTTTTATCAAATAGACAAACGTTTACCTTAGCAGGATCAAGTGGGTCACAAGGCGTGTTCGTCGTCTAGAAGAACAAACGAATACGCTTCGGTGCAGCAACTAAAATTGCAGATTTCATACGTTTGTGTGGTAAGGAAGTAGGCAAACAGGAAGGGAGAACGCAACGAAACAAACCAGAAAACTTCGGGTTGGTAAGATATCAATAAAAACGAATCACAATGCGTTAGTCGACAGTGGTAATAGCAAGCGTTCCATTCTACCGTTCCAGAAATCAGTTACGTGCACCCCACAAGATAGACGACAGTTTAATTTAGAGGAAAATGACTTTTTCTAACTAACATTTTTCCATGAGTGAGTTCTGTGGAATCCCGCAAGGTGGTAGAAGGGTTAAGAAAGAAGGAACTGACAATTACTCGTTCACAACAAGTGGGTGGTCGTCAAGGTCCTCTTTCTCAAGTAACGTCCCAACTGAAAACTTGGGCTCTTTTTTCAGTCATGGATCTATGGCAAAAGCATGTCAATTTATTATGATTAAACATATCTAAATTAATTATGCGAAAAAACGCCGTACATGTAACAGGTTCGTTCAAAAGGCCAGCATGGGTCGCTAACAATCCTGGTTCATCATTTTTTGTTCCATTTCTTGTCTTTCATCTGTACCTTTTTTAGACTCTCCATATTTTCAAGGGATCGTGACGCGGACGAAGGTAGCAGGCTGGATGTTCAGATGAAAACTCTTTATAGGGCTGAACTTGTTGACGGTACACGGAAATTCAGATCACAGTAACACAGCCGTACTGATAGCGGCGAACAGAGAATCGGCCGTCGATCAACTAACAAGCAGTCCAGCGCGTCGGCATTTGTACACGTGCCATTGATTAACATAGCGTTATCACTGGACGTCACATAGGTACCCGGACAATCTGCAATGTTCACGAAGTGGGCGTAACCTTAACAAAAACAATCTACTACAGTCCTGAAGCTTTCCGAACACTGCAGGCAGGGTTTGTGCTGAAAATTACTGATGGTGCAATGGGGCGGTAAAACAACTTAAAAAATGTGGCAATATGTGCATTTAAAACTATTGAAACCTGGTAGTTAAGTTTTAAAGCATATGATGGTTATTAGTATCAAAATTAACAAAAACTAACAATATGTTGTCAATAGCTCTAGATGCCTCGCTATAAGACAGCTATGTACGACTTAAAGTTTTTCCCCTGCTATCGCACAAGACGGAATAAAGTGTGAAGATTTATTAATAATAGCTGCAATTTTACATTTCAAAACCAGAAGAATAATATAAGGGGCGTCGTAGTTTAGAACACCGGAAATTTCGACCATCTAGGATTATTTAATGCACACTGATATAGCACCATTCACAGGCCTCTGCCATTTAGCGTCCATCAAAATGTGGCCGAGTCTGAACCCACTACCTTCAGGTTGGTATAAAGACTTAGTAACAGCCCAGAAGCGTTTAACAGCCCGATGAATTGGTTGTCTGAAAAGATAGAAACTGACTTACCTGGGTAACGGTCAATAAATGAGGGGATACACCAGATAGTGTCAATCTAGAAAATATAGAAAAAGTGGCATAAGGACGTACACAGCAACCTGTTGCGGCAGCCGGAGACGCGAGGCATAAAATACCAGTAAAAAAATTGGTGAGGATGGAGTAAGTTTTTATAACATCAATGCCAATGATGACATTGTGTTAGCAAACATCGAGGACTACGAAGAAAACGGAAGCATGGTGGCCGGCAACAGTATCGCGGGCAATGCACAAACCAAGCATTGATGCCCGACTCTGTTGGCAACTAGCACTGTACAGAACATAGCAGGCGTAAGAACTTTCTTTGGGCGTGATCAAAGCGTAGAACTCGTAAGAAATATTAGGGCACAAGTGTCAACAAGAGAAGTAACGGTGATGCCATAAAGGAGAACCCGAAATATATTACGTCTTGAAGTTGTAGTCGGCGGAGGGTTTTTGGTCCGAGTCGTCAGCGCAGCGCCACCTTTAGGAGCTACACTCAACAGTTTTCCGGGGGATGACCAGAATAAGCTCGTAATGAAGAGCTGTGGCGTTGAGGGGAACGTGACTGGCGACCCTGAGGTGACGGTGAGCAGCTAGAACAGTTCCTTTGAGCGACGATATTAGCATGAGACAGTTAAAAGCGTAGAGATGAATGACGAGGTCTAGGGTCCTGAAGGTGGTCATACGGAAAAGTGCGTTGTGAATAATGTCTTCTTTCCTGCCGGCGGTCCTTTGGAAAGCTTGACCGGGAATACCATGTGTTGTGGCGATGGCGGGAGATGTGCCCCACACGAGAGCAAGAGAAGCGAATAGGTCTTTCGCCTTGCGTATGGCGCCCACATGAATTCTGGTAGCGTGGTGAAAACTGAGGAGCCGAAGCTGCAGCAGCAACAAGTGGAGCGGCGTGGTGGTCAGCGTTGTACACCAGAGTACACATGTGGCTGGTAGACTGGGGAACCTGGACGCCAAAGTTGGCAAACTCTTGACGCACAATGACTTCAATGAGCGAGCTTTGTAGCGCCGCGAAACGGTGCTTCTGCGTGCGAGTGTCAAGAGCACAAGCACGAAGAATCACGTTACTTTTCTTTGTGCACTTCAAGGGAAATAAAAAAAGAGTTCTTGTTTGGGACGTGTGTGGTTCATTTCGCTTGCGTGACCTGCTCGCCCAGCTAAGCCTCGCTGTGCGTTCCAACATTGGTGACCCGGAATTGTGGTGCAGCCACTGAGATTGAGTATCAACGACGCTAGGACTTCGACGGCAGACTCCCCGACTATGACTTGGAAATCTACAACGGACGCTTTGCCGACACTCTCACCAATCGATGGTAAGCTGCCACTCTTTTGGACCACGCACCCAGCACTCTGGTTAATTCAAGTAGAAGCGAAGTTCAGAGCTCGATGCATCAGACTTGACCAAATATTTCTCCGTCGTAAGCGGCCTCCCGCCACCCATAGCCAGTGAAATACGGGATCTCTTACTCGAGCCACCTGCCAAAAAACATACGTGACGCTAAAATAACCTGTCATCCGCTGTGTCATGCCCCCGAGTCGCAGCGCCTACATCAATTTTCTGACGACACCAACCTCGGTGACCGTACTCCTAGTCAACTGTTGCGGCACATGCAACTATTATTCGGCGAAACAACAGACAGCATAGACGGAGCATTGTTTCGAGGGCTCTTCTTGCAAAAGCTGCCATCAAGTGTTTGCGTGATTGTCGAAGCGTCAGAGCAGAAAGACCTACCTGCGGTCGCCGACTCGTGGTGATCGGCTCGCGGTAATCACCACGGCCACATCGCTGGCTGCCGTGCAAGAAAAACGGGCTCAGAATGAACTTCAGCAAATGCGTGCAGATATTTCTCGACTCGCCGAGACATTATCAGCTTTACGTACAAGCAGGACAGCACAAGATGCAAGTGAGCCAAACACGTCGGTGTCACAGCCGCAGCGAAAAATTATATGCCAGTATCATCGGTGATTCGGAAATTCTGCGCATAACTGCGTTCCACCCGGCGCGTGCTTGGGAAACGACCGCGGCAAGCACTGAGGGCGACCAGTGCTGCTACGTTGCCTTTAAATTGTCGCTCGGTATTAATTGTTATTGACCGCAAGAACGGGACTCGTTTCTTAGTCGATACAGGCGCCGAGGTGGGCGTGTTGCCCGCGTCACAAACCGAAAAAAAAACCTACATTATCACTATAAGCCGTCAATAACACGGTGATACGAACATAAGCACATCGTTCACTCACACTCGACTTTGGTTGCAACAGAACGTTCAAATGGGTGTTCATAGCCGCCTATGTCGAATTCGCTATATTGGGTGCTGACTTTCTGTAATACTTTGGTCTGATGGTTGATGTTTGAAAAAAAAACGGCTTCAGGATCCCGTATGTCAAGCAGCGGTTCATAGCAAGCCGTGTCTGCGTTCTCCGCTTAGCCCGACCTTACTCCGTCCATCAGGAAAATCGCGCTTCCCCACCGTAATACAAGAGTTGCCAGAGCTGACGCAACAGAAACAGGCATTCGCTGAAGTAAAATATGATATTCAGCTTCACATAGAAACCACAGGATCACCGGTCTACGCCCGCCAACAGCGGCTTTCGCTTGAGAAGCTAAGGCTAACCCGGCCGGTTTTCTCGCATATGACGGAACTCGGCGTAGTACGCCCTTCATCCAGCCGGTATGCGTCGCCTCTTCACATGGTCCCCAAGTCAACAGGCGGTGATCGGCGTCGTTATCAACAAGGCCAAGTGCGTGTTCGAGGTACCATCGCTACCATTTACGGGCCACAGTATTTAAAGCGCTGGAGTGCAACCACACTCGGACAAGGTCGACGCAGTACGGCTGTTTCTACAGCCAAAAACCATCCGCCTGCTCTGAGAGTTCCTAGGACTCGCAAACTTCTACCGCAGGTTCGTTCCGAAGAGCGCTCACATTCATCACCCGCTGTACACCCTACTAGCACCTCTAGTAACTAAGACGAGTGATATTCAGTGGAACGACCAAGCGGTACAGGTGTTTTGGCGTATTAAGGAGTCTCGCGAATGCCGCCCTGCTCGCAAACCCACAACCTGATGTACCGCAATGCGTAATTGTGAACGCCTCATACGCACTTATTGGAGCTGTAACGCAGCAAAAGTGAAACGGAGGTAGAACCCTATTTCTTTCTTCTCAAAAGCCGCTAACTTACGCAGTACTGACAGATCAGAAGCCGCTGACTCACGCATTGCGCGCGGTCGACTCAGATACGGGTGCACACGAGGCACGAGAGCTTGGCCAAACGTCTTACATGGCAGAATTCATGAGAGATATACGCCATGTCAGCGGGAAGGACAAATGCAGCGGCAGACGCCATTTAGCGCAGCCCAGCAAACGCCATCAGCCTACCAAGCGGCGCTGACTTCACCACACTAACGATGGCTCAACACAGAGATCCAGAGTTGAAGCACCTACTGAAGTACACAACCAGCGCCTTGAAGCTGCAATGGGTGGATGGATCGAGATGACCTGTATGTTGTGACATGTCCACTGGGAGGGGCAGACCTTTCGTGCCCCCGGATCTTCACCGCAACATTTATGAAGCGCTGCATGGCCTCTCTCATTCGGGAATCCGAGCCACTCAGTGCCTCTGCACAGCTAGGTTTGTGTGGCCTGGAATAAACCAGCGGAATAAACCAGCGCTGTCAGCGCTCCCAAGTGCAGCGCCATACTACAACCCCCTTAGGATCTTTCCTCGAGCCAGATACTCAATTTTCCCATTTGCATTTGGACATTGTAGGACCATTGCCTTTTTTGCGAAGGGCAAAAATTCTTGCAAACTTGCGTCGGCCGCTTCAATTCATGACCGGAGGCCGTCCCCATCCGAGATATCGCTGCCGACACGGTTTCTCATGCTTTCATCTGCCACTGGGTAACGCGATTCGGAGTTCCATCGACTGTGACAACAGATCGCGAAATGCAATTCGAGTCTGCCCTATTCGGGAACATCACGCATTTCCTAGGAATCCGGCGCATCTGAACAACGGCCTACCATCCCATGAGCAACGGTATGGTGGAAAGGTTTCACGCGAACTGCAGACTAGCCTGACGACAAATTCAAGTCACAGTTGGGTCAAGGCTCTACTTCTGGTTTTATTGGGAAAAAGAACTGCTCTTAAAGCGGACATTATCTGCTGCTCGGCGGAACTCGTGTACGGCACAACACTTCACCTTCCAGGGGAGTTTGTCGCCGACAGTAAAAAGGAAAGCGTTCAGGTCAACAGCGAGTACGCCTTGTGACTGTGGGACATAATGAGCAAGCTGCGCCCTGTCTCTCTACGTCTGCCAGCACCACAGCCTGTCCATGTCCCCAGTAATCTCTCCCTCTGTTCTCAAGTGTTCGTGAAGCATGACACTGCACAGCACCAACTCCGGCCACCTTATGATGGGCCATTCAATGGGGTGAAACAAGAAAATAAAAGACATAATGATCGAAAGAGGCGGCCGTCATGACGTGGTTTTGCTTGACCGCGTAAAACCAGTAAACGTGAACATCTACAAAGCGCGTGCACCGATCTCGAGTTACACAGCCAGAAAAGCTACTGGAAGACCAGAAGAACCAGCCCAAAAATTCGTCGAAAGTTTCACGCAAGACCTCCGGTGCGACACACAAGACCTCCGGTGCGACTGAACTTATGAACTACAACTTGGTGTTGACCTATTTACTAGGGTGGGAGTATTGTAGCGCCGCGAAACGGGGCTTCTGTGCACGAGTGTCAAGAGCGCAAGCACGAAGAATCACGTGACCTATTTTGTGTACTTCAAGGGAAATAAAAGAAAAGACTTGTTGTTTGGGACGCGTGTGGTTCAATTCACTTGCGTGACTTGCTCGCCCAGCTCAGCCTCGCAGTGCGTTCCAGCAGATTGTTGCCCAGCTGTCTTGCGCAGGCGCCCCGCCACGGTGGTCTAGTGGCTAAGGTACTCGGCTGCTGACCCGCAGGTCTCGGGTTCGAATCCCGGCTGCGGCGGCTGCATTTCCGATGGAGGCGGAAATGTTGTAGGCCCGTGTGCTAAGATTTGCGTGCACGTTAAAGAACCCCAGGTGGTCGAAATTGCCGGAGCCCTCCACTGTGGCATCTCTCAAAATCATATGGTGGTTTTGGGACGTTGAACCCCAAATGTCGTGTCTTGCGCAGGCGGCTGATAGGTATCGGGTGTCATTGCCGCCAGCGGCTGGTGAACAATACTTGCGATATTGGCGAAAGGTGCCAATAGACGGGGAGTCACAGGATCTTCACAGAATCTTCACAAGACGAAGTCACAGTGGTGTTCGAAAGTCTTGACAAGCGGTAGGCGATTCACCTGCTTTTAGCCTGTTTGAAGCGCTGAAGTTCGGTTATGATGGAGTCGACAGTGGTGCAGTTCTTACACATGAGCATGTTTATAGTGTCGTCAGTTATGCCTTTCAACACGCTACTTACCTTGTCCGCATTCGTCATGTCTTTGTCAGTCTGGTGGCATAGTGCCAATACGTCTTGGATGTATGAGAGGTACGACTGCCTCGATAATTGAACACGTTACCTGAATTCGTGTCTTGCTGCCGTCTGACGTGCAACTGACGACTGAACAAGCCACAAAGCTTCAGCTTGCTCACGCCCCAGCTGGTTAGTTGTTCCTGATGCGTCCAATTCCAGGCGCGTGCTGTACCCCTGAGTTTGAAAAGAACATTTGGTAGCATGAGCGTCTCGTTCCACCTGTAGTGTTTGCTGAGACCTTCGTGCAATACGAGCCATTCTGGGACGTTCGGCCTGTTCGTGCCGCAAACGTTACAGGGTCAGGAAGATGGGATGGTGTGTAAGGTGACGATTCTGGTGCAGACTGCGTTAGCTGTGCGTCGGTTTCTGGCATTCCAGCCGGACAAAGGTGGCGTCTGCTGCGGACATCTAGAGCCGGGTTGTTTGAAGACCCGACACCTCCACCAAAAGGGTGGTACGGGAAAGATTTATTCGGCGACAGATGATCTAGCTAAGGCCGTGCTGAGCACACAGTATTGCAGCCCGACAGGGCAGCTCGAGAGTTCATTCCACTACAAAGTTTCCGTCTTCCTTTAGATGCGATTTCAGCGCCCGTGCCAGAGTGACAATACCACACAAGCTTCACTATTGCTACGCGCGTTTGTTATATTCAGTTCTGTTTGATTTGGTTTTCGCCCACAAAACCAGGGTCAGGAATGCTCACAGCAAACTACGCCTCTTTGTTCCAGAAGATTCGCGATCCTTGTAGACCATTCTGTTATGATTGCGCACCAGACGCGAACACGCGAGGTTATTCCAGAGCTTGCGCGATGGCCAGTCTTAAGGCTGGAATATTCGACAGCACTGTTATGCACCGACGGGCTTCGTCACTCGTCAGTTGATCGATGGCCGACGCTCTGTTCGCCGCTATCCTTGCAAGTGTGTATCGCTGTAATCTGACCTTCCGTTCACCTGCCATAATTTTGGCCTAATAAAACAGCTTAATCTTGAGTCTACAGACTGCTCCTTTCTAACCCCGTCAGGATACTGTGACAATGTGGTTACAAACAAGTCGTTATAGACCTAATCAGCCCTTTCAACTTCGCCGCCGGCATCGTAACTTCAAGGTGTGGTTACACTCAACACCGAATTGTCTCTCGATATCCTGTACAACATTCGGAAAACGATGCGGATATGTATTCGTATATCAGGGGTGTGTGAATCGCAGTTCTCAGCAAAAGTGGAAATTAGAAGTAATGGCACTATAAATATAATGACAATCTTATCCTTTGCCTTGCCGCATCGCGGTGCGTTTGAGAATGTGCTTAAAAAGTTTACCGAATGTACATGCGGATTAAGCCCGATAATATTTCTGGTAAAATACTAAAATATTACGTAAAAAATAGCACACCTCAGTGACCACAAGTCTATCTACCCCTGGGCAAGAAGCCGCCGCACTGGTCCGCCCTTCGTTTACCAAGGTATTGGTTGACTGGCGTGGCTGAGACATGTGTGTCGGTGAACAAGCATTCGGCTTTTGGGGTGCTGCGGAAACGATGAAATATCGTTGCAGCACTATTCAATACTATGGTGCTGGAAATATTTTTATATAGAGCTGTTTCAGCGTGTCCACTGTGTGATGAGACCGTAATCCGCAGAGAGTGGGCATGTACAATGACGCGAGATCGTCGAATCTATATCTATAGAGATAGATAGATAGATATATTTATATATATAGATGGATAGATAGATAGATAGATATATAGATAGATAGATAGATAGATAGATAGAGGTCACAAAATCTCGCTAAAAAGCCTTCCCATTTAAAAGCTGCCGTACCGCAGCACTTTTCGCAGCCTTGAGGTTTCGCTTCTGTTTCTGAGCTCACACCATCAGCCATTTGGGTGCGTCTGCGCTCTTTAGCTTGACTCAATAGGCCTAGCCGTTTTTAATAAGATGTTACACACTTTCCCAAACTCGACGCTTGAACCGATCAAGTTTTTACGCTACGTCGTGACGTAAATCTTCAGCTGCCCTTTGGACTCGCCTTGGGTGGGACGCCTTTCGTGTGGCCCAAAGAGGAACATTGGCAGTCTACTGAGCACAGACGCGACCGGAAACACGAAGTGCGCGTCCCCGTCAAGCCAACGCCATCGACGATGAGAGGAGAAAGGAAGTCAAACCAAACGCCCCTGTGGCACGGCTCCCCACAGCAATGCTTTCCTGGCTTCGCAGGTCTTCCCTTTTGATTAACAGTTGGAAGAGCAATAGCCTTTTCTTCTAAGTTTATACATATTTTTCTACCTACACACTCTATAGCTCATTTTTCCTTATGCCCTTGCCGTGGTGCAGAGTGGACACTGAGTAGGTGAATACACGCTGGCTCATGACTCTGATTAGCCAGGCTCCCTCATGGGCAGCAGAAATTAGACTATTTTAAAAGGTGAAGCATTTCTTAGCGAACTTCGGTGACTTTGAGCGTATCTATCTATCTATCTATCTATCTTTCTATCTATCTATCTATCTATCTATCTATCTATCTATCTATCCATCTATATATCTATCTATCTATCTATCGATCCGCCTACGACTTTTAACTCCCCTGGCCGTTTCAATAATGGTATCGAAACTAAACTTTGTATGGCATAACAAGACTGTATGAAAAACATATCTGACTGGTCATAACATGAAAATCATGACATGTATGTCATGAATGTTATGATTTACATTTCATAGTCTTGTTGCTCTTGCGGTGGTCTCGTTCACATGACATGTTGCAAAACTTGTATTGTGTGACATGATTGCATGCAAACACAAGCGACAGATAATCATGACATGCGTGTCATGTAACAACATGACTACGTTACATGGTCATGATGCGCTCGCGGCCGTTTCGATAGGGTCACATATACCAAATTTCGTATTATGGTTGGTATTACGGTACGTGAATGAATGACGAAGTTGTGTGACTGGTGCGAAGATGATAATCATGAGATGCGCGTAACGTAATAACATAACTACATGCCGCGCCCATGATGCGCGGGTGGCCGTTTTGCAAGATTCATTTATACCGGATTTTGGTATTAGGGAGCGTGAACGGATGAAGTAAGCATGGTACTGGTGCAAACATAATTATCATGAGATTTGTGTGATGTAACAACATCACCACATGCTACGCTCATGATGCGCTCACGGCCGTTTCGTTAGCTTCTCATGTACCAAACTCGGTATTACGTGACGCCAATAGATGACGATGGTATATGACTCCTGCAAATATGATAATCATGAGAGTCGTGTCATGTGTGAACATGAGTACATACCACTGTTAAGGCGCCAATACATTTCGCACCGCGTCACGCCAAGCGCCGTCACGCCAATGACGCGTCATCATTTCATCGCGTCACACCCGCGTTACCACGCCAAGCGCCGGTCTTGCCATATACTCGTAGGTGCACGCCACGCTGCGTTTCTTTGACGCAGGCGCGTTTTAGTGCGTCCGGCGTCCCTCCATCACGAAAATAGGGAGACGCAGTGTTATCTAGGTAACGCATCAGTGCGAAATTCAGCATGTCACATTTTGCACTGGTTGCCGTCGGGCCGTGCCGACGGACGCTGGTCGCGCCTGGCGTCAGACTATAGAGTGCTCGCGTTAGGCTAACGTAGCGTCGCTGTGCCCAGCGTGCGTGAGCGTCAATGCTATATTGGAGTATATTGGGCTCTTCCTGATGCTCTCGTGGTCAATTTGCTAACTCTACATATAACAAATTTGGTGTTACGTGACGTCATTGGATGACGACATATATGACTGGTGCAAACGTGATAATCCTGACATGCGCGTCATGTAGGAACAAGACAAAATTCCACGCTCATAGCGTGCTCGCGTCCACTTTGCTAGCTCCACGTATACTAAAATCGGCATCACGTGACGTGAATTGATGACGAAGGGAAACGACACATCGAAACATGATAATTATGAGACGAAAGTTGTGTACGGCATCATTTACTTCCACCTCGTAACATTGTGCTTATTTTGAACTAACCAATTACCATTTGTCATTCGTGCTTCGCATATCATCGATTTCCACTGTATTTGGGATCTGCCAATTTTTTTCTTATGCCCTCGCCGTGGTGCAGAGTGGACTTTGAGTAGTTGAATACACGCTAGCCAATGACTTTGTATAGCCGGGCTCCCTCATAGGCAACAGAAATTAGGCTATTTTAAATGCGAAGTATTTCTTAGTGAACTTCGGCGACTTTGAGCGTTTGTATCTATTTATCTATCTATCTATCTATCTATCTATCTATCTATCTATCTATCTATCTATCTATCTATCTATCTATCTATCCACCTACGACTTTAAGCTCTCCTGGCTGTTTGGATAAGGGTATCGATACGAAACTTGGTATCGCATAACATGACTGTATGACGAACGTATTTGACTAGAGATAACATGAAAATCATGATATATGTCAAGAATGTCATGATTTACATTTCATGGTCTTGCTGCTCTTGCGGCGGTTTCATTTCCATGACATGTTGCAAAACTGGTATGGTATGACATGATTGCACGGCGAACAAAAGCGACAGACCCTAACATAAAAATCATGACATTTGTGTCATGTAACAACATGCCATAATCATGCCATGCCATGCTCATGATGTGCTCGTGCACATTTCGTTAGCGTCACATATACGAAATTTGATATTACAGTACGTGAAGGGATCACATAGGTAAATAACACATCCAAACATGATAATCAGGACATGAGTGTCATGTAACAATATGACTACATGCCACACTTATGATGCGATCGCGGCCGTTTTGCTGGCTTTAGATATGCCAAACTTGGTATTACGTGACTTCAATGGATGACCTACGAGACCGGTGCAAACATGATCATCATGAGATGCGTGTCTTGTGAGAACATGACTTCACGCCACAGTCAAGGCGCCAATACATTTCGACGTGACGCTGTGCGCGTGCCCACCGGCGTTCATTTGGTCGCGTCACTACGGCGTTGCCACGCCGGGCGCCGGTCAACCATATACTCGCAGGCACACGCCACGCTGCGTTGCTTTAACGCATGTGTGTTTCAGCGCGTTCGGCGTCCCTCCGTCATGAAAAAAGGCAGACGCAGTGCTGTCTGGGTAACGCAGTGAGATTGAAATGCAGCATTTCGCATTTCGCGCCAGTTGGCATCGGGCCATGCCAACGGACGCTAGTCGCACCTGTTGCACCAGGCGTCAGACTGGATTTCTCATGTTTTACTAACGTATAGCGTCACTGTGCCCAGCGTGGACTCGCATCAATGTTACGTTAAAGTATATTGGGCCCTTCATGATGCACTCGCGTCCGTAATGATTGCTCCATATATACCAACTTTCGTCTTACGTGACGTCAATAGATGACGAAGGTATATAACTGGGCAAATATGATAATTACGACGGGCGTGTCATGTAAGAACATGACAGCCTACCACGTTCATAGAGTGCTCGTGGCCGTTTCGCTATGTTCACATATAGTAAAATTGGCATCACGTGATGTGAAGAGATGACGAAGGTACACGACACAACCAAAGATAATAACATCACACTGAAGTTGTGTACGTCATAATTTACCTCCAGCTCGTAACGTTGTGGTGATCCTAAAGCGACATCTCAACCTTCCGAATTCGTGCTTTGCATGCCATCGATTCCCACTGTACGTGCAATCTGCAATTTTTTTTTCTTTCTCCTTCTGAACCACCACCATTCCTACTAATACCACTGCTCTAAATAAAAAGATTCCAACAATTGTCACTCTGTTCCTCTCTTTATCAGATAATTTTTTCCAGCACACAGATTGCTTGTCTCTGTCATATAGAGCTGTGGTGCAAAACAATGCATCTTTAGAAAACAGCGCCATGCGTGGAGACGAATACTGCACTAAAGCGGTATCGAATGACATAAAAGAGAATATATTGATCATGGTGTCAATGCAGACGCATATGCATTGATGGAGTCTTGATTCAGTAGTATTGATACAAAAGCGGTAAAGCACCTCACTGATCAACGAACACTGAAAAATTTTTTGATTAGGTTAAACCTATCACTACTTAAAAGTGACAATTTACCATACACAGTTACAATACCTAACGGTAGTTTTAGGAGTATTTAGTTCTAGAAAGAAAAGGAAAGTATTATTTGAGAGTTTCATATCTAGGGGCGAAAACAATAGCAAAGATGATTGTTTCAAACTTTTTTGGCCACTGTAAGGGATCATACACCCTAATTGTTGCTTAGATAACGGCCAGACGATTGAATGTTGTATGGGAAGCCTAACATGAGTCCATATTGGCTTCGCCCTGAAAGGCATGAGTAGTCAATGTGATTTATTTTTTATATATCTAACAGCGTAACTAAGCACTAATATTGTGTTTATTCTATTTCGTCTGCTGGTACCTGTCCCTGTTTTATCAAAAAGAACGGTGAGTAAGGTTGGTGTAGAACGCCGCAACAAAAGGCGTAAAAGATTAAGCACAAAGAGAGCACTTGGTGAGGATGAGTTGAAACCCTATAGTGTTAGGGCATGAAGGGTGACGTCACGATTTGCTCTCAGACTAGCGGCACAGGCGAAAACGGAAGAAAGGCAAGAGATTATTTGGTAACGTCACACAACTATATAATGTCTGAATAGACAGGACGGGCAATTTATGAAATTCCGAAAGCGCATAGTCAGGACGGACGCGCGCCCTGTCCATGCGTTTTCTGATATAGTTTCATACAATAATACCTAGAGGTGAATCTGGCGCTAGTGTCTACGCTGGCCCCTTCAGCGGCACTTGTACCCCTATGGGAATTACGGGAAGTACATTCTGTGGATAGGCTTCGGATCAATCCCATTCTTGAGATTCGTGGCGCTTGTTTGCGGAGTGTAAAACAAAGTGATTTGAAGTTACATGTAATTGAAACGAGCCTCACCTTTTTGTACGCAAAATAATATCAAAAGGTTTTTGTGAGTAGGTGTTAGAAGTAAAGCCTGGTCAAATTTAACCACCAGGGTATGCATTGCTCTGCCATTGCTTTCCAAACTTGGCATCGAAGTGTAATGAAATATTTTTTACAACATTTGAAAGCATAGAATAGTTTTTTTGCGCTCGAAAGTACGCAGTATCTACTTATGGAAATAACAGCATAGTATTAAGTGAGAAACACTTATCGTTTCATCTGTTGCGATGACAGGTGCGCGTCTGTCCAAGTGATCTGCCCCCGACGCACCTGTCGTTTCTTTGGGAAGTCGAGTCGGAAGAGCATGGTGGTGCCACTACTTCGTGTCGACGTCGCTTTGCAGTTAATTTCAACGAGTTTTGACAACGTGCACTTACAGCAAACGTGAACTCGATGTAATATCCCGCGTTGGTTTGGGACGCTACATCTATGCGCAACGATGAGTAAATGACGCTTCGCTTAAAGTGTCAAACACGACTTACACAGTTCCAGCTTTGCAGTAAAATGAGAGGCGTAGCAGTTTTCAGCTTCTTTGTGCAACAAAAACCAAGCTTCGGTTCTTTGAACCTATCCCACTACCCACTGTACGCTACGAATGAAACTGAAACTGTAGAGGAAGATCCTTAGAGAGTTCGCTGGCTAACGCGATCCAATCCGAAGCCTGTACTTCTCAAAATTCTCATGAGGGTACACAATCGCAGTGCCAGATTCCTCTCTATGTAGTTTTGTATGAAACTCTATGCGTTTTCTTTTTTTGTGTGTTGTGATTTCGGCGGGAAATATAGTATTTTTTTGTAATGCACTAACTGGCCCAACAGTGAGTGCTCGAGTGCTACTGAAGTTTAAAATGTATGATTATGAACCTTTACCGCAAGAATTTGTTGACAACAGCTATAGTGCAGTCCCATTATAGTGGCACTGTTTGTCTCGTGGTTGCGGCGGTCATTACGTAACCATACCCTGGACAAGCTTTCGATGTGCCTTCACCATCATGATTCGATCCAAGCCTATGAAAAGAAAGTCATGTTGAAATGCATGGCTGGGCCATGCCATACGTTTACGAAATGAATCAACTGGACCGTATGATGGACGGCAAACAGATTTTATATAATTTAATAACGCTTTACACGCTCCCTATTCACTCACTGGCCGACAGACGTGTTGCGTGATAAAATTATGTCGTCAACCACATCAACAGTTTGTACAAATAGATTCTGAGAAAAAAATACACTACAAAATCACCCGTAGAGGTAAAAGAACGCCATTTGAATATATCTGTTCTCAGCCTAGCCTTACAAATATATTTTTATCTTTAGCCTTATTCGATGTCGCTTTCTCGACTACTTATAATAATATCTAGTGATTTTTGTTAAGGTATTAATATATGAGTGATATATGATAATCCACACATAAAACATCCAAATATATATGCCTCTTGAATCAGGGAAGGGAGGAGGAGGCTTAGCAGGCGTGATAGCACCCAAAAGGCAGTGCGATTGTCACTCGTTACTCAGTGCAGGGCTGGTACGAGCTTGACTGGAAAAATGGTATGGCAGAGAGCATTCACAGTGATTGTCATGCAGTGGAAAGAACAACTCGCGTGGACGCTGCTCGCGCGAGACGGTGATGTCTTTGACGCCAATTGTAGCGTTTAGTGAGATATCTAAGGCCCTAATAATGTATCAGACGAAGACATCGATCATAGTTGATACATAAGAACAGCTGTGATTTTTTCGTGAAGTGGTTAGATGCACCAATCATAATTCAGAATTGCGCCTTGTATACATACGATGCAAGAATGATCTAGCCTATGAATGGACTCGCGTGCCACTATACGCGATTACTTTGCCAGAGCTCCACTCACGGATTTAAACCTTCACAGGAATTAGCAAATTATCTATCACGCGAAATGCCACGTATGTGTGAGGTTCCTAAACGATGCACGCACCTAACAACTCGAAGGCATGCACGCTTTGCATAGCTGCCTTCGCATGGCCAGTCTTCTGGCTTCCGGTCAAAGTAATAAGTCACAGCTTCATCGGAAAGGCGAAGCAATGAACGCGATAGCAATAAATTGAAAGGTCACGCGCAGAATGGAAAGCAGATCAAAGCATTCCCCGCGTTTCTCATGCATAAATGACGCACAAAACGTGCTCACAGGTACGGATGAGCGGGAATTAGCGTCTCATTTGTGACTTTGCGTGTCTGAAAAGCGCGCGCTTTTCGCAAACGGATTGCAGTGGCATTTGTGCGCCCAGTAACTACAGCAGAATCTTTACAGGTAAAGCCCGAGGCCAGTCAAGGCGTATGACCTTCCCCTCCTCGCTGCCGCGAGATGAGGGGGCGCGTGAGGGAGCGTCGCTCGCGTTGTCTAAGTCAGGCAAAGTACGCGTAGGAGATTAGAGCGGGTGCCGCCGCGTGATGTGGCGACGTGCGCTCATTGTGCCAGTTTGCTGGTAATGCTGAAAACACAATCCACCCCCCCCCCCAAACCCCCGGATGCTCTTGAGCAGCAGTAAGTGGTAGATATAAGTAGCTTGCCGTTTTCACGACGCCTCGCTTTTGCGACGCAAAGGTCCCACGTTCGATTCCGCGCTCGGGAGTGTTTTTTTTCTGAATTTTTTCTTGCGCTTCATATATATAGATACGTATACATATACGGTGCATGACATCGACGCCGACGCCAAAGTCGAAGCCAAAGCCGACGTCAATGCCTACGCCGGCCGTGAAATCCAGTCGAAAGTGTTCGTATAATTGATCGCAATGAAAAAAAGTCACTGGAGCAATTAGCTCCGAAATATACAAGCATTCCACAAATCCAACTGAGAGTACCAGTCTGATCCTGAGCAGCTGCACTACACTTTTGTTTATTCAGAACAGCAGCGCAAAATCTCTGACGTTTTGCAATCACAATTTTCAGCGTCTTTCCACGTGCATGCTAAACGCACAAACCAGTAATAATAATAATATTAATACCTCTTATTTCTTCGAATAAAACAATACATGTGACTAGGCCTGCCAAAGCCAATTGGTGGCTCGAGTAGCAGAGCCCGGCAGACAGCAAAACAAACCGGACGCGTTACAAGATTGTATTTCATGGCCTAAGAGGGATAATAGGACGAAAAACAACGTGCCTATAAGATTATAAACAACAGGGCATACAAGCAATAGTTACAAGCATTATACAAAAGTTACAGCAATTGAAAGTGAAAAGGTGTAAAGAAAAAAAGGAAAGAATTATAGCAAATGCTTCTTAAGCAAAGTACCACACTGGATGATTGTGCAGCATCATGCTTGCGAATGAGTGCATATGAAACAAGACACGACATGCATTACAATTGTTGACAAATACGCCGAAGCAGTTTCTTTAATTTGTATTTTGTTTTGTGCAAAAAATGCTGGGGCGAAATACATTGAAATAGGTTTGTACACAATGGGTTCGTATTCAAACATGATAATATAGACATGCGTGTCACTTAAAGCATGACTACATACAACGCTCATGATGTACTCGCGGCCGTTTCGCTACCTTTCCATATACCTAATTTTTATTAGCTGATGTAACGTGTACTCAAACCGTACTCCGTGAGTAACGAAGTGAGTAACCCACTCCGTTACTCCAATTCTCCACTTCACTGTCCATTCCTTTTTCGTCACTTCATACCTTGGGAAGGAATTGAGGCTGACTGTCGTCGACGCTCTGTTTGTACACTGCGGCGCGCAGCACATGCGATTGCTTTTGAAGCCTTTAAATTTCGGCATTTCATGGCCGCGATGACGATTTCAACAATACAAAGCAAATGCACCCAGGAGCGGCGCCGCCCCAGCGACCAATACTCTTTGAAAAAATTCCCCCGATGGCCGCGGGCTGGCGTGACACTCTACGAAACTTGCGAATATGCTTCGCTGGCGCCTGTTTACTATATCTAACGGCGGAAGCTACCGGACGGACTTTAATCCACTTGACAAGCATCTAAACTACCATAACAAGCAGGAAGTTGATAGAGCATAGAAAAAGAGCCTGCATGTCGGACAACGATTTTGCGAATCTGACAACATTATACAATTGCTTGCGAAACCGTACATACTTACCTAGAAATGCAATAAGAAGTGTGGTTCCGGCGTATATGCCACATAAAAAGGACGAATGGTAACATGATTGTATTTTAACAGAAATTGACGGCTTCTCAACTAGTAGAATTTCCATTTATCTGGCCGTGGCCCCGTCGAAGGTCGCAAAGATAGATGATGTGGACAGGGGCCGATGGTTCGCGAATACAAAGAAGATGCTTATAAGGGAGCTTATAATTCACTTTTCTTGAAATAGGGCAAATAAGCACCCACATCTATTTTCTTGGAATGAATATTTGCTACACAAACGCTCACATATTGTGCTAACACCTTCAATCGCCTATTGAGCCCCATGCATTTTCGATTGATTGATTGATTTGTGGGGTGAACCATCCCAAAACCACCGTTTGAACATGAGAGACGCCGTAGTGGAGGGCTCCGGAAATTTAGACCACCTGGGATTCTTTAGCGTGCGCCCAAGTCTAAGCACGTGGGCCTACAACATATCCGCCTCCATCGGAAATGCAGCCGCCGCAGCCCGGATTTGATCGCGTGACCTGCTGGTCAGCAGCCGAGTTCCTTTGGCCTAGAGACCACTCGAGCAGAGCCACAATAAAAAAAAAGCAGCCTACGCATAAGCGTTATGAAAACCCGAGTGAGAGGTAGCGACGTCCTATACAATTAAGTGCGACTTGTCTACGGCGTTAGAGCAGGCAATTCTTTAGCAAACATTGAACCACACTCATATTGAGAGGCGCGCAAATTACTTCACAAAGTGGATTACAAAATGTCCGCCTGCAGCTCTCACTTCCGATTCTATGCAACAAGGTCTTTTGTGCCAACTAGTTGCGCTTAAAGGGTAGTATCATAAAGAGTTTTCGGCAGCCACTACACTTGTTCTGGCATCAGAAGGTGCAACAACCACTCACGGTAACTAAGAGATAGGTCATTTTTCGGTGAAAAGTCTTTGCAGCACAGCGCCCACAGAAGGACAATTTCGTATCCGTCGAAAGAGATGCGTTGCGCCCCAAGGAGTAACTGCTTTTAATGCAGAACATAAATGTATCCAATTCACTAACTCCCATCCAGTCACATCTAGTATGTTCACTAAATAGTTTCCAGTCCGTTAGCTTTAAAATCAGTGTGGTCGTTTGCACCTGCATTTTTGGGTGTTGCATAAAAACTTGGTAATTGTCACTCCCTCGTAATTCAAGGTCTGTACACCAATTCATTTATTGTGTAATTTCAGGGGAGGCTATAGCCAAATCTAGACAGCTGGCATAATTATTACCTTTCAGAAACGTTACTGATCCATCATTCAGTACAACAAGGCCACATCGATCAATTTCTTTTTGAAGTGTTCTTCCCCCTGAATCGGTATGAGTACTGCCCCACGTGGTATTGTGCGCATTGAAATCTCCACAGTTGAGGGCAGGTCCTTGGGCTTTACCCAATAAATGAACCAGGGATGATTCGGAGATGCGAGTTGATGGTTGCAAAAAAAGAAAAATTATGGTGATGGTAAGTTTCTGGAATTGAGTTTTGCACCCTTTAAAACAAAAGAGAGTATGTTGTGCCGTACACATAACAGTGCCCTGCTCAAGCCCATATTTCTTCTTGATGCATATGTGACATAATTAGAAATCCTAAAGTCAGTGCTAACGTTGGTTTCATTTAAACACAGAACGGGTAAGCTATACTGAGCAACCAGCTTCCTAAAGTCTGCGCTTTTAGACCTAAGGCCATTGGCATTCAACTGAAACACAGCTGTGTTGCGTAAAAATTGTTCATTTGCCGAGCCATTTTCTATGCAACAAAGTTTTTGAAGTGCTAGAGGCTCTCATGAAAGGACTGCGCTGACCTCTGGAAGGTCATTGGCCTGTGGAAATGCACGCAGGATTGCCTTCGAAGTAAGAAAGAGCATCAACATAACCATATCCAAATCACTTCTTTTTGGGGCACGTTGCTCTTGTGCCTTTGGCTTTGGTGAAGTAAAAAGTGTATACGCTTAGTTATCCTGAGTTGCTGACGGTTTAGGTGTCCTGCTGTCGCTTGTCTGCCTTTCAACGCTTGGTGATCGTCCTCTATGGTCTGGTTCAGCTGTGCTTTTGTTTTTCTGAGCACAAGCACGCTTGGCTACCGTCGCATACGATAGTGGTGATGTACTTTTTGTGATTTTGAAGTCACAGGGAGTGGATGTACAGTTTCAGGATTCGGACAAAGCGATCTCTTTTTTGGAGCTCATCCAAGCAAAATTTATTGTCGATTTAGTCGAGTAGCCACCTGGTGTTTTGGACAACCAGCTTATGACGCCACTTGTTCTTCATTGAAATTGGCACATTTGGGATTATTCCTTGATGTACATTCTTTGTAATCATGTGCTCCTGCACAGATTTTGCAGCGAAGTTGTCCATGGCATGATTAGGCAACATGTTCATATCGTTCACAGTTGTAACATCGTGTAGCGGGCTGTAGGTACTCTTCCACCGGATGACTTGTGAAGCCTTGAAGAATACGAGGCGGCAGTGGCTTGTCGGGAGAGAACTCAAGAATTACACTGCCAGTAAATGTCGCTCTGCTGAATCATCTTCACAACGGAGCCATTTAGTTTGTCTCCCGAGATTACACCGTTGTCTCCTAGATATTCAAGCAGTTCGTCTTCACTATATTTCACTGGTACTTGTATGATCTTTCCTAGGTTACTCACACATGACTGCGGTATATACGATGCCACTTCAAGACTAGTAACATGTGTTAACTCAAGACGTCTGCAGGATTCAGTAACTGTAGAGACACTAAGGGAGAAGTTTCCATATTTGTTGACACAGAAGACTGCACTTTCTCTTTAGCAGCAGATACTACTTCACTAGCCAGTTTGTTTGGATTGACTTTCCAGAACGAGGCGTTAGGGTCAGTCAGTTGAAATATGCGGGTATCCCCGCTGGTCGGGCTTTCTTGTGCGTGACTGTTGTGAAAGGGCTGTCTTATGCTTCTGCATCACAGTTATTTCCGCAGAGTCGATGATCGTTGCATCGCTGTAATCCTCTTGATTATCAGTTCGCGCCTTCTTCGGTGTAACACACTCAACGTTGGGGTTAGGTGTCGTCTAGGGGCCGTCACAGTCTCCTCGGGTCCGCGAAACACGGGATTATCTTGCTGTTTGGACGCATTTATCACTTCGTCTTCATCTGATGGGCGCCGAGAGGAATGGCCGCCAACAGTAGCCGAAGCTTTTGGACGTTGTGGCAGCCTAACATAAGGCTTCGGTGCCTTGGAGACGTGGCATCTAGTGCACCGCGAAGGTGGTGGCCAAATCTTGGCAATAAGATGCAGAAGATGGGTAAGAAAACTTACAAAATTGGCGAAAAAACAGCAGTGCTAGGCAGCTCACGCCTAGTGATTCTCCACTTCTTGTTCCTTCTCTTGCATACATTCCATATATTTTGGTGGACCTTGAAAAATAGCCCTCTAGTCTAAATGAATTCGGTAGATCTCCCGCGGTAGTCTTTCATAGCACCAGTTTTTGGTGTCAAACGAAGTAAGTTTGTCAATTAGTATTTTTTACAAACCCTAGCAGATGAATTGGCAACATAATATTGAAGAAATAGCGCGAATGAACTCCTTGCTCCTACTTTCACGCTAAGTAAATTTCTTACAGCATTTTTTTATTGATTGATTGATTTGCGGGGTTCAACGTCCCAAAATCACCATATATTTATGAGAGACCGTAGTGGAGGACTCCAGAAATTTTGACAACCTATGGTTCTCTAACGTGCACCCGAATCTGAGCACACGGGCCTAAAGCATTTTCAGCTCCCTCAAAAATGCAGCCACCGCTGCCGGGATCCGGTCCCGCAACTTGCGGGTCAGCAGCCGAGTACCTTAGCCACGAGACCACAGCGGTGGGGCCATTTTCTTGATGACTGCAATAAATGGGGCGCAGTAAGTAACAGGGACCATGGAGAAAAGAACAACAACACAGGTGAGTTGTTCCCCTCACCTGGCATTGTTACAAACTAGCCCAAATGGCTGTTTTGCTACAAGTTTTTCTTACTTTCTTACATCTCATGCAAACAACTGAAAAAGAAAAAGAAATGCGGAAGCTCATTCGTAGACACATTGCATAAGTGCTGTTTGGTAGCCAGGTGAGCAAGAAGTAAATGGCTAATAAATTCAGTCACGCAACAGCAATGCATAGCCGGATCGCAAGGAAAACACATTCACAACGTGAGAACGTAAAAACGACGCAGCGCAGACTGTCACCAAAGGCGAGCATCCATGTCATTGGCAGATTACAGTTCTCTCACAAGTAGTAGTACCGTTCGGTGGACTTCGTGCATGGATTAGGTAATAGAGAACGCAAATCACTCACGACGAAACGCCACCGTATACAATTGTAGACGAGCCTCTGTCGCATATCAACACTAATGCGGCAATGGTGCATCCATCTATATGACCGATCTCGGGATGATAAAGCAACAGATTAGACTAATACGCACATCTATGCACATTGTTTCTGAGCGGGGCAATTACGGCGGTGTTCAAAGGTCATATTTATTCTTGAAAGACCAATTGCCTGATCTAAGCCGTCAATACCGCCTCGAGATTAGACTACAGTTCTAAGCGGCTATAGATAAAAAGTGGGGAGACGGGCGTTGGTGAATGTGGTGAAGGCAAGTGTTGGTTTAGGCTCATGTGATGTGCGATATTGATGCACATTAGCCTCTAAGTTGCTTCAAGAACTCCACTATGGCGTCTCTAGTAGCCTGATTGATTTGGGGCTTTAAAACCAGGGAGCCAAGTAGCCAACCGATCTACCAAATAAACGAATAAACAAGCAAGGGTAATGCGTGTTAGTCGCAAAGCACACAAGGTGGTGGCATCATGTGTTTACGCAATCATTGCGGTAAACTACAACAGTAGAATGAACAAAATAAAATCGCATGAAATGATGCGCACCTGGTGCAATGAAAGTCCAAAACGTTGTGACAAAAAAAAAACAACGAACCGCTGACATGCTATGCAAACAATGTAGTCCTTTAGCTTGTTGTAACAATAACGTCTTATATTCTTTTCCAGTATTAGAGGCCTCAAATATATATAGATGAATTACATTGAATTCGTAAATAACAAAAAGATAGTAGTTGGTAATGCGTGTGTATATAAAAAAATTGCCTCTCTGAGCGCAACGTGCCGCTGGAAAATTGTGCCGACAATCACACCTCTTTCCAGCGTGATATAACTCCTGAGTGTGGCAAAAGGGATTTTTATAAACATGCTTACCACAAAGCACACAAAGCCGAAGCTAATTCTTCGCTCAAGCGAAGAATAAAATGACACTCACTCACCCAGTCAGGTCGAGCAAAAAATCATCAGGCTGATTTCACTGGTCTATTCGTCGTCCTAAATTTCTAGCATTAGCAAACCTTCCAGCCATTTCTCCATTGTGGCTAGAGCAAGTGTATTGATCCCTAGGGTCAAAGGCAAAGCTGGGCAGCCGCGAGCTAACGTCGCTTCCTTGTCCTCACGGTTTAGCGCGCTTGCGTGTCATAAATTTTCTACCATGTATCACCACCGCTAATTACCTGCTGCATCCCAGTGGAGTAGGCAGCCGCAAATTGCATAGGACATGCCTATGGTTGCACAGCGCGATGGAAACCTCTTCATCACCGCTTTGCGGCTATACCGAAAGTGGGCTCAATGGATGGTCAGTGCCCATATAATTTACGACCGACGTTAACGACATGGAAGTCAGGCGCTACAGAGATCGATACGGGAATGAGCAAGTAGGATGGTTTTGACAAAAAAAAAGAGAAGATAGACAGAGCGTGCACTTAGTTAAACTTTCTTAAATTGTACCTGCTTCGTTGGTTTTAAGGACCAGCTATATAGAGGTGTGATTCTGTACTACTAAATCGCACTACGATCTATGACCATTTCCTGACATGAAAGCCTCGACCCAGAACAGCTTCGCTGCTAAAAAAAATATGTTTGAGTGAGAGGAGATTGAAGAGGGAAGCAATGTTTACAGGGGCTCCACGACACGTCGGCCGCAAGATAACGGTAGTTTGGTGGCAGCGTCACGGAAACACAGCTCATCGCAACGGAGCGCTGTCTTTTCGAGCACACGGATAGAGGTGTACTGCACTCGCAGGCATGAAATACAGCGAGTGCAACGAAGAATAAATCACGCACCTGAATTGATAGGCATACCTGCGCAATTAAGGTTTTCACAGTTTACCGTGAGTGAACGGCGAAACGGTGATGGAGAAAGAGGCAGGCCATTTCGTAGAAAACAGATAGCAGTAGAAAAAAGCCTGAATAATAAGGGGTCTCGCAAATCATTCGTTCAGAATGCAATCTGCCAGCTGCGTCCAGCGTGTTTTATGGTACACGTCGGCGTACAATACTGTGCAACGCAGACATAGAAGGTCATGGGTTTGCGCTACCGCTTTCTGCAGTTTACTGACGCTCTTATAGCGTTCTTTCATGTCACCAACACGCCTTACAAGGCAACAGTTCTCGTGTATCTTCAACTTTGAAGTGGACACTTTTTTTTCATTTCTTCGTTGTTCTCTCGCCTCTGCTAATTACGTGCAGTCGAAAATGAACGCCTAGTGTCATTGAGCCGTGATGTATGCAACCCCTTTTTCTCTCAATTTGCGTGCATTCACCCTCAGTATTACTTGCAACGTGGGATAGCGTGACCTTACGAGTTTGAAGATATGAGTTTGCGCTTCAATGTTTTTCATTTCCACTCTAAAATATATGTGTGTGTATGCCCGTTTTTCGAATAATCCTCAGGCGAGAGATAGCCTTCGTTGTGGAAGTACGAGTTAAGTGAAGACGTGCATAATTATAGAACTTTTGAGGCCACGGACTACAGTGTTTCAATTGACAGTGAGTGCTACTGTTCTCGTGACTCGGTAATTAGCTCACTCGGAAGTGTACGCGTAGGCATAGCAACGATGTTGAAACGAGGAGAGACTAGTTTAAGTGAAGCGCAACCTACTATGTATACATTCTGTTCATATCATATCTCTCAAATCATTGGCACATTTTCATGGATGTTATAGCCACTGTTCTTTTTCCTGTTTACATGCATGCCAATATTCTTGTTAATTCACATTTCCGTTGTCACTCAAACACTCACTCGGCGCTATAATAATATACCTGACTCTTGTGCTACAAAACGTCGAACATCCCTCAATCCCTCATCGAAATGTGTTAAAGTGGCATATTTTATGATAGCAAGTCGATTCTATAATGTTAATTCATAAATCGCTCATAAAAACCAGACCAGCATATTTCATAAAGGAAACCTATTGACGCCCCTTAGCTGATTCCGCGTGTTTACTCATCACCGTCAAGCCAGCCCTCTTCATGAACTAAGGTAGCATGGTGGGTTTGTTGGTTATCCATAGTGTGTGAGGTATAGCGCATCCAGGACGGGACAGAGAAGACACATAACACATACACAGCGCTAACTTTCAGCAATGCAGTTTATTCCTAGAATCAACAATTCATGTACCCTAACACGGCGCGTAACAAACCACGTGCTCGAACCAGAAATCGTGTATCTAAAACAAATTCTGCGATCCTTAAATATTCTATTTCTGTCAACGATAATGATACAGATGGCTTCCTGATACACGTGTCATGAAACTTGGCGATGAATCGTGCTTCTATGCTGAGCTTTGTCGTTTTGTTAGTGTTCGTTCCGAATATGCTTGTGTGTCTCCTCACCATTCATTGCAAGGAGTATCGTTTCCAAGCTGTCTTTAGTCACACAAGCATTCAATTACACAAAAAACACTAACGAAATGAGAAGGCTCAATATAGAAGCGCTATTTATTTCCAAGTTTGGTGACACGTGTATCATAGAGCCATCTTTAAAATTATTATTGAAAGAAATAGAATATTTCAGTGTGGCATGATTTCTTTATACACATTATTTCTGGTTCGAGTGCGTGGTTTCTAACGCGCCGTGTTAAGGTATATGTTTTGTTAATTCTTGCAATAAACTGCATTGTTGAAAATTGGCACTGTGTAGGTGTTACGCATCTTCTTTTTGGTCCCGTCTTGGATGTGCTATATCTCAGATACTTTTCATGAAATCTCATGCCCAGACTTCGATGACTTGGAAGGGCGTCCTCGGCATATTCCTTTCTGATGAGAGACGCAGCCGGTTTTCTTAAGTGACAGTGTTACGTGCCGCCATGAGACAGATGCCATAGTTCATTCACGTGTGCTTCAAGCTACTAAAGGTCTACATAATTATGCCCGCGAGAACCCCGGTGTCTGGCGTCACAAGTAAAAATAAGACATTGCTGCATTTAACCATTGCAGTTGCACCCATTAAAAAGCTTGCAATATACTCCCGCCATGCTGTGCCACCATTGCATGTCGAATGCATCGGCAGCCCTCTTGAACGCTGCTGTGAACGAGGGTCAAGTGTTTTTGTTTTTTTATTCTGGCCCTGGGCACTGATGGCGAAAAACGCTATTATCAAACACTACAGAGACACGTAACTCGGCGAGACCGCTGGAGCCAGTAATTCTTCGAATAGGTACCAAGCCACCAGTCACATCAGCGCTGCAGATTTGACCGATGCTCATTGCAGCGTTTCACAGGAAAGAAACCTATGATGGCGAAAACACGCCGTAGTTAACCGGTGTTTTCTACTAGAACATGCCAATCGCAGCCAATGGGCAATCAGAGACAGAAGACTCTGACGGAACCCACTGGTCTGCAGTGCACTTTCAGTTGATGCACAGGCTGCAAATTTTCATTTTTCAACAACGCACAGGAGGATTCTTCTACCGGCACCGCATTGAAGTTCGATATCCAGTGCCTGTATAAATCGGGCAGCCTGTGAACAGCTGAACAGCGCAAGAAGTCGTTTTTTTTAATCATGAAACTCACTCGCAGACACTGCCTGCTTTGGCGTTGCTACAGTCTTAAAACTAGGAGAGTGCTCAGCACTCTCTTTGGGAGAGCACTTTCTTCTCCTTTCATTCTTTCCTTTATCCAGATTGAATCATCTCTTGGTGAGGCAGGGTACAGTGATTCCCCCAGAATGTGTCAAAGTACTCCCCTTTAATAGAGTAACCAAACACTACCCGTAGCAGAGTATCATGACTACACCGAAGACAGTAGAAGTACACCTCAAGAAAAATAAAAGCAGAACTTAGGCTATTATAGGCTTTTCAATTCGTTTGAACGAATTTCCTCGCGTTCCATTCGTAAGGACGGCTAAATACGAGCACTAAGACAAAAAACAAATAACAAGTTTATGAAACGTGATCGCGTGGGTCTAGAGCCTTCATCTTCTCACATTGCAAACTTGACACAGTAACTACTACACCACGCTAAAATACTGTACATGTGTATAATTTTCCAAGTAATAAGTAATGCTGGCGATCTGTCTGAACTTTATTGCATAAAAGTGTACATTTCATTGTTTCCCCGCGTCTAAAACTAGACGGACTGTAGCGAACATGTTTATTGTATTTGTTTTTTGCTTCGTAAGTACAGAATATCTCTCCGACACCTTTTTTACTGCAAAAAAAAGAAAAATAGTGCAACCGATTATATGAACGGCACTTGCACTGACTCGCTGAGTGGTAAGTCATTTCTGCGTACAAAACATCGCTCTTCTGAAATGTACACCAAATAATTTAGTTGTTTTTTTATCCTTTTGGCATATTTTTGGTCATTCCTGGTAAAGGTCTTGTTCACAATCTACGGCTAAAGCCACCATACTTCACTGTAGCAGTATCGTACGTGAGGCTTACGGCAGCATACCTCGTGTGCGATGATCGTAGCTAAAGGTACGAATAGCAATATAAAGAGAATGTCATAGCCGTTTTCATTGAGTTTCAATCGTGGCCGATTCAACATGATATCTCAATAACCATATCGAAAGCTAAAAACATAAATATTAAGAGTTTCAAGTGCCTTTCAGTGCACTGAAATTCACTGCCGTGCTCTAGCTCCCTCAAGAAGCAAATCCAGTGTGTTTCAGTGCATATATGAGTGTTTTTAAGTAGTACTAATAATTCGCGGGGTGCCGACGCACCTAAATATAATGCGGAGCAGGAGTATAACATCGTTTTACTCTCTTTTGCCTGAAGAGTATATGGGGATTTTCCTTTTCCAGGAAGAGGTGGAGTGGAAAGCAGCTTCACTATCTCAATTCATACAGAGTGAAAATGAATTTCACTCTATCTGATGCTTTGCGAGAGTAGAAGAACACTCCGAAGATAGCTTGGTCGTTTTACTTCTGCGATAACCACCACAGTTTTTAGAGTGTAGGTGAAACAGGAGGGGGGGGGGCGGGAGCATAAGGGAGGAGAGAGTCAGAGAGCAGATGCGCATGTGCAGTAAGGTTGGTCACGCGGCACACCGGATGTAGCTTGATCCTAAGCTGTTTCGCATCTAAAACCTGGCTCATCTCTTCTTTATCAATTGTTATAACACAAATGTAAAACGTGTCTTCATCGAGGTAGTTGAGCATTTATTGTGCGGTATTTCCCACGAGCGCGAAAAGATGAATGCTAAAGCACACATCGCAATTGCATGCGAAAAACGGCAGGCAGCTAGAACTTTGCAGTGCCCCCCTCATGCAAAAAGTACGAACGAAGTGAACATGCATGGCACGAGCGCAGACAAACAACTGACACAGCTGCACCCTCACAGCTCAAACATAAAGACGAACGAAACAGCGCACAAGTATACATAGGTCGAGCTCGAACAACTGTCACAATTCTTACATCATAGCATTTGAGTAGCGTGCTTTTTTGGTAAAAGCGGGCACGGCAGCGAGTGACGTGACTTTCGTTTTTCCTGAATCGCAAGCTTTGTCTCATAAGCACGCCCGCAGTTCAAAAACAATGCACCTTGGGAGCGTGTACTCAAATAAACGTGATGTAGGACCTACGTGATACTGTTGCGCCATATCTATACTGATGACAGATACGCGGTGATGTTTCGGAGCTCTGAAGACTGGCAATGGTATGTGGTGTGTATAGGTGTATTTTCCTTTGCTAGCTTAATGACGTACGCTCCATGGCATAGTGGCTTGTGTCACACGTTTAAAAGGGAGAGGTCACTGGTGAAGGCGCGTTTACACTGAAACGACACGACACTGACATGATTCCGACGAAAACACGAGGCAGACGCAAACCAACGGCAGACGAGTCGCTCGCGGACAGTCGTGAGACCCCATGGTCACACTAGGCTGGCGACGACGACGACGCCTCAAAATTCAGCATTTCATCGTAGTGTGAAATGATGAGAGACCGAAAACACCACCAAAATGCATCCGCAGACCGGTCATCGACGCGTCTTCGGGAGATCAGCGGCTGAGCGAAAATTTGCCCCATGTCTTTTCTCTAAACGAACATGAAGCGAGCGATTTTGGGGGAGTTAACAATACCCTATACGTGGCTTCCGCGGCGTCTGATTAGGCTGCTCGAGCACCCAACTTAAGACTTTTCTTCGCTTCCTTATTGTGTCCTCCACCACCCATCCCTCATCGCCATGGAATATGGCGGGCACTGCGCCGTGTTGCCGGAAAGGACAGTGACAAAGCAGGGAGCATGGCTGAAAATGAGGCGCAGGTGTGCAAGTTTAGCCAGTGTCGCTTTGTGTGCCTGCAATGTGACGACAGAATTGGCCAATGATAGATTGTGAGCACGTCCACCTCTTAACCTTGTGCTGATTTTAATTGACATATAAAGCTTCTTCATTTGTGCTCCGCATATCATCTATTCGAACTGTACGTGGGATGTGGCATTTTTTTCTGTTTAAATTGGCAATACTTCTTAGCGATCTTTAATAAATTCTATCTATCTATCTATCTATCTATCTATCTATCTATCTATCTATCTATCTCTCTCTCTCTCTCTCTGTATATATATATATATATATATATAAATATATATATATATATATATATATATATATATATATTCATTTATCTATCTATCCATCTATGTATCTATCTATCTATCATCTGTCAATCTATGTAGCCACTTATGACATTTAGTTCTCCTGGGCGTTTGGATAATCTTATCTATGCCAAAATTGGCATGGCATAACAAAAGTGTATGGCGAGCGTAAATAACTAGTCATAACATGAAAATCACAAAATGTACGTGATAAATGTTTTAAATAATGAGCCATGGTCTTGCGGCTTTTTCGGTGGTTTCATTCACATGACAAATCGCAAACCTTCTGTGGTAATATATGGCTGCATGGTGATCACAAGTGACAGGACCTCACGTGAACACCATGACATGCGTGTCATGAATGTCATGACTACACGCCACGCTTAAGATGCGCTCGCAGTCGTTTCGCTATCTTCACATATACGAAATATCGTTTTACGTGATGCGAACGGACGACGAATGTGACACGTTCAAACATGATAATCATTACATGCGTGTCATGCAAAACATGACTACATGCTCGCTCATAGCTCGCTCGGGGCCATTTCGTTAGCTTCACATATAGCAAATTTAGTGTACCGTGACGTGAATAGATGGACAAAAGTATATGACTGGTGCAAACATGATAATCTTGATAAGCATGTAATTTTTTATTATGAGTACTCACCACGTTCATGGTGCTGTTTCTTTAGCTTCACGTATACCAAATTTGGTATTACGTGACGTGAATAGACGACGAAAATAAATTACACGTCCTAACATGCTAATCATGGCATCCGTGTCACGTAAAACATGACAACCTTGGTACGCTCATAGCGCACTCGCGGCCGTTTCTCTAGCTTGACCTACACCAAATTTGGTAATACGTGACGTCAAAGGAAGACAAGCACATTTGCCAGCTGCAAACATGATATTCATGACACGGACGTCGAGTACGGAATAATTTAAGTCCTCCTCACAGGGTTGTGCTGATTTTATGTGACAATTCAACCTTCCTAATTCGTGTGTCGCATATCATTGATTCCCATTGTTCGTGGGATCTACCGGTTTTTTACTTTGCAATCTACTAGTATATATGCGTGACGTCATATATGTGACAGAAATACGTAAACAAAGCCGTGGCGAACCTCGGGCTTAACGCTTTCATGTTAAGCCCGACATTTTCCCAGGAGTACTTTACAGGAGTACTTTCACAAGAGTACTTTACTGCTGTGCAAAAAGGAGGCTTCATGGCAGTACGCTGGGACAAATTTAGAACATTTTGCTAAAATAATTTCTGAGGGTGCGGGTTATACACATCAACAAACTCTGTATGTTACACGTAGAACCGGAACACGAACATAATGTCGTAGCAGTGCCATAGCGTTCTTTCTTGTATGTCCCGCTTTAGATGGCAATAATAATTTTGCTCTCAGTTTTGAGTCAACCCAACTTGAGATTTTTTATATATATTGAGTTGAACTACCATTACGTTAATATGGTAACCTGGGACATTTCCGCAAAGAAGATTTGTGACGTGTGTTCAAGTGACAAACTAAGATACATTAGCGGTGCTATCTATCTATCTATCTATCTATCTATCTATCTATCCATCGACTCGCCTACGTCCGAATGCTCTCCTGATGGCCTCCATAACTTGGTGTAGGCCAAAATTAGCAAGGGCAAGGTATGTTAAGAGGCTAGGACCGATTTGACGTGTTGGTCTTGGCATCAATAATATAAAAAATGTCGTTTACATCGTCAAGTCTTTTCCTCTTGACACACTGGGCAAACATCCATTTTCCAGGGGCCATGGTATGCGCATATGCACCACAGGTGACTGACAGTTGATGTTTACTGTTGCGATCAGCGAGCCACCCTTTGCCGCCGGTGCCGGGGCGGACGTCAGGCAGCCGCCTCACTTTGTGGTCATAAGGAAGATCGCGAGGATGCCCGAGTGTTTATTATGTACTGAGAAGTGCGTGGTTGCAATTTCTCGTCACAGCACTACTGTCGCTGGTGCCAGCGCGATAAAGCGACAAGTGGCGCCATTGTGCCCCAAGAAGAAACACCAAGACGCCAAGTTTCCGCCGAAGACGGACCTAAGACGGCCATGCTGTGCGTAATCGCATGATAGAAAACCGATGCTCAAATCGACGCCAGATGTCCAAGCACAAGTGATCGGAGTTGCCTGGCCTGCGATCACCGTTCCACGGCATGGGTAGTGGGCTCTAGCGGCGACCCGACAGACTTCTCCAGATGGTGGGACAGCGTCGCCGGATCAGTACACGTTTTTGGGTTGTGTGTGTGTGTTTGTGTGTGTGTGTGTGTGTGTGTGTGCGTGTGTGTGTGTGTGTGTGTGTGTGTGTGTGTGTTGAGGGTGGTGCCGGCAAAACGACTTTCAGCAGTGGCGACTTGCTTGGGTGAAAACTTCGTTCCCTGTTTCCCTAGGCCTGACGTCTAGGGATGGAGAAAGTACCCAAAGCGGAAGCAGACTGCCTCAGGTGGAGCATTCCTCTTTAGAATTCTCTTTCTCTGAAAATGTAAATAAACCTCTAGTACTCGTCATCGGCTCTTCATTCTGGTTACGTCCAACAGCAGCTCTTCGAGAAGACAGACAGTGTTTACGAAAATCTGCCTGGCCGTGAGGAGACCAGGGCAGTCCTCAATGCCAGAACTACAACGGGTGGCAGCGGCGGGATCCACGCTGTCATCGGCGCTTCAACAACCGGTTATCGGCGGTTCAGATGAACCTGGATAAATTGCACTGCACTTGCGATTGAAGTTTTGCTTTCTGCGTAGTGGTTTGCCAGGTTTTCGCTTTCTGGGTTAATAGTTTGAATTCCTGGTAGTGTAAATATAGAGATGCAAACTGCGTGTGTACGATTATCAGTGAGAGGGCAGATCTAGCATTTGCATTTAAAGCAGTGACAATGGACTTAAAAAAGTTGTGTGAGGCAGAATTGTTGCTGTTGTGTAGAGATTTGGAACAAACTTTCGATGAAGAATTGTTATGTGAAGTTTAACGTCCCAAAACCACCATATGATTATGAGAGGCGCCGTAGTCGAGGCCTTCGGAAATTTTTACCATCTGGGGTTTTTTAACGTGCAACGAAATCTGAGCACACATGCCTACAGCCTTTTAGCCTCTGTTGAAAATGGAGCCGCCACAGCTCGATGAAGCAATGCAGAAGCATGATCTGACGAAAAAAATAAATGAAAGTAGTATTAATGCGCAAAGCATCAAAACTGCTTCAGAATTCACTCAGAAAACTCTGAAAGAGAAAGAAATGACAGAGTGTACGAACAAAAGAAATGGGAAAATGAAAATCAAGAGGTTAGAGCTCAAAACTGAACAACTGCGTCAAGCAGAAGTTCAAGAAGAAAAAAGTGGCACTCATGATGACAGTGAGATACTCGTATATTTATTTTTGTAATGAAGGAGGGACAGGTCGCGCGTTGTGAGAACCTGTTAGATAAACATGCTTGTCTCTACGGATGGGCAAATGTAGAGCACGTAGAAGACGAGGGCATCGCTGGTTCAGGGCCAAAGACATATCAGGAAGGTGTTCTTTGCGGGGCCGAGGCTTGTCTGAGCAGCCCTAAAAGTATTAGTGCGGAGCTAGAGACATTTCTCGTGCCTGAGCACGAAACTCATCGTCTGAAAATGCAGAGTAAAGCTAACCTTGAGCAAAACAAGGATGTGTTGCTTGAAAAGTTTAGCTGTACTGTCGAGGAGTGCCCACATTTGAATGACACCAGTCATAGTGCAAATAACGGCATCCGACAGTACAACGAAGTGAAAAAAGGTAAAAAAGGAATTATGCTGGCTATGGGTTCGCTTGGTTCTGAGAGGTGTTCGCAAGTGGACAATGATTACCAAAGTGACGATTTAAAAAGGGTCATAGCCTTGCGCGTTTGCAAATTGCAACAAAATAAGTAATGGCTAGACATAACGTTGCTATGCGGGGTTCAGAGAAAAGCCAAAGAGCACTCATTATGGAGATCAAGCTTCTTCCGGTAGTCATAAAGAAGTTAGCGGCAACGTGGAGGTGCCTCAGAAATCGAACAGCGCTCTGATATCCTAAGAAGATTTGGTTGTGAAGGTTTGTGAGCACAGTAAGCTCCTGATGATGGGTAGGTTCCAGGGTACTATCCTGAAACGCGTAACAGGGAAGAATGGTTGCGAAACAGCCGTTAAGAAAAGAGGCTGGTGCAGTCCGCGCAGCAAAGACTTGCGTCAGTTAGGTCCCTGCAGCCAATAAGACCGCACAAAATGGCACCGCCTATCTCGAGAGAACGTTCGTTGACACGTGTAGTCAGGTTGAAGGGGTGCATTGGGCGCATTGTCGAAAAGCAAGACGCATCTCTGCGACGAAAAGCCGCAGTACATGGATGCTGCTCGGGATCTTGTACAAAAGGAGGAGAAAGCTTGTTCTTACCTCAAGTTTCTGGTTTTCCCTCCTCAGAACAGGAAGAACGCGGCCTAACTGCCGAACAAAAAGTGGCAGCAAAGAGTGAGCAAAGCTGAGCGTCTTTTGTAGCTGCAGGTAAACTTGAAGGTCGCCAGGACCGAGAACCTATTGAGTACGATACTGTCACACTAAGAAACAGAGCAAGGTTCAGCAGGTTGCATTGCACGCGTGCGTAAAGAAAGGTTTGTATGATTAGGTTGAGGTGGACATCAGCAAGTTTGTAGTTTTTTTTAGATGCAGAGCAAAATTTCAAGAATAGAAGCAACATGGCACTGAAGTCTGATGAGAGCATTGTAGTCGCGCTCGTCATTATGAGTTGTTTCTTGAGAAAGTTTCATAACGCAAACCCAAGTGTTTTTTTGGCACTTTAAACGTTTGTCAAAGGTTTATTTCAAGAGTCTTGTCACTGACCCTCATCAATGCGATGTGATAGAGCATTTAGAGGAAGGCTTTAAAATAAAAACATAGTCTACAACAAAATGATTGACAGCCATAACGCTCTTGAAATATGGTCACCAACAAACTTGTTTGTTTATTTTTGAAAGTTTGAATATTTTGGTTTATAATGCTCTCGATATATTGGCTACCGGACTTGGTTCGCAAAACCTGTTTTATGTTTGATTGATTTGTTAAACGCTGCATGCTTTTCCTTTAAAGATAATCATCGTACAGTTCCAAAACGTCATGTATAAGAGTGGGTGTCAGAGCACGTCCTACTTGTAGGTTGATAAGGATGACGTTAGTTTGTCTTGAGTGAGCGTAAATAAACTAAGAGAATGCTTATGAGCTCATTCGTTTTTTCATTCGGAAGTTTTTTTTTGTTTAGTATTTAATAGTTTGAGTGAAAGCACTTAAAGCAGCGTTGTGCATGTCTTATTAGGACTGGTCGGTAGTTTTATATAAGACTACTGATATGGCAGCTTCGCAAGCAAATTATTTGATTTGGTTTTATATATGACGTCTGTGTGTAATAACGACGCATAAGCCGGTAATTGCGACAAGCGTACGTTCAGAGAGGCGGAGTTATGTAACGAGAATCTTACTGAAAGACATCGTTTTCTTTATGGATCTGTAGTTGTCGTCGAACTCTAAGAGAGTCTGAGTGTAATGGCCATCTCAAAAGAGTGGACACTGGCTCCGAGAAAGTTTTGTCATCCAATGGTACATACAAATTTTTGGTTCGACCCAAGAAAGGAAAAAAGTACAGGGAATGCCAACGATTGTTGCAGTAGGCGGAATTGTTATGTTTGGGCATACACTTACACTTTTGTTTGTAAGATATGTTGTAACTGTTGACTGGATAGCTCTCAAGTAGGCTCACATGATTATATGTAAACAATTTATAATTGATATACAGGGTTTAACGTCCAAAAAGCACATTATGAATATAAGAGCCAACGTAGTGAACGGATTCAGAAATTTAGACTACCTGGTGTTCTTTAACGTGCATCCAAATCTGAGCACATGGGCCTGCAGCATTTTCGCCTCCTTCGAAAATCCTGCCACCGCCTCAGGGATTCGATCCCTGAGGCGGTGGCAGGATTTTTTAGTGTACAAAGCTGCTGACCTGCGGGTCAGCAGCTTTGTACACTAGCCACTATACCACTGCGGTAAGAAGTCAATGATTTATATCTTCCGCAAAACTTAAGATGGAACATGCTCACCGGTGTTGCTTGAAGTTCCTCTCAAGTGTCAAAATTCTACGTGGTTTATAATTTTGAACAGTACTATGATTATTTTGTTATGATAAGCCTGGCGAGTTCAAGGCAGATTCTGATCGCTTGTGTGTGGTGTAGTGTTGTGGCAACTGGATCTTTCTGTCTGCCGTTTCTCTTAGTTTGTGCTAGGTTCTTCGATCTGTATGCTGGCAGTCATAACCGACTTTGAAACACGCCCTTCATGGCGAGAAATTGAGTTGCTGGCCATTCGAGTTTCCGGGCCCCGGAGGAGCTCTTGCGATTGGTGAGCCACCCTTTGGTGCGAGCGCAGGGATTGAAAATAGGCAGCCGCCTCACTTTGTGGCAGTAAGGAGGAGAGCGAACCCGCCCGGCTAATTTTCGTGTACTGGGAGGTGTGGGATTGTAATTACTCGACACAGCACTACTGTTGTTGGTGCCGGTGGAGCAACGTGACACGTGGTGGCTAAGCGCCCCAGGAAGAAACGCCGCGATGCTGAGTTTCTGCCAAAGACTGACTTCAGACGACCACGCTGTGCATCTCTGTCTGATAGGTCACTGATGCTCGAATCAACGCTATATGTCCAGGCATATGCCACTGGAGTTACCTGGCTTGCGACCACCATTCTACAGCATGGCTGGTTAGCTCTAGTGGCGACACGATGGACTCACCACACTCCAAATGAAATATGAAACGTTCTTTTGTTGCAGTACTCATTCATAACGTGTATTTCTTTGGAGGGCATCATCTATGCATGCGGATCTTGTTGTCACCGTGTTTGCGTGTGCCTGGGAGAGAAATGACTGACAGCGCTGCATAATTGTCACCTGCTTCAACAATGCAGGAATGGGTAATGGAACCAGACCTAATTCAAGGGTAACTTCTGATGCGCTCACGAGGGAAGGAAACACAAGAACGTTGGTACACGGGCTACAAAACCAACTTGTCGCCGAGCACAGCGCAATTGTAGACAAACACAGCCTTAGGCACAAGGTGGCCACCGTCGCTGCCAGCATAGCTATAATTAGCGAATGTGTTTCCATTTGAATTACTTTTTAATGCTTTGTTGCGTTCAGACGTACTTAATGTTGTGTTTTCATAAAGACCTTATAACGAAGATTCACAAAAAATTACCTTGAGATGAAATTGGGATACTTCTGTGAAACTTGGACAGTGCCGGCTGAGCCCCCTCGTGGCAACTATTGTAACCTTGTCATCCCAATGTGGCACTTTTACAACTCCATCTCCGTCGAACTACCTAACGGAGCTTTACGTTGACGGAATTTAACAGAGTTTGTTGGTGGCCGCGTGACAGGAGTATAATAGATATCATTCACTGATTGCTAATAGCTTCAATCGTATTTGGTTCACACGCCTGGTCTCAAGGGTCAACAGACACCTTCTGGCATAGACGGGTCAACTTCAAGCATATTTGGTCATGGATGTCGCTGCAACTTTCACACTGCCAAGCGAGCTATGTACTCAGTGTCTCACCCTTTTTGTTTAGTCTACTTGTTTTACCATTTCTGTACACGTGCATTTCATTTGTAAAGACAGACCGGATCCTAAATTATGTCTTCTAAATAGATACCTCAAATCTGATGTCCAGGCTACTCTCCCCAAGCACCCAAGCCACAACTGCTTGGCCTCGTTTTGAAGGAGGTCTTTATAAATGTTTAAATGTCGTCTTCTTTTTTTCTTTTATTTTGTCATGCATTTTCCTTCCTTGAACAGTTTTTAGGCTTGTAATATGAACAGCATTATCAGCTGTTTGTGTCAAACAATGCAAGGTGGCCCTTAGAAGTTTGGTTTTGATGTGAGATTTATATAAGTATGTCTGGTTATTAAAATTTTTCTACCTAGTCTAACTAATTTTTTGCTTGTGAATTCCCAGCATGCAATAAAGAGAGCCTGGAGAGGATGCTAGCAACACCTCATCTAGCTCTCATTGGTGAGTATGTCATATAGAAATTTTTGCTCAAAGTATAGCTTGTGTAGCTTAGCTTGTTATCCAAGGCGAAAGTTCTTGGAAAGATAGACATGAAAAAATCGAGAACGTAGAGTGTCACTAGAACAAACGTTTTGACAAAAAAACTCGTCTCCTTCAAGGCTACAGACTTCAAGAAGAAAAGTACGCTTGTGGAAAGGCCGTCTAAAGCGACAATGCATGATCATTATGTTTCCAACCGAAATATTGTTTTTCTATGGGCTATCTTGATCTGCAAACTGTGTTATATGCAGATGGTGAGATGGACTTTAGGCAGTCCAAACCTGCTCCACTAATGTATCACGGGTAGTATGCACTTAAAATTTGAAAATGAGGCTATCTCAAAATGCAAAAGTTCAGTGTTTTCCTTTTATATGAATAATTAAGTTCACCAGTCACTTTAGGTCTAAAGACCCAGCCAGACAGATTACTGTCGAATACGTTCCCCTTTTGATTGGGCCTTTAACGCATGAATGGCTTGTCTCATAACATTGTGCCTATGCCAGCAAACTTTAACTACATTCTGCATTCCTATTTCCTTTGTTAATAAGGATGTCTGTTTCGAGAAGCATATGATAGTTTGTTGCTGCTCAACGTCGTTTCCTTTATATTTCTCGTGCAATATCTGCTTGTAAAGCTATTTGCACTGACAGGTGTTATGTTTTTATGTAAGGGTAACACCTTCGTAGTTATAAGCCAAGTGAGCCAATCATTTCAGTGGCCATGTCAAATGTATTGGGTCATTTCATATCAAGCGTACCCGGTCAATTTTCAACCATTTGCGATCACGCTAAAAAAGAATTGCGCAGGTATATGTGAATGTGAGTTGTAGTTATTGAGCCATCAAATTTTGCAAACGAATTTGGTGTTGCCTAGGTAGATGGCACTTCAAACTTTAGGCACCCAAGAGAACCTGTGTCACACTAAAAAAATATATGTTATATTGCTGGTTGGATCAATTATAATGATACAGTGTTTTCGTTAATGTCAAGGTGCTACTTTTTCAGGACTCTGATAGGTTACTCATTTGATCTTTATTTTTTGCCTTTGCAAAAAGTTGCAATATGCTGCACGTTGAGCTTTTTTTTATAGAAAGCACAGCTTTTTCGCAATACTGTAATGTTTTATTGTTTTCTGTTTTATATTTTCCCCTATTTTCAGCATATGATAAAAACCATTACATTTGCTGCACGAAAGTTCTGTCTAGTGTTTTTCATTTTATAATGCAGTGTCTGCATCACACAAGTTAGTGCAGTTGACGAATTTCCGGCGTGTCACTTAAGAAGCACAAGTTTGTGATTGGCACAGATTTCGGAGCATGGATTTATTTTGCCATTTTATTTTCGTTCCCATGTACAAGGAGCAGATCATCTCGACTTAACGCTGTGGTAAAGGCAGAGTCAGCGGAGTACTTCGAAGGGTGCTCAGCCTTCTCAAAATACTTTGAAGAATAAATGTGCAAGTATTCACAAAAGTTTTGTTCCATATTTTGTGCAGTGCTACTGTCATTGGTCCCGTTAATTCGGGAGGCGATCGCCAGACTAATTTCAAGGGCCGAAGTATCGACCCTCCCGAGCCGCACCACGAAAGCGTGGACAATTTACAAGTGGTCCTATTTGGCGCGCCAGCAGACGCCGGCTGTGGCCCAAAGAACAAGTCAGAGCCGAGAGTTGTAAAACAAACCAAAATTATATTCTCAGTTATGGCAGGTCAAAACGATACACAAGTATGCACACTCGACATTAGTTGAATATAATATGACACCAATCAAGCAAGGTACTACACAGTACAAGTGCGGGGAGTAGCCGCAGTCTCGGCAATGCATCGCAAAATCACTGCAGGTGACCGCAGAGAGGCTCAGCAGGTGCTCTCTGAGACGGACATTAAGGCACCTGCCTGTTTGTGCAATATTGTACATGCCGCATGAAAGTGATGTGGAGTATACTACTTCATGCTCGCAAGGAACAAACGGATGGTAGTACTTAGTTTTCCACAAATCTTTGTTCCCAGGGGGAGCGTTCACCCCTCGGCACAACCTGGAGAGCTTTTCAGGCACCAAAAATGCCACCCTTATGTCGCAAGGCTAGGCAATATTCTTCAGGTTGTGTGAGAAACTGTGCATGTATGGCACGCTCACAGTCGTCTTCCTTTGAGTTGGCACTTGTTCCTGCACCCGGTTTGTACCTTTCAAGCCTTTGAGCATGCTTTCCTCATCGGCTGATAGCGCTGTGTGTGTTTTTCTCTAAAAGATCTGTCTTTTTTTGCGCTGACAAATCTGTCGAAAAAATTCGTTCCGGATTAAAAAAAAAGCAAGCAGCACAGTGTAATTTAGGCACGTTGCTAGTATTGATGAAAAAACACCAAATCGTATTTGGTGCAAGCAATCCGAATTTACACAAGAATATGCTACGGGACCACCAGTTAACGTTACAAAAAATTAGCCCCATATCTGCATGTTGCACTTCAAATGTCGTCCGAATACGATAGTCTTGCATCTGGACAGAGTGAACAAAACGTTTATTTGATGTTCTGTGCCTAGAAAATTGGCGAATTATATTCTCGGGGCACTGCGTTAGAATGCCTCGAGCATGTAGCGGAGGCGAACGAGCACATCAAGTCACGTCACACGTGAGACATGAGCGCTATCTGGCAGTTATCCCGGAAAACGAAGTACGCGTTGTGTATAACGCAAGGCGACGGGTAGGTGCCACCACCGTGTTGTCTTAGCAAGGCGTTGGAAACACTTGCCTTTTCTTGCAAGCGTTGCATGGTCAGTGCAGCGTGATAAATGCTATGGTCCTTAGAAATGCATATGTCTGCTTTTTCTAGTAAAACATACACATACATAATATTCACGTGTTGTTATGATGCCTCAGATAAGCGGAATAATTGATGTAATTGACAGTCGCATAATTATGAAGGCTGAATTTTGAGCAATATTGGTGGGCGCTGCGGATGGGGTGGGCCGTTTTGAGTATCGTTTGGTCACTTTGGTGCCGCTTAGGGTACCGTTAGCGCAGACAAATATACAAAAGTCCAGACAGACAGATAGACAGACAGACCACTTTTTTGCGTCGAAGGTCCCCAAGGAAGACTGTCGTCTTTAAAAGCAAAGGAAATGTGTGGGGCAGCAAAGATGGTAGCACAATGAAACTGAGTGTGGCGTTAAGGTGAAGAGAGTGCTGATGCTGCTTCAAGGCGTCCGCTTCCCTCAAAGAAAGGAAAACAAGCGATAGATCACCGCTGTCGAAGGTGCAATCGCTGAAGCAATACTTAACAATGTCTAGCCTTCGGAAATAAACGTCGGTTGTGCCACAGACCTCACCACTTTTCAGGTTCCCATGCGTCGGCTGTAGTTAGCAAAGTTAGCAAGCGCCAAGACGAGGACGTTGACATCCTCGAGATCACGACAGCAAGACGCGAGATGGAGTGAATGGTTAAGGCTCAAGTTAACAAGTGCGAGATAAGGTTTATAGTAGACACCAGATCGCAAGCAAGCTTGTTGCCTCACTTCATCACAAAAACAAAAATAATGAAAACAACGTAGTCAGTATTTTTTTTTGCTTTTGCAGGAAACGACTGTAACGAGAACCAGTACAGTTAAAAAAACTCGGTGCCCCACAGTGCAGCCATGGAAGAAAATCTGCATGCAGAAAAAACTACGAAATTCATAGAAGCAAAAACTACAAACCCTTCCTCATATGTCCTTACCATGAGGGTCAGGCTTTATTCGCGGAAGAAACTTAAGCTTTTGTCAGCCGGTGGTGGAATCGCTAAAACACTTAGGTTCCACCTAATGAGGCTAAATTTCGAAAACTCACAAATGTTTACAGTCTAGACGAAATGCCGTCATATTATGTCACCTCAGCATTGTACACTCATGTGGCGGATAGTTTATGACTGCTATAGTTGTCAAATATGTCACACATAAGGGGAGAAACGACTTGTGCTGAATGACCTGAAGTAATTTCGCGAAACATAAGCCTGATGAACTTCCTTACAGCCTAATTGTGCGTATGGCACTACATGCGAAATCATAATTTCGCACAACATTATTCATGATAAACTTAGTTTCCTGTTTTTGAAATATTAGCATACTACAGGTTATCGGCAAAACAACTTTGTCCACGTTTTCTGAGAGCGCTGTTGTGAAAGTGACGTTGTCGTTTTAGCACGTGCGTCTTGCACGCGCCTTCTAGCACTGTTATTCAATAGCACAGATATGTTCACCAACTGGTATCTTTTGCGCGCTTCATATCAGCGACATTAATTCATCATTTTAATGCATACAACCCGTATTTGGCTCACTAGGTAATGTTGTAAAGTTTTGCACACTGTACAGCGACTTGAGTTCAGTGTCCTGTAGTGTCATGCCTCACGCACGGTTCTTCTAAAATGACAACGAAAGTCTGTTCCTCGGTTCTTTACAATAATTAGGATATTTCACGGTACAAGTTCCTTGAATACGAAAAGAACTCGTTTCTGCTACACTCACAAGATTCGAACTTGTAGTTACATTAGCGTTATAATCGGTCTTTTTAAATTATTATATAATATTGGACAAATCCTTAGTCGAAGTCAAGGAATCGGCCTAAAGCTGACATCAAAGTACGTATATTGTACGAAATTGTACATCGCCACTGCACATTATATTGTGAGAAAAATATTCTAAAAGCGCTCTGAGATGAATTTTTTTGAAAACACCCCACATACATCCAACATGTTTAATCGCATTATTCGGGCTCCCCGATTACAAGTGCAACATTAGCGTTGACACTTTTCACGCCGCTCTTCATATTCTCAGTCATGATAATGCACTTCATATGTTCAAAAGCTTGGCACATTCCAGGAACAGTGGGAATTCTTGATATGCGAAGCACCAATGAGGAAGAATAATATGTCATTTTAAAATCAGCACAACGATACGAGTTGGACGTAAATTATACCGTACATGACTTCCATATCATAATTATTATATTTGAACGTGTCATTTACTTTTGTCGTCTATTAACGTCACGTAATACCAAACTTGTTTTATGAGGAGCTAGCCAAACAGCCGCGAGCACGCTATGAGCGTAGGAGGACGTCATGTTTTGTATGACATGCATGCCATGATTATCACGTTTACACGTAATTGATTTGTGGGGTTTAACGTCCCAAAACCACCATATGATTATGAGAGACGCCGTAGTGGAGGGCTCCGGAAATTTCGACCACCTGGGGTTCTTTAACGTGCACCCAAATCTGAGCACACGGGCCTACAACATTTCCGCCTCCATCGGAAATGCAACGTTTACACGTATCATTTACCTGCGTCATCTATTCAGGTCACGTGATAACAAATTTGGTATATGTGAAGCTAGCGAAATGGCTGTGAGTGCGTTATGAGCGTAGCATGTAGTCATCTTTTACATGACAGGCCCTTTTTGATTATCATGTTCGGACGTGTCATATACCTTCATCGTCCATTCGCGACACGTAATACCAAATTTGGTATATGAGGAGTTAGCAAAAGGGCCGCGATCATGCTAAAAACGTAGCATGTATTTAAGTTTTAAGGACGCGTATATAATGATTGAATATTTGGACATGTCACTTACCTTCGTCGTCTGTTCACGTCACCTGATACCAAATTTGGTAAATGTGAAGCTAGCTAAACGGACGTGAGCACGCTATCAGCGTAGCATGTAGTCATGTTCCACATGACACCCGTGTCGTAATTATTATGTTTTAACATCGTCCAATCACGTCTCTCAATACGAATTTTGGTATATGTGAAGCTAATGAAACGACCATGAGCGCATCATGAGCGTGGCATGTATTTATATTCTTGCATAAAATGCATGTCAGGATTATCATATTTGGACAAGTCACATGCCTTAGTCATCCGTTGGCTTCACAAAATACGAAATTTGTTAGATGTAAAGCTAGCGAAAGGACTGCGAGCGCGTCATGAGCGTGGCATGTCGCTATGTTCTTACATGACACGCATGCCATGATTATCACGTTTGACAGTCATATACATTCGTCATGCCCCGCTGCAGTGGTCTAGTGGCTAAGGTACTCGGCTGCTGAGCCGGAGGTTGCGGGATCCAATCCCAGCTGCGGCGGCTGTATTTAGATAGATGCGAAAATGCTGTAGGCCTGTGTGCTCAGACTTGGCTGCACGTAAAAAAACCCAGGTGGTCGAAATTTCCGGAACCCTCCACTACGGCGTCTCTCATAATAATATAGAGGCTTTGTAACGTTAAGCCCCACATATCAATCGTGAATACCTTTGTCATCCATTGACGCAGGAGTGATAGTTGGGCTAGTTGGTGATACATTATGGGCAGTACCAGCGCACAAACTGACAGGACGAAGAGAAGAGACAGAAACAAGCGCTGTTTTCCCCTGGGCATGTCCTCTGGGCATGTTCCGCGGCACAAGTGACACGACAGCACTCTTGCTCGACATTCGCACGTGGCTATTCTTGCGGCCAAGAAGGCTGGGTCTTGAAAACATATGTTAGCACGAGGGTATGTTAACACATCTGTTAACACGTCATCCTTTGACGTCACGTAACACCAAATTTGGTATATTTGAAGCTGGCGAAACGACCGCGAGCACACTGTAAGCGTAGCGTGGGGTCATGGTTTACATGACATGCACGTCATTATTACCGTGTTTCCACCATTCATATATTTTCATCATCCATTCCCGTCACGTAATAATAAATATGATGTATGTGAAGCGAGCGAAACGACCATGAGCGCACTAGGAGCATGGCACGTAGTTATGTTCTCACATGACACGCATTTCATGATTATCATGTTTGCACCAGTCATAATCTTCGTCATCCATTTACGTCACGAAAAACAAAATTTCGTACATGTGAAGTTAGCAAAACGGCCGGAAATGCTCCTTGAGGGTTAGGTGTAGTCATGACTTACATGACTTGCATGTCGTGGTTTCCACGTTAGGATCGCTCACTTATGTTCGCCGTGAAGTCATGCCATACTATAGCAGTTTCGCGATATGTCATGTGAACGAAATTACCGCAAGAGCAGCAGGACCATGAGGTGTAAATTGTGATACTTTTGACTTACATGTTATCGTTTTCATGATATGACTAGTTAATTACTCTCACCATACAGTCTTGTTATAATATATCAGTTTTGGTATGGATAAGATTATTTATACGTATAGGAGAGCTAACAATTGTAGGTGGCTAGATAGATAGATAGATAGATAGATAGATAGATAGATAGATAGATAGATAGATAGATAGATAGATAGATAGATACGCCTAAAGTCGCCGAAGTTCGCTATGAAATGCTTCGAATTTATTAGAGATTACCTCACTTTCACAAATTATATCTTTCTTCCGCAAGAAGTCGCACAGGAAGGATCTGTATACTGGCGTCAAAGAGTACCGGTTCATTATTGCTGCATGACCAAAAAATAATGAACGAGATAGATATTCGCAATTAATTAGGTATCTCGCTTGAACTCGGCAAGGCTCACATATTGATCCTGGTGTCGGACAGACTAACCTGTTTTCCCGTCAGTACTTTGTTGGTAATGTTGAAGAGCCATTGTACCAAAGCACTGTAGGGTATTCTGTGTTGTGCTCAAATAACACCAATGTTTACATAGGGCGTAGGGGGAGGCTACGCTTTGTGTGTGCAACAAGAATGCAGCGTTAAATGCACGCGCATCGTTTATTACGTGATCGAGACGTTTCCAGTGTCATGGAGGCCGGAAGGAAATGGGTGGGTAGATCGCGGAAGAGATAGCTCAAATATTGCAGGAAAGCCTACTCAATTGCAACCATCGAAAGCGCCGGGCAGGCGTCACTGCAGCTCGCGCGTCCACTTCATCGCAGGCCTGTTCCCGCCTTCTGCGCAAAGAGATGACAACAGGAATAGACTTTTCCACAGCTCTCGGCGACATGCGCGAGATATGTAATCAAACCAGAGCGTAAATATTCCCAACCGACGAGAAAAGCGCTCCCATTTATTGGGCCCCAAGAATAAAAACGGCACAGTACACTGCCTACAGCAAGCCGATTGCACTTAAGAAGTCTGACCAGAGTACCAACCTCTTTACCGTATTACAATTGAAGTTCCCATAGAAGTCTCTTTTATGCAGCGGGTAACTTCCACGCTACTTTGGATCCTTAGCCCATCGGTGTTTCCGCCATTTTACACTCGGTGGTTGTGAGCTTTGTACAGTTTCCTTTTCGTTTCGGGCATCAACTATTGTTCTGCTGCCTTAAGCCACTTTACAGTCTTCACAGAGCTGCGCACAGATTCTCGGCTCCTCCTGTTCTGGTTACGAAAGGCTACTTCCTCTTTTCCCTAAGCAGATTAAGTCCCTTGGATTCACAGCAAAACCAACATAATGCGGAGCAGAAAATAGCAAAAATTAAATAAAATACAAAAAACTTTCGAGTTGGGCCAAAAAAGAAGTGTAAACAATCTATAGATAAAAGGAAATGGTGCGTTTTCTAGGTGGTGGCCTTACAGATGGTTTCAAGTATTATCAAATGAAAAGCATTTACTCTGCACGGTGTGTCCAGATTCCAGAACGGTATGACCACAACTAGCAAAAACAAAATAAAAAAAAGAAAATGAGCTATGCCTCTCGCACCTGGGTCAGTTTCAGCGCCTCGTGCTTCTCTACTCCCCGCCAGATGACCTGAAATCACGGTGCAAGAATAATTAGGTGAGCGAACACCAGGACGATCCAGTGCCCGATATTGTTCTGCTTCGCAAGGAGCCCAAGAGATGGCGCTACATTTTTTCCTTGACTCCACTACTCCCTCTCGGTATAGCAAATCCACGTAAGTAGGAAAGTAGCGGCGCTCAACTATCGCCGTCACAACACCTTCGCAGCACTGCCAACCTCCTTCCTTATCAGCCCCTCTTTCGCGGCGTCACTTTATGGGTGTCGCGTAGTTGTTATCGATTGATTAATACGTGCGGTTTAACGTCCAGAAACGACCATATGATTATGAGAAACCCCGTAGTCGAGGGCTACGGAAATTTTGAGCACCTGGGGTTCTTTAACATGCACTCAAGTCTGAGCACAGGGGCCTAAAACATTTCCACCTTCATCGAAAATACAGCCACCGCAGCTGGGATGCGATCCCGTGACCTGCGGGTCAGCAGCCGAGTACCATAGCCACTAGATGACCACGGCGGGGCCGGTTTTTATGGCGTAATAACGCAGTTTGCTCACATTTGAAATGGTCGCTCACTTGCCGGATGTGCTTTGCGGAATTTGCCAACAACTGCCCGCCATGGGCCTCAGTCGAGCGAGCCACTTATCGACATACTATAGACGAGAACATAATCGGTCCCTCCCCGCCAAGCGCTCGGTTTTCGGCGTTCGCACACCTGAAGTATTTTTGCACCATGCCTAAAATGAAAAACAGTATGTGACATATACTATCACGTGAGAGAGCCGAACTGTAGTTTTTTGCGCATACCGAAGTCGTTAATTCGTCCTGCTGGGCATGACATGTCATGTACAGGTGCTGAAAAAGTAAAACAGCGCATATAAGCTGTGGCCAACTTGCGCAAAAGTGAGGGCCAGTGTGCTTCATCAGGGCAGTGTATTTTTATTTTTATGTGTAATTGATGACGCTATCTCCTGGCGTTTTTTATTAGGAACAATAAAAACCACATATCTGGTGGAGCACAATGGCACTCACGTTTGCGTAGCTTGGCCACAGCTCAGATGCTTCATTTTACTTTTGGACCACCTGTACGTCTGTGCGTCTTTTCAGTGACGAGAAACGTTCAGAGATAGAACGCTGTTTTCTCGGCAGTTTTTCTGTGAACGTAAAAAGTTACCGTTAGAGTTTCTCAAACGAGCCGTGGCATTTCTTTGTTATTTCTTATAAAGACTAGTTCTCAGAACGTCGTTCCTTGAAACTTCATTGCTGAAAACTGCTCATGTGCAGCTGCATAAATTATTTGTTCCTCGTCTGTTCAAAACCACCAGCATGACCCTCCCTTTTTGACGTGGCCCTTGCACCGCATCACACCACAAGCAAAATCGACCAAAGTTTGCCATAATTGCGTTCTTTGATCTTCTAGTGAACATTCATGTTTACTTTGCTTTAATTTACTCAAGTATTGGCTGTACAAAATAGGCAACTAAGCACTCCTTATTACATTGCACCATTTAAGGTTAGAGTTTCGCATGAAACTAACATAAAACGAAAAAAAGTACAAGAAAGGAATCACAAAAATACCGTAAATTTCTTTTTTTTTCTTGCCCTGGTACAGATTCGGTCGGTCACTCCGTAACATTACTACTGCCATCGGCAGCTGCTTTTACAGTATTGTACAACAACACAATATTATACATCGGTGACATTGAGGATAGGTTTTTTTCAGAAGTGTCTAGCGTGTAAGCGCACTGCACTTGCTCTTCCATTTTCATTGCAGTTTTTTCCTCTTTACTACGAGAGCGTGGTTTTCCGTGGTACAATGCGAGGCAGTAAAATTTTCACGCTCAGCAACCGACACGCACAACTTCAAAACGAATGAAAACACCCTGACATTAAGTGCTACAGAAAGTGTAGGCGGGTTTCACAAAATAAAGCATGTCAGAATGAAATATTGAAAGATCTGAAAGTTGCGTGGCTTGGAGCATCAATGTGTAAATCTTTAACGTTTTAAAGTAAAGTGGTGGTAGCAGCTTCCGTAGGGCATTGTTTTACGTTCTAGAAGCAGCTAAAAGATATTTCAGCTATCATCGTTTCAGGAAGCCTAGTTACAAAAATTAAAAAAGAGATGTCTTTAAAACATGGCCAAAAAGTTCTGAAAAAGTTTTAAGCATTCACAACGGCGAGACCAAGGACGCGTTCAAAGAACTGTTCTTATGGACAGTTGTCACATGCATCGTTAGCAGTATGAATTGTCTGTATTGTAAGTACAGTGACTTTATTGGAGGCTTTTCTTCCCGATTCTGTAATATAGGGTAGTGAGATTAACTTTTTGTGCTGCTCCTTAGGGAGTGTTTGCCCTTCCTTTCGTAAGACAACACACCAAAAGATCACAAACATTGTAAGCTTTGCTTAGGCCCTATGCACAGCATACAATACTAAAATGAAGCAGCACAAGCCGGCTAACTTTCGTTAGCAGTGGCGTACCCGCTCTTTCGCGAAGGAAGAGAGGGAAAATTCTACCTATCTACCTCGCTCCTCAGCCGGAATATATATATATATATTAAAATAGAGGTGTTGTACGTCGAGAAAAGTTCAGACGAAGCTTGTCAAAATGTGCTTTATCAGGCAGGTCTGGCTAATGGCGAGCGGCATGCGCGGGCTACTACTGAAGCCACCGATCCTCATCGTCGTCTTCATTACCAGCAGAGCGTCCGCTATTCAGATTCATTTCAATTACTCCCCGCGAAATAAGGAGCCATCCTTGCGACCTATGGACAAGTAAACACGGAAGGGTTGTAGCAGGTCTTAAGTCTCGAGACGTGGACAATTTCCTGGCCACGGCGACGTTGGTCAAAAGATGGTTTCAGTGGATCGATGAGGTAATTCACCGGTGACTTTTTTGTAGCAAACGATATGGGCCGTGATACTTGAGGACCAACTTGGTAGAAAGGCCAGGTGTAGCAGAAGGGACATGCAGCTAGACGAGTGAACCTGGATCGCAGGAAGTAGTGTTATTTGATGCGTCATGGTGGTGCTTTTGGCGTCCTTGGTCTTGAGTTGTGAATGATCTTGCCAGTTGGCGGCTTTCTTCAGCGTATGTAGCGGCTTGAGACAAAGTCATGGGCTCTGAGGAGTCAGGTTGGTACAAAAAAATGGTGTCCATGGTGCTAGAAGGTTCGCGTCCGTAAAGAAGGAATAAAGGAGAAAACCCAGTTTTGCATTGAATGGCGGTATGATAGGCGAACGTGATAAACGGGAGCACTCGGTCCCAATTGAAGTTGTCTGACGAGATATACATAGGCAGCATGTCACCAAGGGTTCGGTTGAAGCGCTTTGTCATTCCATTGGTCTGGGGAAGATAGGAGCTTGTAGTGCGGTGAAAGACGTGGCACTCACCCAGCAATGCTGCGATGACGTCTGACAAGAATACGCGACCACGATCGCTCAGTAACTCCCGAGGTTCTCTATGACGTAATACAATGTTGTGAAGAACGAAAGTCGCAACGTCTTTTGCTGTAGACAAGGGAAGGGATGAAGTTTCGGCATACCGCGTGAGATGTTTGACGGTAACTGTGATCCAGCGGTTACAGTCAGCAGCGTTGGGAAAGGAACCATAGATATCGATGCCGACGCAGTTGAATGGTCGGGATGGGCATGGTAAGGGTAACAAGGAACCGCTGGCGTGATAAGGGGGAGTTTTTCGTTTCTGGCACGTCGAGCAGGCCCGAACGTATTGTCGTATAAAACGGTACATGCCACGCCAGTAATATCGGAGACGTATGCGAGAATAAGTCTGCAGAAAACCTGCGTGACCATATTGGGGGTCGTCATGAAACGTGGAAGAAATTTCGGATCGCAGATGACGTGCAATCACGAGTAGCCACTGACGTCCACCGGGTGCGTAGTTGCGTCGGTACAGCACGTCGTCGCGAGTGGTGAAGTGCTCGACTTGCCGACGCAACGTGCGAGAAGGGGGGGAAGCCGCCCGCCTAGCCAGGATGTCTAGAATCGAAGCAACTCAAGGGTCCTTGCGTTGCTCAGATGGTCTGTCGGCGATTGTGACGGCAGTGGCATCACAGGTTAGATTCTCGCAGCAGTCCGGGTCAGGGAGTAGGGGCGAATAAGATAGGGCGTCTGCGTCCAAATGTCTCCGGCTGGAGCGATAGACCACACGAATATTATATTCTTGGAGTCATAATGCCCATCGGGCGAGGCGGCTGCTTGGATCCTTCATTGACAACAACCAGCAGAGAACGTGGTGGTCAGTCACGACGTCAAAAGGGCGCCCGTACAAGTAAGGTCAAAATTTTTCTATCGCCCAAATAATGGCGAAGCACTCCTTTTCAGTGGTAGAATAGTTGATTTGGGCTTTGCTAAGAGTACGGCTTGCGTAGGCAACTACGTACTCTTGGAAGCTGTTTTTCTGCTGTGCAAGAATAGCGCCTTGCCCGACACAACTAGCGTCGGTGTGGATATCTGTGGGTGCCGATGGGTCGTAGTGTCGCAGAATCGGCGGCGATGTGAGGAGGCGGCGCAGTTCATTGAAAGAATCGTCACAGGTGGCAGAGCAGGCTGAAAGGTCTCTGGAGCCGGCGAGGAGCTTGGTCAATGGAGCGATGATGGCCGTGAAATTTCGGACGAAGCGCTGGCAGTAAGAGCAAAGGCCTATGAAGCTTCGGGGCTCTTTCATGGTGGTCGGTTTGGGAAACACTAAAACGGCTGTAGGTGTGGCATGGTCAGGAAGAATGCCGTCTTTTAGATGCGGAAGCATCTTATACTCGCGCCTTGTAGTGCGCCGTCCGCGCCGTCCGCACCGCTTCTCGAACATTCGACAGCTGACGCGCGCGCATGCGCCGTCGCGCCGTCGCCCACCATCTGTGCCGCGCGCGCTTCTCCTTCGAGAACATTCGACAGCTGACAGCGCATGCGCCGTCGCGCCGTCACCATCTGTGCCGCGCGCGCGCTGCAAATTTCGACCTACGACCGATGCAACCCGATCCACTCACTCTTTACTTTACCGACCACAAAGCCATCGTCCTCAAAGTTCGTCGCAATAAATAAAACACCGCTCTTTCGCATACGTGCCGTACGTGTTCATTCATTTAACACCGCCCCGCCGCGGTGGTCTAGTGGCTAAGGCACTCGGCTGCTGACCCGCAGGGCGCGGGTTCGAATCCCGGCTGCGGCGGCTGTATTTCCGATGGAGGCGGAAATGTTGTAGGCCCGTGTGCTCAGATTTGGGTGCACGTTAAAGAACCCCAGGTGGTCTAAATTTCCGGAGCCCTCCACTACGGCGTCTCTCATAATCATAGAGTGGTTTTGGGACGTTGAACCCCACATATCAATCAATTCATTTAACACCCCATTTCACAACCACGTTAACCAATTTAGCCATCGACCCAAGTAAGTCACAATTTAACACCCCATTTCACAACCACGTTAACCAATTTAGCCATCGACCCAAGTAAGTCGCACACTAACACCCCGTTAACCAATTATATGCTCCGCATCCTCCTCAGTGTTCCCCCGAGGGAAGCTGCGGCCAATTTTTTATACCACGTGGCCAAGGATCGTAAGCTTTCGAGCGGCAAAATGGCACTTCTTCAGATTCAGTTGCAGATCCGCGGCAGAAATACGCGCAGGGACTTTCTCGTTGCGAAATCTCGTTGCAAATGGGTTGCGAAATCAGTTGAAAAGACGACAATGTCATCTAAATAACAAAGGCAAACGTTTCATTTGTGGTCTCGAAGGATAGAGTCCATCATTCGCTCGAGAGTAGCTGGCGCGTTGCAGAGAACGAAGGGCATGACCGTGAATTCGTAAAGCCCGTCGGGTGTGATGAAAGCTGTTTTTTCGCGATCGGCCTCTGCAATGAGTACCTGCCAGTATCCAGAGCGCAGATCTAAAGAAAAGAAAAATTCGGCTTCCTGCAGGCAGTCCAAGGCATCGTCAATGCGTGGCAGCGGATAGACATCCTTGCGCGTGATTCGGTTGAGACGTCGGTTGTCCACGCAAAACCTGATGAATCAGTCCTTCTTCACCAACACAACTGGGGAGGCCCATGGACTGCTTGACGGTTCGATTATGCCACGTGTCAGCACGTCGTCAATCTGTTCGTTGATGGCACTACGTTCGGTAGTTGACACATGCTATGGACGCTGCCATAATGGCGTCTCTTAACCGGTATGTATACGGTGAACAACAGATGACGCTCGACCTAAGGAAGCATGATTGTGGTCAAACGAGGCTCGAAAATGCTGGAGGAGCTTGATCAGCTGTTCCTGCTGCCCAGGCGTGAGGTTGCAATCAATGGGCTTGCGGAATACATCTATAGGTTCATTAGCGTCAGTTGCGGGTGTACTGGCACAAGTCGGTAAAAATGGCTTGCCTGGATAGATCGGGTCTTCGAAAATACAATTTAAGGTCTTGAGGCTTCCCAGACACTCGCCACGTAGCAGGATGTACGGACAAGCAGAAACGTTGGACGCATAAAATACCGCCTAACCATTGCAAAAGCTGATGACGTCCAACGGGAGGACGATGGTTCGGTGGTGCACACTAGCTATAGTTGGTTTGAACAGGAGCGCCGATATAGTGGCAGCAGGGGAAAACACAGGCACTAGGACGGCGGACAACGGCGCGATGCGGACGTCAGCTGTGGCAAACACTTTCGAGGGACTGTGGTGATCGTTATCAAGGCACGGATTTGTCAACCTGAGTTAAGCACGAGCGCAGTCGACGAGAGCAGGATGGGTAGAAAGGAAATCCCATCCTAGTATGACGTCGTAAGATGAACGTGGGAGAACAACAAAGTTGACGGCGTACCAAACATCTTAAATAAGAACGCGTGCTGTGCACTGTGCCTCGGCGCGATGAAATGGGAGGTGGCTGTACTTAGAGCAATATTCGTAAGCGGCATTGTAACTTTTCTCAAATCGTGACACAGTTTTTCACTAATTACAGAAACGTTGGTGCCTGTGTCGACAAGTGCACGTACAGCAACACCTTCTACAAGCACATCAATTTCGTTGGGCGGACAAAGAGGAGGTCTTGGAGAGTTCGACGACGACGCAGTTCTTGGCTCCGGAACTGCGGCTGTCAGTTTTCCCCTCGAGCGGGGCTCATGCGCCGAAGCATCGGGGAGACAGATGGGCGACGGGGTGGTAATGACCAGCAAGAAACGACAGGGCGTCGTGGGGACAATGAGTCGGTGATAGGAGAAGATATTCGCTGAGGATTCTGGGCAGCCTGGTGCTTTGCAGTGGTGGAGGAGCTGGGGTTCCCATTAACCTGGAACTTCGCAATCGGACGCTACGCAGCACCTCGACGACTTAAAATAGAGGTGTTGTATGTAGAGAAAGGTTCCGACGCAGCTTGGCAAAATGTGCTTTATCAGGCAGGTCTGGCTAATAGTGTGCGGCGTGCGCAAGCTACTACTGCAGCCACCGATCATCATCGTCTTCTTCATTAGCAGCAGAGCGTCCATTATTCAGATTTATTACAATATATATAAATATTGTAAACATTCATTGGACTTCATCTTCCTCATCTGTCAATAACCATCATCAGCCTTCGTGGGGCCCTCTTCATCATCAGCGCCATCTTGCTGTTGCTTGAATAAAGCGTCAGCTGAACCATGGTACTTCAAATGGGGGAAGGTGCTTCCCGATCTCTTCGACCCCTCTTCATCCAAAGCCAGCTCCTGGAGCTCCGTTCGGGACGTCGCTTACGCCAGCAGAGCACCATGGCGCAAGAGCAAGCCCAGCCGGAGCACCCACTGGCCTAATCATCCGCCGTCAACCTCAGCCCGGTCAACAACCCCCCTTGGGAGCCTCCAATCTTCTCCTGTCAGCTTGGCGAAGATGTTGAAGATTGGCTCGACCACTGTGACCGCGTAGGTGTCTACAACAACTGGAACGAGACATCGAAATTGGCACGCGTCCAGTTTTACGTCTCTCAGGTTGCCAAGACATGGTTCCTAAATCATAAGAGCGACTTCCGCGATTGGTCTTCATTCAAAGACCAGCTCCGACGCATTTTTGGTACACCGACCATCGGTTCAGAAGTTGCGCGGATGAAACTGGCAGAACGCGTTCAACGTTGCGGTGAGTCCCACACTTATATTGAGGATGTGCCTGCACTTTGCCGCCGTATCGACGACACCATGCCAGAAGCTGATCGTGTCCGACACCTTCTGAAGGGTATCGGACCTACCGCTTTCAACGCTCTCGCCGCGCACAACCCTTCGACGGTTTCCGACGTCGTCTCTGTATGCCAGCGGCTTCATACCTTGCAGTCAATACACCTGCGACTCAACTTCTCTGAGAACCCCTAGCAAACAGTATGGAGCTGAAATCCATCATTCGAGCCATAATTCGAGAAGAATTACAAGCCTTCTATGTACCTCCTTCTAACAACGTTTCCACTCAGCCCGTCTCTAGCGATCTGCGAAGCATTATTATGGAAGAAATGTCAGCATTTCAAAGCACCCATCATGCTCCACCTTGCTCCCGACGCGCTTCGTACGCACAGATCGCTTCAATGCAACCATCGCCGGCTCAAGTATCACTACTTGAGTACTCAAGTACCACGTCGCCATTGACCCTGACAGTCTATATAACGATGACGTCAATGTTGAACTTCAGAACTTAATAAAATTCTTTAGCAGAGCCATTGGAAATAGCCGCTCAAAGGTATCTGCGCGCTCATATAAGACCCCGCTATGTCCTTGGATGACAGCAGAAATCCTTGACCTGCTGAAGATGAAAGATTGTTGGTACCATAAATGGAAGAAACATAGAAATAATAAATATTACCTCGGCCAGTTCAAAATTTTCACAAATAAATCCGTGCTTCTTACGAGGCAGCGAACGAAGTAATATTACTCTCGCCTAATAGTACAAGCTCAGGGCAACTCTAAAAAAACTTGGGAAATCGTAAACGAAGTTGTTGGCAATCAACCACGACAACGCGTGCTACCTGATTCTATTGATGCACAAACTCTAGATAAATTTAATCATTATTTCACTAAATTTGGTCCGACGTTAGCAATGCAGTTTTCTTCCTCCACTCCTCAATGTTTTTCGCCGTCTTTGCCGAATACTTTTGCGGTACACAACATTAGTCTCGACGAAATTCAAAACACTACTGCTAATTTAGCCACCAATAAAGCCAGCGGGATAGATGGGATCACAGCGCGAATAGTAAAAGACAATATTGACGTTTTAGGCCCTATTCTATGCCATATATATAACCACTCCTTGCGTACGTCAACATACCCATCCTGTCTCAAAACTGCTAAAGTAGTACCGGTGTACAAGGAGGGTGATCGCTCTGATCCCTCAAGTTATAGGCCTATATCTGTTTTAAGCATAATAAATAACATATTTGAAAGAATTCTGGCAAAACTGATGCGCGTTTTCCTAGAAAAATATCGTGTAATATGCGCCGAGCAACATGGATTTCGGGCTCACCATTCCTTCACCACTGCTGTACTATCTGTATTACAAAAAATTAACGCAGCATTAAATAATAACCTCCTTGTAGCAGTAGTTTTTCTTGATTTAAAGAAAGCATTTGATACAGTTGACCATGATATATTACTAATGAAATTAAGACACTACGGTTAACGTGGCAAATTTTTTGACTTATTTCCTAGTTACATGAGCGAACGTCAACAAATGGTGATCATGCATAATCTCACTTCCTCCTTGTTAAATATACACACAGGGGTACCACAAGGCTCCGTTCTTGGACCCTTACTGTTCTCACTGTACGTAAACGACCTACCAAACATATTGACATCGGCGGAGATGCTAATGTACGCTGATGATACAGCCGTTATTGTTACGGAAGACATTCTAAGGGATCTCGAGCATAAAAGTAATGTAGAACTAAAAAATGTTTGTCAGTGGTTTATAGCGAATAAACTAACACTGAATGCAAAGAAAACTAAATACACTATTTTCCACTCCCGTTATCGAGATATAAGTAATGAGTCCATTTGCATTACAATAAATAACTGCGTGCTTGAGAAGACGAACGAATTCAAATATCTGGGTGTAATTCTCGATAGCCAGCTAAACTGTCAGAGCCACATTAACTCTGTATGCGCTAAACTGGGATCTGGCTGCAGTACATTATTAACCGCAAGAAATTATTTTGAAAGTAGTATTCGCCGAATTCTCTATTTCACATATTTTTATTGTCACCTCACATATTGCATAGATTAATGGGGATGGACTTTTAAAACATATCTAGAACCTTTACGTATACTACAAAAGCGAGCACTTCGAATAATAAACAATGCTAGATATGTTCAACACAGCGCGCCATTGTTTCGTAATATGGAAATCATACCATTCGATAATTTACGACAGCAAAAAATTGCACTTACCGTCTATAATGTCATTTCTTATAACCTGCCCTTTCATATATCAGTATTTTCATCCTCTTGCCGCCTTGCCAGACGTGCCACATTACATAATTTCAATCTTCCGCCTACTAACAATGTTTATGGCAAACGATTGCTACAATTTGCTGGAGTAAAGGTCTAGAATGATATACCATGCCAAATAAAAGAAAGCAAAAGTTTTGCCTGTGCTCTTAAAAAATACTTTTTGCAGAAAAATGAACAGGTACACTAACACACACCTCGTTGTAATCTCCACTTCGTTATGTATAGATTATATGTCTGACAAAATTATACTTGACATGGTATACGTACCTTTATGTATTTGATGTATTGTATACATACAATCCGTTGTTTGCATAGAACAATGCTGCAAGATACTGCAAATGACTTATAATAAATATGTTTCCTTCTTATATTTCGTTTCGATTTTTTTGTATGATTGAAGTGTACTTATAAAATATCTCCTTTGTTAACACAATCTGTTCCTTTGAATGCATATTTATTTAGACCCCCTACTAGCCAGTGGCTATGGGTCTAACCAGTGTTGTGTATTTTCATGTATTAAGAGAACTTGAAATAAAATAAAAAAACTACTTGTGCCTGATCATGACGACCTCGCCCCTCTAGTCGCCCGTCCAATGAACCCTACCTACCAATCTTCCTGACAGGCTCCACGGCTTATTCGCTAGTACTGTGTAAATCAAGGACGCATTTCCCGGTTCTGCCAACGTCGGCAGCAAGATGAACGTCGTGGTTATGCCGTCTCTGAACGTGACGACTCATGTGCTAGAGGTTACTACCGTTATGCTGACACTCCTTCTAACCACCGATCCCAGTCTCCTGTGCACATTTCAAACACGACCGACAATACACGTGCCTCCCTACCACGTCTCCTTTCGCTACTCCGAAGCTCTGTTTCACCACTTGGGCCTGTCTCTCAACTGCCTTCCCAGCGATCAGAAACCTAAACAGCGCAGTTTTTGGAGAAAAAACTGCGTCACAGCGAAATGACCCAAGTCCCCCTGAACGACCGTCAAACATGTTATTGGTGACTGTGCAAGGTGTGCGCGTGTTGGCTTTGTTGGACACGGGAACATCTATTTCAGTTATGCGTGCAGACTTGTGTTCTCGATTGCGGAAAGTGAAAACGCGCTACTTTAGATCATCTATGTTTGGGGCCAATGGCGCAATCATTAGACCATCGGCCCAATGTACAGCGCGTGTCTTTACTGATGGTATTCAGTATCACATCACCTTCGCTGTGCTAATTCTGTGTGCTCATGAAATAATTTTAGGTTTGGACTTTCTCTCGTCAGCATGTGCATTAATTTCTTGCCGTCAACGTGTAGTCCAGACGACCGAAAACGATCACAGCAGGGAGCGCGTCGACGAGAAACTATTGCGTTTTGTCACAGCTTCCAATCCATGCTGCTCCCGGGTCATGAGCAAATCATTACCATCACTTCTCCAAGTATCGCCAATGATAACGTCCGTATCACCCATTCCAGCCATTGTCTAGCTCGCGGTGACGTACTCTCCTCCAGCCTGGTGCGGTTCAATGACAGTGCTGCGATAATCTTTGGCCTGAACCCTACCCCGGAGCCTGTCCTCCTACCCCAAGGTTCTGCAGCGTAGTGTTATGTGGATACCCAACCGGTATTTTTTGTCTTTCTCGACGCCTTGCCAGCTCATCCACAAAAGGGCCAGCCTGTTACTTCCGCACCATTTGCTTCCGGGATAAATCCTGACCTTTCTGCATCTCAACGTGAGCCGTTGCTAAATTTGCTAACAAAACACCAGGCCTCCTTCGACGCCAATGCTTTGGCACTAGGACAGACCACAGTTGCGCATCATCGCATCAACACTTAAGGTCAGACTGTTGTACGCCGTCGTCCCTACCAAGTCTCCATGGCCGAGCGCAAAATGATCGAGGAGAACGTGACCAATATGCTAAAAAGGGACATCATACGACACTCTACCAGTTCTTGCTCATCACCCGTTGTGTTGGTACAAAAAATGATAAATCGGTACGATTTTGTGTTGATTACCACGCGCACAACAAGATTCGCCAAAGGGATGTATATCCGATGCCCCGTATAGATGATGCACTTGACTCATTGCAAGGCGCCCAATACTTCTCCACCTTTGACCTTCGGTCCGGATATTGGCAAATTCTACTGGACGAAGCACACAAAGAAAAGACCACCTTTTTTACGCCTGACGGTCTTTGCTAGTTTCACGTAATGCCATTCGGCCTATGTAATGCTCCCGCCACATTTAAAAGGATGATCGACACTTTTCTTCGTGCCCTCAAGTGGAAAACTTGTCTATGCTACCTTAATGATATCACCGTGTTTTCTTCCACTTTTGCTGTTCATCTGCAACGCGTAGATCAAGTGCTGACATGTCTCTCCAATGCTGCACTACAACTAAACACAAAGAAGTGCCATTTTAGCAACACAGCAATAGAAGTTCTGGTACATCTCGTTAGTCAAAATGGCATCCAGTCCGATCCGGACAAAATTTTCGCAGTCCTCAATTTTCTGCACCCCTTTTGTTTCACAAAACTACGCAGATTTCTTGGACTCACATCGTACTTTCGCCGATTCATTCGCAACTTTGCCACCATTGCCGCTCTTCTCCACAAGCTTTTTGCTAGTACCGGTTCCTTTGATGGGAATGTTCAATGCAAAGCCTCATTTCAAGAACTCAAGCACGCACTGATATCCCCACTGGTGCTTTGTTATTTTGATGACAAGGCACCTACGTTACTAAACACTGACGCTAGCGGACAAGGATTCGGCGCCGTACTCCTCCAGCGCGACCATGCCTTTCGCGAGAAGTTGTCGTGTATGCAAGCCGCACTCTGACCTCTGCAGAGAAGAGGTCCTCAATAACCGAACAAGAGTGCTTTGCTGTTGTCTGGTCCATCCAAAAATTTCGTCCATATTTACATGGTCGAGATTTTACTGTTGCGACAGACCACCATGCTTTTTGCTGGTTGTCCACAATCAAAAACATGTCCGGGTGACTTGGCCGCTGGATTCTGCGGTTACAATCATATGACTTTGACATCATCTACAAGACCGGAATACAACACCAAGATGCCGACGTTTTGTCACGATGCCCTTTGCCGCTGTCTATGGCGCACGTCACATCCCCTTGTCAAATTGTCTATGGCGAGGATGCCTAGTCAATATCATCCATTTCTTCCCTACCTTCATCCACCCGTCCGTCCGTACTTACCACTCACCAGCGAGCCGATTCTTATTTCACTGACCTCATCGGTCGGCTTACCGGTACTTCACCTTCTCCAAATGCCAGGCTCCGGAAACAACTCCGGCTATTCAAGTTGGAGGACGATGTGCTTTATTGATACATTTTCCACCCTGAAGGACATAGATCGGTTTCCGTCGTACCACGCACACTACGCACTGAAGTTCAGCGCGCTTCACAAGACGACCCGACGTCAGGCCACATGGGTTACTACAAAACCTACGAGCGCATATACAGTCGATTCTTCTGGCCAGGTCTTTTCATGGTGGTAGCTAAGTATATTGCTTCGTGCGCACTTTGACAACACCGCAAGCGGCCCACTACTGCTCCAGTCGGGACCCTACAACCACTTCCTTGCCCAGCAGAGCCGTTCTCTGTCGTGGGAATTGACCTCTTCGGGCCCTTCCAACTACATCAGACGGCAAGAGATGGATCGTCACCGCGGTTTATCACTTGACCCGGTACGCTGAGACGGCCTCGATCACTTCAGGAACTGCTTCCAAAGTAGCAGCTTTATTCTTGAATGTTATTTACCTACTTCAAGAAGCCCTTCGTGTTCTTTTGAGCGACCGGGACAAGGCATTTTTTTCAAGCACGATAAGTGACGTTCTTCAAGCATCAAAAACAGTTAATAAAACAACATCTAGCTATTACCCACGAACATATTGCTTAACGGAAAGATTTCATCGCATGCTGTGTGACATTCTCTCCATTTATATTCAAACGGACCATCGCAACAGGGATGCCATTCTTCCCTTTGTCACGTATGCATATAACATGTCAGTTCAACAAACCACAGGCAATTCTCCATTTTTCATAGTATAGGGACGCCAACCGGCATGACCATTCGACGTTTCATTTTTTCTGGCCCCGTCAACGCTTCACCATTCGTTTGCGACCAGTTCCTGTCCCGTGTTGCTCAATGCCGTCGTCTTGCCCGTGTAAACACCGAAGCAGAAGATCGCAAACATCGTTACAATGCCACTCATCGCGTCGTTTCCTACCGCCCTGGCAATGATGTACTTCTGTAGGCTCCTGCACGAACGCCTGACTTCCGAAAGAAGCTTGATTTGCACTATCTTGACCCCACAAAGTTGTCGAACAGACCTTACCGGTGAACTACCGTATCACACATGTTCATGCCCCCACTGACCAACGCTGGCGCGGGACAGAGATTGTGCACGTTTCGCGCCTCTAGCCCCATTGTATGCGTTCCAGAGCGTGATTCGCGGCCAGGCTGGCCGTTTCCATCGATAGGAGAAATCAGTGTAAGAATTAATTGGACTTAATCTTCCTCATCTGTCAATAACCATCATCAGCCTTCGCGGGGGCCCTCTTCATCATCGGTGCCATCTTGCTGTTGCTTGAATACAGCGTCAGCTGAACCACTGTATTTCAATATATATATATATATATATATATATATATATATATATATATATATATATATATATATATATATATATATATATATATATATATATATATATATATTTGTTTACACAGAGGTGACACGATGAACTACGCGCATTTTTAAATACCACGAATCTCAATCGCACTTGAACACGCCGAAGAATGGTGCCCTTAGCCCGGTTTCCGCATCCAGTATGTGACGCTCATCTTGCTATCATGCCTTTTTTTTCAGACATTTTATTTTGTGGTTAACATCTACAGATACCACAATAGTTTATTTAATAAATTTATCATTGATGTTAGTCGTTGAGGTGGAGATGTACCAAGCGTCAACGAGGATATATCCAAAATGAACGGGGCTATAGCTGCCAAACACCAATACATACATTCGGCAAACCCTCCTTTATCTATGTACCGTAAACATCTTATTACCCCTGTAAATTCGCCTTTTACTATCGTGTTATATCACGATTGTTCTGACGGAGGTATCAGCCACGTTTTTTCAAGGAAATATTGCTGTTATAATTTTTCGTAATGAGTATCACACTTTTTTGCATATATTCAGGCATGTATGTATTAAAATTTGCCTTATTTGCTAATTGTCTGGACAATATTTCTAGAACGTGTAAATAATAATGATATTTCTATTGTCCTCTTTTCTTTTAAAACCTATAATTTTCTGTGTTCGGGGCGTAAAATGTTGTTTCCACTCATTGTATTTCTACTGACATTTCTTAAGGGGTCCCTGGCACCTGCATAAGTACGTCAATTGATATATATGTGGGGTTTCATGTACCGAAACCACCATATGATTATTAGAGACGCCGTGATGGAGGGCTTCGGAAATTTCGACCACCTGGGGCTCTTTAACGTGCACCAAAATCTGAGTACACGGGCCTACAATATTTCGGCCTCCAGCAGAAACGCAGCCGCCGCAGCCAGTATTCGATCCGGCGACCTGCAGGTCAGCAGCCGAGTACCTTCGCCACTAGACCACCACGGCGGGGCCAAGTACGTCAATACAAACGGTGTAAACAAACTTTCCTTTGAAAGAAGAAAATGTGGGCGTTTGTAACGTTAAACTATCCCTCGTTGCTCTTTTTTCGAATTGGTTGTTAGCTCTATGTGATTGCTGTAAGCAGTATTTGTTGGGCACACAGCAGTACCTTGTTACGCGACGCAAAAAAAAACACGCAAAAAAGACTCATCACGTTTTGACCACTAATGAACCACCACGTGGACAAAATAAGAGAATAAAGCATTTTCGATACGGCATATTGTTTCCCATTAGATCTTAGGCATTCAAAATTTTTTTTGTGCCACGAAATTGCCTGCTTGTTACATGACGTCATGAAGCCGAAGGTCATGTCCTTCTAAATGTAATTCAAGTAGGCTAGCTGCCAATCACATATGCAGTGGCAATACATATAGCACCTGGCGAGATGGATCACGAGTTCAATAAATTATTTCCACTTGCAGCATAACAATATTTAGCAGTTTGCCCGCGTATACATCTGTGAGCTCATACTTGCTGAAAGAAAGGGGAATAGAGAAAAATAAACAGCGCTGCACGTGTGTGCTTTTTTTCATCGTGCTCCCTAATAAGCTGCAGAAGCTAGGCGTCTCATTATTCGTCAAACGACCAAAAACAACTATCCGAGATTGTATTTTGAGCTGTAGAGAACAATTCAAGTTGAGTGAAAACCTACTAGCCCGAGCCTTAAGTTAGCCTCTATAGTGCTAAAACCATAGTATTTCACCTTCTTCCTGGTCCAGTGGGTCAAGTTGTGGGGCAAGCTTAAGCTAAAATCATAGTATTTCACCTTCCTCCTGGTCCGCTAGGTCACGTTGTGGGGAAAGCTTAAAAGTTGAGCTTTCTACTGTGCTCTAGTTAACAGCTTTATTCGTGGCCACTTTCAAGTTGCCGCTACGACTCCAGGTCACCATAAACAAGGCTGATCAGGTAATAATAGACTAAAGCGGAAACAAGTTTGGCATTTCAGTGTGTAAAAAAAAAAACAATTCGTCACACCCATCAGCTCACAACATCTTTGACAGAGCAGCGGTGGTGATATATCCTTTTCATAAAAATTCCTTTCTGGAACCAGAAAATGCTTTGACCGGACCATAAAAATTTGTTTGCTTATATCTGTAACTGAATCACATAGCAGAAAAAAACATGAAAAAGAGATCTAATAATATAAGGGCCTCTGTTCAGCGCTTGCCTGCTCTGCCATTCTAGAGCGCAAGACGTGCAAGGGTTGCATAGGTGATCCACACCGCAACGAGCCTACAAAAAATCACCATTGCCTCGTAACATTTTAATTCTCCTGTAAGAACCAAATTGAGTCATTACTGTTGTGACGGAAAACTTCGTCTTACTTGTTGGTTTCCCTAGCGTGCAGCCAAGAGTGACCATGCACTGTCGAAAGTGGGGTGGCTCCGCGCCTCCCTCCAACTTTTCTTAGTGGATGGCTCGCGCCCCTTTGCCCCCCCCCCTGGCTCATACACCTATGCGTTGTTGAGTTGTTCTTTATAACGGGTCTTCGATTACGCGTCTTTTCACTCATATTTCAGCTCACCTCTGTCCGTCTCTCTTTTGGGGCCAATTTATGGCAAAGCCAGAACATCTGATGAGCAAAATTTCAGCTCAATGTAGATTCTCTACTAGACAACCGAAGTTCCTAAAGATTCCTCAGACTTGGCATAACTTTCCCGTACGCGCTTGCGCTATTATCTGGTACATGAAATATAGCCTGCTCGACAAGCAATATAAACCTGTCGGTCCTTGCCGCGCGGGAAGATTTTTCCCGTGCAACGTGGTTCGTGTTTTCTCGACAACGCGGTGCGTCCCTTAGGTACGCTACACAAAAGATAAAAAGCAGTAAAAAATTATACGTACAAAACACTTTAATGTTATAAGTACGAATACTCTTGTACCCGCGCATCAGCACTCAATGCTAAAGGTGGCATGGAATGTCCATAGCACGCTTCAGCTGTAATGTATAGCTATTCCATTGGTGCTGAGTGCTCAGGTCTTCTCTAACACATTACGCAATCAGCCACGTTCCAGCAGAATGGCATCTTATGGAACATCGACCACAACGCAAGAGTAGTTGGACGACTCGGAGGCAATATTTCGATTATTATGCGCCCCTCATGAAAAAAAAAATAATAAGGCGCGCCACTGAAGCACAATAAACCGAAGCAACTGAGGCGATCTGTTAAAAGCGGATATGAAATAGCCGGAGATTCGTTCCTAGTAAAAAAGCATTAAGGAGAATTCCCTGCATAGACGCTTTCTGTGGGCGGATATTAACACCATCTGAACAGCTTCCCGCCGAACGATAAGCGTGCTTGTTTGTTTTATCATGATAGCTGTGTTCAAGAAGTAAAGTGTGCGTGCACCACGTGTAAATTTATATACATATATATATAATTCTGCGACCGGGGGAGGTGTTCCTCGGCACCGCTGCTCACTGGTCACGTCCTTACTAACGGTAATGTGCATTGCACCATAAAATGAAGATCAAACAGACTGTGCTATATTTCGAAACATGCGTACACTCTAAGGCAAAACTATTCGAAAAAGGAGTAACGGAGCCCAATAGGCATGCACGATGAAGGGATAGAATGTTTAGGAGTAAGCACAGAGGGATGCGTGGCGCGTGAAAACCACTTAGTCTCCCTCTTCCATGCAAACGGATAAACCACGCGGGAGATGCGCCATTGCTGTCGAGGAAACTAGCGGTCCTCCTCTCTCCTGGCTCAGTCTTCCTCTCGATTTTTCTGGTGGCGGTAGGCGTTGCATCGCGCTCAGAGAGCTCGGCGATCCAGAATTTACGACGTGGTTTTAAAGACGATAGTCATTCATGAGGGCCTTCAACGCAAAAAGTGTTGGTCTGTCTGTACAATTGTCTGTTTGTCTACTTTTAACGGCAAAGGGTACTTGGAATGACCGTCCCCATCCGCAGCGCCCACCAATGTTGCTCAAGATTAGCGTTCATACTTGTGTGATTGTCAATTAAAAAGCGATTATTGCACATGTCTTGGGCACCATAACTACACGTATATATTCTGCATGTGCGTATTTTACTAGAAAAGGCATACATAAGTCATTTTAAGGACAGTAGCGCTTATCATGCTACGCTGATCATGTGACGCTCAGACGAAAATGCGAGAGTTTCCAAAGCTTTGCTAAGACGAGATGGTGGTGGCATCTACCCAGCTCCTAGCATTCTACACCTTATTACCTATGAGACGGGCGCGCACACCCCTCTCAGAGCCACGCGCTTCGTTTTCCGAGATAACTGCCAGATGGCGCTCATGTCTCACGTGTGACGTGACTTTATGCGCTCGTTCACCTCCTCTGTATGCTCGAGGCACTCCAAGGCAGTGCCTTCAGAATACCATTCACCAATTTTCTTGCACAGAACATGAAATAAATGTTTTGTTCACTTTCTCCGCACGCAGGACTATTGTCTTTCGACGACCTTTGCAGGTTAACATGGAGATAAGGCGCCATTTTTTGTGTACACTTGAATGAGCGTGTGCTGCTGCTTTATATTTCGCCGTATCCATGAAATCTGGAGCCGGTCTCGAAAAGTCGCCACGCCGCACTTAGTATCACTGGCTTAGTCAAGACAGTGACGACCAACTCACGACACCACCGGTTGAAATCAAGTCCAACATGGCGGCTGAGAAGACAACAGGTCTGTCGGGTACATTATTTCCGTCTGACTCTGGGCAGAAATCAGCGCTGGATTCTTTCCCAAGTAGGCGATCATTCTCTATTTTGCCGTACTTGTTGGGTGTGTGATACCTATCGCGCTTGTGGCAGCGGGCTTGGTCGTTTTGTATATCGCACGCACAAAATGCACCGCGAATATCGGCTTTTGTATAAGTAGTTCGTTTGTGCTTTTTGACCGCTCCGAAAGTGGCTGCCATTGCCCTCGGCCACCCGGACGCTCGCTCATCGAGTGCTCGCCTGTCTTCGCTGCCATGATGAGCTCCGCGCAGACGATATTTTGGCGGAGACCTCGTTGCTGTTTTGCGAGTCGTACAAAACACGTTGTGGTTACTGGTAACGAGCGTGGTTGTGGTATGTCCTGCTCTGTAAGTGTACCGGCACGGGCTGGCGGGGCTTTCGCTAGCGTCGGAACCAAGTCTGTGAAAATTGGTCGCCATTACCGTTGACTTCCCCGTAAATCGCTCGCCAGCAGCTCGGCGCCGACAGTTGGCGGCTTCCGCGGCAGTGGACTCGCGTTTGCTCGCTGCCCTCGCTCAAGTTTGTGGAAAAGGGCTGCATAACCATCGGTTTTTCAGGCACTTGCTCCAAACCAACTCAGCGCTGTTCGTGGCAACGGCCCAGCGTACAGTCGCTTTCTTCTTCGAGGGTCACCGGCGGCAGACACTCCACGTGCAACGCCGTGTTTGGTCTCGCGTTCACTAGCTCGAGCTGAACGGTGGTGCCCGCTTAGAACTCGCTGCCTCTCTGATGGCATGGTGGTTCGCGGCGCCTCGGAGTTTCGACTGCAGCCACCGCACTTAAGCTGTTGCGCTACGAGGGTCGAAATGCGGCTTGGACGATGTGTGACATCACGTTAAAATATTCACAAGTCCTATTATACAAGTATGTTTTTATCTCACCTTGCACGTATTTGTCATACCCATGTATATTCATCCTCTGTCACTTGAGCATAACTATTTTTACAATGTTATTGTGCAGCCGTGTGCGCACACTGTGCAGAAGGCTGTGGCTGTGTGCACTGGCGTCTACAATGACTGTCATCTATCGCTTTCGACAGACCAGCTTCACAAGAACTGTGAGAGATGTGAGTGTAAGGTTATGTGCCTGTCATAATTCACGTGTGTTTTTATATCAACTTGCACGTACTTCTCATAAGCGTGCATCCTCATCTTCTGTCACGTGCGACTAGCTATATTTTACTATCTTATTGTACAGCCGTGGGCACACAGCATGCAGAAGACTGCGTGCGCTGGCGTCTGCAATGCCTGTCATCTATCGCTTCCTTTGGAGGAGCTTCACAAACACTGCACTATATGTGACAACGAGACCGGAACACTACGTTTCACCATGAATTATCTTGAAGAAGGGAGAACCTTGATGTGTATAGAGAAAAATAAAAGATTTGAATGTCTCACTTTTGTCTTTTGTTGCTGCAGTGACTGCGTAAGCAGCAACATACAGGTGGCTGAATAATTTTTCGCGTGTTCTTTTCCACGCCATTTGTTTCTCACTGCGCAGAAAAACAGGCGAAAAAGTATTAGGATTGGCGGAGAAGAAATAGAAAAAAATATTTGAAGTGGGGATAAAATGTACACACTGTACACTTCTTGTCTCTTGACATAGTGTCCCCAATTATTGGTTAGGCTCGATCACACTTGTGCAGCCTTTATTCTGAAGAAATGAAAAAAAAACTTCAACCAAAAGTTTATTTTAGAACCGCTTCATGGTGACATTGCCTTCCCTCAACTGCTACAGCTTGCGAGGAGTCATGGCAAAATTTACGCATGCCTCTGGCCTACCCTTGAAGAAGAAGCTGGTCCAGCTGTGAAATGCATTTTTCTTTTCCAATAAATTTTTGCTTGAAGTTTTTTCTCTTCTTCAGTCCCACCACGATCAAGGAGGCTCAATGTTCACCTCAGTCCTTATTTTTAATATATTATAAAGTGAATAAAAATGTAAATATTAAAATAAAAAAAGAACTGTCGTTCAAGGAGCACAGTTTCAAATACGTACTCGAAGGCAATATTTGCTTTTATTTTGTTTTAGTACCTAATGCACTAAAATAAACAGCAATTGTGTTCTTCATAATGAAAGCGGTACACGTAAAAGTGTGCCGGTCTATATATTCTGTGCTCACGCGATTGTGCGCGTTTTGGTATGTAGAGCGCTCTCCTACGCACAAGCTACAGAGCAATACGCAAGCTGCGTCTATAGAACAGTGGTGGATGACAATGATATCAGCATACGAATGAATTTAAAAAGGGCACAAAAAATTTACCAGTGCACATCATTCAAAAGTTGTCCCCATAACTGTTGTAACACGTTGTAAACAATACATTTTGAGCCAATATTTTAACAAAAAGAGCAATTCGCTATGTTTGGTGAATTCTGACATGACCCATTAGGAACCATTCTTGAAAATACAGGTTAACTCTTGATACGATTCATTACACTTTCTCAGGAGAGTGGTATGGGAGTCGACTCTTCAAACGAGAGGGAACGTGAACATTTCAAAAAGTTATCCATATATGCAGCAGGCGTGGGTTCACCTGAAAGAGCATTGGATTCCTGTTTCTTTATTTTGAAGACTATTGTTCTACGAACGTAGCTATTGTGTTTACAGTTGGGTCGCGTTTTGCTACGTCCATCGTTATTGTATAAAATTGAGTATTTTTCTACTATTTAGATCATCATGGTATGTTACCTGGGTTCTAGAGAATGTTCAAAAGAATGTGCTATATATGGTCGGTGTAGAAGAATGAAGCTATAAATAAAGATATGATAGATTGTAATCTTCAATTTTCTGGTAGCATTGCAACTATGCGTAAATGAAAAACTTTAAAATGCCTGCAGCCATTTCTACTGAAGCTTAATTTGCTGACTCTACTTATACTACTCTGCTCATTCGTAAAGCTGTGCGCCACCAAGACACGAAACCACCTGTGATAAACTGCCACGGCAGCTTTTTGTTATCAACGAAAGTAATGTGATTTCGACTAACGAGACCTTCACCGCCGGAAACATTCCTCACTCAAAGCTACTACCGAAGTAATATATATGGTACGGAATCTCACGAAACAGAAATATCAAGTTTAAATGTTTTAGTGCATATAAACAACGACCAGTTACAGACGGTTCCATGTTTAAGTTGTATTATACGTTTGGTTCCTGGTAATCTGAAAAAAACCTCAGGAGTGTGACTGATACCCTTTTTTTACACAAGCAGCCTAAGCTATGGTTAACGTAACCTCTGTTATGGGGGACGATAGTGTGCTCATGTTACACGGTACGTAATACCATGATTATGCTTATAACCATGTTTTTAGGAAACTAATCTTGGCAACCTTGGTTCGGCAGGTAGTCTAAGGTATGGTGGTATCCACGGAAGGCGGGTTAGCCGTCTCAACTTGACGCTTCTGCGCTGTGTAACATGAGTAAACCATGATTGGCACTAAACAAAGTTCGACACCGTGAACCGTGGTTAGCTGTATCATGGTTAACTTAGTATGTGTGACAAGGCTATAAGAATGCGCTCTACTCTATTACGAGTGATGTGCTACTGCGTATACTGTTGTTAGGTATGTTATTATATTTTAACAAATGACAAGCCGACACTTTTTTACTGCGTGACTGGGAACCTTCCTTATATATCAACACGCCCTAACTGAATTTCGAGAGCCTACGTCAGCCTTTGGCACTTCAGAAAAGAAGAGCGAAACTCACACGCCCTGAAAAGTACTAACGCTTTTTATGAAATGGCAGACGAAACCGTGGCAGCATATATTGTTCTTTAGCAAGCCTTGTTTGCAATCGAGAAATCCGTTCTCGCTAATCTAATAAACGAATCGGGCATGTTAGTAATCAGAAAGGCTGTTTAGCAGGGAGATGGGTGGGTGGGAATTTGCGGCAGACTTGGACTGTTTCAGAAAAGGACGAATTTATATTAATTATTTTCGGTAAAACACACCCCTTCATCTGCTTTTTGAATGATCTAGGTGGCGGCGGGTGCTGGCTAGGGACCTGTCATGAGGTAAAGTCTGAGTAACGGGATGATGATGATGATGATCATTATCATCATCAGCTTGACTACGTCTACTGCAGGACAAAGGCCTCTCCCGTGTTGCGCCAGTCAACTCGGTCCTGTGCTTGCTGCTCCCACTTTATACTCGCAAACTTCTTAATCTCATCTGCCCACCTAACCTTCTGTCTCCCCCTAACCATATTGCCTTCTCTGGGAATCCAGTTAGTTACCCTTAATGACCAGCGGTTATCCTGTCTACGCACTACAACCCGACCCATGTCTATTTCATCTTCTTTACTTCAACTATGATATCCTTAACCCCCGTTTGTTCCCTAATCCACTCTGCTCTCTTTTTGTCTCTTAAGGTTATACCTACCATTTTTCTTTCCATTGCTCGCTGTGTGATCCTCAATTTAAGCTGAACCCTTTTTGTAAGTCTCCAGGTTTCTGCTTCATAGCTGAGTGCCAGTAAGATGCAGCTGTTATATACCTTCCTCTTGAGAGATAGTGGCAATCTATCTGTAACATTTGAGAGTGCTTGCCAAATGTGTTTCACCCCATTTTTATTCTTCTACTTACTTGAATCTCGTGGTTCGGCTCCGCGGTTATTACTTGCCCTAAGTAGACATAGTCTTTTACAACTTGAAGTGCACTATTACCTATCTCGAAGCGCTGCTCTCTTCCCAGGTTCAACATTCTGGATTATAAACATTCTATATTACAAACATTCTGGAAGGAATCCACAGGGGATCAACTGCTACCATATTGCTTCATAAAAAAGAACAGAATACCAATCAAGAAGGGTGTAAGGCAGGGGGTTACAATCTCCCCAGTGCTATTTACCGTGTGCTTACAGGAGGTTTTCAGAGGCCTAGAATGGGAACAGTTACGCATAAGAGTTAATGGAGAGTACCTTAGTAACCTGCGCTTCGCCGATGACTTTGCATGCTGAGTAACTCGGGGGACGAATTTCAACTCATGATTACGGAGTTAGACAAGGAGAGCCGAAAGGTCGGTCTTAAAGTTAATCTGCAGAAAACGAAAGTAATGTGTGAGGCAAACCTGAGTCACGCTGCAGGCATGAGTTCTGCGGAGTAAGATAAGAAAAATATCTTTGATGGTGAAAGCTTTTCATTTCTTGATTCAAAGAACACTACGCATTCTTTGACATGGGCTACCGCATTAAGCGTGAGTCCGAAAGATTTGTGAAAAGAGGGGTCAAGGCTCTAACGAAATGGTTGCATCAATACTCGAAAACTTACACGACGAAACGCCACTGTTCCAATAACTGATAATAATATTGTTAGTAGTCATTTGTCACGTGGCGGAAATGTGGTTTGCTCTCAAGTCTCGCGAGACCGTAAGATCCTGTGCGGTACTATATCTTGCTCGGCACAATAGACTCGCTGGACATGCTGACGCCGCAATGCCTAGTCGCTCCATCTAGGCGCCATCTAAGCTGCCTTTTTATTACATTTAGGTACTCCTGATATCTTGTATCTAGACGAATATGCGCTTGATGGGAGATGCATTATTGCCCCTTTTTTGACAAATCGTGACAAGTATGTTGTGTATGCTAAGATTTATTATACACCTATGGTCAGATTCATTGAAGCTGTGCTTTTTGTGCTGTCATTTTATAACTGGAAAAACGTTACCTTAATTGTTCGCGCATTGAAAGTGATAAACAAGTGCTTTTGCTGTTTCATCTATCAAAATGTTCCTTCGTTTTTATTTACTTCTTCAAATCTCCGCGCCTTCAATAAAGGCCTTCAGTCTATTAATCGGTCTCTGTAGGAATGTGTCAGTTTTCGAATAAAACTTGCCGAAATTTCGCTGTGTTCTTTTCAGGTACTACACACTGTTACTCGTCATTATGACATTCGCGGTTTTGAAGGTGTCGTGCACGTTTATAATGACCCACCCTAAGGTTAATTCTAGCAGTATTACCCAATGTTTTGAATGTTCGCAAAAGTTTTTCCTTTTTATTTTAGTATTTTAGTTCTTTGTGTCTAGTTCAACGACTGATTGTTTCTCTATCAAGTCTAAACAATATCCTTTTTTTCAACACGACTTTTACTACGATATGCCCCATCTTCTGCCACCTACCAAGTGTCTGTAAAAACTTTGTGTTACTCCCTTGTTTTCTAGTCCAATTTCACAGTACTGACACTGCTACAAATATGTCATTTTCACATTTTCTCACACGCAATTTTTTTCTGTTGTCATGTATTACTTGTAATAATACACAGTACTAGGCTGGGGTGTCAGCCATCTTCTTTATTTCTAACCTCTCCTTCCTACTCGTCTCCCTCCAACCCTGCCTCACGTCCACGTACACTCCCCCTCTTTGAAGACTCATCCCTCCTGGGATGATACTTGAAAACGTTTCCAATGGTCGCAAACTCCAGCACACCATGATCGTTGGTGTAACCGACCCTTTTGAGAACGCCATGTTGCACTGCGATCTGCACCACGCGATAAGGTCCCATGTACATCTGCTTTGTGCCGGGAGGGCCTTTTCTGACAAGCACCAGATCGTTCAGTTGTATCTGAGGTATCCGCGTGTTGTGGCGACGGTCAAAGTTCCTCTTCATACTTTCCCGGTATCGCTGGTAGGCTTCCGAAGGTTTTCGTTTTTCGCACAATTGCAGGCGGTCTGCAATGCAAAGTTCTTGATCAGCAGGAAGCACTGGTACCTTTCCAAAAGCTGCAAAATATGGACTACAGCCGATACTCGCAGTGTGCGGCCGATTGTGATGAGCGACAGCTGCCTCCAAGCAGCACTTCCATCCACCCTGAAAACGTGGATACATTGCAATGAACTGCTTCAAATCCCGAATGATTCTTTCAGCCATGCCATTTCCTGCAGGATGGTACGGAGCGCAGCGTCACAATATAACTCCTCGTTCCTTCACCCAATCTTGCAAACGCTGACTGAGAAACGCTGGCCCATTGTCTGATATTACTATTTTCGTATTTTCAACATCTCCCGACTCAAAAGAGCGATCACACTATTTGCGTCTTCCCTTCCCGGCCGTGCAGCCACTATTCTTGTGCACTGGTCTATTGCCACTAGGAAAGACTGCGTTCTTCTTACTCCTGCAGCCTTCTTCTTGAGCTCTGCGAAATCCAGATGAATGACTTCAAATGGTACGTCGGAATGTTGAGGCAAAACCATCTCGTCTGTTCTCTGAAGGTACTTTTCCTTGTGAACTTGACATTGATGACAAGACTGAGCATACCTTTGAACGTCCTCTTTCATGTGTTTCCACTGGAAACGCTGACGAATCTTGTGATATGTCCTCCAAAAGCCATCATGTCCACCTGAGTGCGGGGAATCGTGATAGAGCTCCAACATTCGAGGCACCATTGTTCCCGGGACTGTGAACTTTCCGTTATGGAACTTAAGTTCTTCAGTTCCCTCCCACAACAATGTTGCGTTGACATTTTTATGATCAGGAACTACCGCAAGTCTTGAAAGCGCATCTGCGTCCTTGAGGTGTTCTCCAGGCCTGTGGTGGACCATGAAAGTAAACTGCTGGGGTTCACTCACCCACCTAGCAATTTTTCCTCGAGGCTCGGCGAGGTTAAGTATGTACGTTAAGGCTTGGTGATCCGTAAAGAGCTTGAAGCTCCTGCCATCCAGGTAAGGTCTAAAATAGCGTACGGCCATTAGGACGGCCAAGGCTTCCTTCTCTGTAGTCGTGTAGTTCAGTTGAGTTTTCGAAAATGTGTACGAATAGTACCCGACGACCCTCTGTTGACGGCTCTGTGGAGAGTCGGTATCTCTCTGGTAAAGCACGGCGCCTGTGCCATAATGAGAAGCATCGGTGTTCAGATCAAAGGGCAACTTGAAGTCTGAAAGAGTCAGGACCGGATCCGATTAAATAATAGTCACAAGGCTGTGATAAACAGATTCACACTCCGCTGTCCACTGAAATGGCACGTTCTTCTTAGTCATTTCTGTAAGGCATTTGGTTTTGGTCGCATAATCTCTAATGAATGGCCGGAAATGCCCTGCAAGACCCAGAAATACCCGCAAAGAGTGCAAGTCATATGGCTTCTGCATTTTTGCGATTCTTTCAACTGATTCTTGTTTCGTTGTCTTGGTTTGGCTGTCAAATACTCTTCCAAGAAACACCACTTTACTTTGGAAAAACTCACTCTTCTTGTCATTAATTTTGAGCTCGGCGTCACAAAGTGCTTGAAGTACACTAGCCAGATGGTTTGAGTGCTCTTCCTCGTTGCGGGAGTATACTATTATATCGTCTATGTAGACGTTACAAAACTTCCCGATAAACGGTCGCAAGACGTCGTTCATCATTTTCTGGAACCAAGCGGGTGAGTTCTTCCATCCAAATGGAAGTCGGTTATACTCATAGATGTCAAAGGGCGTAATGAAGGCAGAATATTTCTTGTACTTTTCAGAAATTGGAACTTGCCAAAATCCTTTACCTAGGTCAATGCGCGAGAAAACTCTGCAGCCACCCGTGTCATCTATGATAGAGTCTATACGTGGCATAGAAAACGGAAAAAGCTCAGTCTGCTTATTAATTTGTCTGTAGTCCGTGCAGAGTCGAAGACTTCCATCTTCCTTTGGTGCAATGGTGATGGGTGAAGCGAACGTAGACGTGGATGGACGGATAATCTGCGCATCCAACATCTTTTGAATCTCGTTCTGAAGCCACACTTTCTTCTCTCGTGACATAATATAGGGCTTTTTTCTCACCACCGTCGTATCACTGAGCTGGAATGGAACCTCAAACTTCGTAGTTGCTGTAGGATATCCTTTCAAGCACAGCAATTCTGGGTAAAGCGTCCTAACATCTTCACCTGACGATGGTTTCCGCGGAGTCCTTGAAGGCGAAACTGCAACGTTGACAGTGCGGCGCTTTTCTTCTGTGGTAATTTCGCCTGTCCAGTAGATATTAAGGCGAAGTGCACTGATGACTGGACGTGAAAGCAGTAGTTCATACGGAACTCCGTCGAGTACCAGTGCTTGCGCAGTGACAGTGTTGCCGAGACACGATATGGTTATACAAGTCCATTTATCGTGGTCATCTCGTCTTCCATCGTATCCGTGTACTTCTACGGGTCTTCCCTCTTTTACTTTCGCCCTCTCAACAATATTTGCGTTAATAACCATGACGCTTGCTCCGCTGTCAACTAACGCATTCCGTTCCTTTCCATCCACAAAAACAGATATGTACAATAGACTTGTATGAGACAAATAAACAGCTTCTCTTGATGTCGTCAGGTGGAAGCCGAGACCCTCTCCATTTAGTTTTTTGTTACGTCATCTAACTCTTCGCCATGATCTGAGCCTCCCGGGGCGGTCAAAAAGGATACGGGTGTTGCAGTAGTAGCTCTCCAGCTTGCAAGCGGGCGTCGTTCCTCACCTCGTGTGGCCCCGGTATTTCTTGCAGCCGGTGTCATGGGTTGACGCTGGGTTCCTAGGTGCTGGAGGTAGAGGTTTCGAATTCCCTGCAGAAGTTCTTCGACCGTCTTGGGTTCTCGCATTTGTATCTGCTTCTGGAGGTCCGGACTTAAACCATGAATGATAAGCGGAACCACAGACGTCTCAGGTAAAGATGAGTCCGCCAGCAGTAGCAAGCGCCTTTTCTCATAAAAATAGCTGAGTGCAGATCCAGACCTGTATTTAAACGTGATTTCTTTGTCCCATAGCAATACCTTGTTCTCGCTGAAGGAGCTCAGGAAGCTTGCTTTCCACTCTATCCATGGTTTGTTGCTGTGAGCGTTGAGACGCCATTCGTACCAACTCTTTGCTATGCCCGATAGGAATAGTCGCATGTTTTTCACTTTATCTTCGTCGCTGTGCCAGTAGTTCTCATTGCATGCATACTTGTAAAATGTGAGCCAGGACTCGGGACTACTAGACTCTCCGTCAAAAATGTCTGGCTTCACTTCTTCGCGACTCGGTCTGCTTAATCTTTCCGTCGCGTTTACAAGCAAGCGCATTAAATCATTTTGCTGCCTATTTTGTTCTTGGTGCAGTTCAAGAAACTTGTTGATCAGCTCGACGGAACTGTCAGGTGAAGCAGCGGTAGCAGGCTTCGCGTCGTTTCTTACTGAAGTCAGCACGAAATTCTCATAATCCTGAAGAGTCATGTTGATCTTCACCGTTCTTTTAGCAAGTAACTGGTCTGGAGTGAGCTTCATTTTAGTGCATAGATAGGAAACAAATGCGTCAGTGCTCACTGCTTCCGGAAGAGCTAGTTCCTCTTCATCTTGAGGCGTTGCGGTCAAGATCCGGATGCCACCGCGTTGATTTGCTCCAATGCTGAAGTCCACCCACATCTTGAATGTCCGCACAGAAAGTATACGCGGCTGCGCCAATTTGTAATAATACACAGTACTAGGCTGGGGCGTCAGCCATCTTCTTTATTTCTAACCTCTCCTACCTCCTCGTCTCACTCCAACCCTGCCTCACGTCCACGTACATTACTTATATTAAAATATTACTCTATTCGGGGTAGCTATCCAGCTCCGCCGTTATGGTCTAGAGGCTAAGGCACTCGGCTGCTGACTTGTAGGTCGTGGCATCGAATCCCGATGGCGGCGTCCGCATTTTTGATGGAGGTGAAGCTGCTGTACACCCTTGTTCTGAGATTTCGGCGCACGTTGAAGAACGCAAGGTGGTTGAAAATTCCGGAGCTCTTCACTACGGCATCTCTCATGATCATATGGTGGTTTTGGGACTTTAAACCTCACATGTCCATCAACCAATCAATCCGAGTAGGTAGCCAGCTGGTCTAACCTACCTTTTCTATCGTCTTTCGCCTCCTCCTCCTCAAAAAGCTGACTCTGATGTTTCTTCATTCATGACGCATTCGAATGAAACTTTTTTATGAAATACAAATAACCAATTATCCTCTATATGCTTCATGTTAAAATAATCCCAAACGTAACACCTTCCACAACTTTCTTCGCTTAGGCCTGGCATCGTACATACTACAATATATATTTAGTACACATATAGAACCTAATTTTCCTATGGCGCACGTGTCGCTTGATAAAGCTAACATGGTTCTTTACAGTATGTGCACAAGTATAAAGAAGACTAGTAAATGAGGTATGCTTCGTGTTGCCATGCATATCGAAATTAGGAATGGTACAAATCATGACTATATCGCAGTTTAGCGCCTCGTCATTAGTTCGAGTGCGGCAATGGTAACCTCCTCGCCTTTATAGGCTGAGCAACAACGGTGGTCGATGAAAAAATGAATGGCATTGTCCAAAAGACGTGAAATTATGACGGCATATAATGACAGTATCGAGTCCTTATTGAAGACTATGACGAATTGTGAAATTACGTTTAACAAGTTGAATTTAAACTTGAGACGTGAGTGCAGGAAGGGCTGAGTTGCTAAAAATAAAGGACATAGCTTCACGGTGAGGAATTTTACGTGGTACGTCCCATAGTATGCTTGATGCTCGTGTTCCAGAAATACGAACCCCACAACTGTTTCTGAAGGAAGCTGCGGATGCTGGCTGTGCTGCGCAATCTCTTAACGCAATCGATTTTTCTTCATATTGCACAATACTCATCCAAACAAATCCTCGATCACCTGTCGATCCCTGGTCATGATGGCCTTATTAAGCCTAGCACGCTCGAGTTAGTTTCAACTATACCAACCGACACGGGTCGCGACGTGCTAAACTATAGGCAGTCGCTCGGATACCCAATGCCCTACTTGCAACAAAGACCCCTTGCCTACCCAGTGAATTTCGGGAGAAATGTCCGCACAGGTGCTGTTACGGTGCAACAACGCCGGTTTATCAATGAACCCTTCCAGCTGTTGCAGTCAGCAATTAGGAGCCGTGCAGCCAGCGGAGCATCTGTTGGCGACAGAGTGCCACTATTGAGTCGAGGGCCGCGGTGCGCTGCCAAAGGTGATCGGAACTTTAAGAGAGGCCGGGAGGATGAAGGACGCGAACGGCGTATGTTTCAACATTGGACTGAACTATGTGTGACATTATTAGGGAGTGCAAACACATACCTTCTCGCTCCCCCCCCTATCGTCCTCTGTTTTACTCTAAAACTCGGCATTGAAACACAACCCCTTTTTTTTGTTGGCGCTTGTCGGCAGCTTGGGCAAAAACGTGTATCCGGAGGGTGATTAAAAGAAATTTAGAATTCTGGTGCGCAGTTCTGTATTTTCGGCTGGTAAATTGACTTGCGCTTCAAAAAAACGAGGGCGCTTGGTTATGGGTCTGTCAAAACTGCTTATAAAAAGGCCCGACATCAAACCATGCCGAGATTTAAAGAGAATTGGGGATGCAATTAGAAAGCAGGTTAGCTCTCCACAAGACCTGACTGCGCCGTGGCTTTTTAAAGCAGGGTTTACTTATTAAAGTTTGTTTACTTGAGGTGTTTGATTATTTGACGAGAAACTAAGTGCAAGTGTGATTCATACACCTCATGTTCTATACTCCGATTATTTTATAGTAACCGGTGTCTAGCATTCTCATTAAGTGACTTTTTTCACGTGGGAGTATTCTGGCACTGAATAACCTCAAGATTAACGTGACAAGATTCAATGCAATTACTGTACAACGTGACTGATCTAATCAGAAAGGTGAAATTGTGCGGCTTACACAAATAATCTTCAGCACCATATGTGTGCTGCGTAGGCGTGTGATTGTGCGTGCGTGTTTGACGCGGCTGTTATGCTTAGCTTTCAAAAAAATACCAATTGCAACGTTGAATCAGAATTCTCAGTCATATTGCTGTAATTGGGGTCTGTATTTGCGTGATTATCATCAAACAGGTGTTTTCGTCAGAGCTAGGTCAACCTAGCGAATCCTCATGCTGTTATTTACAAAAGCCACCAGTGAAGGAGAAGTGGTGGCGAAGAAAAAATGAAATACCACCTCAGATGGTGTAGCAGGTCATGCTTATGCTACATCGATGGGGTGTAGAACAATTAGTAAAATAATTGTAGCATTTTGTCCTGTGTCATCACGGACTATCAAATACATCAGGAAAAAAACCAATAACTGTACTTAGCGGCAATCTTCCTTCGCACGTGCCACTGAAGGTGCTTCCAGCACTTTCACTATTGCGGATTCTCGCCATACACAACTTCGAAAAAAAATTTATTACTAATGTCAAGTGAAGTTGATTTGGGGTGGGCTTCAGCCCCAGTATAGGCATCGGCCACGAGTCCTTGGGCTCTAGCGGCTTCGTCCGCTCACTGGACGGCCCACAGTTGTTCGAATGCGCAGCTGAGCAGAGCCTCTTCCTGGCATATCCAGTGGTTTGAGTCTGCCTCATCGTGGTTTATGTCTGTTTTGTGTTGTAAAGTCAAGCATTCCTATAGTACGTAGACATGTGTTACCCTTTAATCGCAAAGTTTGCATTTCTCTGTGAAATACAGATCAGGTTTACAGAGATGAAAGAGAACAGGTTTGGGACACGCATCTGAAGCTTTTGCCACGCCAATTGCTGTTATATTTATTTCTTTGTGTGGCGGGGGATACTTCCCAATTCCTAGCTTGTAGTGCTGCGTTATTTCATAGTAGGTATTCATGCAGTCTTCCCATTCCCAATCTTTCCAGAGTATAACTCTTGTCGAGACGGCGTTGGCATTTGCAACGGATCGCTTCGGAACCCTCGAGCCGCCGCATGCGCCGCCTGGTTGCCGGCCAGTGGCATTTGTGTGCGTGTGTGTGCGAGGGTGTATATGACGAAAGTGTAATTTTTCGTCAAAATTTTCTTCTCGTCATTCGCCTCTCGGGAGACATGGCCATTGGCATACTTACGTATCGCCGCTTACGAGTCACTAATTACTACTTTGGCCTCGGTGATGGCCACTGCGAGTGCGATGGTCCCCTCCTGAGGCGTCTTGTTGAGTGGTGCTTGCACCATAACGCTCGTCTTGCATGCCCCTTCACAGTTGACCACTGCGGCCACGTAACCACAGCTACGTGTGTATCTGGCCACGTTAATGAATACCACTTCCATACAATGACCGAATTTCTTCTGCAGTTCCGGCACTCTGAATTTTTCGACCGATGTGATGTTTCGGATGCATATTTTTCGGCACCGGTGGGATTGCTATTCTTTCTTTCACCGTCGAAGGCACGTCAGCATTTTCACCTTGGTGCGTGTGATAGCATATGCTCAGTTTCTCGAGGGTGCACCTGCCCATTTCCGGCATTCAAATTCGTTCATTCTATGTTATGATGTGTGTTTCTACTAATTCGATGAGCGTGTTGTGCAAAGATGGTTCCAGTAATTTCACTGTGCTTGCTTTCTTGGGTAGGTATAAGGCTTGCTTACACACTTTCCTGATTCAACAATCTAAATTTTTCTTCTCGGTGACCTGCCATTTCAATTAGGAGGCATCTTAAGTGATTCTACTGAGGACTAACGCTTGCACAAGCCAAATTGTATTGCTTTTTTGCATAGCACTATGTCTACTTGTAATTCGTTTTAGCAGTCGGATTGTCTGATTTACCACGTTTTCCTAAATGTGGATACGATCACCCTTGTGTTCATTAGCTGTATTATACAAATCTAACTCGTGTATCATATCTATATTTTAGGAATGACGTAACTCTCCGTATCTCTTCATTTGTATGATTTGATTGCTGTTTTTGTGTTTTGGACCTCTGCGCGTAGGTTCGTAGGCTATAAACTCCGAGTTCTCAGTGGAGCAGGTGAGACCCGCGCCCTCTAAAACACTTTGAACAGTGTGGATGGCTCTCTGTAGCCTTTTTCATTGTGGCCGTGCATCCCTGAGTTACCGACAAAGTAATGACGCGCCTGCATACAGACTATTGCAGAGCTCGTCAATCTCCCCAATTTCACATGTAACTTTAGAAGTGCGAGGTTTAACGGCAAGGTAGAAGTCACCGAGCCCTGAAGAGTGCCGAGGATGCCTATCTTTATCTCTCCGAACTCTAGATCTTCCAAATCTTCCCGCTGTTTTGTCCGTGAGAAAATCACGCACCTGATGATGCGTCTCTTGACCGAGTCCTTATTCTATTTTTTCGGGTCAGTATAGTTGACTGTTTGAAATTGTCAAGCACCTTCTTTAAATTTAAGCCCAATATTGCTTTGGTGGATGTGGTGATGCTGCCTATTATCTGGTGCTTTAGTTGTAGCATGGCGTCCTGCTTGAAGAGGTTTGTGCTGAAGCCGAGCATGGTGTGAATAATCAGATAATGGTCCTCGAGAGAGTTGGTTGTCTCGCCATCGCGAGGAGTACGTGCTCCATGACCTTAGCAACGAAGTACGTCAGCCATATCGGTCTCATATTTTCCAGCTGTAGGCGGTTTCCCGGTTAGGGTATCACAGCAATGCGGGCGGTGTTCCCCTGTCGTGGAATAGGCCCCTTTCCCCTGCATTTGGTAATGAAAATTGTGAGTTGCTGTTTTGACTTTGTCCTTTCCGGGTGCCGACTTTGTGTTGAGTCTGTGCAACACCGCACTTATTCAAGCCATCCTCAACTGTCTATCTAAGCAGTGCCTCTGCATTCACAGCGTGACATGGATCTCGTTTTATTTGTGTATCTGAGCTTCAGTTCGTGCAAGAATTCATCGTTCGTGCCTTTGTGGTCGTTCATCGTCTTATTGGCTTTTGGCTATGTGCTGTTTTGGTCTCCTCTGGCTCCAGTAGGAACCACAGGAGAATCCACGGCTTGTTGAACCCTACCCAACTATCCATGCTATTACATGTCTCTTCCTTCTGTGACCTGCAAAGCTCTAACTTGTATTCGTTGACGTCTCTATTTAGTTTAGCTAGTCTCCTACGTAAAGTCCAATTATGTCGTTGTACCTTCAATCGGGCTTGTAGGCTACGATTAGCCTACAACATATACAGAAGTTCACTATCTAGGACCTGCAGGTTCGTCTCGGGTGGGAACTCGTGCGTTACCGCCACGACTACCTGCCTAAACGTAGCGGTCCACTTTTCGATATATTCAATATGAATTTAACCTTCCTCCCGTGTGCTCAGATTTGGGCGCACGTTAAAGAACCCCAGGTGGTCAAAATTTCCGGAGCCCTCCACTACGGCGTCTCTCATAATCATATAGTGGTTTTGGGACGTTAAACCCCACAAATCAATCAATTTAACCTTCTTATTTGTTTTGCCTAATCTTGTCCTTCTCTACAAGTTCTAGTAGCTTGCGTTTTGTTTTGCATGGTCCTGCGTTGAAGGAAGGAAGGAAGGAAGGAAGAAAGGAAGGAAGGAAGGAAGGAAGGAAGGTAAATAATTTCACTTTGATCCTGTGAAACGCGACTGAGTCATACACCTGGCGTTAACTTGATTTTCCACAATGGTATGATCTCTGCCGATATTCGTTCGTGTACTCCTCCACCATAGGTTTGTTATGTTTTTAATGAACGCGAGGTCTGGTGAGGTGTAAGCACAAACACTATTTCCTCGTCGCGTAGGCGTGCAGGGGTCGGTAAAGAGAACTAGCGCCCTTCTGTTGAGTGCCCTCTGATAGATTTTATTCGCTCAATGCTTCATATTTGTAGCCCCATGCTGAATGATGAGTGGTAAAGTCTCCCACTGCGAGGAGCGCTGAGATCTCCGCGATGCCGGCCACCTTCTTGAGTTCCGCACGGAAGCGGTTCTTAACGGGGGGGGGGTGGGCTGCTCTACTCATTAAGAATAAAAGTACTATAATCTAGACTTTTCGCGGGTACTATCTCTACCAACAGAAGTGGTGGCACGTCGGCCTAATCTCATGACGCTTTACGGTTATGTTACATATGACTACCGTCGTTGCGGCTGCTTTGTCCTAAGGGGTGCTAGCCTGAAATAACCTTTAACCGAATAATTTAGCCTCACCATTAGTTTCCTTACACGTTTCACGTCAAGTTGTTTCTTGTTAATCAGGTACACTATAGGGTAAATCCTGGCTAGGCTACACGCCTGCAGGAAGCAAATCAAGTCAAATACGTGGCTCCGTAGCCGTGTCACAGAGAAACCGGCTCGATTTGAAGTGGCCTCAGAATAGCCGGGACTTAGATTAGCCAGGATTTTAGTCAAATTTTTTTTCTGGCAAAACGCGGCTGGCGGTTAGGCGTGACATTTCAGTAGGCAGCCCGGCACTGATGTGGTTGCGGAAAAAAATCATTATTTTACGCTTTTGAGAGCGGTTTCTCGCCAATAATGTGGCGGATATAATTACTACAGGTAATTAGAAAACCTTTATTATCACAAACATTTATATCAGCGATGGAACATATTAAGTATACGCAGCTCTGGAGTCGAACTCGGGACCCCATGCACGTGAAGCAGATGTCTTGCTTATTGCACCAAAGCGTCACCGCATGTAGGCGAGTCTTTCTGCGAGGTATATATCTACCAATTGGCTTTTTGCGAATCGTAGGCGCAACCTTGAACTGTTTTTGTACCATAGGCATGCATTTTAACAGCGAATAGTTTGTAGGGCTTCATGAACTCGAGACAACCACGGTGAGCACTTTTGGCTCCGACTTCGGTCGTGGTGCGCCGTTCCGCAAGAACGAATAATGTATGTTTGTGCGTCGTTTTAGTGCTTCCCCGTGAATCGCAGGTGTTACGCTAACCGAAATTCGCGGTCGAGGCTGTCTTCGGCTGTCGAAACCTGCGTATGTTTCTCGCGCGTGCGTGTGCTGTGAGAAATTTCACGGATTTGTGTCAGGAAGTACACGCGTGTCGGTGACAGCAGCCAATTCTCAGCTGTTTGAAGACCATGCGCTTTTACACGTAAACGTTGCAAAGGTATTTTAGCGTGCCTACTCTAACGTTTGCGTTTCGTACGCGCGAACTGCCGTGAGCTGCACGCTAGGGTAGCAGCACCTTTTTAGCATTACGGCAATTATTTCTGCAATTAGAATTTATGAGCATTATTTCGCTATATAGAGCGGTTTTATTCATTTTCAATCTTTAGCTGATCCTATTTATGGTGAGTTGCTACTCTTACCTTTATTCAGCATCACACCGCTGTTCAATAAAAAGCCAAAACGCACCCCAAGGTGAAGTATGACGTACACAAATTAGGGACGGACAGGTTGGTCTCCCTCGTAATAAATTATGTTGTGGCACATCTCTTTCGTGAACGTCCGCGTGCAGTTGGGGTCAAGAAATGGTGCAGAACGAACCTCAAAACCTCTATTGTTACTGCATTTAGTTGCTCTTTAGAAATTGGGGATTTTTTTAGCTCGTAAATTATCTCCACAGCAGTACACTGGTTGTCTTGGTCGTGGTTCGCTGTTACAAATCCACGCTGGAATATGAGAACTGTACTTAATATTCAAAAGAGTGAGCAAATATCGGTGACATACACTCTCCTGCTGACTTGTGCACCTGACTTCTGACTTCTGTACTTGATGTTCATTATCAAATTACGCAACCACTAATCAAACATAGACCAATCAATTTTTCAATTTTGATCTTTCTCTGTCTTGCTGCCTTCGGTCTATTTCTTTTTTGCCATGCTTTTCTTAAATATTCAGTTCAACTTGTCTCGTAAAACATGCTCATCAACATACATAGGCCAGTGTTTCAGTAAGCTGTCGCGCATGCACTAGTAATCTTTTATTTAGAGCATGGCACAATGTCATACCTCGACAACTAACTCACGGAAAGTCGTTTATACTTTTTTTATTGCAATCAAAAGATCAAGAGTGGGATTGCACAACCCAGTGTTTGCCAAATGCAGAGAGATGTATGATATATTGAATAAAGTGTGCCGTTAAGCACTGGAAACTTTTTTCGTCCTAGATCATCTTGTAAAAAAACGACCATCACAAGACAGTGGGACGAAAGGGCGACGCACAAATGCCACGGCATGCAGGCGACGGTGAACGTGAGTCCAGCGCCGTGCGCCCAGCTGGCGAGGCTGTGGCATGAGGGAGGGGTTGGTTTTTTCTTCTTTTTTATCGGCGCTCGCGCTTGTGGCTGAACGGTGCTGCGTAAGTTGATACCGGCTCCTGTCGCCACGCTTGCGCGACAAAGATGCCGGCTCTCCCTTTCTTCTTTTTCTTCCTTATTGCGCCTGCTCTTACCGGCTGTATGCATTACTTCCGCGCCGCGCGGCTGTCACGGCTATATTTTGTTGCTGGGCTGCCTATGGACGCAGTTTTTGTTTGTACACAGGAGTGATGCGCCTATATGCCGTTCGTTATCCGGCACCTCACTGACAGTGTATTCTTTTATATGTTCCGGTGTTCGTGTGTATCCTCTATAATTCCACTGCCAAAATATATAACTGCTAGTGTTGTGAATAGTCATGCTCTTAGCAAATATTAATGTTTTCCCATGTTCTCACAAGTCTCTGTGTCCACTGATTTGTGGTACCGTTTCCCGATTGGTTTGACGGGTCCACGTCTGCTAGCTAGTACCCTCTGCTCATTATTTTTGATCCTCATTTACTGGGCTGCGAGTTGTTGCTGTGCTTGCTGCACTGTAGTTGTTATCTGCTGCATCGCGTCCTAAGCTGGCTAAGCCTTCCTTCCAATTCTGTGTTAGGCATGTTCGTTTTATCCTCTATTTTTTCCTGCTTGCTCCTATATCTTCTTCGACTTGAGCTTCTTGTCTATCGTGTGGTTTGCTAGTTTATTTTCTTCTGTCTTCTATGTTTGATTTTCGGTTTTAGCCGGGTCCACTTCTACTACCCTGCATTTTGAGGGGAAGGGCGCCGCTTCATCCCCAGATAGCACATCACACATATTTTCCGCAAATTGCATGATTGCGCCCTTTTTAGCTACTTGGTTTTTTTAGTCTAGCTTTTTCTGCCCTGAAGTCTTTTCTTATGCTTTTGTATATCCAGGTGTAAGGAAAGGACACAAAAGTGCTGTGTTTAGGTACGATTTGTGGCTAAAAGGACTGAAAAGCGCCGAGGAACGTCAAACCAAAACTGCAGAAGACGAGCGGAGGGCAGGTGGCACGAAGGCGACAAGAAATGAAGAAGAAGAGGAGAAAAAGAAGGTGCGGAACAAGGCACGTACGATTACGAGGCAACTGTGTGCCAATCAGCTGATGACCAGTGGTGACCCATAGTGGTGGCGTGCCACGATTGGGCCACGTGCGACCAGTACGTGGCAGTAGGATTTGTGGCTGGGGACGAGCCGGAGCAGCGGCAGACGGGAGACAGCAGGCCGAAGCGTCGGACGCAGGCGATCCAGGTTCCGGCCAGGGAACGCCGCCGTCCACGCTGCTGTCGTCCAACCACCAGCTGGGGCGGCATTGCCGGCACGAGTACTGCATCTCGGGGCGCGGCCTGGCCTGCTGTTCTCTTCCTTGCCGAGGGCATAGCGGATATCGGCGCGGCGTCTCCACGGTCAGCCGTTTGGCACAGCAATGAACGTGGCCTGGCTAATGGTAACGGTTGCGTCGAACATCGCGTCTCGGCGCACGCTCTTCGCTAGACGGGCTTACCATTCCCCGCATGGAGCATCGTGTCTCCGATGTGGGTTGACTGCTCAGTAGTCGCACCCATGCCATCAAGCGCCGGTGTCACCAGAGCGTCGCACATCGGCAAAGGACGAGCGAGACGTTCTGCCGGGCGAGACGCGAGCGTGTGCACAGAGGACCACGGAGCCGTGCAAGGTCCAGGGTAGCCGAGGATCCAGGTGCCAGGAGAGGAGCCCGAGGGTTGAGGTCACGAAGGCAGACGAAGCGGTGCGCCACTCGAGAAGACGACTTCCTGGCAGCGTTTCTGAGCCGGACGTGGGACCCGTACGTGTCGGCCAGGTCGAGCTTCGGTGTGTCTGTTCGAGGTCGAGTCCGTCGGCCTGTACAAGGTCCAAGTACGGGGCCTGCTGAACGGCTCCTGCCTGGGTGTAGTGGCCGGGAGCAGGTTCGTGGGCGAGGCCTACCGGGTGTGGTCCTCGTGAGTCGTGGCCTGATTCTGGAACTCGGGAGTTGCGACGCAGGCTGCTGGGTTGGTCGCGACGTCCGATTCAATGGCACTGCACACGGTAGCGCATCCGTGTGCCGTCAGCCGTTCCAGTCGTGCCACCTTTGCCCTCGCGCACGTCGATGACCACATCATGTCGGGATGACGGGGCCCAAACTGCAACGTTCCCATTCCTGGACCAGGAAGTGCACAAAACCGAGAAGAACAAGGTGTGCCTGTACAAGTATGTGTTTCCGCCGCACCTGCCGCACCCGACGCTGGCCTTCATCGGGCTGCTGCAGCTGCTTGGGGGCGTGTTCCTCGCGCAGGAGGCGCAGAGCCATTGGTTCGCGCAGCTCATCAACAAGAAAGTTTCACTTCCTTCTCTAGTGTGCAATATAAAGCTTCATTGTTCGCATCAATTGGTGATGTTAATCCTTTCTCGTCTGCTATTAAAAAACATAGTGACGACCGTCTTTAACCATCACACCAAATATCACTTTCCAGATCAGCGAGTCGTTTTTAGATTTGCATGATCGTGTCGCTTTCCCCTTCACTCGCCCCGCCGCGATGGTCTAGTGGCTAAGATACTCGGCTGCTGACCCGCAGGTCGCGGGTTCGAATCCCGGTTGCGGCGACTGCATTTTCGATGGAGGTGGAAATGTTCCAGGCCTGTGTGCTCAGATTTGGGTGCACGCTAAGGAACCGCAGGTGGCCGAAATTTTCAAAGCCCTCCACTATGGCGTCTCTCATAATCATATGGTGGTTTCGGAACGTGAAACCCCACATATCAATCTATCCCCTTCACTGCCTGAATGGGCAGTACCAGATCGGGCACGCTCCCCGGAGGTGGCTTGCACTCCGCTCATCCTAAAGGCTTTGGGTAGGGTGTTTTTATCTCTGGTTCCAGCATCTCACGTCGTCGGGTTGTCGGCACTGGCGGTATACTTGCCCTGGGACTTGGGCCTGTCTTTGGCACCAACTCCGAGCGCAGGTTGTCACTCGGCGTTTCTCTACCGAGAGCGCAAGTGAGAACTCGTGGCGGATCATCTTTGTCTCTCTCCCTGCCGTGCTGAACAGCCGTTTACTATTTCTCCGTAGAACCTATGGTCCATGTTCGTTTATTCCTCTCATTCCCTTCGTTCCCACTAGCGTTTTTTCACTGTGTAAGAGCCCTGAAACTGGCGTGGCAATTTTTGTCTGCAATCGGGTGGCCCTTGCCGCAAAGTCGACATATGGATTCAGATTTGTGGTCTTTCAGTGGATTATCGCAGCTACAGCCTCTGCATTTTTTGCTTCTTTGGTTGCACCAAATGTCGAATTGATATCTGAGTCGGTCTCATGCGTAGTGTTGGTTTTATTGTTTCTTGTATAGTCCACAATGGTGCTCTATTCCATTGTGGTAGATGTACTGCGGCACTACACTTCCACCGAATACGACAATAGCGTTCGCCTTGCTTCCCATACTCTTATCGTTCAACAACGTTGGGCTGTGCTCGTTGACAAAGTTTCTTTCAATATCTTCAGGGGAGTCTCCGTCGGGTATCCCATGATTGATGCCCTTGGTTGTATTATCCCGCATGGCTACCAAAGTGCTCGCTGCGTATTTTCTCCTCTCATACGTAGCTTGGAGGTTTCTGGGTGTCTTCTTGCTCTCTCTTTCGAAGGAGTGCCTACTATATTTTTATAAACTCTCTTTCGTTGACACAAATAATGCAGTCTCTCTTTTTTTCTCTTGCTTCAGTTGTGCTCAGGATTGTATGCTTTTACCGATCCAAGCACCAGGATGTGTCGAGGTGCTGAAGCCATCTCTGGATGTACGATGGCCTCTATGTCGTCCACTGGCTAATTCGGTGTCTTCATCATGATGATCAGTTTTCGCACATGGCTGCTCATATTACATACATTTCTTCATCGGTCAGCGTGTCAACTGTCACCGGAGCAGGATGAGTGCCCCCGACGAGCATCTTGCATTCTTTGGGTTTTGCCCGTACTTTCAGGAATCCATTCTCTTTGCGGACCTCTGTCAGCAATATTTCTTCACTGTCTACTTCGATTTTGGTCGTAGACAAAGCCGTAAAGCGAGTAGTAAGTGGTCGTCATACTTCTCAGTGAGTTCAGCCTTGTCGCCGGCCGTGTTTTCAGCACAAGCGACGGCGACGACCAGTGACGCGTTCAGCTCAGTTAGTCTGCCCGTGTGGCACTGCAATAAATGAGCCTCAGTGACCAGAAACACGGCTCACTTACAAAAACCCTTGGTATTGGCAGAGTTCTCCGGCCTTTTCAAGACTCTGAGCGATAGGTCGTTGATCAGATATCTGAATTTTCGCCACAAACGTGAAATGCCCGCGGAGCCATCATGCAATGCGTTCACACCCTTTGACGCCTTAGTGGAATCTCCCCACCACGTCGGGCTTTAAATAATTTATGCACATGACATAGTGATTTCCAATGGCATTAGCAAATAACCTATGTAGAAGCTATTTGAAAGCTGCAAGCCATTAGCCTTGCAATATATCTTGGCCAACCTTGCGCCATTTTCATCGTTTTGGTTATATCTGACCATCCCAAGCCAAAAACAAATACTGCTCTGGGCGAACACTGGAGAGTGGTTGCCCCACAGGTATAATCAAGTACGCAATCGGCGTGCTTACTCGGGGATATCTGTTTCATCACTTGAAATGAGAGCAATTTTTTGCGTGATTCCCGGTACGGTAAGGTTAACATCAGGTCGAATGAAGCACTGCGGAGGCTGGCTTAAACGCGGGGCTGAAGCCTCATGGAAATTGGGTGGCATAATATGAAATCGTTGTAAGATACAATGATGGCCTCTCTGAAGACAGCGTTCCAAGGGGGGGGGAATGAGTCAGGCAAAACTGCCTCAAATGAGCTCTCAAGGCTTCCATTGTAATGGACATTTGCAATGGTCGGTCCTGTGTCATTAGTATAGTGGCTTCAGACGGCGTGCGCTTGGGTATGCTAAAGCTAATTCTAAAAGCTTGAGATTGTACAGCCTACAGAGGGCGTATATTAACTTTACAACTATTACTCAGTACGGGCAGACTATATCTCAAAAAATACTGAGACAATGATCTGTTATCCCTATTAGTTTTAAGACAGACAGCCCAACCACATGAACGCCTGCATACTTGCCCCATTTAACTCTGCACTTCTGGTAGTTAACCACGAACAGCTTCAGCGATGACCAGTATTTCGAGATTCGAAGACTCCTGTAAAATCATTCCAAACAGACCTGTAGCATAGACCACATGAGCAGGTGGTCTTCGAGGATTTGTATCACCTGCATGCCGCAATCGAGAAAAAACGTGACGTTTCACTAGTGGGTGAAGTCACTGTGGCTTAATAGGTGATGAACATGGTAACAATGCTACTCGATCAGCTAGCTGTTCAAGGTCACAGGTTAGCGACAACACCGCTATTAAGAACTCATGCTGCTAGCCAACTTCAAGTGACCACATGAGAAACCGATTGATTGATATTGATATGTAGTTTTTAACGTCCCAAAACCACCTTATGGTTATGAGAGACGCCGTAGTGGAAGGCTCCGGAAATTTGGCCACCTGGTGTGCTTTATCGTGCACCCTAATCAGAGAACATGGGCCTACAAAATTTTCGCCTCCACCGGAAATGCAGCCGCCACAGCCAGGATTCCATCCCTCGACCTGTGGGTCATAAGCCGAGTACATTAACCACTGGACCACCGCAGCGGGGCGCATGAGAAATCACTTTCTTCATTTTGAATACATGCAAACTGCGCAATACAACGTACAGAAAAGGGCACGCTACCGCATGAAATGCGAAGACGTATTACTTTCCTGTGTCGTACTATAGTGCATCCTGTTTTTTACCTCAGGGCACGCGCCGAAAACTCAAAGACAGCAAACGATGCCCCGACTTCGTGTGACAGGAACTGTTGTTTTCTTTCTTTCTTTCTTTCGTGATTCATATTTCTTTATCAGCAGAGCTGCTATTGTCATGGTTTGCCTGTTTAGTAGATAAAAAATATTGGCAAATTACACGCACCTTAGAATTCGATGTCATGCAAAGCATGCAGATAGAAGGTGAGTATGTCGTAACTTTTTATCATTTGAGGAAACGTTACAAATTTGTACTAAAATATTGCCACATCCTTTTCTCAAGTATTGTTCTCGCCTCGTTGCACTGTGGGTAATGTTCAGCGCAAACCGCGCCTGCAGCGTTTGAGAAGCTTCGGGATTGTCGTAAATCATTTTGTTAAGATTACTCGAGCAACATGAACGTTACAGACCATTCCGGAACTTAGGTAGCCGCCAGTGATTACGCTTTAGTACTAAACGGCAAATGTACTAATGCCCATGCGTTTCACCGCTTGTCAGTTGATCGACAGCTGACGCTCTGCTCTCCGCTATTCGCAATGCCCATGGGCTACAGGTGGTGCACTGTGCAATCTAAGATGGCCGTAGGAGAAGGATCCACCCATAAAAAGATAGGACGCACTGCCTCAGTGCGAAGGGTGGTGGTTTCAGTTGATCAATTGTGGATCAACGACGAATCGCTTAATCCTGCGCGCGCTACAGAAAACTGCACGATCTTGAATCGACGTGTAAACTAGTAATTTGTGCCATGCCTGCTTGACGAATTCACCGCAGTAATGTGCCACTAACGAGGAGTGCGCCAACTTGGCTGCACAGAACCGAATGTTTATCGCAGCGATGCTTTGCAAATATATTACGCCGTCGTCATCACTTGCGCTGTAAGCACGAGTTGCTTATTCAACGGAACACAAGCATTTACCTACCCATTGAAGAATGCTCGTGTGACAGACGAACAGTGCAAAGTTCACTGCGCTCTTATGTTGCAGGTTCCATCAGCGCGACCACAACAAAGATATCAAAACGAATACGCGCGTTTGCTTTTCGCAACGCAGAAACTGAAAGTTCCTCGAATAACGCCGTTCATACGGTAGCGGTGAAGTGCAGGAGAAGTTAGAAGAGAGGCGTGTACTGTAGTCTTAACTGCATGTTTAATTGCTCTAACCAGTCCGCTTCGCTGGTCAAGCTCGAGAGTATCAGTGGTATGCTGCGCTCTGTAATAATTACTCTGATTAGGCTACATGTAATGCACAAGATAAACCATGGTTTTATTTTGAGCTTCCTGAAGGCTATATCATACAATTAATACAATCAAAGTAATTTACGAGCGTGAAAAAAAAAACAAGAACGCAAGAGGGGACGTGAAGTGCAACTCTGCTCGTGAGCTATCAGCTGATCGTTCGTCATGTTCTCTTTCTAGTGAAAAATTCTAGGCGTCAAGAAGGTTTCTTTGAATACCACTGCTGAACGTTCTCTGAGGAATTCTCTCCCGGAACGACTTTGATAACACCAACAACTTGTCACTCACCATGCACAACACCACAGTGGTGTCACTCACCATTTTATCTGGAAGCAGAAAACAATTCGCACTTACACCCAGCAATAAACGAGTCGCTTTCAGTGTGCTATCATCCATCAATGAACGTAAAAATCAAGCGGTGCAGTGTTTTTTAATGTTTAGAAGGATAAATCGTGAGCCAGCGCTACTTTCCGTGTACAATGAATGGTATAGGATTCACGCACTACAAAAGCACTGACGAATGCTATACGCACGTACAAAAAGTTGAGTTTCAACTGTAAAAGTCAGACAATTACATATTAATTATCCAACGTCGCTGCTGAAAATCTTGTAAAGCTACTAGGTGTATACTGTATGCTATATACGAATGCGCGAGTTGCCATATTTTTTCACGGAAACTTCGCGTATCTCAATAACGAATCTTATTGATCGCGTCACAGATGGTCTGGCATCCTCACTGACGCACGAAACATCCGAAGTAATTTGTGTTTGTTTCTTGCAAACGCGTTAACATGGAGGCTAGCACAGCCGAACACGAATTTCGCTGGGCGGTGCGACAGTCTGTGAACATGTGCTTTAGTGCACCTTGTATGAAGACTTTCCTTTACATGACCACAAGTTTGGCCTAATAAACACTATGATATCGGACAGACCAGCTGCTGTATTCGTTAACGTCACGACCCATGTGACACCTGTTGGATGTGCTGCTCGTTCATCTACCACACACCCCCGTGAAGAAGTGAACCCAGCCTGTCCATGTAACTGCTATCGCAATAAAAGACTCCACACGCGTAACACATGGTGTAAACTTTACTACACATTACACATAATGCACCCATGTGCGAAAGCTTCACTGGAGCACGCCACTCTGAACTTTGTCAATTTACATTGTAGTATTGCGTAGTTTGAGCTTCTCCGGTAACATAAACCCATAAAGCGTAAGCACCAAGTGTTGGACGTACGCACACTAGGGACAGGATATCGCTGAGGCATTGAACTTTAAGAGGTGAAGCTTAATGATACCACAATTATTTTCAAGTTAGTTCTCTACAGCACATTTAAACTGCTTACAATTCATGCGCATACTTTTTGTAGACTAGTGAACGGTTTCATCAACGCGCATCTCAGGGAAAGAAACGGAGCAAGAGTAGTCAAGCAAAAAAACACTGCTTAAGTGTGACTTACTATAATAAGCATTATTGCACGTGTTTAACCTATAGGCGGATATCCAGAGTACATGTGCGACAGTTTCTGATAACGGTTATAAAGTTGTTTGGGTTTTACGTCTGAAAACCCATAAATGATTATGAGTGACGCCGTAGAGGAGGGGAGGGGCACAGGAAATCGCTGCCACCTGGGGTTCTTTAGGTCACTCCAAATTTAACCACAAATTCCTCGGGCGTTTCGCTTTCATTGGAATGTAACCGCCACGTTTAGAGTCTATTTCCCTCACTTTCGGGTCAGCAGTTGAGAGCCATAACCACAAAGGTACCCTGGCTGGTTATTTTCGCAGTTTTCGTGGTGTGTTCTTAATGTTGCTGAAGCGGCACGTTACCAGCAAGATTACTTGTGTTACTGGATTTAGGCGTCCTGCTTTGCTCTGGTCAGATTTGTTGCGACGAAGGGAATGGGTACGTGAACGCCGAATTCACCACGAAGATGAGAGCTTTCAGAGCCTAGGGCCCTACATCCAGGGCTATTTTTTTCAAGGCATCACTATCTATAATATGCACACTGTAATAATGCTACAGCTTTTTTCAAACGTTGACTCCTTGACTCTCCAGTTCTGCATTGGCCTCCACCTTGATTGGTGGTGACCGATTGAAAGGGGGCTTGGATGCCCACAGTGTTGGTGCAGCGCAATCCAAACGGAGCCATGGCAGCATGTTTGGCATCCAGCTGAACTCCCGCCGGTCACATTGTCTTCATTTCTCTTATCTTTCCTCTGAAGCAGGCTGCTTTCACGGAGATCCTACCACAGGGAAAGTAGGCCAAGTAACGGTCACGTTGTAGTGATAGGGTTTAATGAATGAATGGGAAAATGTGTGCGATGTGATTCCCTCGTGGACACAGCCGCTGAGGGTGGCACCTTCACATCTGTGCACGTAATTCACCGGGCAAGTCTCTGTTCAGTCAAACAGCCTGCACTTAAGAAGAACGGCTATTTGGGCTAGCCTGCACTTAGTCGACGTCAAGGCACTTTATATTGCTTATCATTTAGCGTGAGAAGGACAATAAGGAAAATCGTCATGGTAGTCTGTCTGTGTCATTGAAAAAATTCTGCAGGTATAGTCAAATATCCCGATTCAAAAACACTTACTGTGGACACTTCTAGCTAAAGTGACAGAGTGGTAACAATGTGTGGCTGAAGGTATGAAAGAATATTTTAGGTGTTTGTTTACTTTGGAATTTTAAACTGATAAGACATGCATTCAATAAATTTTCTATTATTTCAGGTTGATTACAGATTTAAATCAATACAAGGGAGAAGCAAACTACTGTCACGGGTAAATACTGCCCGTAACAATATTACTCCCCGTAATAGTATAATACTTCCCGTAACACTATTACGCAATAATCCTTTGACAACGTGTACCTTTGCTAGCTGCTAGCACCAAAACTCTGTAGCACGAGAAATAAGAATAATAACGAAAACTGAATCATACACCAGGGGCGCTACACTTATGATTGGTTAGCTCATGGGGCATTGAAATGGTGTTTCACTACAACATGTCCAAGTACTGAAGATCATCCCGGTAACATAAAAAATTAAAAAATTGCACCTCTCTACTGAAAATACAAAGACATTCAACCGAAGCACAACTTTTCTGTATATCAAAACGAATGGGTTCTACGGTTAGCAATTATTATTAACTACCATGCGTTGTGAATAATAAATCCTATCCGTGAAATAAATGCCATCCATGCAAGCGGCCCAGTGAATGTTCTTTCATGCTTTTTTGAGAATTTCGAGCCTTCCTCAGCCCCGTAGACTTCAGTAATAGTATCCCCGCATAGGCGACAGCTTATTTATTGCTCACTTTTCTCTTTTCTTGCCTCCTCTATTTATTGTCTTTCCCTATCTCTGTTCAATCTCACCTGGGTAAGGTATGTTTCAAGTCATCGTCGTTCTCTTCAGTCTTGTTGTTAAATTCCTAGCTTCTGATATAGTGGTTGAGTGCCAGTAGTAGATCTACAAGAAGGAGCCGCTACATCACTGGACTAGCACTACAATTGTTACACTAAAATAACAAGTCACGTTGTATGCTAAGCTGATATTGTATAAACGCACTCTAATAATAATGTGCCGTTTGAATAATACAGGGTCTTTAATGGTGCTCATGCATATAATTTATTACTGCAACTTCAAATTGCATTTGCTTCAGCTTGGGCACGAAATATTTTATTTCAAGGACAAACGTTCATTTTATAGGTCCCGTACAAACGTTAAATCTTCGTTTTCTACACAGCTTTACTGAAATGGAGGTATGATGGAATGGTTTTTGTCATTGATGAAGCGTTCATTAGGCTCGCGTGGCAATGTACTTAATTTCTTCTTTCTAAATTTTTACTGTTGTTTCATTGCAGTTTTCCAAGCACAAGTCAAATTTGAACTTTTATGATATTTGGAATTTAGCGAATGAACAGGAATGAGAAAAAGCACCCTCTAGCTTCTTCGTGTCCTTTAGAGCATGCAGAACAGCTTAGCTGCACTCTTTTCAATCCTTTCAAGCCTTCTCAATCACTAGTTTTCCTTACCTTTTTGGGAGAAATCTCATCCGTGTTGTAAAAAAAGCTGAACTGCAGACGCCCTCCGGGTTTTATATCCATGCGCGCGGCGTTAGAAAACATGGCCACACGGCTGGGCGATCCTGTAAAAGGTGCTTCCGATAGCAATTCAAATCATCGCACGCCTGTTATGCAAAGCCGCTGAAGAGCCTCCAAGATGTACAGGGCTGGTCAAAAGTACCGAGGCCACTATGTCATGTATTCTTGAGGCAGCGTGGCCTGAGAACTTTTGACCCACTCCCCCCGTGGTACAATACCTCCAACGCTAAATCGTGTATAAAAATAGCTCAACGTTAGTAAGCTAGATTATGTTTGAGGATTATTATTGTGGATGCCTGGTGCCCAAATGGCTAAACGCATTGCGCTACGTAGCAAGGGGTTGCACGTTCCAATCCCCGGTTCCAATGAAGCCGAAGATTTCTTAAAGAGCGGACCACTTTACGACCCGGCTTGTCATGCACCCATCTCACGCAGAAAGATCACGCCCACAGTACAGCCTTCAATACAGGGCATATTAGTGGCTAACACTGTAGAAAGCTGGCTTGAAAGCAGCGAGTAAAGTCTAAAATAAGAATTAACAGAAATAGCCTAGAAGTAATCGGAATATCTAACGTCGCTAAGATGTTTCGGATCATGGGGCTGACTCCGGCACGACGCAAAAGAGGGCACCGCTGCCTCACTGAGTTACTGCATTACAGAAGACTGGTATGCAACGTTCTTTCAAATTGTAACACCCAAATCTACATCTTCACATGTAGACTGCGATACTTAAATAACTTTAGACAATTTATTAGGTCTACACTGCAAACCATTTCACACCCTTAAGGGTAGATTCTTCAATAAATCACCTATCTTACACCTAACATTTCTGCCAAACTTATTCGCACGAGTGTAATTTCTGCAATGACACCTTTTGTACGCCCATTTGTTATTTTTAGGTGTACTATAGGTGTATGTTCGTAAATTACACCCAAGGGTGTTCTCTTAAACGTTACATCTATTATATATGTATAGAGTTTAGAGCAATATTATATATCACATCTCAACAAATGCAATCGAACCGCATGCCAAAGTTCTGGCGAAAAGATCGATGTTTCGGCATGTGTTTTTATTTCCCGTTTCATTCGCCGAGAAATATTGTGCAATGTATTATAGTTATTATACCACCCCATATTTACATTATTTAGAAGATTCTTCACATGTTCAACGACTTAATTCAAGGGTTAATTTTTTGGGATTCCTAATAAAATTATTTGGTTGCCGCTCATGTCCATTCATCCCTAATTCTCAGAAAGACATCGGTAAAATAGAATATGTTGCGCTTGAACATAACATGAAACGATTACACGGTTTGAGACAGGCTATCGTGCGCGCTTTCTCAATTCAAATCATTCTAAGTTTTTTGTACCAGAGGTCCTGGTTTATTTGCAATGGGGGTCCACTTATTTCCTTACACTGAAGTATTTTGAACCAAAACACAATCCCATAATTTATTCAGTGAGTTATATTTAGATCTATGAACGTGGATCAGTTCAAATTGAAAGATATCAGCATTCGCATTGCCATGGAACTAGGCATGTTTACAATTACCAGGCTAAGCTTACTCTGATGCAGCTGCTGCGCATGCATGCCGCGACACAGGACAAGCTTGGCGCACATTCGCTAAGCACGGGTGAAATGGTCCAATGGGACGCATCATTCTGTGGGCACTTACTGCTCTTTTTTTTCCTTGATATGAATGCTTGCGCGTCGTATAATATACACGTGAACAATCGTAGACAACACTTGCGCACTGTACCCGTGACACAAAAATGGAGACTAGTTGACTAATAGCAGCATTGTAATTGACAGTTGTTACTGTGGCGTTCCAATGAACTGAAAATCGCACATTCGTATGTTCACACAAAATCTAAGACTTGAAATAAAAGCAAGCATCATTCATACTTTGTCAGTAAAAAAATCACAGTCCCCAGATTCTTGCTGAATGGCAGAGTGTTATTTAAAATAAGCTGATACCACAGCAGGTGTGTTGCTACGATTTATGCATGGAGGGGGATAGAAAGATAAAAAAGGGGGCCTGACCCATTTGTATGTACAATTTTTTATGTGGTTGCGTACGTCAGGATCCGACTCAGGAGCTTTCTTTTTTTTGCGAAATGGGCCAAAATAGGACCCGAAAGTAGCTCAAGTGACACTCAATAGGCTCATACACACTTTAACCTTACCCCTAAAACAGTAATATTAAAACATTATTTATATATATTATTGTTCTAGAAGAACGTTTTTAGCATGTATATGCCAAGGCAGTGTTAGTTGAGCTTGTTTCGGTTCTAGAGTTGCAACATTTTGAATGAAAAAAGCTCCTCAAACGGAAATAAAAAGGGGTGGAGATGTGTCAAATATGGAACAACCTCCGCGCTGCCCTTTCCTAACTTTTATTTATATCTATGTTGCACAAGTAACGAAGTTTGACTCCAAAATGTCGAAACAACGCCGCAATAACGCGTCACTCGGGAAACAAAAGTGTGCATTACGAAGGCTACGCATATGCCGCCTGCACACGCTAGTGGCAAAAAGAAAAACTTTGGAGCTCTGGTAGCAAATAAATATGTTTTCAAGCATATAATATTACACTATAGCTTGGTGGCTTGGCATAGCTTGGAAATTATATCATAAAACGTTGCTACTATAGATTTCAGTTTCGGTTTGAGGTCTTGTGGGAACTGTGCATCGCCATCGTCAACAGGCACACTTTGAATTGGGTGGTAACATTACAGCTTCTAGAAGTATATTTCTAGACACTGTAGTAACATGTCGTGTGCGTGTTTGCTGCAGGCTTACGGTGGTGGATTATTTTACTATACGCTTGCTTTGTCCAGGATGTGTACTTATGCGGCTTGCACGGTTTACTCGCGCTTTCAGTAGATACAGTACGTGTAACTGCAATCTGGAGCGCGTCGGAAAGTACAGAACAATTCCGGTGCGGCGGAGTGTGTGTCCTCTGTCAACGGATTTCGTTGAAGTTTGTGCACGCCGCAAGCACAGTGTTTCCGATCAAGCATTCAAGGGAGTGTACGCTGGTAGCTACATGGAGATTGCTTTTAGATTTCGTGCTATTGCTGAAAAGGTAAGCTTTCATGTATGCGAACAACGAAGTGCAGAAGCGCGTGGCTCCCGGCCAACTCCCGATTTGCCCGCGATACTCGTATTTGCAGGAAGTGACCGTCTCTTGGCGCCGGTAGCTTCGTGACCTTCGCTCGCTGTGTGCTTATCAGCTGCCATGTCTTAACAGGCGCAGCGTTTGTAAACCTCGCTGTGACGCGTGGTTAAAAAAAACGGGAGATGTGCCGCACGCACATAGACCTTACAGCGCGCGGCAACGGCTGATAAAAAAAGGGGGGTGGGTGAGCAAGCCAAGGTGGGCAAAAGAAATGGCATAATAATAATAATAAAAAACGAAACTGATCAACGGAAAAGGAGGCGCCAGCTGTCAGTTAGCGCGACTACAGTGGCCAAATGGGGCGCGAATATTACGCGGGAGATAAAAAAATGCAGATTTCAATGACTGGAGTTAGGGATGCATTTATAATGCGAGTAAACACGCTATTCAATGCAACAATTTGAAATATTTGAAATTTGTATTAGTACCCATTTGATGCCTGCGCTTTGCAGCGGCGTGACATGTGTTTCGTTAAAAATTGTGCAGCTAACTCCACGTTTCCTACCCGCACTGGAAATTCTTGCTCTAGGGATACTACCCCAGATCTCACCTTTGTCACAACCGCGATGAAGGTGTCATAGTTAAACTTAGGAGAAAACTTGGGGAGTGACCATTGTCTTTTGAGTACGACATTACAAATTCAAGCAAAGCCCCCTAAAGCTTTCAAATTTACAGATTGGGACCTCTTCCGTAAGATCAGAGCGAAGAGCGCAGAAGAGATTAATGAGTCACCGAATTTAGACAAGTGGCTGTCTCAGCTGGTCGAAGACGTCAAGTCGGCAACCAAAACGATAGAGACTGATCTTCCGGTCAATAAAATGGATAGCAGGCTTGCTCATCTTCTTGGGGCTAAAAGCGCCCTCCTAGCCAGGTGGAAAGCACACCGTATGAATCGAAGACTGCGAAAACGCATCGCAAGTCTTAACCAAGAAATAACGACTTACTGTCAGACGCTGAAAAAACAGCATTGGGACGAGATTTGCAACAAGGTGGATGGTCAGCTGAAAGTTGGGGGAAAATTGAACCTCCTCAAACACCTGCTGCACGAGACCAAATCTAAATCCAACCAGACGCGCTTGGTAGACCGAATACTGCACTCAGAAAGGAAGGTTAAATCGGACACGGAAATAACGAAGTGTCTGGCAGAGAGATACCTCCCTTTGGACACAACCCGGCCTCCTTCAGGCTACGCGCAATACACGGGATCACCAGCCTTCGAATTGGACAAGCCTTTCCAGGAAGCAGAGGTCCGCACCATCCTAAACAATCTTAATGGGAACTCCAGCCCGGGTCGGATGGCATTACAAACAAGACACTACGCAATTTAGACGATGACTCTGTCACCTACCTTACCAAAGAAATCAATCATATTTGGAAGGCGGGAACTTTCCCTGAGCAATGGAAAAGGGCGTCGGTTATTCTCATACCTAAACCTGGGCGGAGTCCCAGTTTTAGCAATTTACGACCCATTTCACTGACGTCCTGTATAGGCAAGGTCGCCGAGCATGTCATCAACGATCGAATATCAAAGCACATAGAGAAGACTAACCTGTTTCCGTACGACATGGTTGGTTTTAGACCACACCTATCTACTCAGGACATCATGAAAATGCTGAAGCATCACATCATAGATCAGGAGACAAAAGACGTTAGAGCTATTCTCGGTCTGGATCTTGAAAAGGCCTTTGACAATGTCTCGCACTCCCACATACTTGCCTCCATCTCTTCTCTCAACTTAGGAGCCAACTTTCACAAGTTGACCAGCTCGTTCCTCAGGAATAGAAAAGCCACTATACAGCTTGGGGATCTCAAGTCTGATCCCTACAATCTCGGTTTCTTTGGCACTCGCAGGGCTCAGTCGTCTCCCCACTGCTTTTTAACATTGCAATGTGCGGCCTTGCTGCAGAGCTCTCAAACCAAGAAGGCATCAAGTTCGCCAACTACGCAGACGACATCACAATATGGAGTGTCAATGGCTCGGAGGACTCTGTGGAGAGCTCTCTTCAAGAGGCCGTAGACTGTGTTGAAGTCTACATAAATGAAATGGGCCTCAAGCTCTCGCCAGCAAAGTCCGAACTTCTCTTATATCAACCACGAGACGGGGACCCAAACCCAAAAACTGGCGACCACTGGCTGACATCGACATTAGGCTGCACACGGCATCGGGGCAGCGTATTCCAAGAGTGTACTTCATACGCGTTCTGGGCATCGTTATCAAGGCTAAAGGACAGAACGGCCGCACGATCGACCGTCTGATTCTAAGGCGGAAGGGGTCATCCGACTAATCTCACGCATTTCCAACAGTCGGGATGGTCTTCGAAAGCACAACCTCCTCAGACTATTCAATGCATTCTTGATGAGCCACATAAGCTATGTCGCATCTATGCACAGGTGGCAACTCCATGAAAGAAATAAGTTGAACGTCCTCATAAGAAAAAGCATCAAGAAAGTTCTTGGCATTCCTATGCGCACAAGCACTGAGAACCTTATGAAACTTGGAGTCCACATCACACTTGAAGAAGTTATCGAGGCTCAACAAACGGTGCAGGTTGCCAGGCTTTCGATCACACCTGCGGGGAGAAAGATTCTGGTTGACACTGGAGTCAACCCCCTGACGCTCGAAGTGCAAAATACGCCACTCGATGATTATATACGCTCTCGCATCAAAGTATGCCCTGTTCCACAAAATATGCATCCACAGTACAACGCGGGCAGGCGTGTCGCTCGAGCCTCCTTTCTTTTAGCTCAAGCTCAGAAACACTTGTCTGTTTCATGCTTTGTTGATGCCGCCCAGTTTGGCGTTTCCGCTCGCTTTGCGGTAGTATCCGTAGATACTAAGGGTGAGATTTTATCCTCGGCGTCGGTTCGAACCACTTCTTACAAAGATGGCCAATGGACTAGCATTTTTTGATCCACAAAGGACTGATAATTATACGGACTCTAAATCCGCTTCTAGGGCCTTCACTTCTGGTTCCGTGTGCAAGAAAGTTTTGAGAATTCTCGCTCACAAGGAACTCACCCACCACACAATTATTTGGTTCCCTGCTCACCTTGGCTTGAGGGTCGGAGGCCTTCCCAATGTCAACGAGCTAGCCCACTCCAAAGCGCGAGGCTTCACTTACCGCGCCAGGACTTGTGCTTCTCAGACCGAGGAGTCAGCCCCCAGCCTTCATTTTTAGGGACATTTTGACTACCTTCAACGAGATCACGAAGCATTATCAATTACGCCGTAGGTCCTTTCCATTGCCACACGAAAAGTTGTCTAGGCCACAGGCAATCTCTCTTCACATGCTTCAGAGGGGAACATACCCTATCCTCGTAACCTATAGCCATTACTCCGATATTTCAGAACTTTGTCCGGACTGCCACATTCGCAGTGATTTTAACCACATGCTCTGGAAGTGCCCCTCTTTACAAAGAAAAAATGAAGAATTTTTTGAGAACTCCTTTCATTTAATGCTCACGAGTCCGGTTCTCATACAACAACTGAAGGCTGTCCAGAAGGCCCACGATGCGGCGGTGAGGCGGGGCCTCCCCGTCACAACGTGGAAGCGACCCGCGATCCTACCTCTATAAAACGGGGGTGTAATCCTTCAGGACCCCAATAAAAATTTTTCATCCATCCATCCATCCATAACCAAAGAATTCACATCTACCTTGTTTGGTTGGCGATTTGCGCTTTTTATGCATTGTTAGGTTTGTTTATATCCATACTGGTATATCATAGATAATCAGGATACCGAAGTATTGATCTGGTTTAATAAGGGCTTGAACAGCCACACTCAATTGCACAAATATTTTTGAATTTTTGCCCTGTTGTAGTGCCGCACATAGAATATTGTAGAATGGAATATTTCTATATATTTTGGTGTATGGTTTTGGCGCTTTGGCGCTGTGGTTACTTTTGAAAGCCTAGCCAAAGTGTACCAACACGCACCCACAAAAAACTTTTAGTTACACTGATTCAGCACAGATGATAATTGTGTAGGCATAATTAGCCACTAAAGAACACGCTCACGAAAAACAAAATGACAATGACGACACAGGTGGCTGTAAATAAAGCAGGCAGACCTAACAGCTCTGGTCTGTCTCACGCGTTTTGTCTGTGCAGGTTTCATACTTAAGAACGTAAACACACTGATCCAAATAATAAGCACTCCATGCATATATTCCTGTTAGCTACTTGTGCAATAAGTTGTGCATGTTTTTTTAAATTATGCATATTTGGAGTCCAGCAGTTCAGAGTTTATTGAGCATCTATTTACCTTCCTTGTGATACTTTCTCTGCTGCATGGCTGTTTTTATGAATAAAACAATCCACTGCGAATAAGCTGCTTATGCATGCACTCGAAGAAGAAAAAAATTAGCACGTTTTATTAATTTATGAGAGTCGTCAGTTTTACTCGTGGCCTAAAGTGATCATTTTGTTTACCAATAAGCAACCCGTGAAAGACATAATATAAAATGTCCAGTATACGAAATTTATGTAACTGGAGAAGAAATTTAGAGGTGAGCTTTTACAGATAGACAGTGCTGTGTTTCTAGCAGCAGTTGTCATTTTATAAGTGCTGTTGATCCTTTCAGATGGGGCTTGCTCGATGCTTTACACCAGTTTCAAAAAGTAGATTGTACATCTGTGATGTGTACTTGTCTACAGAGTGATCCCTCAAAGTAAATGATAAGTATTGCTACTTTTCTGTCTGATTTGGCATATATAATTTTTTTTGTATCACCCATCACGGTTGCCAATTTTAGGGTGTTCTAGCTAAGCAAGAAATCTTGGTATAAACGCTGAAGTTTCAGCATCCCGGTACATTTCAAACTTCTTGGTAGGTGCATGGTTGAAGAGGGAAGCACTTTTTCACCACCACCATGGTGTAGACTCAAACATGGCACTTGCATTTGTACGCTAATAGGCACAGATGCTTGTAAACCTAAAAGTGAACAGTGGTAAAGATGAAGAGGGGAAGCTGCAACTTTTTATTATATGATACATCATAATGAGGGTGTCCCGCCGCGGTGGTCTAGTGGCTAAGGTACTCGGCTGCTGACCCGCAGGTCGCAGGTTCTTATCCCGGCTGTGGCGGCTGCATTTCCGATGGAGGCGACAATATTGTAGGCCCATGTTAATTTAATATTTGGGGTTTAACGTCGCAAAACCACTATGTGATTATGAGAGACGCCGTAGTGGAGGGCTCCGGAAATTTAGACCATCTGGGGTTCTTTAACGTGCACCCAAATCTGAGCACACGGGCCTACAACATTTCCGCCTCCATCGCAAATGCAGCCGCCGCAGCCGGGATTCGAACCCGCGCCCTGCGGATCAGCAGCCGAGTACCTTAACCACTAGACCACCGCGGCGGGGCAGGCCCATGTGCTCAGATTTGGGTGCACGTTAAAGAACCCAAAGTGGTAGAAATTTCCGGAGCCCTCCACTACGGCATCTCTCATGCCCATGTGGAGGTTTCGAGACGTTAAACCCTACATATGAATCATCCTAATGAGATCCAGATTTTTTCCAGTATTTTAAAATGCTTAGTTGAATTTTGTGCATGTCTTACATACAGAATGTTGAAAGCAAAGCACACTATGTCTTCTACGATGGACTGGATGCTGACGATGCGGTGCCCTCTTCATCACAACATGAAAGCAGCTGTTCCGAGCTCACGACCTCACTCAAAGGGTTGCAGCAGTGGTGGACGCTACTCTGTGGGTGCACCGAATATCTTGTACATTTTAGGAACATTCCTCTGATAGGAAAGGCTTACTCAAGCTATGTGACCTATATACATTTTTTCTGATATGAGTATCAGTATGTCATAAGATTAAAGCAGTGCATGCAGAAAAATGTGTGCACATGCATAATATTAACAGAATTGCATGAGAAAGGGGAGACCGCCTAAATGTCTATAACTTATAGCGTTGATTCACTAATGGGTCATTCTACGCCAAATATTCCAGCTATTTTATCGACCATCTCAAAGGTATTTGAAAAAAAATTTGTGCTGATATACTTCATTGAAAACAGTGAAATGGTAAAATATTTTCAAGAGAAAAAAAGTTTTTGGTCACGTAGGTACCTTTTGAACTTACCGGAATGTCGTTTCAGTGTAGTTTGTGGGAAGGTATTTCAAATGTACTGCTCCTTGTTTCTATACCAAATTTTGTCTTCATGTTGAGTGAAGGTTCCTTTGTAAAGTGTTCGAAGATCGGTACAATTAGTGTGATTTCGCGAGCGCATATGCCTCCAAGACTAACAAACTGCTTGATTGCGGCTGGTTGGTGCTGCATGGTAGACTAAGAAAGTGCTTAACAGTGCAAACGAATAGAGGGGATAGAAGTGACGAGAACAGAGCGCTCTACTAACAACCAAAGTTACTTTCCAAACAACTGCAATATATAGGAAACAGAGTCTGCGGATAACCACGCAACATAAGCCGAATTGCACATACATGCGCCATAGGGCGTACCTTATGAAGAAGCGGTCATATCAGTGAACCCCAGATAACTTCAGAGCAATGAAGAAAACTTGAGGGTACGCTCACACAGGAAGCACCAAGTTGTTGAATGTGGAAAGCTTCTCTAATCTCGTGCTCGCGCCAATTTTTATGTTGCCCCATGATCAAACACTTGTGACGAATTGGCTCACCACAAGACTTATTACAATGGTCCGCCATGTGGCTGGGAAGGAAGCCTTTTAGTGAGTTAGCGTGCTCCCTACACCAATCATTCATGCATCGCCCTGTTTGGTCAATGTAACCGAGCTAACAATTGAATATCTTGTAAAGAAAAAGCCACAATAAACATGGCACATAGCGTGTTTTCAGTGCATGCTTCTTTTTTAGGTCCTTTGTAGTTGACCCTGTGACAGCCCAGTGAGCTTTTCGCGTGCGTAGAACACAACTTTTACATCTATTTTGCCAGAGACCTTCTTTAACCTATGGGAAACTTCGTGTACGAAGGGTATAACAGCCTTGCTAGAATAACGCTTGTTGAGTTAGCTGTTGCTTTGTCTCTTATCAGGCACTCTTAGTGACGTTAGGGGAGTCTCGGCAATGGAAGTTAGCAAGGAATTAAGAAAACCTGCTTGTCGAAGGTGGTGAACTTGGAGCAAGAAACTGCATTTTATATTGTGGTGACAAGAGCGAGTAGGCGCTGCCTTTGGGCACGAAAAAGCGATGCTTCACTTGACTAGCTCAGAATGGGCAGACGAAAAAAAAGGCTCTTTCTTGAGCGTGGTTCGTACCACAAATATACATGGTCAACAAAAAAAAGCATTTCCAAAGTCTAGACATCGTAGCTTGGCGTCAGAATTAAACTCCGATGTTAATACCAGTTGATTAATTTCACGTCGAAAAACGTCAAATATCTCGCCGATGTTTCGCCGAGGGTCAGATTGATCGATGTGGTAAATCACTAAAAAGTCGTCAATTTGTAGGAACACTTTAACTGTACTCGTCTGATCAACGTTAGCCAAGAGACTTCTTTCATACCCCACGAGTAAGAGGTCACTAAGAAACGGAGCTAAACATGAGCCAATGCACACTTCTGCACCGGTGAGATATTTGACGTTTTTCAGCTTGAAATGAAGCAAACGGAAAAGTCAGTGTTTATTTCTGACGACAAGCTATGATGTCTAGACTTCTAAAGGCTTTATTTGGTTGACCATGTGTATTGGCAGTACGAATCATACTCAAGGAAGAACCTTCTTGTTTCCTCCACCCATTCTAAGCTAGTCAAGTGAGGCATCGCTTTTTCCTGCCTAAAGGCAGCTCCTACTTGCTCTTGTCACCACCAGATTGATTGCATTTTTTCCTCCAAGTTCACCACCTTCAACAACAAGGTTTCCCTAATCTCTTGCTAACTTCCGTTGCCGAGACTCTCCTGGCGTCACTAAGAGTACCTGATAAGATGAAAAGCAACAGCTAACTGAACAAACCTCATTTTAGCAAGGTTTGTTATTCCCTACGTACACGAAGTTTCCCATAGACTAATGAAGGTCACTGGCAAAATAGGTGTACCAGTTGTGTTCTGCGCACACGACAAGCTCGCTGGGCTTTGTCGCAGGGTCAACAGCGAAGGACCTAAGAAAGAATCATGCACTAAAAACACGCTAAGTGCCATGTTGGATTTGTTTTATTCTTTACAAGATATTATTTACTTGTTGGCTCGGTTGCATTGGCCAAACAGGGCAATGCATGAATGATCGGTTGAGGCAGCACGCTAACTCTCTAAAAGGCTGCCTTCCCAGACACTTGGCAGTCCATTGTAATAACCCCCGTATTCACAAACGCTCCTCCAATCGACATTCACCCTTCACTTGACAGAGTTGCGCACTGCGCCGCTGCTCGGCTGCAATGACGCTGTGCCTCTCAAGAATAGCAGCAAATTATCACTTATATGCAGTGACTTTCCCTGCCTAAAGATGGCACTCCCATCGGCTTTCTCAAGTGAAGGTATAGCGATGAGTGAAGGGGCATTCTAGAATACGGGGGTAAGTCTTGTCAACCAAGTCTTTACAAGTGTTTGATCAAAGAGCGATATAAAATTGGCGCAAGCACGAGATTAGTGAAGCCTCCAGAATTCAACAGCTTTGTGCTTCCTGTGTTAGCGTGCCCTCAATTTTTCTTCATAGCCGTGAAGTTAGTTATCTGGGGTCCACTGGTATGACCGAATGTTGATAAAGTAAAGGTACAATGTATGGCGCATATATGTGCAAATCTGCTTATGTTGCACTGTTATTCGCAGATACTGTTTCCTGTATATTGCAGTTTGTTTGCAATGAACTTTGGTTGTTAGTTCAGCACTCTATTCTCATCTCCTTTATCTCCTCTTGTCGTTTGCGCTGTTGGGCACTTTCTTCGTCTACCATGCCTCCAAAAACGTAGCGAAAATGTGTTTGCATTTTTTCTATTGCAATACCGCGCTTTGTGTCAATATTTCAGCAGTGAATACTTACTACACAAAAGGTATATTTTGGGACCTCTCAAGCTGCTAAACATTACAAGAGAAACTAACAAATTTCGCAGAATCGGCATTTTTGTCTATATTGAGGCGCGATTTGCCCCGTCGCGCAATGCAATAAAGATTACCTTCAAATCTCAATCGAAAGAAAAACGAACAGATTTTTTTATAAGCTATATGTGATCACTACATTTGATAATTTAAAAACGAAAATATACTTTCCCACTGATGGCAATGGAGAATTTCAAGGTGGCAGCTGTCATAAGACCAAACGGCACCCGTGGGAAAAATTCAAAAATAATTTTTTTCCTTAAAACAAAAACTTGTAATTATGTGATTTGCCATACGAAAAGAACAGTTTATTTGCTTTCAATTTTTGCATAAAGGTAATGTTAGTTCGACCACCTTATTGTGTAAATCGCATCTCAATATGGAAAAAATTATGATTTTGTGAAAATTCTGATTTTTTTCGTAAAGTTTGGCAGCCTGAGAGGTATCAAATATTTTTTTCCTTCAAAATATCTTTTGTTAGAGTAAGTGTTCACTACACAGATATTCGTACAAAGTGCAGTATTGCAATAGAAAAATTTCAAACATAACGCATTTTGGATAAATTTTTAGAGGAGTATGTGCCAATAAAACTGCACTAATATTACGGAGCTTCACACACTTTACACAAGAACCTTTACTCAACATGTAGACCAAGATTGGTATAGAATGTACTTTTGAAATAAATTTTTCCACAAACAACATCCAAATGACATTCCGGGAAGTTCCTAAGGCAACCACGTGACCAAAAATTTTTTTCTCTCGGAAATATTTTACCTTTTCACTGCTTTCAATAAAGTTAATCAGCACAAAATTTTTTGAATACATTTGAGATGGTCGCCAAAATGGCTGGGCGTTTGGCATGGAATGACCATAATAGCATGTCATGAACACAGCGGAAGGTGATGCGTTTATTAAGCCCTCTACGAAGAAACATATTGAAAGTGCCTCCTGTCAGATGCTCTATAACCCTGCTTTTTTTCACAATTCTTAGCCGGTCGCACGTGCTATAGTAGTTTACATGTTATTTCAATGCTAATGCAAATGCTATTGTGAGTTTTAGCATTAATTGCACTGTGGAACAGTTCAAAAGACTGCTTTTATTGAAATAGCTGTGCTCTCGTGTATTTTGAATGAATTAGAGGATGATAAATAATTTCTACATACACTTTATTTTGTGTGAGTCACTCAAATTCGTTGTATTATTGTAAATTTGAAGCCCCATCGCGGTGGTCCAGTGGCTAAGGTACTTGGCTGCTGACCCGCAGGTCGCGGGAACGACTCCCGGCTGCGGTGGCTGCATTTCAGATGAAGGCGGAAACGTTGTAGGCCCGTGTGCTCAGATTTGGGTGCACGTTAAAGAACCCTAGGTGGTTGAATTTTTCTGAGCCCTCCACTACGGCGTCTCTCCTAATCATAGGGTTGTTTTGGGACGTTAAACCCCACATATCGATCAATACTGTATATTTTAAATTTCAGGTAAAAATTGCTGGGTTTGTTTTTTCTGAAACCTGCTTCAAATTTAAATTTTCTTCCTCGAAAAGCAAGTTATAATGCTCCGAAAAATTGCACCAGATCTTAAGTTGACTGTTCCACCTCTGTTATCTGAAGGTGGCTACTCTTTCAGTCATCTTTTGTGTGTCCATTTTATGTTATTTGATGATGCATTCTTCATTATGTGATGCGCTTAATACAATACACCTTTACATCGAGTATTCTGCATGGTTAGTATGTTCTGACAAAGTTAAGGCATTGTAAGTTTACTTAGTGTGTTACTCCTGTATTATTGTTTCTCCAGTATTCTGGAATGTTTGAACACACAAGGGTTATTCTGAATTGAAAATGCCATATTATGACTGTTTTGTCGTTATAATCATTAAAATACTTCTAGCCTTGCACATTATGCTTAGAGCTTGGCACAAGATGTGCAAACTGTGGGTTATTATTGTGGTAATTGCAGTGTACTTTGATATATTATTTCAGTATATTGGATAAATCAGGCGTGCTGCTTTGCACTCTTCCCGCTGTTGTATGCTTCACTGCATTGTACTTTGGTGTTGCATTGAACCTTGTTAAAATTAGTTCTTTCTTAAGTGCAAATAAATGCTCTTTTGTTGTATTTTCATATGCATGCCTTGGTCGTTAGGGCTCCATGTCATACCATTGACATATGATTTTCGGTCTTCTTTTGTAGCAAATGGCATTCTGCTATGCACATTTGAAAAAGGTTTTTGATTTAGCTACAATTTGTTTGTGAATCCTGTATGTGCTCTGTATCTAATAAAATAAAGCTTGATTTCATTTTTCACTAGGGGATCACTTTGTGAACGTTGTGTTCTGTTCGACAGCTCATTTTTACTGATGCCTTCGCACTCAGCTAAGATTACATGTTATATGAGAGCGCATTATATGCCGTGCTTAATATATGCGCCAGAAAAGCAGTGTTAGGGCCAGGATTTTCACACCATGGCAGGAGCCACTACAATAGCGCATCTGCGCCTGAAAGCTCTAGCTAAGGGTAAGCCGGTCTGAGAGCGCACCGGTGCCATGAAGTCTCGTCGCCTAGACAACCTCGGCTGGCCGGAATGGCTGCGCGCGCGGGTGCAAAGCGCGGGAAAGGGACCGGCATCGTCTTTTATGTCACTGCGTGTGCTGGCGAAGAACCACCCTGTGTGTGTGCGCGTGGTGCGCGTAGCTTCTCGATTGGTAGAGTTTATTAGTCGGTGTATAGTTTGAAATGTGCCTGTGCTCTGTGCTAGACCTGTGTGTTCTGTTAGTGCTGGTTATCGCGAAGGTGCACCATCCTAAAGACTGCACCTACGGATTCATATTGTGGAGCACTCGAAGTGAAATAGTGAGTACCGCTCTCACGTTGTTCGGTTCAGCGCTTTGTTGACTGCGTGAGCACGAGAAAAACGCCTTCAAATAATTTTGTTTTCAACTAGTTGATGAGAAATCAGCATTTGTTTACTTAGCGAGAATATTTGTCTGAACTGTTTCATGGAGATGATGGCGAAGTGTGATTGTGGGCAAGTGCCCTTTGTTGGCAGCCGTGTTTAACCGGGCCCACTCGTGTTGCACAAAATTGTTAGTTTACTAATTATCAAATGTGTGGGGTCGGCACCTGTTAGCTCTAAGCATCAACCGTATCTAAGACGCATATGCTTGGGAATGTTGGTAGTTCATTTACACTTTTTATTGCACAAAAAACGAGAAAGGAAAACAAGGGCGTGGTGTTCATGTCATTCTTTTCGGTCCTTTTTCGTTTAGTGCGGTAACATTACCGTGATAACTCGGTTTGATGCATCGAGTGACAACACAGCATTTTACTTCACGTTATATGCACCTCGCGAAGTTTTCATACTTGCTGATACATTCAAGTTCGATAAATTCTTCTTCACCGGTATTTTCGTTCACCCTGAACGGAGCGCGACACTGCCGACAGCCGTGCCTGTGTAGCGGATCGAGCACTGAAACTGGACTTTTGTTGGAACAGACCTTTCGTCTGTGTGTGTGGCCGACTTACCTACTCGAACAGTGCAAACGCTTGTTTGAACATAAATGCTAACGTTCGAGCACATTTTATTCAGATTGTTTCCGTGATGCGTAACTTACGAAATATTCTTGTTATTCAGAGTTTTATTGCTATCACCTCACTTTGGCGTTTAACTTCGCTAAGTACTTCAGATGCTAAAGGTATTTTCGTTATGTGAAGCATATTATTAGTTTTTTGTTGCACAAAAAACAATTTAATGTTACACATACTGCGCGGTATCTATGCATGTGTGGCAGCCAAAATGTAAGACTGGGTAGCATATTCATCTGGGAACTATAAACACGCACAGCCACTGAACAGCCTACGCTGCATCGGGAAAGAGTTATGCTTTCTCAGCCTGCCATCATGATTGAAACAAATGGCCCTATTTTAGCAGTATGCAATGGTCATTGAGTGAAAGTAACCGGGTTACATTATTCCAAATTTCCCAGCCAATTTCGTGGCTATGGCAAGTGTGTTTGAAAAAAATTGTACTGATTTATTGCACTGAAAACAGTGAACTGCTTCAATATTTCGGAGAGAAACAATTTTTTGGTCACGTGGTTGCCTTTTAAACTTCCCAGAACGTTGTCTTAGTGTTGTTTGTTAAAAAATATTTTACAAGTACCGCTCCTTTTTTACCAAGTTTGGTACATGTTAAGTAAAAAGGCTTATGTAAGGTGTTTGAAATTCAGTAACATTAATACAATTTTTCGACCACATAGGTCTGCAAGAATTTAGCCAAAATGTGTTTTGTTTGCATTTTCTGATTGCGATACTGCACTTTGTATGAATATCTGAGCTGTGACTACTTGCTTCACAGAGGCCACTCTTCGAGCTTTTGCGGCGACATATCTGTGCTTTCCGTCCACGCCTGGCGCTTTGCAGAAGGCTGTTAAGAGAAGAAAACATGGGTCAAACGCTGCGCCGTAATTGTCCACCGCCACCACCACTGTTGTCCATAACCACATATAACAAATTTAGAAAAATCGGAGTAATAATGACATGGTGCGTCTGGAACCCGGGTCCGCTGGGTGCCAGCCCAGTAATCTACTTCTGAGCTACGTCGATGCTTGGGACTTTTTTGCAAACTTGTCTTAGGTAGGCTTGATGTCGGGAAAGCGATCGGGTTAATACGAGTTATAAAGCGTTTTACAACAGCGAAAGAACAACCTGTCGTCACACAACGTGATAGCCAAGGTAGTAGGTCGTCCGATGCTCCAACCTATTGAAAAAGCTTATTCTCGTTCACCTATTAACTATGGCGCATACCAAATTCAGGCGAATTCCTCATTGTGATAGCCACTGCATGAACGATTCGCACAAAATTACTTGCAAGTGTTTAGCGGATGCCGCGCTTCTCAGAAGCATGACGAAAAATAGCATAGCGAATGCTGTCCTACTATCCAACAATTTTATTATTATTGCCGTAGTGGGAATCCAGCAAGTGTGCTTGCAACAGTTATGCAATGAGTGTTTAAAAAGGCTCTGAAAGGCCGCTCCTCTAGCTGTCGCTGCGAGTTTGCTGCGCCTTCTGCGCAGACCTGGCGTTTTTCGTGTGTGTGTGTGTCCGCGATCTAAGTGGCATGACAATGAGTGCATAGAACCTCGCAGACTAGCCCAGGGAACCTTTTTTTTTGTAAACCTGTGTTTTGGTCGTGCGAAGAGTCGCCCGATTGTTGAAATGGGTTTCTGCGCCACCTGGAACCCTGCTTCCCCAGCACCCTGGACAGTTGCTATCTGATTCTAGGACCGTGTGAGACCGAGATGCGATAGAAATATTTGGGAGAGGCTTCATTCTTAGTGCCACCACTTGCAGAAGAGGACGAGTTGGGGTCCTTTTCCGGCCGTCACGTCGCTGGCGTACTCGGCGAATAAAGCTTTTCGGGTACCCATATTCAATATTCTGACATTTATGGAAAAAGTAATGTTTGACTTGAGAAAAAAAACTATGATTTGTGTTAGTTAGCCTTGCGCCCAATAAGCTTTCCAAGATAGTTTTCTTTTTTCAAAATCGAATACAATATTATAATTTTATCTTGGTCACTGACATGATCGTCTATATCAAGATACGAACTACACCGATTATTTCGTATGCGGGCCCTGATGGCGGGCTCCTAAAGTCAGCGAAGTCGTACTTTTACGCTAAACAAGTTACTGAATTGTGCCGTATGACGCGGGAAATTTTGTAGTGCACTTGGGATTGTAACCTCTATGAGCACCTACCACAAAGTACCGCATGTTTGCGCTATTTAACACCCTCAAAATGCAGCCGATGTGCCTAAGATTACACCATTAACCGTAGCTATACAGCCCTATGAAAACTGTGCTACCAAGGTGTGGTGTTCATCAGAACTGTGGGAAAGAATTTATTTGCAGCGAGTGCAAAAACATCGATGACCAGATTCTCCTTAACTGTGCGACTGAGTACTGAACCGTATGCTTACAGGTATGATAAGTAACTAAGCGTAGCGCCGTACTTATATTCTTGGCAGGCATAATCTACACGATGTTTTTCGGTGGGCACATCGCGATGATAGGTGTGAGTGAGCTCACACCTGCTGTTGTATCGCCTCATAGAAATTTGAAGGGGCCCTAATGTAATCACCTATCGTGGCTATAAAAGGTGAAATCAATCTTCTTAACCTTCTCAGCCAGTGAAGGGCTCCCCTCCCACTCCGAACGCTTTCTGCACCTCACCTGGGATTGGCCCACTTTTGACTTAGCGATGGTGTCATGTGATTATGTTTGCCTGTTCAATGGTGGTTACGTCACGTATATTGGGGATATGTGGCGTCATTATGTTGTCATGTAGCGACGTCATCGCATGGTGATGAATGTTTGCATCAGTCTCATTGAGACTGACGCTCACAATAAATTCTAGCATTTGAATACGCATTTTTCACTTTTTCTTTAAAGTGTGAAGCCAAGCAGCCTCTGCAATTTTGCTATAGCGTGCGGTACTAGATTGCGGGCAACACAAAATGGCGCTATCAATTTTGGCGACCCCAGATGGAGGCGCTGTTTCAACGCTAGAAATTTTCGTCGGTGAAGATAAGAAAATGTAGACGACTTAAATGAAGTTAATATTCAATTTTACCATTGTCAGGTTATGCGGTGCTTAAAACAGAAAGGAAAGCTATTAAAGGAGGCCACAAATAATGCCGAAAGAAGATAAGTATTGTACGATCGTCGTGTTAAAGTTCGTGCGCGCGCGTTTCCGTGTTTGTATGTGTGTGTGTGTGCGTGTGCGTGCCCGTGTCTGTGTGTGTGTGTGTGTGTGTGTGTGTGTGTGTGTGTGTGTGTGCGTTTGCCCGTGTCTGTGCGTGTGTGTGTGTCCACCCGCGCGCGTGCGTGTAGACCTTCTCAGGATTCTTGAGCTGTGTGTGTTTGGGGGGGGGCGCCACTTTTTTCCTGTTGCGCCTCACTCTTTCGTCCCAGTCCCAGTGCACTAACTTATGTTTAATTGATTAGATTTTGTCTATCATAGAAACGAGCCCCTGTAAAAAATGCCCCTTATTTCATTCACAATTGCTGAAGCAATTACGGCCATAACGCCGTGCTAAGGCGGGAATGAAGGAGGAGCAGCCGCTGCTACCTGCCACCTCCTCAGCCTACCCTATGTACAGTTCTCCGGCGAGAATTTGTCGATTTTTTCCGCCGTGCTGTCTTAAGAGTGAAACTCCTAAAGGTCGCCACATTTTATCTGTCGGAAAATAAAATAAAAAATATCGTGAACTGGAACGTGCTTTTCACGTATTTTTCTTCATAATCGTCTGCCTTTAATAACCTTGAGGGGAGTGAGAACGAGGACAGAGAGAGACATAAAGAAAGAGAAAAAATACACAATCAAAGAAGCAGAAAGGAAGAGTAGTAATAGACAGAGAGAGAAGAGTAAAATGATGAAGCAAGCGATACATAGAGATTTATGAAGAGTCGTACGAAAAGCAGAAAGCAAAAGATATAGAGATAGAAAGATAAATACAAAAAAGCTAAACAAAAAAGGCAGGCAAACCAAGTGTAGAGAGGAGAAAGAAGTGGGGAAAGAAAGAGACAGAAAGTGAGCAAAGCTTAGCAGGAAAGCTAAAGCTAGGACTGCATGCTAATCAGCTGCATTGTCTGTTTAGCATGGCGCCGCCATTGAAAGCTCCTTACATTTTTTATGGTCATCTATCGCGCGAACATTGTGCCGTCCTCGTGAGCCTGCTTATATAGCTTGCACTCTGTACCATTCTATCCTCCTCTCTCTTTGGCTTGGAAAAGGAAACTGGATACTGCAATTGTGGTTAACATCTGTACCTTTATTTTCTTTTGTTATGTCTTTTGCTGCGTTGGACAAGTGACTGAAATGATAAATCAATATGAGGCTAATAATAAGTCTTCTGGTAATACGATTTACGCCCTCGTTTTCGACGGTGAGGATGTCAGTGAACTGCCTCAGGGCATTGAAACTATATAATGTGTCTACCTTTAGTTATATGTCTGCCTGTGTTGTATCATAGTTTCATGTCACTATACCTTTTTTATGTCTCCGCAGGTCGTGGGATCAAATGCCTGCTGCCGCGGCTGCATTTCCGATGCAGGCGAAAATGTTGTAGGCCCGTGTGCTGAGATTTGGGTGCGCGTTAAAGAACCCCCGGTGCTCGAAATTTTCGGAGCCCTCCTCTACAGCGTCTCTCATAATCATATGGTAACTTTGGGACGTTAAACCCCACATATTTATCTATCTGTTTCTTTGTGTCAACATAGCACACCATGTTTAAAATTTTCTCGTGTTTCTATCAAACGCATCGTGCTTCTATCAAACGCCTGACCACTGCCGAATTCTCTGGCATGTTTGTCCAGGCGTGGAGCCAGCTTGCGTCGTCTCGGCAATGCCTAATTAGGCTCCACCAGAGAAAACTGAGACGAGAGGGCACCCTTTTGTCAAGTCGATGGGAACCCTTTACTCCACACTCGTCGATGCTCGGCGGGGAGCGAGAGCGTTGCGGGGAAGCACTGGCCGCCTGCGCTGTCCTCGCGTGCTTTTCGCGTACCCTGTCTGCAGTCACAGAGGGGCACCGCGCCGACAACCGCTGAAATTCTGATTAGCCTCGGACTTCCTCAGTTAGCTCCGACCGCGACAAGTGTTCTCGACGAGCCACAGACACGGTTCTTTTGCCCTGTTTACAGTGGGCCGAGGCCATAGAGAACTTTTCCCCTGCTTGCGTCAAATACAATTTTCAATGAAGTTTGTGGCGTCCACACGTGCAATTGTCATTTAAGTTCAAGCTTTTGTCCCGTTTGTGTTGAACATTATTCACCTACCCGGTGACATACTGAGAGAATGACTTGTACAGAACACCACACGTGTGGAGCCTGCTTGGGCTGCACCTCAGCTGTGCCATGAGCATGCCACTCTTTTCCGGAGTCCAACACACTTAGCAGTCTTTCACGCTGAATATACCAGCTTGAGTTCATCCGTTCAAACGAAGCAGGAGGGCGGTCCGTCTCATTACCGTGATGACAACATCTGTGGGACATGTTACATGAGTAACCTTTTGCCTTTAAAATATCTGCCCCTACTATGCGGTAGAGCGCTGTTTATTCGTCGCAGTGCGGTAGTTTATAAGAGTATATCGCGGATTGCATGTTGCAGTCAAAACAGAACCTGGAATATGCGATGACAGCATAGCCAAACGCGTTCTCCTACGAACAACAAGTAAATACCTCAGGCCTTCAAGCTCACTGCATAGAACTGTTCACCTCTAATCCAAATCGAGTGGCTGTTTTAGTTCGCAGAATCATTTTGTTCCATCTAAACGCTCCCAACGAAGGCGCCCAATGAAGTATTTAGGTAGTGCAGCGCGAAACTCAAGTGCTAGAATTCCTCCGCAGTTTAGGTACTTTGCACATAATTGCGGCATAAGCTGTTCAAATTATGCACCTGATACCAAGAATCAGTTACCTATTACGTGCTACTAGGTTATACAAAAAACGCGCAGGGCTTGTCAGGTTTCGTTTTCTGAAAATGTCTACACGCCTTGCAAAAGAAATTATGATGCTGCGCCTATAGTCACTTAGATTTTAGTTGATATTATTTCATACCCGAGGTCCAGTTCTTTGGGAAGGTTTCTTTTCTATTCAGTAGCGAGCATTGTTTACACAATAAGCAACATGACTTTGTCTTCGCAGCGTGCGTTCAGTTTTTCAGAGACAAAATATTCATTTTATTATTTTTAAAAAGAGTGAGCATTAAGCTCTTCTTTTCTGTTTCTATACCACTATCACTGTTTTTCACTTTATTCCTAATGATGTATAATATTGTATTTTGTTTATTTTTTGTATCTTCAGCTTTAGATTACAGCCCTTTCATAACACAGAAGTACCAAATAAATGGCCATGTAATGCTGCCTATATAAACACATGCTGATTTGCTACAGAACACTCTCAGCCTTCTGGCACGTGGTAAGCAAAACTAAAGAGCTTCAAGGCCACCTACATGCATAAAGTTTTTTGTATTTGAGCAATAAGTCTCACGCTACTAGATGCCTATAATGAAAGGATAATCTAGCTTTCTGATAAACATCAGAATCTCCCAGAGGGCAGGCTTTGTTTCCAGATATTTTTGTTTCGTGCTTTAGCGTTACAGATCATTTCTTTTTTCACAGTGAAACCTTGGAATCACGACCAAATTCTGCACCAAGATGTTAGTGTAGAACTACTTCGACACGACACAATCGTACAGAAGCCCGACGTACGGTGATATTGTGAGCTATGTCGCCTGTAAAGAATCGTTTAGCGAAGAAGAGTATTGAAGGAAAAACACGAAACAGCCTTTTGTACTTTCTCCGGCTCATTTCACCCTTCTCTCCTTGTATTACAACTTGTCTGCAGGTAAAAAATGAATGAGAAGAGCACTGACCTGAGGTAATATTTTTATTACCTTCATACGGGTCTTCCTCTCGTCTATATATTTGTAAAGCAGCGCTATTTGCTAGGCGTGGTTTTGAGTTCGTTAAGTAAGTTATTTTTACCCCGAAATCAAGCCACAGCACTTATTTACAAGAAATGGGTAGACGGACCATCATTTTAGTTTTAGTTTGGTTTTATAGATGTTTTTTTTTGGTGATGCTTCCATCCAAGTAAAATTACGGCATCTTTTGAAGATTTGCTTTGTGGAAAAGGCTTCCGAATGGGATGCCGAAATGACAAGTCAACATTGTGTTTTCTGGCTGGTATATCTTTTCACCTTGAAACTTGTTTGGCCTCGTAATTCTGGTCTCATAGGGCTACTCGTTAAGGCTATTCAGTAACCATTCGTGGTGAGGTTAATTGCGCGACATTTTGAAAACGGGGGCCTAACATTGTGTTGGTTCATTGCTAGTCCTGGTTTTTCAAGTGGTGGAGAAATAACCTTACTACGAGGTCACACAGACATGTAAAAGCACGGGGCTACACCATCATGTGATGAAAAGCACACTCTATACGATGATCGCTGTCACGAACGACGTAAATCACACAAATCAACATTGTGTGCAGGCGAGGTAAACACAAGTCATGCAATCTACGCGTGCGTCGTTTCCACAAATCGGTGTGTCAAATAACGAAGGAAGGACAAAGATCAGACATGAACAACCTCGTGGACGAAAGCGATTTTCAGCTGAGTACGCCAGAGAAGGCACGGAGCGATGGCGCCAGTCTCGACGGCGGCTGCAGTGTAAACACGCCTCAAGAAGAGGCTGTGTTCGCCACAGACCCTTGACGACAAATAGCGATGCATGCTCAAGCAATCGTCGAGCAGCTGCTCCGACGGGCTTTATGCATCATGGTTGAGCGCCGATATCAATGAGGTTTCCCAAAAATACCAAAACCAAGAACACCATGTACCTTTTTTTCTGTCGCAACAGTGCGTCTTGTATATACCGCGCACCGCTGCATTTCATGTCATTATCATCATCACCATAATCAGCCTGACTACGTGCACTGCAGAACAAATGCATCTCCTATGTTGCACCAGTCAACTCGGTCCTGTGCCTGCTGCTGCCAATTTTTACCCGCAAACTTCTTAAGCTCATCCGCCCACTTTACCTTCTCTCTCCCTCTACCCCGCTTGCCTTTTCTGGGAATCCAATTAGTTATCCTTAATGACCAACGGCTATCCTGTTCACACTATGTGCCCGGCCCATTTCCAACTCCTCTTCTTGATTTCAACTAAGACATTCTTGACCAAAGTTTTTTCCCTGATCCACTCTGCTCTCTTCTTGTCTCCTAAAGTTACACCTACCATTTCCTTTCCATTGCTCGCTGCGTCACTCTCAATTTAAGCTGAACCCTTTTGTGAACCTCCAGATCTCTGCTTAATAGATGAGTACCGGCAAGATGCAGCTGTTATACAACTTCCTCCTGTGGGATAGTGGCAATGAACCTGTCAAGATTTGATTATTTGCCAAATGTGCTCCACCCCATTCTTGTTCTTCTAGTTACTTCACTCTCATGGTTCGGCTCCGCGGTTATTACCTGTCCAAAGTAGACATAGTCTTTTACAACTTCAAGTGCACTATTGCCTATCTCGAGGTGCTGCTCTTTTCCGATGTTGTTTTACAGTACTTTCGTTTTCTGCAGATTATTTTACGACCTACTTTTTCTGCTCTTCTTGTCTAACTCCGTAATCATGAGTTGCAATTCATCCCCTGAGTTACACAGCAATGCAATGTCATCGGTAAAGCACAGGTTACTAACGTACTCTCCATTAACTCTTATCCCTGTTTCCATCCTAGGCCTCTGAAAATTTCCTTGAAGTATGCAGTAAATAGCATTGGAGAAATTGTATCCTCCTGCTTTACACCCTTTGTGATTGGTATTCTAATGTTTATTTATGAAGCAATACGGTAGCTGTTGATCCTTTGTAGATTTCCTCCAGGATGTTTATATATGCTTTGTCGACGCCCTGCGTCTGCAGTGTCTGCATGACTGCTGACATTTCTACTGAATCCAACGCCTTCTCATAATCTATGAAGGCTATGTATATTGGTTCGCTATATTCTGAGCATTTCTCTATTACTTGTTGATAGTATGAATGTGGTCGATTGTTGAGTAGCCTGTTCAAAACCCTGCTCTTTCTTTTGATTGACTAAATTCTAATGTTGTCTTAATTTTGTTAGCGATTACTTTTGTAAATAGCTTGCATACTACGGAGAGCAAGCTGATCAGCCTGTGTTTCATCAAGTCCTTGTCATCTCCTTTCTCATGTATTAAGATGATTTTAGCATTCCTCCAAGACTCTGGTACTCTTCCCGTGCGGAGACACCTCATAAACTGGGTGGCTAATTTTTCTAACACAACTTGTCCTCCATTTTCAGCAGATCTTATGTTGCCTGATACTCACCAGAAGCTTTGCCTCTTTACATGTTCTCCGAAGCTTTTCTGCCTTCTTCGCTCAATACTTGTGGTGTGTCACGTGGGTTACTGCTCGTTCTTATAATAAAGACGTGGTTGTCCTGGCTACTGTACAGATCTCTGTAACCCCCCCCCCTATTTTAACTATACTATCCATATTGCTAGTTATTTTGTCTTCCTTGCCTCCTAATGCATACATGAGATTTTCGCCTATCCCAAGTTAAGGTAGAAATCTGATGTATACACATTTTATGTAGCTTATGCTAAAGACCCGACGACGTGCCCGGCTATTCGTGATGCGAACGTGGTATACAGCTCAGCACGATCAGACAAGTGACGGAACTCACCACTTTCACGCCTTTTAAATGCGAAGCCCTTGTAGTGAACTTCGCAATTTTCACTATCTATCTATCTATCTATCTATCTATCTATCTATCTATCTATCTATCTATCTATCTATGTATCTATCTATCTATCTATCTCTCTTTCTAACAATTTACCCACCGAAGTCTTTTACCTCTTCCGGCCGTTTCAATTATCGGATCTATACCAAATATGATTGTTATCTCGGGCTTAACGTCCCAAAACCACCATTCGATTATGAGAGACGCCGTAGTGGAAGGCTCTGGCATTTTCGACCACCTGGTGTCCTTTACGTACACCTACATTGGAGTATACAGGCCTACAGAATTTTCCCCTACATCAAAATTGCAGCCACCACTGCCGGGATTCAATCCCGTGACCTGTGGGTCAGCAACTAAATACTTTGGCCACTGGACCACCGCGACGGGGAGTTTTCGGAGACAAATAAAGATAACACCACGACCACCGCGGCGGTGGGGCATACTAACTTAAGTGTTAAGCCATACCAAATTTGGTATGACTTATAATCACTGCGTCAGGAGCTTAAGTGACTGGTTAAAACAAGAAACTTTTGACAAGTATGTCATGAACATCATGAATTACATGTCATTGCCTTGCTGCTCTTTCTGTTCCGCTTCTGTTCCGAACATTTCTGTTCCGGAGAATGACAGGGGAATCGGTGTTAGTCCTGTAAACGTTTCATGGCACTAAACAGCTACATAAAAGAAGCACATTATTCACAACAAGGCGAATTAGCGACCGCATGAAGTTCCGAAAAATGTACGATTTGTCTGTCACGTGACTTTGGGGCATTTCGGTTTCCCCACCAAGGCACCTGCCAGGTGCGCAGGGAAGCGCGCAACACCGAGGCTCAACACGTGCGACTGGAAGAGCATTTTTATTTAGTTATCTACAACAGCTGTTATACTCGAAGTTTTCCTTATGTTGTATAGAGACAAAGGATATGTGGGGTTTAACGTCCCGAAAAACCGTATGATTATGAGAGAACTCGTATAGTGGAGGGCTCCAGAAACTTGTATAGAGACAAAGGAGGTATCACGATAACTGGCACCAAGCGCTGCTGACAATAGCAGATCCATGCTCGAGGCCATATAACACGGCTGTAAGACGCAGCGAAATATACAAAACAAGGGCAGGCAGAAAACCGTTTCCCGAAGCTCGTGGCAGCGGCAGCAGCGCTCTCTTTGTCGGTTTTCCTCTTTTGCTGTGTTTTCCAAACACATGCGCCGATTTCTTGGCGTATTATTCAACAAATTTGATGGTTGGGAAAACTAGTGCAGACAGAAAGTGACACAAACAGAAAGTGAGAAATTCGTGGCATGAAAAATGGTTATCGGCGCGGCTAGATTTGAGCCCGCGTACCGACGACCCGGAGGTGATGATCAGAACCACGCGCTTCAGTGAACTTTTCTTCATGGTATTAATTCAATATTGTTATGGCACCTGAGATCAATTCAATATAGAGAACTAACACGTTCATTATGCTTGTATCACGGCGCAATGACAACTACATGGCACTGAAGAGTTCACATTCTTCTATGGAGCAAAAACATTAAAGGATTTTTGTCATATTACAATACAATGGAGGAAAAGATAAACACTTCGCCAACGCAATAGACCATTGTGACTGACTTTGCGTTTATTGTATATGTCAGCTAAGTGACCACCCTACTGAAGTCGGTTGTCGAGGAAACTAATAGGTCTGCGTTTCTCTTCAAGATCCACACACGCTAGCACAGCATAGCATAGCACAGCCCCTTGTAGTTTACTATATAGCAAAGAGTTTATAAAACTTGTAGCATAGAGGAAGGAAAGGAGGAAGGAAGAACAATTGCAGAGAGAGAAAGAACGAAAAAAAAAGAGAAATAGAAAGAAGAAAATAAACAGACAAATTGTGGTTGAGAGAAAAGGATTAGAAAATAGAAAAAGCAATATGCGCAAACGTGTTCGCTGACTGCGAACAGCAGACTTTACACAGCTGCAAGTGTATACAGTGGACGTAATTTTCTACTTACACTAAGCCCTTTGATGACCACTCAAGACATCTCTTAGTATTGTTGCTTTTGATACTGTTTCCTGTGCAATAAAATTTAGTTATGTTAGTGCATCTGTGGAGATGTCCATATCAATGTTTGCCGCGCAGTTACCTGACTGCCCATCTGAAGACCTGAGTGGAAAGTGTCGCATGTGTTGAACTTGTAGTGGACGAGCACGCAGGAAGAAATTAGAGATTGCTCTAGTAGGGCAGGTAGTTACTAAACATTTAATCTTGGAGCATTTATTTATATACCTGTTTTCTCTATGAAACCTGCTGTCAGCACGGTATGCTGGCAAACAATATATATGTACCTAGATGTCAGCTTTATATTGCTCACTTTGTTTTGCCACAGGATGGTTCAAAAATATGTCTTGATTGAAAACTCAAGAAATAGACAGGGCATAACTTGAGATCAAGGCAGAGAGGTTGACCAGAATTTTAGCCTCCTGTTTGCTACCGTGCACTAATAAGAGGAGAAATTGAAAATAAAACATGAGAAGGAAAGCAAGAAAACAAGTAGACACAAAAAAGAGCGGGGGTGCTATTGTCTATTCAATAGGCCACTACAACGCCAAAACTTCAATACAGCAAGTTTACAGGACACGAGACTGCATGGGCTGATATCGCCTCGCCAGTTTCAGCCTCCGTCCGGTCCCTCTCGACTTCATAAAGCGGTGCTTTGCCGACTGTGACCTGGTGTGGTTTTCACGAATTTATTTTTTTTGCGTTCTGAATCAGCATGGACGACTTGCGATCATTGCGGCAGCGATGAACAATAGAGCACGTTCTGTGTCACTGCCCTCTATAGAGCCCGCACAGACTGCCTCAAGCTGCTGCGTTAGCCCGCCTTAACGATAGACCCTTGTCAAAACAGTCAGCTCTTGAAAGCCGAGACGATATGTCTTCGTACAGAAAAAAGTCAAGGCCTTATTAAACTTAAAATGCAACATTATTATAAAGACACGTTTCAGTTTTTCAAAACAAAATGTAATGAGTTTGGTACGTATTAAAGGAACTTGTCATGGGAACGCGTTTCGAAATTGCGGAGGAACGATGAACGAGCCTCCGTTATAGCTTTAAGAGAGTGCTAAGCAAATAGCCTTGCAAAAGCATTGGTAACAAGCATTAAACAAGGATCCTTCCTCCTCCTCCTTGAATATTAAGTCTTTGGCTCCCGCACGACACAGTTTCTGGAATAAAATTGTGGAAGAACATTTACTGCGCCATAAATACAACGAAGTACATCTGTATCAAATCTACCCATCCATTGAAGTTATCTCAATTAATTTTAGTAGGTTTGAACATAAGTGCATGTCTAAGCGATACAGTGTGAAGCTTTTTTTTCTCAAACTATTCCTGTGTACCGTGCGCGACGAAGTTATCTCCAAATTATCTTTAATTTAATCTTCGTTATGCAGGCTTCTTCCATTTCACCTATGCGACCACCTTAATTTCATAGCTCCAGCTTACTCGCTAGTAGTGAAAGTCAAAAGGTACGATTTCTTTTCCGCGCGTATTAGTTAGCCGCTTACACTTTTACTTTTAACAAGTCTAGGTTTAAATGTTACTACGAAGACTACCAAGGTACTTTTTTTAATCTAGCAGCAAAGTAGTGCCACCTAAATCGACGTCTCGTACGAAACACGCCTTTTCCTGTGATCTAACTCGACCAGCCATGCGATCTTTTATGAAATCCCGCCCGCAAACAGCAATAACAGCCTCAAAAACCCACTGTACCAGCTCCATCATTCAATATAGCCAAATCATTGTCATCACGAACAGTCTGAAGCTACAAGCGTCTTTATAAGTTAAGTCAGCCGAGAGATATTCAGTATCGAATCCCGCTTAGCATGATCGTCCAAAGAATTTGACCGTAGAATAAAGTTCGCAGAATGATGCGAAGTCTAAAGCACTGTATGGTATTCTGAGGGCAGCAAAGCTTGTTGCATTTTCAAGCACAAACATTAGAAGGTGGGGTTCGACAATTTCCAAAAAATCGAAGTCAGGACGGTCGACTTCAATTGCGTAAGATTATTCACTACCACAAATATCGCTGTTAGTTCACTGCTTTGTGTACTATATCAACACTAGAACCATCTTTGTGCTTCGTTCACGTCTCCTTCAAATTATTGATCACCACAAACGTTGTTTGGAAAACTGGTAAAAAGAAGTGCATGGCTCAGCAGGATATTTGAAGACACCTTTTAATAAATTTCCTCCGTTTCTCTAGAGGCCGTTTTGGTATTTCAGTGATGTTATGAAAAATACACCGCGTAGAGCAGAACTGCATTGCCATATAAAAATAAACCTGTGACTATAGTGCAGATCAAGATCATGATTCTAACTTTATTTATTGATATTCAGGTTTTCACGTCCTGAAATCTCCATATTATTATGAGAGACTCCGTAGTGGAAGGCTACGCAAAATTTGACCACCTGCGGTTCTTTAACCTGCTCCTAAATCTGAGCACACGGGCCTGCAGCATTTCCCTCTCAATCGAAAAAGTAGCCACCACTTCCGATATTCGATCCCGCGACCTGCGTATCAGCAGCTGAGTACCTTAGCCACTAGAGCACCACGGCTGGCCTAATAATCTGAAAAATGTTCGTGTCCTTCCAAATATCGAAGAGGGTATCCTAAAGAGGGTTCCGCAAAGTAAGGTAAATACTCAACTTAGGGTAGTTTCGGAACATTTCTTCCAGTGTAGGGTAGTAGGGCGATTAAACAAATTTTGTATGAGACATAGAATAATTGCAATATTTTACTCGTCTCTGGCAAGTCAAAACTGTGAGATCTGCGCGATATATCAAATGGTTGCATTGAAGTTGGAAGTTTGTAGTCACATAGGCACAAAGTATTCATAAACGTCAACAATGGTAGTATAAAAGCAGCGTATACGAAGCTAGACTGGTCCTACCTCCCACACAATAATAGCTCTGAGATGACAAGAACTTCCGCTTGTTAATATATTAAAAGAAAAGTACACAAAGAAAACAGATAATAAGCCAGAAACACGTATTTCAAAAAACATAAACGCAATTTTACATTCATAATATCTTTTGATGTATTGCGTTTTGAGGAAGATAGTTGTTTTTTTCGTCGCATATTTTTATAATTATTCCGTGTTGACGAAAGACAGGGAAAAAGTGCTAGAAGCCTTTATTTGTGTTTGGTCGAAGAACTTTGCAATGTTTGTTATATAGGTTTCAGCAAGATAATTAGTTCTTTAACAAATTTGTTTTGTTCCTCACAAGAATAATACCCTTAGTCGTTTCCCGTTGAAACACATAAGCTGATACATATAAAGATTGTTGAAGAGCACCGATATGTAATTTTCCTGAATAAAAATTAGGTTGTTTTATTTACATTTTTCTCCACACTTCAGAGACAAAAGATGAATACGACCCATACTCTTGGGGCTAGCAGTGCTTTTTTTTCCCGTGGATCTTTTTTTTCTTCATCGTCTAGAGCTTGGTCGCTCCGTGGAAGGGTTTTTAAATACTGCAAACGCGGTCGGCTTCTATTTTACCGATGAAAACCTCCGACGCCTAATCAAACGTGAAAAGTTAGTGTTGGCGTCATTGCGAGTTATTTGATTCATGGATATGTGGGGTTTACCGTCCCAAAACCACCATATGATTATGAGAGACGCCGTAGTGGAGGACTCCAGAAATTTCGACCACCTGGGGTTCTTTACATTGCACACAAATCTGACCACACGGGCCTACAACATTTCCGCCTCCATTGAAAAAGCAGCCGCCGCACCTGGGATTCGATCCCGCGGCCTGCGGGTCAGCAGCCGAGTATCTTAGCCACTAGACTACCGCGGCGGGGTGTCATTGCGAGTGTTGCTCTAAATCATCGTGATATTACAGCTTGCGTCTCCTCAGAGTGTTAACGTTGAAATGACATTGAAATGATGATGTGATCACATCTTTTTCGCATCGTCACTGGCGGACCAACCCCGAGAGAGTTTTTTTTTTCAATGACAGAGAATGAACGGATGAAAGAGCGTGCGTTTTATAGTGAGTCTCTGGCTTGCGCACCACCGAGCACAGTATTTTATTATTTCTTTCTAATACAGCCTGATTTTTAGCACCTACATAAACGCTTTCTTTTCATAAAAAAACGTTATGAATTTACACCGCAACTTCATGCATTTTATCACAGTCTAAACTTAGTATTCTTGTTTTTTTTATTTCCTCTGACTTTTCTGTCACTCATCTTGCAGCCGTATTTTACTTTCCGCTATCGCCAACCTATGTACCTTTTTCTAAGTTGTGACTAAAAACTAAGGTTTCTTGTAGGTAAAAGTAAAAGCGCCGTAAGATACACCCGCCTGTAAATTTCCACATTCAAATAAAACATTCTTCGTTGTTTTCTTGCATTCCCAATGCCTGGACAGTAAATTTTTTTCTCTTCTTTACCTCATCTTGATTTATAACTATGCGTTCAAAGAGAACCTCAAAGCCCATCATATTGTTAGGTGATTCCTACTGAATTATCATAAAATCTATCCCTGCTCATTTCGTCTTAACCCTTACTTTGGATATTCAGAGACTCCTTTCGGCCAATTACTTACATCCAGTTATTTTTATGCTTCATTTATGGCGTTTCACTTCACGTTACTTATTGCCATGTCACTTACACGGCCAGACGTATGCTTGCCTGCCAGTCTCCTATTTTTTTTTCAGCTTTCAGTCTACCCTTTTTCTATACAAATAATGCAATGCTTCTTTCTCCATTCTGCTGTCTTAGTTCTGCGTTAGTCTTTCTTCACAACAAATTTTCAAACAGCGGAAGTCACTAGCGTCTCCAGCACTACCATACACATGCACGTCGTGCAGTAGTATCTGTACCTAATTATTGTTACACGGTGCTATTCCAAGCTGTAGAGTGAAACATAGGGCAACAAAAATGTTAAAAATGGTAGAGTTCGGCGATTCAGATCTCGTTGTTGGGGTTTTTTATTAGTTAACTGGTAACACTGATTTTAAGTAATTTATTTTTGCCAATTATTATGTACGCCATAACGTTTTTTTTACAACCTTTGATTTATTCCTTCCCTTTGGGTCACAAGTTTCCTTTCTTAAAACTTAGGATTATTTTGAATCCCATCTGTGGCGGTTGCATCTTTGATGGCGGCGAAAATACTGTACGACCCTGTTTTCAACGTTCGGTGCAAGGTAAAGAATCGCAGGTGGTCAAAATTTCCGGAGTCCTCCACCACGGCGTCTCTCATAATATTATGGTGGTTCTTGGACATTAAACCCACCATATTAAGTGATCAATGGGCTTATTTTGAATCAGTGTATTTTAGCAGTATCAGATTGCCCTTACTTCCTACTTCCCCATAATTTTTTCTTGCTAATGTTGCATCCCCCTCGCCCTTTTGCCATTACTGCTGATTTATTCGCTAATCTTCTGTGGTGGGTAAGGAGGTAAGGAGGAAGCAATGATACAATGACTATTCAACGTTGAAGTAGACTAAAGAAACGAGAATGAAAACGCAAACTTAAAATCCTTGCGGAATGTCGACGGCAGATATTGCGCCATTGCTGAACCATGTTTCTGTTTCACCTGACTTCACGTGTAGTTCTCGTCAAGGAAAAGAATCGTACTTCTGTCGTTGGTAATAGTGTTTTAATGTGTTTTCTTGTTGCGGAAACAGTGGTCCTGAATTGTGCCTCTTAGTCTGACATTGTTCATTTGGCACTTGTCGCTTAGCGTTACTTCATTCACGAGGATACAGGGTGGGGACAAAACTGAGATGCATTGTGGGCGTGATCTTCAAAAAAATTTTGTTTTACTTTTTCGCAGAAGGGTATCTAATAGGTTATATTAGTAAAAACGACAGCTTTTTCACTTTTTGGCTCTGATGTCCACAAACTCAAAATTTTTCTTGATGTTTCAGATACCTTATGAACGTCAAGTTGCATCCCACTTGGGCTTCCGCAATTTGTCTCTTTATAGCGTCTTTCAATAACCAGAAATACTAAATTTTTTGCAACATCAGTAAAACACATACCTGTGGCAAAAGCAAATCATCACCAAGTACACGGCCTTTTTTCTTGCATACTCCTTCATTACAAAGAATATTTTCTAAAAGAGTCTACTATGCCTTTGTACGCATATCTATTTCTATAGAGCGGGTTATATTCGTATCGAGAAGAACCATAAGCAGATTCAGGGGATTATTGATCTAGGATTATTACCGAATTTATTGCGCAGTTTGTCAAAATACCATTTGCAATGTTTTTATGCAAGTGTTCATAAATCCAGCACTAAAAGTACGTATGAAGCATCACTAACCTGTAATTCAAATCCTTTACTGCGAATGATCCTTGTATATGTCTCTTTTCAAATAGGGCTCCACAGGTTGCTTAGTAAGATGCACTACGCAAGTTTTTATGCTTTTTGGACCTTTGTGCCTTTGGCGGTATGAAATTTTTGGTACCTTTGTAGAAAGGCTGGTCTGCTTTCGGGACACTAAACCTATTGATTTATTTGTGTTTATAAGTCACGACTACTCAATTTCAACAGCAATTTTAAAAGCTACACTATTCGATCTGTTATTCCAGTGATGCGAATAATTTCGTACTCCAACAAAACCTGCCCTTCGAAAGACAGAACGTTGTATTTGTTAGGTGTAGTAGCAGTTCTCCTCATTGCGCATTCTGATATAAGCGCAGCCCCGCCGCAGTGGTCTAGTGGCTAAGGTACTCGGCTGCTGACCCGCAGGTCACGGGTTCGAATCCCGACTGCGGCGGCTGCATTTCCAATGGAGGCGGAAATGTTGTAGGCCAATGTGCTCAGATTTGGGTGCACGTTAAAGAACCACAGCTGGTCGAAATTTACAGAGCCCTCCACTTCGGCGTCTCTCATAATCATATGGTGGTTTTGGCACGTTAAACCCCACATATCAGTCAATGAATCATATAAGTGCTCTGGTATCAACACACTGTGGACATGCGTGTTGCGCATAGCCCTGAGCATATCACCGAGCGCTAAGGGGCCGAGATAAGTCATTATTATTGGGGAAGCTCTGTACGAACATCCTCGGCTGGTTTGAGCAGTCCATGAGTCTTTACGTTCCGCATTTGGAGCAAATTGATAAGAGCACCTGCGCGTCGTATGTTTTATATGTGCGAGTGCAACCTAGCGAAGGCTGCAGATGAACGCGTTTAAAGCGGAGATGAAACACACCGACAGGCTTCATTGGACGCAGGCGCATGGAATTGTGCCAGTGGATGGGTCTTGTCGGTCGGGACACAAAAACGAATATTTGATCTGATGGACGCCCTTGTGTGCGCTCTCTCTGCTGATGTCAGTGGACGGCTTTGAAGGCGTACTTAAACCTGCCGCAGTGGTCTAGTGGCTAAGGTCCTCGGCTGCTGACCCGCAGGTCGCGGGATCGAATCCCGGCAGCGGCGGCTGCATTTGCGATGGAGGCGGAAATGCCTTAGACTCGTGTGCTCAGATTTGGGTGCACGTTGAAAAACCCCAGGTGGTTGAAATTTCTTGAGCCCTCCACTACGGCGTCTGTAATAATCAAATGGCAGTTTTCGGACGTTAAACCCCACAAATCAATCAATCAACGCTTACTTCGCCTTGAAGCGATTGACACTATGAAGACCGCTTCACTTCCTGCAGCAACCGTCTTTTGCTGTACCAGCGTTTTACAAAGACACCAAACAGGATGCTAATGAAACTAGCTGCTACCATTACATCACTTAAAAAATATCTGTTGCTCTTGCATTCAGCGCTTTGCCCTTTAGGCAAATATGAATTTTTTTTACAAAGGTAGAGACAGCGAATATAATACTGAGCTTCTGGCTGCTACCACGATAAGGTAAAAGGAAATAAAGATAAAAGGAAATATCAGCTTTTTAGGAAAAACACAAAAATGATGTATTATACTGGGTCATTAACCTATCTTTGTGTCGTAATAATTAGGTAATCCATTTATGTGCATATTGGTAGCGCGATTGCTGGCTCTGAGAGATGTTGCAGTTGCACACATTTTTCATAGCGACGACTACGATGACTTTGAATATATTACGTGAGGTGGCATGACTGAATATTGGTTTCGCGAAGGCTTTGTTTCAGTGCATATAGTCATAGCGACCCGATGCAGGCCAAAATGCTGCAGACCTGTGCTCAGATATGGGAGCATAATTAGGAACCCCAAGAGGTCAAAATTTGTGGAGACCTTCACTACGGCATCTCTCACATACATATGGTGGTTTCGGTACGTGAATTCCCACACATTATTCAATCATTATTACTAAGAAAACCCGCACTTAGTTTTTTTATAAAAAAATGTCAAGGCTGGCTATGTGGGACCCGACTTTATGAACGTCACATTGTTGAGAAACCACAAAAAACAAAGCAATAGAGTTTAAAAGAACGAGGAAAGCAAAAAATTATTTACAGTTAGAGGCATTCTATACCGGTACGGTCTCTGGTGTATATATATGGGATACACCTAAGGGCAGAGTATAGTGCACACATGTAGTCGACACACATTACCATGCATAGAGTCTGTAGATACTTTCCATGCACTTACACTTTAAAACATTTACCGACTATTACGAAACTACCTAATGAGACTTCTGAGCGTTGCTTCGCGTTGTGGCAGGGCCAACTGTGTTGGAAGTTTCGGCTTCCTGCAAGATATCGACTACAACCTATATATTTATTTTTGTCATAGACGGCATTCGCTACGTCATTACTTGTCTTTTGGTGGCTAACCAACTTATCAGCTACACATCGCTGAAGTTTATTTCAACTTTGTTGAAGTGGCATGTAGTTGATGAGGATGAAGAATCGCGGCAGTGTGTTTTGCAGTCAGTGGGAAGTCTTAAACCACATAGTCTATGCGAAAGTATTGTTTTTTGAGGAGTGGTTGCTGTTTTACTGCCACACTATACAACACAGGTTAACGTGATTACTTGCTTAGCATGACACCGCCATAAGGTGTTTTCGCAAATGAGTTTTCAGTGTCAGCTTACCCTTGTGGTAGAATACTCGATTGCCACGCACACGGCTGAAATTCAAATCCTATTCGATCGCGCGCAGAAACACATAACGTATAGAAGCAATAATGCTATACAGACAGTTCATTTAATTAGAGTGCATTGCAAAATTACGAAGAACATTCCTTACACGTATCTTTGAATGTCAGAGTATAGCCCTGGATTAAGCACTTTGCTCATAATGAGAAGCCGTCTATTAAGTCTGTTCAAGCAATCACTAAAATAAACAAGTTCTTATTTTCAATGCGGTCATTGTATAGATAGATAGAAACGAGAAAAAAGGAAGGCAGGGAGGTTAACCAGATGGTAGTATCCGGTATGCTACCCTACACTGGTGTTGGGGAATAGGGGGTTGAAAGAAAAGGGAGAGTTAAAAAACAAATAACAGAAAAACACCAACACACACGCACACACAAAATCAGTCCACTCAGAGGTGTTCCGACAGGCCAGGAGTTCGTAAGAAGCACAGTAGCGCTTGCACCGCTTTCTTCTGTGACGATGAGTCATGACGACGGCGCAGTATACTTTCTTCTGACAGTGGCGGGTCATCTAACCTGTTTAGTTTATTAGAAAGGTGTTGTCTTTTCAGGTTGTATTTCGGGCAGTCATACAGGATATGTCAAATTTTTTTTTCATCTCCGCAGTGTGCACAGTCGGCGGTGTCGGCCATACCTATGCGGAACGCGTACGCACGGGTAAACGCGACTCCCAACCATAGTCTGCACAGAGCAGTAGCGTCGCCTCGTCGAATTTTTGTTGGAAGCTGCTGGCTTAACGTTGGATCAAGGGATCGTAATCTTGCATGCGTAAAGAGAGGCTGGTTCCAAAGAGCCATGGAGCGTTGGCGAGCAAGCATGGGGAGCCTCCTAGCAGTGTCCGTCCTTGAGAGATGTATTGACTGGTCGTTGTCTTTGGTATGGGCTGAACGGGCAGGTTGATCAGCTCGTTCGTTACCGATAATTCCACAGTGGCTTGGCAACCACTGAAATATAACGTGGTGCCCTTTCTCTGTTATATGGTGTAGCATTTCTGCTGTTTCAAATACCAACTGCTCGTGTGGACCACGGCGTAGATTTGACAGAAGTGACTGCAGTGCCGCCTTGCAGTCGCAGAAAATCCTCCAGCGTTGCGTGCTTTGGTCGTTATTGAAACGCAGCGCAGCGTGAAGCGCTGCAAGCTCTGCTGCCGTTGTTTCGGTTGCATGAGCTGTCCTGAATTTGATGGTTGTGGCGTGCGTTGGAATAACGACCGCCGCTGTTGAGCTTTTGGCAGGATGTAGCCGTCGGTGTAGACGTGGATGCAGTCTTGGTACTTCTCGTACAGCAGAAGTAAGGCGAGCTGCTTGAGAGCTGGTATTGAGAAATCTCATTTTTGCTGGATGCGTGGTATTGTCAGGTTGATGACTGGCTGTTTGAGGCACCATGGAGGAATTGAAAGTATCGCCGCGGGCGTAAAACCAGTTGTTAGGGAGTCACCATGTGTAGTTATTGTTCGACAAAAGGAAGTATGAGGACTATCCACTGGTAGAGAGGCTAGGTGATGATGAGGAGTCCGGCCCACATGCCTTATGTGTGTCCTCAAAGCTTCAATTTCGATATGGGTCTGCACGAGGTGGTCTTTGGCTATAGCTATAGTCGCCATTGTTGAGGCACACTGAGGCAGACCTAGACATATTCGAAGCGCCTGTGCCTGAACGCTTTGTATCATGCGTCGACTTGTTTTGCTGGCGTCTGATAATGCAGGCAGACTGTATCGTAAAAAAACCTAGAAAAAGCACCCTGTACAGACTTAACATAGCATTAAGCTGCATTCCCCAAGTCTTTCCAGCGAGAAACTTGAAGAGATGGCATATGTCTGTCAATCGCTGTTTCAAATACGACACATGAGGGCTCCATGTTATGTCTCTGTCGACTATGACACCCATAAATTTGTGAGATCGACAATATGGCATATTTTGACCGTTAATTGACACTGTATTTCGACTTGAGTTTGCGCGTAAATGCCACAAGAGCGCACTTTCCGGAGGAAATTTCCAGGCCTCGATTGCGTAGATACAAAGTAGTTGCAGTAGCAGCTCTCTGTATTCTCGCTCGTAACTGCAGGCGAGTTATAGCAGATGTCCAGATGCAGATGTCATCAGCGTATGTTGATAGATAAATATTGTTTGGTAGGTGCGTATGGAGAGCGATTAGTGTTATATTGAATAGCACGGGGCTCAGTACACCACCCTGAAGGACGCCACGACAACTGATATGTGTGGACGTGTTCCCGGTCTCTGTACTCACAAAATAGGATCGCATTTGGAGATAACTGCGTATCCACTTAAACATTCGGCCACCCACTCCAATCTCTTCTAGTGCGGTAAGGACGGCTTCATGTATAACGTTATCACAGGCTCCTTTGACGTCAAGGAACAGAGAGGCGCAAAGACGCTTATGGCCTTTCTCGTGTTCAACGTACGTGATTAGGTAGATGAAGCTATCAATCGATGATCGACCACGTCGAAAGCCAGCCATGGCATTTGGGTAGATCTCATGATACTCCAAGTACCGCTAGAGTCGGCCGAGAATCATTCTCTCCATCACTTTACCCACGCAACTAGCCAATGCGATCGGGCGATAGGAGGAGAGTTCCAATGGTGATTTGCCAGGTTTTAGTAATGGTACTAGACGACTAGTTTTCCAACTTAAGGGGACAGTGCCCTCTAGCCAACAATTATTATATAGCTGAAGTAGAGCTATCCTCGCACGCTCACCCAGATGACACAGGGCTCTGTAGGAGATTCCGTCAGGTGCTGGTGCGGAGGTCCTTTTGCATGAAGAGTGCTGCTTTGAGCTCCTGAATGGTATGATTTCAGCTCCTTTGAGCTCCTGGAATGGAAGTCCATACAGGAGTCACGTGGTGGCGGACAACTGCTCGAAAGTGGTGAGCTGCTGATGGCTGTAGTTTGCCCTGATAATCCGGCACAAAACTCTTCAGCAACGTTCACATCTGGTCGATTTTGGTGAAGGGCTAAGGCCTTGAATGGTGACTTCTGAATGGGCTCTGACCGCAAACCTCTAACCGTCCTCCATATCTGCAATAAAGGCTTACGAGGGTCGAGTGACTCGCAGAAAGTAATCCAGCATTGGAATTCTAGCTTGTCCAACCGACGTTTGATCTTCTTCTGCATACGTCCAGCAGTCCATAAATCATCTATGTCCTTCGTGCGCCAGTATCTTCTTTCAGCTCGTCGTCGCAAGGCTCGAAGGCGCTCCAACTCTATGTCGATGCGTATGATTTTTACAGGGCATGGGATCGTACACACAGTCTCTTTTACAGTGCTCTTGATGGCCTCTTGTAAATCGGATATGTGTTCTTGGCATTGGTCTTCCATACGGGACTGAATTTTATTTCCAGCCCACTCTTTTAACCATGTCGCGCATTTTAGGAGGCGACAATCCTGTGATCTTGACGTATGTTGGAACGTGATCACTCCCGTGCGTTTCTATATCCGTGAACCATTCAGTATGTTTCACTAAACTTCGCGAAACAAAAGCCAAGTCGAGACAGCTACTGTATGTGGAGCCACGTGAAAATGTAGGACTGCCATCGTTCAGTAACCAAAGTTGGTTGTCGGAGGCAAAAGACACCAAGCTTCTGCCCTTCATGTTGGTACTCTGACTTCCCCACAATGTATGATGAGCGTTAAAACCCCCAATGATAACACACGTGTCAGGAGTTTACGCTATGATGTCTCGTAGTCTTTTTTGATCGAAACGGCTTGATGGTGATAGGTATGCGCCAACCACAGTGATGTTGAGCCTCCTTTTTTTCACTCTTAAGCATACGTATTGGTTTCCGTCATGAGGTGGTACATGTTGAAGAATGTAAGTGAGGTCTCGGCGAATTTACACCAGAACCTTGCTGCTTTCAGTAACACTAGACGACTTAAAAAATTGTATCACGAGAGTCGTATTGCACTCAATAGGCTCGGCTCACAAATGACGATTACGGGAAACATATTGACGTACACAAATCGACGAAAGTCACCATGCGCGATCTCAGTCCCCTGGCATTCCACTGCAGTATTGCTGCTTTACGAACCTCATCCCGGAAAGACAGTGGTGGGTTAGCCATGGTCTACTCTTGGGCTGCTAGCACTGGACTAAGCGCGTCCAGTACTTGAAGGGCACTTTTGGCTGACAGTGTATTCATGTCGCTTAACAACATGCGAATGGTGTCCACTAATGATCTTAGCATCACCAACACGCGATAATCTGGCTTCCCGGCCATTGCAGCATTTTGTGCTTGTTCTTGAGGCGGCTTCTGTTGATGCTCAACAGGTCGTGTAGGCGGCTTTTGTTGAGGCTCAACAGATTGTCTAGGCTGAAGGGGTGGCCATTCCTTTGGAGAGAGAGATCTTCCAGCATCTTCTCTTTCAGTGCAGATGTTTGCCGTGCTAGGAGCCGCGCCTGTCGATTTCACTTGAGTTTCTGACTTTCTCGTCAGATTTTGCACTGTCCTTCGTGAGGACCTTCGACGATGACGGCGCCTTCGCCTTACTTTTTGCGCAGCTTCTCTGTGAGTCGAGTTGTCTCGCACCATTTGCCTCAGAATATAAATCTCTTTGTTAATCTGAGGACAGTCCTTGGAGGAAGCACTGTGAGCTCCTTGGCAGTTGGGGAATTTCAACGTAGTTGCATTACAGTCTTGTTATGAGTGGTGTTCAGCGCATTGGGGGTACACTGCGGAATTTCTGCAAACGTCCTTCACGTGGCCAATATTCTGGCACTTGAAACACTGCATAGGCTTCGGAATAAATGGGCAAACCTGGTGACAGAAATGGCCAACCTTCACGTAAGAGAGAAGACAGTCACCCTTGAATGTTAGTCGCACCTAACGAGAGTTGCCTAGGCGACCAGCATGCACAATGACGTTGTTTTCACTCACGGTCATTGTAGAATTTTTACTTTTGTCAGTAGCGCTGTTGAGAGAGCTCGAACGTAAGCATCGTACAGCAACTCAAGGCGCCCCTAGAAAGATATTGCCCCAGTATACACTGTTGGATCTAGCATTTCAATTTTGCAGATGGGTTGATGCGGCATGTCTTCCAAAGGTGTTTGGCCTCCTGGAGATTCTCAGACGCGCTCATAATTTTAAACACTTGACGCTTCAATGGGCGTGTACACTTGGCCTCCCACAAATCTTACCAGCACGATACATGATATCGAGTGTGACCTCCTTCAAGAAACTTAATCATACTAGCTGAATTATACAACGGTAGTTTCTTAGGTGAAGTAAAAATAACAATGCAGTCACGCGAGAAACAAACGGTGCAGCCCGCGGGACTAACAACGATGATTAGAATTGTTTGGTTACACCAATAAATAATATGATGTAGATAGCGCTAACACTATTTTCCTCCCCTTCGCGAAAGCGGACAGCAAATTAAAAAGGTGGGAGTTTCAGTTGGTACAGTTGAGATGCCAGATGCATACTGGGAGATGATTTAGACACCAACCAAAGGTTGTGAAGAAAACCCGACATTTTGAAACCGACTTGGTTTCTTCCTCAGGGGTGACTGCGGAGGCTAAGTAGTAGCGGCGTTTTCAAAGCACTCGCGGGGTGGCTAATGATCCTCCTCTTTCTCACTCGTTTTGCCGTGGAGCGCAGTCCGTGTGAATACACTGGTGGAAGGGTTCCGAGAGAGTGATTTATATTATGGGCTGTCCTCTGTGTGTGCCACTACAAGAATAACAACCTTCTCCTCCAGTTCGCCTTGCTTTCAAGGATGGTCGTCGCTTTGAACTTTATTTTGTGATCCAACGTCTCAGCATGTCCGGCGACTGCGCTGCGCTCTTTGTCGAACTTCCGCACATCGTTTGCCTGTTGCTTCAGTCGTTCCAGTAGGTTTTTCGTCTCACCGATATACGACGAGGGGCCCTCGGCGCACGGAATTTTGTAAACGACACAGGGGCTCCTGTCCATTCTCGGCCGGTCTTTCTGATGGGGGAGGAGGCGGCCCAGTGTAAACGAAGGCACATACACCCAATCTTTCGACAAGATTGAAGCAACGGTACTGGAAACCGGTTTCCGCTCACATCTTGAGCGGGAAATGCGCGAATAGTTTCTAATCTACAAGTTCGGTACACTAAACTCTGGAATAAACGAACACGCAGGTACACTCGCTAATCTACCTTCCACCACTTAAGGTGTCTCATGCCTTTCCGAGATATCTAGTTCATTTTCTGTTATTTTACTTCTTTTTTTGTTTTCGGCAGAACCATCCTTGTTTCCTTCCTAACACACTCAGTTGACCTGGTCATCTGTATTATGTATGCCGTTCGTTCATGCGCTTCAATCTGCACACTTGGTTGCCATAATGCTTTTCACACCATGCGCCATATTTATATTTAAAATCTCTTTCACTCGTACTGATGTCGCTATAACAATAAGAGGTCATCACTGTGCCCATGTTACTTTACGCATTGCATCTTCACATTAAAGGTATTTTGCCTTTTTGTATAATCATGTCGAATCACTTACGAATGATATTGCGCATGTCTCAAAACATTTTAGAAATGTATATAATGACTACGACAGCTGCATTACATGTCACACTGACGAAGGCTGGGCCAAAACGTATGTGTTTACTAAATGTGTTTCGTCGTACGTCGTGCTTTCTCGCGTATATATATATATATATATATATATATATATATATATATATATATATATAATGTTACGCAAAGAAGAGACGCCGTATAGACGAGGCTAACTAGCGGTAATGGCGTGACAATTTCCCCAGCGAACTAGCGGAGACCACCCTTCGTCTTCGTCTTCAGGCACACACGGGCGTCACCCCCTAGAATCTCAGTATGCATGCATGTAGGATAGTCCCCGGTGGCATAAGCGCTGTCTTGGCGCATCTAAATGTCAACGTCACTAGGAGAGTGGTAGGGCTTCAAGCGCGCAACATGTACAATATCGGTAGCCTGTTGGGCACATGAAGGCGACGGGGCAACAGGACCTATTTCATGTGTCACGGGAGTAACGATACGAAGGACTCGGTATGGACCTGTGTAGCGAGTAAGCAGTTTTTCAGACAAGCCAACTCGACGGGTCGGAGACCAGAGCAGGACCAAAGAGCCGAGCCGAAAGTGTACGTCACGGTGTCATTGGTCATACAGAGCCGTTGCTTCTTTTGAAAGGTCAGAAGGCGAGTACGGGTGATTCCGCCGACGTGAGCGGCCCGAGTGAAAGCGTTCATGGCATATTTACTGGTCTGTACTGCAGGGGACGGTAAGACGGTGTCTAGAGGCAATGTTGGTTCTCGGCCAAACAGCAGAAAAAATGGAGAGTAACCGGCAGTGTCATGGCGCAAAAAAATATAGGCAAATGTTACGTACGGCAACGCAAGATCCCAGTCACTGTGGTTAGTAGAAACATACTTAGCGAGCATGTCTCTAAGAGTTCGATTTAGACACTCCATGATTCCGTTGGTTTGCGGATGGTATGACGTGGTCAGCTTGTGTCTCGTTTGACAGGACTGCAAGATGTCGGCTATGACCTTCGACAAAAAGGTGCAGCCACGGTCTGTAAGCAGCTGCCGTGGGACTCCATGTTGCAAAATAACGTCCTTGAGGAGGAAGCCGGTGACGTCTTCGGCGAAGCTTGTTGGAAGAGCTCGTGTGAGGGCATAACGCGTGGCGTAGTTAGTGGCCACAGCTATCCACTTGTTACCTCAAGAAGTCAAGGGGAAAGGGCCAAGTAGGTCCAAGCCAACGCGGAAGAATGGTTCTGACGGAATGTCAAGTGGTTGAAGGCGTCCGGCGGGAAGTGCCGATGGCGTTTTGTGGTGCTGACATTTCTCACAAGCCGCAACGCATCTTCTGACTGAGCGTGCAACCCCTGGCCAGAAGCGTCAGCGTATAAGGTTGAAAGTGCGTGACACACCAAGGTCATGAACTTGATGACCGAAAGATCATGAAGTTTATTTAGAACTTTTGAGCGTAGGTGTTTCGGAATGACAAGCAGCAGGGCAAGTCTATCCTGCTCAATACTTTGGTGGTATAATACACCATCGTGGAGCAAGAATGAGCGATGAAACTGATTGGAAGATGGGGATTCGAGGCGTTAAATGATAGCACGCAAGGACGCATCATGGCGCTGCTCGTCACCGATGGATGTCATTTGCAAAAGGGAAAAGACGCTAGGCTCGGTGTCGGTGTCAGGTATAGTGCTTGACTCAGAAACCGGGTAGCGGTACAGGCAGTTTCCGTCCTGATGTAGGCGTTCGGACTTGTACGTCACCGTGTAGGTATATTCTTGCAGTCGCAGGGCCCAGCGCCCGAGCCGGCCAGTAGGATTCTTCAGTCTGTTAATTCTGAGAAATTTGTGCCATATAAATATCGGCGGAACTTCGAGGCTACCCAAACAAGAGCAAGACACTCACGCTCTGTAATGGAATAGTTGCGCACAGCAGCTTTGAGGAGGCGGCTATCGTAGGTCCTCGTTGGCGTTGGGCTAGGACGCCTCCGATCCCGTGACCACCAGCATCGGTTCGGACTTCTGCCGGAGCAGATAGGTCAAAGTGAGCCAATATAGGCGAAGTCGTCAAAAGCGTGATTAGATGAGAAAAAGCAGAAGCTTGGTCGGTACCCCACGTAAACGTGACGTATTTCTTCAGAAGCTCAGTGAGGGGTCGAGCGATGGCTGCGAAACCTTTCACAAACCTTCTAAAGTAGGAAAAAAGTCCTACAAAACTCCGGACGTCTTTGACTGACTGGGGTACAGGAAAACTGGTGACTGCACACATTTTCTCCGGGTACGGCTGCACTCCAGATGCGTTGACAGGGTGGCCCAACACCATAAGTTGGCGGCATTCGAAGTGGCACTTCGACGAGTTTATTTGAATGCCTGCAGTGCGGAATATGTCAAGAATAGCGGACAAACGCTGAAGGTGGGTCTCAAGTGTTGGGGAATAAAGAACGACATTGTCAAGAGAACAAAGACATGTTAACCATCTGAACCCTTGCAGCAGAGAGTCAATCATGCGCTCGAACGTGGCTGGGGCGTTGCATAGCCCAAACGGCATAACCATGAACTGATATAGGTCGTCGGAGTTGCAAACGCAGGCTTCTCTTGGTCTTTTTTGCCGACAGGAATCTGCTAGTAGCTGGAACGTAGGTTTACGGAAGAAAAGTATCGGGCGCCGTGGAGACAATCTATAGCGTCATCGATGTGGCGTAAAGAGTAAACGTCCTTTTTCGTGATTCTATTCAGATGGTGGTAATCCGCGCTAAAGCACAACGTGCCACCTTTCCTTTTAACGAGAACAACGGGGGACGCCCAAGGGCTCGAAGAGGCTTCAATAATTCTTTTGTCTAGCATCTTGCTGACTTCTTGATGAATTACTTTCCGCTCGTTCGCAGACACCCGGTATGGTCGCCGATAAATGGGATGAGAATCACGAGTGTTTATGCGGTGCTTGACGAGTGAAGTCTGGCCGAGTGGACGGCTGTCTATGTCGGATATGTCGTGGTATGAAGCCAGAAGGTGGAAGAGCGCAGCTGACTTCTCAGGTTCGAGGTCCGGGGCGATCATGAAGCTTAAGATTGCATAGAGGCAGGTTGTATCCTGCGAGTGACGTGGGTGATCGGGACATACGTCTGCCGCAAAACAGGTGACGTGGTCGTCAATTCCGCCGCCGTCGACGGATGCGTGGATGCGTGGCGACCAAGTGGGGAAATCGGATGCGTGGTTGTTGTACCACATGCCGGCCACACCCGCGAGGTAGAAAACCAGGTTGCCAAGTTTACCTGCCTCGTCCGAATGATTGGGGACGCTTGCGCGTTCGTACATAGCAAGCCAGTCCTCGACGTCGGTGCCATCCGCGCCGGTGAAGACAGGAGGGTCGCGGATGCGGGGGACACCGGAACGTGGCGTCGGCGCAGGAAGAAGCGTTTGCTGTGCGGCGTCTTGGTGCATGGTAGAAGGCACGGTGCGGGATCGGAGCTCCAGGGGCTTCAAATGCTAACTGAAGGTGTTAGAAGGGCACAGCACTCTCCACCATATTGTTGAGACGTTTATTGGCGGACACTTGTCAATGATGCTTGACAGCGACAGTCAATGCAGGTACCGACTCTCTACACGAGCTGCTCTTCTTTTTGCTAAAAAGGGCAACCCACTAGAAGGCGCTGGAGAGGACAACCCACTGTTCGAAGGCTTCACCACAATATATATATATGAATATATATATATATATATATATATATATATATATATATACTAGTGCTCGCCCCGCCGCAGTGGTCTAGTGGCTAAGGTACTCGGCTGCTGACCCGCAGGTCGCGGGTTCGATTCCTGGCTGCAGCGGCTGCATTTTCGATGGAGGCGGAAATGTTGTAGGCCCGTGTACTCAGATTTGGGTGCACGTTAAAGAACCCCAGGTGGTCAAAATTTGCGGAGCCCTCCACTACGGCGTCTCGCATAATCAAATGGTGGTTTTGGGACGTTAAACCCCACAAATCAATCAATATACTAGTGCTTCCTAACGTATATATATATATATATATATATATATATATATATATATATATACGTTAGGGAGCACTAGTATATATCCTAACGTATATATAACTGACACTTCCACGTTTAAATCCACATATATACCCAATAATGTGACTTGAAGTATAGCCGCCGCGGTGGCGTGGCGGTAGGCCATCAAACGCGTTACTGACTTACTGATTTACTAATTACTAACTTACTGATTTCAAGGCATGTCACCGAGGCAGGTCATTCATTCAGTAACATGATAGCTACAATACTGGAATCGGGTTTTGAATCACACCATGAACGCGAAGTAAAAGAGTCATTTTTAATTCATGAATTCAAAACACTATCTGCCGGCATGAACGAGAGCCCGGGTACGCTTACTTGCATATTGCCTTAATAAATCGCTTTTTTGTTTTACTGACAAGTGTATATTCTTCGCACGATGTTGGCCTATTGTCAAATATTACCTACATAATGTAGGTGGCCTTTGTCGCTTCACCATTTACTTGCATTAATTTTGCTCTGCCGGCTTTGTGATTTTGTTTATCTCTCTAAAATTCTTTTTCTTTTTAAAGGCTTACTGAATGTTTTTAGGCTTTGATTATCCCGCAGAACGTATAACCAAGTGAGCTACTGCGTGCGCAGTCTGTTATTTTGCTGACCTGTTTCATTCCACACAAATTGTAGGGTATCTAATACGTGCCAATTCACTATTGTATAATGATGCGCGTTTTCAGCTGTATATGCACTATAGCCACATACCTTTGGTGATATATAATCTTGTTTCCTATACTACTGATAATGACTTAGCCGTGTGATACGCAAAGAAGCGGCTTATATATGTGCCCTGTGTGCCATGTGTAACCATTCACTCCGACGAAGGCAGGCCCACCTGCCGAAACGTTAGTAAAACTAGTGTTTTTTCGCACGTTTGTCGACCTCTTTTTCTACTATATATATATATTTATATACATATATATATATTGTAATGAGTCATAATATAATATAATATATGAGCCAGGCTACGTCACCTTTTATTGTAGCGTCACACGAGTCGACAAGATGAATGAAGACCTCCCAGCCACTTTATCAGGGTCTCATCAGCGACGCAAGACCCCATGACCATACATCGACTACGGAATCATCTCCTGGCCGCACACAGCGACCACCACTATGACAAAACCATCGGCTGACCTTGACATCCCCAAGTACACCGGATCAGCGGACGACGGACCTGTACAGCACTGGTTCAACCTATTTGAGCTCCACGCTACCGCTGCATCCTGGTCGGAACGGGAGATGATCACCAACTTCACTGACTACATTTCCGGTGAGACATCTAGGTTTACCTCACCCACACCTTTGAAAATGATGAGTCATGGCAAAAGATCAAAGAAGAGATTATCACTTGTTTTAACGACTATGACCAAAACCTACTTATTGCCGACCACGTGGAGAAAACCGCACACTATCGTCAATTCCCTAAGCAGTCCTCAAGCATTCGAAAGCCCAACTTGAATCGACAACTGCCACACGACGAAGTGGCACATGAGTTTACTTTCAGACGACCATGCGTGTTGTTGGAAAAACCTAAACAATAAGCACGCCTCCTTTCTGCACGAATGCCGGCAATTCGAAAGTCCTCACTCCAGAATATGACGTGAGGCGTTGCTCACCGACCTGATGCTGTTAATTCTTCGTCTCGCATACGCGGTTTACCACGCCGTTTTATAACACGCGACTCTTCAAGCACTCATATCGCTCACCATTTGCCTCATGAAGACGCCCCGACCACAGTAGACGACCTGACGCCTCACGAAAATGCCCTGTCAGGCCATGCTCCTTTCGGACGGTTTCATTCATCACCATGCGGGGCACACACTCTAGACAGCCAAAACAAAGCAGAAGGCTCAGACAAATCGAACATCGCACGCTCCCAAGCGCAAGAGCCCTTCGTAGTGAACAGTGCAGAAGAAGCCTCTATAGATATTTCTGTAAAATCTAGTGCTCCACCTCCATTTTCTTTTAAGAATCACGACAACCCAACGACTACCAACTATTTATTGGTCACACCAACTATCAAGGAAAAGCCGGCTCGTGTTACTGAAGGAGGGCCACCTCGTCAGATTCCGCAACATCAGCAGTGCCATCAAGGACTCAAAGAACTCCGGAAACTACGGCAGTTACATCAAGCACTACGACGAGCTAAAATAAGAGGACACGCAGATTTGCGGCTTAAGGAAGGTCGTCAGGAACGACACCAACTAAACGAAACACCAAGTCAACATCTGAGCCATATTCGTAGACGTAAACGTCAAGAAAGTCATCTGTACCAGATATCAAGGCATCATGTACAATCCTACCGACGGAGATACCACCACAGAAAAGCACGAAACAGACTGAACGCTACCATTTGCAAAATGCAGGAACACGAACATCGTATTATCAACTTCGTTTCTCAAATACGTGAGCTGGAAGCAATGCTTCTGTCTAAGCCACGGCACAGAATACAGCGCCAACGACAGAAAATTCGGCGCCTACGACGTCCGACCTTGAAAGGCTACAAAGACGTCAAACCTGGTTCGTTCTTCACAGCTGCTGAGGCCATGTCGTGGTCACTGCAGTTGTGCAAGACGCGGTTATCTTTTCCAGAACGCCACAGTCAACCTAGCCCACCAGAACTCCTGCATTAACCGGACTGCTGCACTCTCTCCTGAAGTCTTTGAATGTTTGCGGAACTCCTCTGGAGCGTGAACCGATTATGAATTCTGATATTTGAGACTTTTAAACCTCTCCTTGTTTAGTTTTTTTGTTCGTAATTCATGTCTTCTTTTAGGGGGAGGCGAATCGTGTGGCGTATGAAGTGATGGTTGGTAGAGGTCGAGAAGAAAAAAGTGCAGAATAGAATAAACGTAGTGTATGAGCCAGGCCACGTCACCCATTCATCGTAGCGTCACACACACACACACACAATATACATATATATATATATATATATATATATATATATATATATATATATATATATATATATATATATATATATTCTGTGTATGAGCTTTTCCAAGGTGCAGAGTGGAATTCTCATTTCTAAAATATTTATTTTTATTGGCACATTCACTGTTTCTACCCTGAACATTCCAGGTTTTCACTGCCGCAATATGAGCTTGATTTTCGGTATACGATCACCTCCAGTACTGTATCACCGCACGGGAAACAATGCAGGTAAGCGTATTCGAACTGGTGATAATAAATTTCAAAATAACATACTTGTCATTGAAGATGAGTAGATTGCCAAAGGAAATTGCATATAGCAACCACTTGACAAGTGTACCGTCTTCAAACTTACTATAGTGAGAGTGATTAGCCCAAAGTTCTAGATAAATTTTGCCTTATTGAGGAAGGCGCAGGAGTGGTAAGGCGTTCCGACAACATTCCGAAAGCTTGTTCTCTTGGGCATCCTTAGCGGAATATTATGTTTGTGCTCTCTCTGTGTGAAGCAACTTTAAAGCTATGAAGCTTGTTTGCCTACTTTTGTTTTTATTGAACGTGAGTTATTTCGCGGAGGTTACACAGAGGTTTTTTTGGGAAAATAGTTATTAATTGTAAAGAAATAATTCTCCAGTATATACATCACTCATTTCAGCATGCATTTCTTCGAGGTAAAAGTACTTTGCTGAAATTTTTATCAACCACCTTTCTTCAAATAGTCAACCCTAAATCAATATTTCAGAACACCTTGCATTAAGTCGCATACCATTACCTTGATTAGAAGTATAGACAAATAATTTATTGTTCATCGAATCAACACTGGCACTAGTGGGGGAGAAAAAGCACCAGAGCGAGTGCATATCGCAGTTCTTCACTGTAAACGTGTTGACTTCCGCTCTGAAGGTGTATTTTTGTTGCTTGATGATAATCGCAGTTCAAATACGCTCACTGCAGCATCCCCTTGCGTGTCACGTTATTTTTTTGCTTCACGGGCACCTACATATTTCCAGCCTGGAACGCTCACTGCGCTGACGATGTGGAGAACGAAATGGACACAAGAATGATGAAGGAAACTGCCACGCGCTCAGAATACACCCTGAAATGTCGACGGCTTGCTTACCATCCACAGGGGAAAGCTTTGCTTCCCTTACGCACGCCACACAAATAATTCAACGTGTAGGTTCGTTCTCGTGGCACGAAAGTAAGAGAAGCAACGTTTCATTAATTTACAAATGAAGAGACAGCAAGTGCAAATATTGTGACAAATAAGAATCTTATTTCTCTCTCCGTGTTAGGTTTAGCCGTTCGCAAATATATGAACGGCTGAACTTCAAGTTGTAGTTTCTTAGATGGGTCCAATTTTAAGATAAGTTCTACATGAACGATTCTATCGATGTTTCTTGGCATTCGAGTTTCAATAATGGCACCTCAGTTTTAAAGTCAAATTCGCACATTTCCCTGCGCAATTTGCAGGTTTATTTGCTTTTTTACATTTTCAGGTTTTTGGCGTAAGTCACAAATCTTTATGCGTTGTGTGAAACCTGTTCACTAAAGGATCTAGTTAAGACAAGCAATTCCTAAACGCAAGCTCGTGTAAGAGCTACGTCAACAGGTATTTCACTATCGAAACGCGCCCGATAGTGCGTCTGGCATTTGTTTTGCGTTTGTTTGAAACACTTTGCGTTATGTTTCGGAGATATATTATGAACGACCTTTTTATGAAGAACATCTGCTCTCTATACAGCAATATAAACGCGCTGCTCTTACGATTAGGTTAGTCAGCCGGAAGTTCATAGTCTCGGACAACCTCTGCTTAACTTCCACGGGATATTTTACTTGCACATAGGTGAACCCAAAAAACGCATCTGAGGGTGGTTGAAATAATGACAAATTACAACTCATGAGCGCGCTCACTTAAATGATAGGCTTTAAAAATACCTCTGCTTTTAAAGTTTTAATGTTAAGGTACACAGTGACAAGCTGAAAGAATACTTGTCGCCCCATTAATTGTAGTTAAAAGCATTGGGGTGATCGATTGGTGCGCACAAAACTGTATAGTTGTGCAGGAATAACTTGTGGTTGCATAGTGGTGATGACAACATTTCTGATGCTATATGAAGGTTACCTTCTAGCGATATGATAAACACCATAGCTATTGCAGTTTATTTCATGAATTGCGGATGACGTTCATTTCTGAGATCATCGCTTTCGCTAGGCGCACAATGTAGACCACAAAATTGGTCGCAGCTAAGTTCGGCTAGGCCCGGATATGCAAGCGAACCTTTTGTACTCAGCTATGCTTTTTTACTTTTGTAGCCGATGCACAAATTGCAAACCAAATAATATGGCTAATCAAGCTTTCCATGCTGCGAGCTCTCGTTACTATCATTTAGTCATTTCCGAAGCCTTCGTTGCAGGGGAACGCGAGGCCTTCATTGCCGCCACTAAAGCTCGCTGCCATCGTCTTTCCGCATCGTTCTCCCGACGTTTTGTTTACCGAAAATTCAGTTTTCCGCTCATTTCAGCCTGCCGCTGTGCGTAATGGTACTCACGTTTCCTGTTTAACTGGTTAGCAAGCGGAGCGACATCCACAGAATGGTCCAACGCGTCTTGCCGCTATAACTGCAGACGTTGCGGAGACGACTTTGCTCCACATGGATCAGCGTCCTCACTCCTTTCTTTCTTTGCACGACCATGGCAATATGGCTGTACTGGCATCGTCCTGGCATGGCAGAAGGAGCGGCGAGCCACCTGTTTAGTCTCTAGGGCACGGTTAGCGAGGCAGTGGGTGTCATTGTAATAACGGCGAGAACAGGCTATATGTGGCCGCACCGTCGCCCTGTTTGTGCAGATAGGTAGAAAACGGCGCGTATGCAGAAGTATGCAGTAGCACTTTGCTGTAGGTGGTTTGCGTCAATTTCCGGTTAAATTTCTGGTTTGCGTCAACTTCCGGCGGGTCTGTTCTTTTGACGGGAACCCGGTTATATCCATGCCGGAGGTGGTGGGGAGCCTCTGTAACCCAGCGTCTGAGGGAGAGGTACCTCACAGAATGAAGTTCACACGAGTGGACACTGGTCCACTCGTGTGAAGGCTAACACCGTAACACCACCAAGGAGGCTAATACCAATGAAGGCTAACACCATAGTTCGCTTTGCGAACAGAACAATGCCGGAATGACTAGGAGATTGGTAAGCTCCTGTAATCTGTCGACTCAGAAGCGCTGGCATTAGGAACGCATTCCTTGAGACAGGACCTGACAGACTAGGCAGCTTTGGCAGGAGGTGCTTGCGTCCCTCTGTAATCCAGCGTATGTGAATTCCGCTGATAAGGAGTCGGTCCTTGCACGCTAGCAGAGAAGCTTCCGGCCCATTTCATGATCAAGGTGCCGTGACGGTACGGGCGGTGGCGCGCCCATGTAATTCAGCTTAGTTGGAGCCACTGCCTCGGATCATGCCCTCCCCACCTCCTAGAGGTGCACCACGGGCAATGTGTGAGTGGAGTCAGTCGGATGCTCACACGGCTAAGAGGGAGGGAACAGCGGGTAGTCCACGTCACCTCCACGGTTCTCGTGTAGAGGTTCGCGCTGCTGTGACGTTGTTATGCTGACGATGGCACCCTGGGTCGCTTGTCTTTGTAGGCGTCAGTGCACGAAGCACGGCGCTGGGCTTGCAACCCAAAATTCTTGGCTATTCTGATAATGGACCTTTCATAGAAAACCACCGCCGAGTGGCGGCGGTACCAAGCCACTGGCTAGTGCAGCACATGCATCTGAGCAAAACTGCTGTGCGAGTAGGAGGGTCACTTTAAAGTGCAACCCAGTCAAATAAGCAGGGCACCCAGTTGGCCTTTGAAAAATATCCCCCGAAGTGCACGATTGCCCCTGCCGCAAGGTGCCCCAATAAAGGGGGCATGAGTTGTTGACCTCGATATGACTACGCCGCACCGGACTAACAGGTCAGCCATGCAAAATGTCGTTCATGGCTGACCTCGTTTTTTCGTACCATCTCCCGGAAATACCTTTTATTTCGCATCAACTGGGCTCGTATCTTGCTCGACATAACCACTAATAGACAGCCTTATCTACAGTATTTTTCCTTCAAAAAAGCCTATATAATTAACATATAATATAGTTTTCCCGTGTTACACTACACTATAATTGTCCGTGTAAAAGTCTACGGTATTCTCAAAACATTTTACCGCAACTTTAGCTGAAAAGCACATTGCTTTCTTTTTTTTAAAGTTAAGCGTGGTAGCGTAAATATTTCGTGTCGACAATAATTCAGGTGTCGGCGTCGGCGTTGTTGGTTGTGAGAAAAATCATAATGTAATGCGTCACGAAAACAAATTGAGAACGATGCAAATCAAATAATTCAATGGTAAAAGTTCACAAAGCACAGTGTGGATCAAACCATATTTCCTTGGGTTCAAGTGGGGATTGAACCTGGGTCGCTTAAGTGGCAAGCGGATGTTCTACAACACAGCCATGCCTATTTTATTGCTTTGTTACTGAGATTCCCCAATTTTTAGCAGAACGAATTTACTGAAATTGTTTCATGTACAATAGTGATTGGATGCCCGGTACCCAATCGGGTATTTCGTTTTGCGTTTTTTCCAGTTCTGGAAAGGAAGTTAAGGACTTTATAAAGTATTCTATAGCTCATCGAGCATCTACATCAGCAATGACGGAAAGCCAAGCGCGACCTCCAAATACTTTGCAGAGCCAATACCATGACAATGTCATACGGAAATCCATCCTCATTATCACTGGCGAGGTACCTTGTTTCTAGTACATCCAGCGGAAAATCTTTCTTTAATGTCACCTATAGGAAATCAGGGCAACGTCTCTCCTTGCAAAAGCAGTGAAAAAAACTTCATCTGCTTGGAAATGCAGTAGAAGTAGCTCACATGCTTCACAAACACATGCATCCCGTATACATGCTTCACAATGCAACATGAAATATTGCAGCAGTAATGCGTCGTAAACGCGTGCACTGCAAACGGGCGTCAGAATATGTGATTATCATAATGGTTCCGTGGTTGAAAGGCGGTACCCCCCTACAAAAGGCACACACGCTGATGCGCCAATTCCCTTAAGGTCGCATATAATGGGGGCATAGCCAATTCGAAAATGCTTGATGCACTTAAGGTTTGAAATACGCACTAGAAAAGAGTCACAGCTTTGCCACAAAGGTGAAGCAATGAGCGCAATAGTAACAATTTGAAAGATCACGCGCAAAATGAAAAGAAGATCAAAACGTGCCCCGCGTTTCTCGCGCACAAATTACTCACAAAACGTACTTACAGGTACGGATGCACGCTACTAAGCAACTCATTTGTTACTTCACTGAGTCTGAAAAGCATGCGCTTTTAGTGAACGGAGACTGCAATGATTGTCGTGACGTTTCTGCGCCCTGTAACTACAGCAGGATCGTTCCACGTTAAGCCCGAGGCCAGCCGAGGCGTACGATCCTCCCCTCCTCGCCACCGCGAGATAAGGGCGTGCGAGAGAGCGTGGCTCCCCTTCTCTACGCCTGGCAAAGTACGCGTAGGATATTATAGTTGGCGTGTGGTGCGATGTGGTGACGTGCGCTCATTGCGCCATCTTTCTATTTATGCCGAAAACACAGTAGCGGTAAGTGGTAGATCCAAATATCTGGTCGTTTGAGCATCAAACATTGTTCTCCGGGGCGGCTCAGTGGTTAACGCCTCCATTTCACGACGCAGAGGTCCCACGTTCGATTCCATGTGCCGGAGTGTTTTTTTGTGATTTTTTTCTTTCTTGCGTTTTCATAAATATAGATAGGTATACATATATGGTGGATCACATAGATGCCGCCGTAGACGACGACGCCGGCGCCAAATTCCAGCAGGAAGTTTCTGTATAGTTGCTATCGCAATAGAAGGATGCCTCTATTGCGTGCACTTTCTGAAGGCGAAGCTTTGAGGTCCTCTTATATCGCATGGCCACTATTCGTAGCCATGCTCTACTATGAGAAAAGGAACAAAATGCGTAAGTGCGTTCAGCTATTTGACCGATTCCTAATTTTCATCGAGTATTGAAAATAACCATTATGCCTTCAGATTTGTTACGGAAACAGTTCTATGAGGCTTATAACGCGTGAGAACGTAAAACTCTAGTGCTTAACGAAGCTTCACCTAGTGGTGCACACAAGCTAAAGAATGATTACTCCAAAATACACTCACCAGTGCTCTCGGCTGCATCTATAGTCCCTGAACTACCAGTACCATTCCTTGGGAAAGCCGGTCTGGGGTATCTATAGCTGCACGTGCTTACATTTCCATACACCAACGTGACTTCAACCAAGAAAGATTGTTACTTCTACTATGAGAGGCTCAAAGAGGCTCAGACATTTTATCGCTGTCTGCTGTCTAACTGCCGGCCGTCCCATGGCAGCACGAATCTTTAGTAGGAAAGATTAAAAGAGTTGAAAGTGGCGGATGGCATATTTTCAGAGGCTCCCGTATCAGTGCCTGAATTTCTGGCAAACTTAGGGTAATGAAACGATCACAGAAATAACATCAGAAAGGTGCTCTTAGCAAGAACCTTTTTGGTAAAATCACACTACTGTCGTCGAATTATATTGCCAGTACGTAATCTGTGTACCTTAGTGGACCTGAAATAGCGGCTGTTCCTTCGTGTTGTGTCCTAACTGTTAGTCTCTGCTACAACGAGCACGTTCTTACGCGCTATAGACGGTTTCAATATTGCAAGCCATGTGCCCAAAATAAACTTTCGGTCACCTCATTTACCAACTCCTAACTTTGAATTGAAAGCACGTCCTCAAGTTGTTTTTTTTTCAAAGGTAAGAGTGTCTTTTCAATATTTCTGATATAAGGAACATTCATAAAAACTAAGGAATCAGTTATCAGTTTTATGTAGCGGAAAAGAACATTTATTTCAATCTATTTTGGCAAATAAGGAAATAAAAGTGTAGAAATAGAGCGGACAATTTCCTAAAGCTCTTTTTGCCTACCGATGCTATTGGGGCGCATCGGTAGACAAAACCAGATGTCTTCAAAAGTCTGTGTTTGTGAACAGTGAAAGGGTTTATATGCAAATACTAGAAACCCTTGTCGCGCACTGGCGTGCCCACTCAGCGACGACAATGAAGTCCGTGCAAGAGTAAGGCTTCACGCTTGAGCCATGTAATAAATCAGTTTTTTTGTAGCTCAGTGTGGCAGAACCATTCTTCCTCTGCTTATTTGCTACAGTAGTGACACCGGACCGTGGATCAATATTCTAGAAGATTCCACCGGACAGAGGCGACCAACCTCTGACCCGCCTAACATCATGGCGCGATTACCAGCTGAGACCATGGGGCCCTTGAGCTGAGACCACATCGTCTCGCAGCAGGAAAGGAACACTAACACAGTGGCAATTTTCCTCTTGCTCTGCTATGCGTCGTGCTTTCTCCTGGGCCCCAGGCATACGACTGACTTCGAGGTTTCCTCTTAGCCCTGCGGCAACCGGGTGTGCCACGTCACTTGCTTCCTGCCGCACTAAACGTTACATCTTTGAACTTCGGGCCGTCACTACACGCTGCAGAATCAAGCCAATTAACGTTGTCAGATTCCATCAGGTTCTGTTGCTGCGGCATAAGTAACTTTGGGGTAACTCGACAGCCATTGCAAGAACTATACGGCTATTTCACGACAAGGTTTTTCACGTGGCGCTCATGTGCACAGAATGGCGCCATGAAGTAGTGTTGCCTCTCGCCAACTGCTTTGCTTGCGACACCTGCCATTCCCTTCCCCAAACTTTTGCTACCCACGCAGCTCTATGAAGCAGCACCAATATCATGTGACCTGCCAACACCAGTGCCCTTACAGGAATCCGTAGATACTACGAATCTCTCTTCGCCATGTGCATAGTCGGCACAACCGTCAGACACCTCGCGCGCCTGTTACTTCCTACCAAAGACACTGGTTGAGAAGACTATTCCCAACGTTGCCGTAAGCCCGCCACGTCTTCTAAATGGTGAACCAGCGCTTATTTTGTCTCCTGGGGCACCAATGCCCACACAAGGACTTGGTGAAGCGTTGCCGCTCTACCGAATTGAGAAACGCCAACCGTTGTCGTCCACCACTACCGCGATGCTCAAGCCTACTGCTCAATAAGACGTGCCGTTTGCAGCGGCAGTCAATATGGTTCAGGTCCAGCCGTGTTTCGTCGACAGCGTCGACAATTTTCTTGGCCATGTTTCGATCAATACGACAGATGTAAACACATGCCACGTGAAACTGCTACGTGCTTGCTCCCTCTTATAATTAGGTGAGCCAGCCGGAAGTTAATAGTCTCGGACAACCTCTACTTTACACCTACGGGATATTTTACTTGAACATAGGTGAGCCAAAAAAACGCGTCTGAGTGTAGTTGAAATAATGACAAATTACAACTCATAGGCGCGCTCAGTTACATGTTGGGCTTTTAAAATACCCCTGCTTTTAAGGTTTTAATGTTAGGCTACACAGTGGCAAGCTGAAAGAATACCTGTCGATCAATTCATCCTAGTTAAAAGCATTGGGTTGATCGAGTGGTGCACACAAAACTGTGTAGTTGCGCAGAAATTACTGGTGGTTGCATAGTGGTGATGACGACCATTCTGACGCTATACGAAGGTTACCTTCTAGTGAGATGATAAACACTATAGCTATTGCAGTTTATTTCATGGATTTCGCGTGACGTTCATTTCTGAGATCATCGCTTTATTTAGGCGCACAATGTAGACCACAAAATTGCTCACAGCTAAGCTCGGCTAGGCTGGGATATGCAAGCGAAAGCTTTTATACTTGCCTATGCTATTTTACATTTTTAGTCGATGCACAGTTTGCAAACCAAATAATATGGCTAGTTGAACTTTTCATGCTGCGAGCCCTCATCACTATCATTTAGTCTTTTCCGAAGCCTTCGCTGCAGTGGAACGCGAGGCCTTCGTTGCCGCCACTAATGCTCGCAGTTGTCGGCTTTCCGCATCATTCTCCCGACGTTTCGTTCACCGAAAATACCGTGATCCGCTCATTTCAGCCTGCCGCTTTGCGTACTGGTACTCACGTTTCTGGTTTAACTCGTTAGCAAGCGGAGCGACATCCGCAGAATGGTCCAACGCGTCTTGCCGCTATAACTGTAGAGACGGCGGAGACGATTTTGCTCCACATGGATCAACGTCCTCACTCCTTCCTTCCTTTGCACGACCATGACACAATGGCTGTTCTGGCATCGCCCTGGCAGGGCAGAAGGAGCGGTAAGCCACGTGATTAGTCTCTAGGGCATGGTTAGCGAGGCAGTGGGTTTCATCCTATTCGCGGCGAGAACAGGCTATACGTTGCCGCACCGTCGCCCCGTTTGTGCGGATAAGTAGAGAATGGCACGTATACAGAAGTATGCAGCGGCGCTTTGCTGTAGGTGGTTTGCGTCAATTTTCGGTGGTGTTTGTAGTAGTAGTACTGGTGTGTGTAGTAGTGATGGTGGTGGAGACAATGGTACTTGTCGTTAGGGTCGCTGACGTCTCGTATTCACACGTAGAGGCCATGCACGCCAGGGAGACGTATTTATTTCTTAATCTCTCAGCTGACCTAGATGTTTCATTGGGACCTCCAGGGACACCAACTCACAGTATTGTTCATGGTTGACCTCGTTTTTTTGTACCATCTCTCGGAAATACAATTTACTTCGCATCAACTGAGCTCGTATCTTGCTCGACATAACCACTATTAGACAGTCTTATCTTGTGTGTTTTTCGTTCAAATTACCTTATATAATTAACATATACTTTATTTTCTCGTGTAACACTACACTATAATTGTGTGTGAAACAGTTTACGGTATTCCCAAAACATTTCACCCCAACTTTAGCTGAAAAGGGCAAAGCTTTCTTTTTTTCAATGTTAAACGTGGTAGCGTGAATAGTTTGTGTCGCAGAAATTCCGGTGTCGGCGTCGGCGTTGTTGGCTGTGATTGAAAATCATCAATTTATGCGTAACCGAGAATTGAGAACGTTCCAAATTAAATAAATGAATGGTAAAACGAGTAATTGAAATGAACGAGTAATTGAGTTGAACGAGTAATTGAAATGGCTGGTATACTTGTTCAGAATGCTCAACTTGTTCTCTGTTAGTCAAATTGTTTTCTGTTAGTCAAAAAATATTCTGTCTACTTTAGTACAAGTGGGTGAAGCTTTAGGTGGCACTGCTTTAAAAAAGTGTTTGTTGCGGAACCTTGCCAAAGGCCTTCTCAAAATAAAAAAATAAAGCATCTACTGGTACGTTAACATTGATGGCGGAGCTAGTGCATGAATGTCAGCATTCACAAGTCATAGTCTTGCTGCTCCTGCGGTGGTCTAGTTCACATGGCATATCGCAAAACTAGTAGCTTTGACATGACTGCAAGGCAGACATAACTGACAGGTCCTTACGTGAAAATCATAACAAGCGTGTCATGTAAGAACATGACTGCACGCTGCACTCATAATGCGCTCTTCTTGTTTCGCAAGCTTCACACACACCAAGTTTGGTATTAAGGGACGTTAATGAATGACAAAGATATGTGACTGGTGCAAACATGATAATCATGACATGCGTGCCATATAAGAGCACGAACACATGCCACGATCATGATGTGCTCGCGGCCCGTTCGTCAGCTTCACATATACCGAATTTGGTATTACTTGACGAAAACGGACGACAAAGCAAATGACATGTGTAAGGATGATAATCATGATATGCGTGTCATGTAAAACATCACTACATGCCAGGCTCATGATTAGCTCTTGGTCGTTTCGCTACCTGAAAGGACACCAAATTTGCTTTTACGTGACGTGATAGATTATGAAAGTATATGACTGGCGCAAACATGGTAATCTTCACATGTATGTCATGAACGTAGAAGACTGCTTGCCATGCTCATGATGCACTTGTGTCTCTCGTAATGATATGCTGGTTTTGGGATGTTAAACCGCACATATCAATCATGATGCATGAGCAGTCATTTCACTATTTTCACAGTTACCAGACTTGGTATTACATGAAGTGATTGAATGATGAAGATATATCACTGCTGGTGGCATGATAATCTTGACATGGCGTGTCTTGTAAGAACATGACTATATGCCACGCTCATAATGCCCTCGCGGCCATTTCGCGAGCTCATCATATATCAAATTTGCCGTTACGCGACGTGAGTGGACGACGGAAGTATATGACTGGTGCAAACTTGATATTCATGACATGCGTGTCACGTAAAACATGACGACATGCTATGCTCATAACGCACTGGCAGGGGTTTCACTTGCTTCAAATATACAAGATTTTGTATTACGTGACCTTAATAGACGAATGAGCACAAATGCTAAGCACAAACATAATGATTATGTGATGGAAGCCATGTATGGCATAATATACGCCCTCCTCGTAACGTTGTGTTGAATTTGATGGGACAATTCAACCTTTCTCATTCATGCTTCACATATCAACAATTCCCACTGTTTGTGGAAACTACCATTTTTCGTATTTGTTCTTTCTCTAATCAGCCTTTATATTGTCTACGTCATACAGGTCCTTCAACTTTTCTGCGGCTTTGTCTGCATCTTGCGTTTGGCAGCTGCGCGAGCGTCGCTGAGTACACGCTTATGCGCATAGGAAAAGAGGCGAAGAAATTGAGGCTGTGAGAATCTTATTTGCTGATTCAGACTCTGGCGTAAAACCTCGAAGCAATGCCGAGAGCCAAGTAAACTGCATATTTTGGACTCATCTCTATTCCTATATTTTTTTTACATTTCCATCTCCTCTATATGAGATGTAGCATCTCTGTGCTTTGCCTTTATTATGTATTTTCTGTAGATGATTCCTGACGTAGTAGGCTCAGATGATTTGATTTAGTTTTGAAAGCTTTCGTACTCTTCCTTGTGCTAATATTTCACTTCATTTTTTTCTTTAGCCAAAATCATTATATGATATTTTAACCGCTTCGCTTGTTCCTATCTATTTCCGTTTTCCCTAGTGCGGTAGTCACGGCGTTGCAAAGTCGAGCCGTGCTAAGAGCTTATTTTTTGGGTCTTTCCATTTAACTTTGAATCACACTGTTGCAATGCTTATCTTAAACCACGAATGATGTGCTGGATACGGGAACTGCTTGGCAGTCAACTTTTAGTCATGCTTGATTTCGGTACAAAAAGGTGACAGTAAAGTTTTCTGTCCAAAATGCAGCTTTTTACATGCAAATCATTTCTTAGCAAATTTTGGTGACTTTGAGCGTACTTATCAATCAATCTATCTATCTATCTATCTATCTATCTATCTATCTATCTATCTATCTATCTATCTATCTATCTATCTATCTATCTATCTATCTATCTATCTATCTATCTAGCCGTCTACGTCTTTTAGCTCTCCTGGGCGTTCCAATATTGATATCAATACCAGATTTCGTATGGCATAACGCGACCGTATGATGACCATAAGTGACTAGTCATAACACAAAAATCTTGAGAGGTATGTGAAGAATGCAATCATTCACATTTTATATTCTTGCTAGTCTTGCGGTGGTTTTGCTCACATGATATGTTACAAAAGTGGTTTGGTATGACATGACTCCAAGGCGAACATAAGTGATGGAGCCTAACGTGAAAATCATCACATGCATGTAATGTTAATCATGACTACACGCCACGCTCAAGGTGCGCTCGCGGTCGTTTCGCTAGCTACATATATACCACAATTGTTATTATTGCACGTGAGTAGATGACGAAGGCATATGACTGGTGCAAACATTGTAATCATGAGATCGGTGTCATGTAACAACATGACTATATTCCACGCTCATGATGCACTCCAGGCTGTTTCACTAGCTTCGCATATACCAAATTGTGTATTACATAACGCGAACGTACGACAAATGTAAATGACACGTCAAAACATGATAATCTTGACATGCTTGTCATGTAAAACACGACTACAAGCTACGCTCATACTGCGCTCGCGGTCGTCTCGCTAGATTCACATATACCAAAATTCGGGTTACGGGGCGTGAATGGATAACTAAGGTATACGACAGTTGCAAACATAATGAATAAGGATGACTGGTGCACAATTGGTAATCATGACATGCGTGTCATGTAAGAACACGACAACGTGCCATTCTCATTAGGCGCTCGGAGCCGTTTCGCTTGATTAACTTATACCAAACTTGGTATTACATGACGTTATTGAACGATGAAGTTAAACGACACATTCAAACGTGAAATTTATGACATGCGTGTGATGTAAAACATGACTACAGCTGCTCTAATAGCGTGTTCGCGGCTGTTTGGCTAGCTCCACATACACCAAATTTGGTATTACGCGACGTGAATAGATGACGAAAGTACATGACACGTTCAAACATGATAATTATTATATGCTTGTAATGTAAACCATGGCTGGCCGCTACGCTCAAAGCGCGCTCGTGGCCGTTTCACTAGCTCTACATATACCGAAATTGGTATCTCGCGACGTGAATAGACGACAAATGTAAACGACAGTTTGAAACATGATAATAATGACATGGAAGTCTTGTACGGCAAAATTTTCGTCCGCCTTATAAAGTTGTACCTAATTTAAAGTGAGATATGAATCTTACTTCTTCGTGCTTCGCATATCATCGGTTCCCACAGTACGCGGGATCTGCCAATATTTTTAGTCTTGTAAATTTTTAAATAAAAAATTTGTTAGAATAATTATAATACCATAAGTTGGAAAACAAGAAAGCGTTCTCGGATTAACACTTAGCCAATGCGATCCGTTCGCACCACCATCCATCCTATAAAAGGGCAGTGGTCTCTTGCTCAAATTATGCCAGGATGGGATACCCGAAACAAATGAAACAAGCGCAGTGTCTCGCCTCTGTGACGCTTTTTGAGAGAAAGAAATGCATATTAAGACACTTCTATCTGTGCACCGCTTACACTCTGCTCCGAACATGTAAAGCGAACTGAGGCAATGTAAAGAACTAAGGATTTCGCGTTTTTTATCAGCGCGTCTCATTGAGATGGCGTCCACTTGGCTGTAAACAAACGGCTAAAGCAATTGATCTTACGTGTGGAGTGAGAGGTGCGTTCTATGTTTCGGTGATTACATAATCGTTCTGCGCATGCGCAGTAAACTGTTTATTTCACGCGCAGTTGTCTATATTCTGCCATGGTCTTATATATACTGGATCAAAATGATGCGTTTAACGTACCAAAGCCACCTTAGGGTTATGTGTGCCGCCGTAGTGCAGGGGTCCGGATATTCGGACCGCTTGTGGCGTTTTGCCGTGCACAAAGATCTGAGCACATGGGCCTACAGCATCCTCACCTCCATGGAAAATGTAGCCGCCATAGACGGGATTCGATCCCGCGAATTTCGGGCGAGAAGCCGATTACCTTAGCGAAAAGACCAGAGCGGCGGGGCCCCTTACATATAAAAATATCGGCGGTTTTACTCTAAAAATCCCGAATGGTTATGGGAGACACTGTATCGGAAATTATTGCTTCATTGTGTTTTGGACGGGCATTGATATCGCAGAGTACGTGGCCTCCTACCAGTTCGCCTCCATCCGAAAGCTGGATAGAACTCGCGACCTTAAGGTAAGCAAATAAGCACATATATTGCCTCACCATCCGCGTTGGACTGACGTGCCCTACAGTTACTTTAACGCGTGTGCTTGTACCTTGAATACGCAGGTCCAACTACAGCGGATCGTAAAAACCTTGGCTAAAAGTGCAAATATTCTCGCTTTACATTCTATGCCGCTTATTCACAAATGCAGAGTCACGCCTAAAACTACGTTGTTCAGTGCACTTTATGCGTTTTCTATACTTACGCTACGTTACGTGATTAGTTGTGAATTTCTCCTGAAATATTCGATGCTAAAATTATTGTCATACAAGAAAAAGTTGCGTAATAAGCTGCTGATTATCTTTGTAATCTGCTATGGAAATGTCAAGAATGTTATTAAACTGTTACGTAGCACGCGAAAATAATATAAAAGCACTCATCACAGAGTGGATGATACCGCTTTTGTGGTTCAATCTGAAATTGACATTGCGGCATTCACCACAGAAGAACAGTTTCATAAATACGTTGCTTTTCACTTGACATCTTGATATCCCACTGTCTGGTAACCTTCAGCGCGCTCTCTAGTTCTAGAGGAGAGTGAAAGTGGTTGAAGCTTAGGATAAATCTCTGTAACTGCGCTCGTACTTCGAAGATTCTAATAAAGATTGTCTCAATTGCATCTTTAGGCAAAGACCTCTTCACTTGCTTTTGTCGATTACTTCAACAAGTGTTGTAGGGTCACTTTAAGCAATAGCCCATCTGCTTTTCCTGATAGCTAAAAATCAACTCCTTTAGCGTTGTGCAGTCAAAAAAATGTGTTTAGATGAATAATCGTCATCAGCCTAGCTATGCCCCCTGCAGAACAAAGGCCTCTCCCATGTTCCACCACTCAACTAGGTCCTGTGAATTATACCCACGAATTTCATAATGTCATCAGCTTAACAGCATTCTCTCTCTCCTTCACCCCATTTATTTTCTCTTGGAATTTAGTATGTGATCCCTAATGACCTGAGGTTATCTTTCCTTCGCGCTACGTGCCCTTCCCATTGCGATTCGTTCTTCTTGATTTCGATTATGATGTCCTGCCTCGCCGTGATTGTATAGTGGCGAAGGTACTCGGCCGTACCCGCTAGTCGCGCGATCAAATCGCGGCTGCGACGGTTGCATTTTTGATGGATGCGATAATGCTGTAGGCCCTTGTGCTCAAATTTGGGGCATGTTAAAGAACCCGAGATGATCAAAATTTACGAAGCTTTCCACTATGGCGTTTCGTATATTTATATTATGAATATAGGACGTTAAATTATGATGTTCTTACACCAGTTTGCTCCCTGATACGTGCTGCTCTATTCTTGGCTCTTAAGATTACACTGATCATTTTCCTTTTCATTGCTCTTCTCGTCGTCCTCAAGTTAAGTTGAACTCCATTTGTAAACCTTCAGGTTTCTGCTCCGTAGGTAAGTACCGGAAAGATACAGCTGTGATATACTTTTTTTTAAGGTATTGTGGCTATTCACCATTCATGATTTGAGAATGCTTGCCGAGTGTGCTCCACCCCATTATTAATAACATAGTTACTTCAATCTTGTGGTTCGGCTCCGCGGTTACTATTTGTCCTAAATAAACACACTCTTTTACAACTTAATGTGCACTGCTATCTATCTCGAAGCGCTATTCTCTTGTGAGGTTGTTTTAAATTATTTTGTTTCACCAGAATAAAGTTAAGACCAACCTTTCTGCTCTCCTTGTGCAATTTAGTAACCATGAATTCAATTCGTCCCCTGAGTTACTTAGCAATACACTGTCATCGGCGAAGCGAAGGTTACAAAGTTACTCTTTATAACTCGTACCTCTAAGTATTCCCATTCAATAAGCCTCTGAAAACATTCTGTAAGCTCGTGGTTGATAGCATTTGGGAAGTTCTACCCCTTGTCTTACCCCCTTTTTATTGCTATTATGCCGCTTTTTTATGGAGCACTACGGCGGCAGTTAATCTGCTGTATATTTATTCCAGGATATGTGTCTGCGCTTAGTCGACTACCTGATTGAGTACAGTTAGCATGATTGCTGATATCTCTACTGAATCATATGTCTTCTCATAACCTATGAAGTGTATGTATACTGGAAGTTTTATTCCACGCATTTCTCTATAACCTGATTAATAGTATGGATGTCGCAGATTCTTCACTGGTCTGAAGCAAATGCTGTTTGATCATTTCGCTAATTGAATAAAAATGTTGTGTTCATTCGGTTAGAAATCACCATTGTAATTAGCTTGTATATGAAGTAGAGCAAACTAATTGGCCTCTAATTCTTCAAGTACATCTCGTGTCGTTTCTTAGGCATTGAGATGATGTTAACATTGTTTCAAGATTGTGGCACCCTCCCCTTTAAGAGACACTTCTTAAACAAAGTGGCCTGTTTTTCTAATACAACCTCTTCTCGGTCTTTCGCCAGATTAAATGTTACCTGGTTCTCACCATCTGCTTTTTTTTGCATTTCCTCTAAGGCTTTCCTGACTTCTGTTGTCAATGCTGAAGAGATGTCATCTTGGATAATGGTAGTTCTTACATCATGGTCAGAGTTGTCCTGGCTACTGTACAGGTCTCTGTAAAACGTCTCCGTTACTATACCTATCTTATGCATATTGGTAGTTACTCTTCCCTCCTGGTCCTTAATGCATACATGTGGTTTTTGCCTATCCCAAGTTTGGTCTTCACCGCTTTGACACTTCCTCCGTTTTTATAGCACGTTCAATTCTTTTTATAATACACATTCTCACATCAGATACATTAGGCTTATTATTTACCTACGAAACACCTCCAGTTCTATTTTTCTTGTTGTGTTTGAGGCTTTGATGGTTTGACATTTCTAAGTGAGGTTGTTCGTCGCCTGACACAGCATGCTAGTGTCCTGCTTAATAACCGTACCTCCAACATCCGTTACACACTCCATAATAATGTTCGTCAGATTATCATTAATTGCCTCAAGGATAGGGCTGGTGTTGTCGATATGAGCCGAATGTCTGTTCTGAAGCCAGGCTCCAAATTCGTGCACTCTCGCTCTCATTTCGAGCACATTCATTCAATTCTTGCGTATCAGTTTCTTTCGTTTCTTCTTCAAGTCTGGGCAAATTTGAGGCCTTACCATTCCATGGCCACTGCACTGTACTTTGTCAAGAACTTCCACAACCTGCATGATGCTTGAGTGTGCCCTCAGCACGAAGCCTATTTCACTCTTCTCTTCGCCTTTAAGGCTCCCCCTTGTTTACTTACGGCTCACTCGTTTTTGATAGAAGATATTCGCATTCAGTAAATATTGAGTTCTGTGAATCACCAAAATGACTCCATCTGATATTTCCGTTATCGATGCCATAAACCCTTATTTCCTCGTATCCAGCCTGCTTCTTCCCTACGGTGGTATTCTATTCTCCAATCAGTATAGTACACTGTGCTCTAACCTTGCTCATTACTGATTGCACGTCTTCATAAAATTTTTCAACTAATACATCACCATGGCTGGATGCGGGCGCGAAGGCATGTACGACATTCATCTAGTTTCACCTATTAAGATAATTGTGATGCCTACCACCCTTTCATTACAGCTATATTATTTTTCTCTGTTACCAGCATATTTCTATGGATAAGTATACCAACCCCCCTTCTCTCCTGTCAGCCAAGCCACGATAGCAAAAGGCCTGCCTATTCTGTAGCACTGTATAGGCCTCATCGGTCCGGCTAACCTCACTGATCTCTATTAGATCTTACTAAACACCGGGCAGTATGTCAAATAGTACAGTTAGACTTGCCTCACTAGATATCGTCCTAGCGTAGAACGTTGTGAAGTTCAGGTCCCAATGGCGGCCTGTCCACAACCAGAGACTCCTAGGACACTCTGCTCTGTCGCAGATATGACAGCCACCATGGTCAGCTTAGGCAGCCGCTGGGGATGGAAGGCTGAGTGTAGATAAATCTTACTGCACCAAAATAATACGCACTGTCATAGGTGTAATACAAAGGCCACCATTTAAAACCCCCTTGAAGTTTGTCCTCATCATGCTATCTGAACGAATTACCGTTGTTGGAACACTATAAAAAACAGAGCTCTAAAAAATGTTTCTACGCTATTTTAGCTAAAGAATTGTGTAATTGAACATGGCGTCAACTTGTGTCTTTTTTGCGTTTTCCACACCCGAAATCTATTCACATCTGGTCACTGGCTTTCAGCGTAGCGTGACACGTCGTTAAGCACTCTCTCAGACGTAGCCGCTACACGGAAAAAAGTATACTATGATGTTCACGTTGTACGCGCGAAATCAAAAACGGGGAGAAATGAGCGTGAGAAAATACAAGGCAGATAAAGAAAGGCACCAGAAAGGGATAAATTCCGCACTCGTTCCGAAATCGGGTCCACACGCCGCGTTTGTGGAACAACGTGTACAGACGTGGCGTATGACACACACCATAATTCTCCCCCTCTTCTCCCGGTCCTGGACACGCAATAAGAGTTTGGGACAAAAGGAGGAACCTATAAGCACCATTTCTTTTCCAGCTGTCACTTGCTTGCGCAGCGGCCAAAAACCACTCGCGCACAGATCTCTCAGAATGATTGCGTCTGTTTAGATTCGTATGCGTGCTTTTCTTTCCTTCATCGTGATCCTGAAGCCCCAGTCAAAGTCCTCTTTTTCATGACCAATCTCGTGCCTCTGCTTTCTGTTGCTCTCCCAGTTTCTCTCTTGGAGTTGAACTTTTTGCCCTGGGTACTTTTTAGCCCTCTATTTTTTAATCTCTATGTTGATTCTGTCTCTAATTCACTTCTTCATTCACCTCGTTAAACACAATACCTTTTCGTGTAACGGCTTTCTCTATTCCTCCTGCCTTTCTTCTTTGTGTATTTTTCATCTGAGCAACGCGTGGGGTGAAAACTTGGTGACTGTCACTTTATTTCTCATAGAGACAAAGAAGACAAGATAGAAACAACGGCACTTACTTGTCAGTGCAATGAGAAAAATAAGAAAAAGAAAGGAGCCAGCTACATTATTCAATTGATCCCGGTAGACGGGGTCGCACCCTTCTCTGTTCCTCATCACACACGAGAAAGGAAAGGATGAAGGAAGAAAAAAGAAACGGGAGCTATAACAGCCCACATGCGAGCACTTCCGAGCTGAGACACCTGGAGCACTTTCCTCGGGAGGCTTTCAAGACGTCAACGATATCCGAACTCGGCTATTACGAGTGATGGCTCCTGCTTTTTTATAATTGAAAGGCATTTGCAAAAGGGCTCTGTCCACTTTCATTGTACGCTTCGCTCGGGGACCAGCGTTCAGCCCCGACTTCTAGCGACACTTTTAGTGGCCGAACGTGTGCTCCATATTAGTTGCCTGATGTCGTTGCTCCGTGCATGCACCTTAGCCCGAAAAAAACGACTAATGACATCGACCCCCCTTATATGCCTTGTCAATACACGTCTCCCTCCAGTGCCTTTGATTGTGGCGAACGTTTATGGCATTTTTTTGGGGGGGGGGGGGCGTCAGCTTTTTCTGATAAAAAGGGAGGGTAAAAAACACTGTATTAAGTTTAGGTTCCTAAAGGCTCATGAACACGCAACATTTCTCTATATTCAGCCGTCGCTACACACTATGAGACTGAGAAGGCTCCTCATACTACCGGAGGGATATAGCGTGTTTCAGCATGAATATGACTCCTCCTTGCTTTGCTGAAGCAAATCAATGGGGCTCGGCGCATAACCAGCACCATTGACAAACTGTTTGCGGGTTCAGCTTGCGATGTCACCTGCGTTCTCTGCCGCTAATTATAAAGCTGACTGTATCCTCTGTTAAAGTAGTTCGCTTTTTGATCGGAGGAAATGGCTCATAGAGAATTTTCCAAGTAGGTAGACTGGGTATCCTCACCGGACTAGAAAGGGCACATGCCATGATTTTTTCGGGTCCAAAACGTAGTGAGATGCATGGACCAAGTGATAACTGGTGCCATAAACATGCAAATCTTTCTCCCAAGAGAGGTGCGAATGCAGGCCTCCGAGATAGGTCATTGGCATGCGGCGGACAATTTGGAAGTCAAAGGGCCTCCAGTTCTGATTTAGGGGATCTCTTATTAAGGCGCTGTTCAGGCTATAAAAAGGCTCAATGCGAAAGTAGCTATCCGCGTTGAGATCCCGCTATAAGTGCCAACACCGCCCCGCGCAAGTGTCGATTGGCGGTCGGCGGCGCGTATACAGATACACGCAGCGCCGCTTAGTTGCGTGTGGTCTGAGCCGATTTTTGGCGCAGAAATTGCGTTGAATACAGTTAACTGTTAATATTTACGCTCTTCTATACTAAATCTGTGCACGACGCCTATGCAACGTTAACATTACTCGCGAGTAAATCGCATTGTGCCTTTCATAGAGATGCTCGCCCTGGGTGATTCTCTTTATGCTTTAAACTATAGCGCGCCTTTGCTTTCTTTGTACGTGGTTAGCTTATGTCCCACCTACTTTTTTCATGTTTGTCATCTGCATGCTACAAAAAAGAGAGAAATAGAGGTCGTAGAAAGGCCGAATATGTGTTCGATTAGTTCAGTACCGCCGTTCGCCCCTTATAGGCACATGATTTTTTCTCTAGTGTTCTGTTCTCTATGAGATGTTAGCCACTCGATACGTCTAGTCACAAAAGCTCAGTGGCTGATAGGTCTTTGACTACACTGCGTTTAACCCGTGTACGCACATAATCTTGCAGCAGTGCAAATTAAAAACTCTTGTATAGAAGTTCAGCAGAAAGCTTTCATCAATAATTGTGCTACAACAATGGAACGAGTACGTTCTCAGACAAAAGATGACCACTCCCCTCTATCGGTCTCTAACAATGCCACACAAAAGCTAAGAACAATGTAAAAAGATGAAGTTTTCAGTTAAATTACATGACAATATATATAAGGTATACCGTCTGAATTATTTTCAACGTCTGGGGTGTTTAATGCGTTCTGAAATCTAAGCACAAGTTTGCGCACGGTAACTCTCTTTTGAATACAGTTGAAGTACCGATGTGTCACAGTTTATGTGATATAATTATGTTTTTGTAGTGGTACTACGACCACAGAAACACAACTAACGCTTCTCGAATGATCGATGAATGAACTACAGTGCCGTAGTTGTACACGTATACCGACAGCCCGCAAGTATACAGCGTAGAGCCCGTTTTTTTTTACGACCGAGTCGCTTTAAAGCACTGCATTCGCACACTATTCATTTGTCGTAATCTTTGGGAGGCTGCCAAGAGCATTTTTCGATGTGCTTAAAAGAGATAACAACACCCACTATGAATTTATGCCGGGGAATGAAGGGTACGAATAAAGTAAACAGCACTCTGGAAAGTTGCACTCGCCGACCTTATTACATTGCATTAGCAGCCGACCAAGATTAAATGCTTTCGTATGTCATTACAGACATACGTAGAAACAGGTACACTCACGCTGAAATGACAGCAAACTCGTCACGACGCGGTGGCGCGCGCTCTGATCTCGCACGCGCACTTCGTCCAGCGAGCATCACGTGGTCAACGCTCACTCGCGCGTACTTATCTCGCGGCGAAGAGGATCGAACGTTTTGGCTAGCATGTGGCTTTTGCCGGAAAGATTCTGTGTTGGTAACGGGGCGCACAAAGGTCTCTGCAATCGTGGCGATCTCCGCTTGCGAAAAGAGCGCGCTTTGCAGACACAGCGAAGTAACAACTGAGACGCTTATTCGCGTCCATCTGTACTTGAGAGTACCTTTTTTGCGTCATTTGTGCGTGAGACATGCGCGGCACGTTTCGATTTGGTGGCCGTTCTGGGCGTGACCTTTGAATTTATTGCTATCGCGTACATCGCTTCGCCTTCGTGGCAAAGCAGTGACTTTTTTGTTTATGTGAAGATAAAATAGCAAGTTGACCATAACAATAGCCATTGTATGTAAACTCTCCTACCATGTTACCTTATACCAACATGTCGTTCCGGTGCAAACGGGTTAGTGCCCATCGAGGCAGCAAACGCGCGGCAAGACTGCTAAGGCGGAGCGGAGCGCACTTGTGTTATGACCGCAATCAGCATGCTATCAGCACTGGAATTCTTTCTGCAGCTGCCAACCCAACCAAAGTTCGAGACTCAGTCCACGCAAATGGGTGCAGTTGAGACGGGCTGATTTCCTCTCTCTGAAGCGTGAACAAGGGTGTCCTCGTACCGGCTTGGCGCTGGGCAAAGTCACGACCAGGAAAGTTAATTGTGACCTCAACTTCATGCAAAGTACAAATGCATCCGGGCAAGCAAAGAGGTGACGGGTTTGTTTTCGAAGCCACCGTGGCATTTTCTGTTTGTGGTGGCAGCTAAAATCAAACCGGGTGCAGCTGCACCATTCGAGGAGAGCGAAGTCCCGGAAATTTAGAGGTGTTAAGTAGTAACTCCTAGCAAAAGACGGGGCTTATTCCCTTTCTCTATAGTATCTGCTGCATGGAGTGGCGTGTTTGCTGATAAACCTGTCAGGCCGCTACATTGCTCTAGCCGAGCGCAGACAGGCAAGTTGAGAACGTGTACTGGGAGCCGGTCTTTTAGAACATCACCCACTTGCCGGGAGAGTTCTTGAAACCAAGATCAGCTAGGATCATCAGGCGTGTGCTAAATCTCGGTGTTGTGTGTACGTGACTTTGGGAATCGTTAAGACGTTTATGTGCATTGTGTGGTGTATTTCCCGCTATCATGGAAGGAGTGCCGAGACCATTGAGCGCCGTGTTGGCTGAAGATGCGGACAATTGATTAAGAGTTGGCTACGCGGGGCCATATAAGTAGCAGACCTTTTGTTCTGTTCTTAAACGTGCTCTTACTTACTTCATCACTTTATGTAAACTTCTCTGTTCCTAACCATGTAACTAAATTTTTCTCGTTCTCACGAGTGCCTCATCTAACTTGTTGGACGATGGGTACTAAGACGAGGGCCTGCTATTAAAATGACACCTGCTGGACCCAGAGTTGAAATAGAATGTAAAAAATATCGCTGTAGTTCACAGCTTACGTCATAATCTAAAAGTGAAACGAAGCGCGTGTGAGATACCCAGCAATAAAATGAAGTTGGATTCTTTATCTACGATCAGATTTCGCTACTAATAAATTGTCATTTTGGTTCTGCTACTTTCAGTTCAAGTAAAAACAGCTTCTATGTACACTGTTAATACATAACGTGCGCCCAAAGTACTTCGGCGAGAACTCTATTGTAGAGACACTGTGTTCAAGCACATTAAATTGTAATAATATTGTTACGTAAATGAGACGCCACGTGACCATCTACGAGTCTGATACACTGATGAAGATTGAGCACGTGCAGCATGCACAGCAGGCAAACTAGTATTCTTCGTCGACTTCTGTACACAGAATTCCTCACGCTCAATGATCCAGCTATGTAGAATTACCACTGGCTCTAAAAGCGCCCTCTCGGTGCAGTGTACATATTCTCTTCGAAGTGAGGGTGGTATAGTTTTAACCTACTGACGTGTATACTTCACTGGAGTGTTTGCAGACGGGTTCGTCTCGAAGAACGGAACGATGTCATACGGAATGTTCGTTACTCGGCGTATTATGATACGGTGGAAAAGTTGTTACCTAGGTAACAACTTTACGCGTTGGATTGCCGGAAAAGTTGTTACCTAGGTAACAACGTTTCCGGCAATCCAACGCGTCGAAATGGAGGCCACAGGGAAACTAGAGAACCAGGTTAGAAGCGAACGTCGACATGTGTGCCGTCGTAGAGACCCTTCCGGTTTACTTGTGAAGCCAATGTTCTTAGGCGGGCCATATGACGTGCGTGGTCGGCACCAGTGATAGCATCGCGTGGCTATTCGCTTGGTGGGGGTGTACTAGTCGGTATTAGGGTGTCCAGTGGTAAGGCTGGATCACGCACATAGAGCAGTCAAAAGCATAATTTTCGGCGATGTCAAGACGTGATGAAATATAGGCGAACGTTGCGTGGGGTAGCGCCAGATCTCATTCATCATGGTCAGATGAGGCATACACTGAGATCATCTTTATGAGGGTGCAAAATTTGTGCTCGGTAAGGCCATTTCTTTGAGAATTGCGAGTTGTGATAAACTTTTGCTGCGTTGAAGAAGATCGCAAACAATCGTCGATTGCTTGTGACGAAAATGCGCGACCACCATCGACGAGTGACTGGCGTGGAGCACCAAGATGTAGATTAACATTTTGGAGCAAAACGTCGGATACATCCGTAGCAGCGCTGCTGAGCAGGGCTCTAGTTAGGGCAAACCTGGTGGCATGTCTTATAGCAATAGTGACCCACTTGTTTTAGGAGCTGGATTCAGGAGAATGGCTTAGAAGGTCTGCACCAACAAGAAAGAAAGATTTGGTAGGGATGGACATGGGTGAAGGAGTCCTGCAGGAGGGGTGACAGACCACTTCCGGCGCTGGTATTTTTAGCAGGATGCCAAGCAACGTCGAACGCACCAGGCGAGACCACGCTCAAAGAAGCGGTGCCACACGTGGTTGTACGTGCGAGATATGCCCAAGTGGCTGGTTTGTCGTGAACCTCTAGCGGGACTGCTGAACGAAGATGTTTAGGCATGACGAGCAGTAGCTCCGGGCCATTTGGCTGGACGTATAGAAATATGGTATTTCATTACCTGTGGCTTAGAGAATACGCGAAAGAAAAATGTTTTGTGCTTGCAGCTTCTTGTTATTGCTTTTTTTCCTTTTTGGAAATATTATTATCTATAGCTCAATATTAGCAACGCTAATCACAGCATATCTTTTAAATGTGGAGCATTTCTTGGGGTTTCTAGGTACTTCGAGCTTCTATCTATCTATCTATCTATCTATCTATCTATCTATCTATCTATCTATCTATCTATCTATCTATCTATCTATCTATTTATCTATTTATCTATCTATCTATCCTATATATTTATCTATCTATCAGTCTATCTACCTATCTATCTATCTATCTATCTATCTATCTATCTGCCCATCTACCTATCTGTCTGGCCTGGGTGCTCACGTGTGGGTGCTCACGTGATCACTCCCTTAGCTTCGCGTAGATAAAAATTATTATTAGAGGGTAACATGGTCTGACGAATATGACTCACTCGCCATGACATAAATAATGTTCCTATCGCGTCGTGTACGTGGTCAAACCCTTTGCGCCACATTTGTGGCACATACTCGAGGTCAGGTAGCGCATAGGTATGCGGGTATATTCCACAGGTGATTGACAATTCATATCTAACCAAGAAAGGATAGAAATGATATGGTTAATTTTAACGCACAAGCGTTAAGAAAAGTTGACATCAGCAGCGTTGATCCGACAAATGCAAATAAATGTTGAGGTCCCAGCAGCAATCAAACCCCCGTATTCTGCGTGGCAGTTAAGTTCTACTACAGAGCCACGTCAGATTTGCTAACAACTTTTCAAATAGACCCTAATGTTCGTGAAACAACAACTGTTCTGCCAGTGCTGGCAACCCAATTTTATAAACATTACATATGCACAACTATGATATAGGCGTCACTTTCGGTAAACGTGCTTCAATTCTAGTTGAATGTCATCAGCTGATGTTCCTTTATGTACCAGTATTCTGAGATACCATCCTCGAGAGCACCAGCGCTTCATATCAGCTTAACGCTTCTGGTGTTGCTAATATCCATGTTTCTTTTGTCATCATAACGCAACTGTTAACAAATGGTTATATAAAACCTATGTGTCTATTTAACATGCGTCTTTGCGGGCATTTGTACATATATCTTCAGCAGGGTTTCCACTGGTGGAAACCCTGATTAAATTGGCCAATTTTAGAGACCTGTGACAACCTAGAACTATCAATGGCTACATGGCAATTTCTTGACACATTTCGACTTATGCCTCAACTCAATCATGCATTGTATGCTCAATATCCTCAAAACACTAGTGTGACATTTTTTCATATTTTTGTAGTTTGAAGCCCACCAGTAAAAGCTACACTTTACGCACAATATAGTACATTCGTCCTGTTTCTTTTCTGTATCTCCTCAAATCACCCAGACATTAAAGACACTGCCGCTCTAATGTTCAGCCGTCAAATTACCATCAAAATTTAGATCAGTGGACTGTTTTGCGTGCCGCGAGACGATGGTGTTACACTAACTTTTATTAGGTGCTTTAAGAGCTTTAGGCTTATGGAAAGTTGGCTTTTGAATTGGCTAGATGACAGTAAGGCTGCGTGTTCCTACCACAGCACAAACTTTGTTGAATATCTTGTCGACTTCTTCACTGTTGTAGTTCCCTTAATTTGGTATGTAAAGTTATTTTTTTTACCACACATCTTTTTGGCTTGTTAAGAAATCGGTTTATTCAGGCACCTTTAAGAAACTTCAGAAGCTGCACTGACGCTATTGTGTTTCCGAATTTATTTTCGTTTTTTTGTAAATTAAGTTGCTCGGTTATTGACCACATGATTCGATTACGATGAAAATTTCTATATCTGCAGAAATGCTACGTACGTCTTCCCCTTTTTGTCGTAGCGACTGCTTTGCCTAGTATTCACTAAAATTGAAACCATGACACAGTTTTTTATGAGGTGCCACGGCATTACTAACGCGGCTGGAGCAAGCATGCAATTTCTCTGTCCTCCCATGTTGAAGCGCCTGATGCTGCTGGCATTAAAAAAAGTCGACATAATTGAGAAGCTAAGAATGGTACTGCAACTTCTATAACCACACTAGCCACACATATGTAAAGTGGCGACATTTTGGCAACATTGAAGACAAATTGCGACTTTTGGCCACTTATCACTTGTCATTTGTTGGATTTCACTCAAACGTGAAAGACCGCAGTATGTTGCAATCAAAAAAGACCGCAGTATGTTGTAAATAAAAACGTCCGCGGCAATCCTGATCTTTAGCACCACTTTGTAACGTTTCGTACAACAAAAAAAGTGAGAATACAGTTACCGTCCATTCACATGCTTCGCATAACAACTATTCCCAAGGTACGTTGGATGTGCGGAAATTTTTTTGTATTCAGCTCTAAATTTAGTACTTATTGTAAATCGCATTTACGCTCTTGCTACTTTTACCTTTAGTTCTGGCTCATTTTCAAGTCCTTCCACTGGCAACACTGCATCGAGAGAACGTTAGTTGCTGGTTGTTCAGAAACTTTAGCTGCTGCTAAAATGCTGCCCGTTGTTCGTCTTAACCACTGTCTCAAGAAGTGCTACGAAGGCTGACTGCTGAAGCCGCATTCAAATGCTTGATGTGAAGCCACATCATCAAATTTGGCGGCATGACACGTATTTTGTTAAAAACTGTTCAGCTAACTAAAGAATTTATATGTACCTTGTTCGGTCAGCAATTAGCGCTTTTTATGCATTGTAAGGTTTGTTTATATCTATAGTGTATATTGCAGATAATCAGGCCATAGAAATATTGATCTGCTTTAATAAGGACTGGAACAGCCACACTCACGCACACATCTTTTAAGAATTTGGCACCGTTGTAGTGTTGTACATAGAATATTGTTGAATAGAATATTTCTATATATTTTGGTGTATTATTTTGGCTCTGTGGTTACATATGAAAGCTTGGCCAAAGTGTACTAACACACACCCACACAGAACTTTCACTTACACTGATACAGCACCGATCATAAGGGTGTAGGCATAGTTAGCCACTAAAGAGTACGCTCACGAAAAACAAAATGGTGACGACACAGGCGGCTTTGAATGAAAGAAGGCAGACCTAACAGCTCTTGTCTGTTTCATGTGCTTTGTTTGTGCAGGTTTCAGCCTTACGAATGTAAACACACTGATCCAACTAATAAGCCCTTCATGCACGTATTTCCGTTCGCGACTGCTGCAATAAGTCGTGAATTTTTTTTAAATTTTTACATATTTATTGTCTAGCAGTTAAGAGCTTATTGAAAATCTATTTAACTTACTTCTGATACATTGTCTGTTGCGTGGCTATTTTTATGAATTAAAAAACTCTACTGCGAAAAAGCTGCTTATGCATGCACTCGAAGAAGAATAAAATTAACTTGTCTTTTTGATTTTTAAGAGTAGTCAGCCTTACTCGAGGCCTAAATTAATCATTTTGTTGACCAATAAGCAGCCTGTGAAAGACAGCATAAAATTTTTCAGTATACTAAACTTATGTAACTCGAGAACAAATTTAGAGATGAGCTTCCTCAAACACACAGTGCTGTGCTTTCAGCAGCAGTTGTTATTGTATAAGTGCTGTTGATCCTTTCAGATTGGGGCTTGCTCGATACTTTACGGTAGTTTTACGCATTGGATTGTACATCTGTGATGTGTTCATGTCTACAAAAGGATCCTTCAAAGTAACTGATGAATATTGCTATTGTTCTGTCTGAACAGGTTTATATAATTTTTTGCGTCACCCATTGTAGTGGCCGATTGGTTAGGGTATTCTAGCTAAGCAAGAAATTTTGGTATACACGCTGAAATTTGAGCGTCCCGGTATGTTTCAAACTTTTTGGTGGGTGCATGATAGAAGAGAGAAGCACTTTTTTACCACCGCGTACATTTGCTAAGGTTTTCGATGAACCATGGTGCAGACTCAAAGATGTCACTTGCATTCGTACACTAATATGCACAGATGCTTGTAAACGTGTAAGTGAATAGTTGTAAAGCTAAAGTGGGGAAGCTAGAGCTTTCTATTATATGGTACATCATAATGAGGTTCTGGTTGTTCCGAGTGCTTTTAAATGCTTAGTCGAATGTTGTGTATGTCTTAATTTCAGAATGCTGAAAGGTTAGCACACTACATCTTTTACGATGGACTGGGTGCTGACGAGGCAGTGCACTCTTCATCACTCTCTGAAAGCAGCTCTTCCGGGCTCACGACCTCACTCAAAGAGTTGCAGGAATAGTAGAAGCTACTTAAAGGGTGCACCAAATATCTTGTACATTTTAGGAACGTTCCTCTGATGGGAACGGCTTCATCTCAAACTATGTGACCTATATCTCTTTTTCTCAATATGAGTATCAGTTTGCCATAAGATTAACAGCAGCGTGTGTAGAAAACTATGTACAGATTCATAATGTTAACAGAATTGTATGCTAAAGTGAAGACAGCCTAAATATCTAACCTAAAAGGTTAATTAACTAATGGGTCATTCCACGCCAAACATCCCAGCTATTTTAACGACCATCTCAAATGTATTTGAAAAAAATTGGGCTGATTTACTGCATTGAAAACAGTGAAACAGTAGGATGTTTCCAAGTGAAAAAAATTTTGGTCACGCAGTTGCGTTCTGAATTTACCGGAATTTCGTTTCAAGGTTGTTTGTAGAAATTATTTTAAAAGTGCTGCTTTTTGTTTCTTTACCAAACTTTGTGTACATGTAGGGTGAATGTTCTCGTGTAAAGTGTTTGAAGCTCAGTAATATTAGTGTGATTTCACTGGCACATGCACCTCTAAGACTTTAACAAAGTGCTTCATGGGGCTGGTTGGTGCTGCAGGGTAGACGAAGAAAGTGCTTAAAGTGCAAACGACAAGAGGGGATACAAGATACGAGAACAGAGCGCTGAACTAACAACCAAAGTTAATTGCAAACCAACTACATTATATATAAAACATAATCTACGCATAACCACACAACATAAGCTGAATTGCACATACATGCGCCAATGGCGTACCTTATCAAGAACCAGTCATATCAGTTGACCCCAGATAACGAATTTCACTGCCGTGAAGAAAAGTTGAGGGCACGCTAACACAGGAAGCATGGAGTTTTTGAATGTGGAAGGCTTCACCGGAGTCCTTTAGTAAAGCATTTAAGGACTCTGGCTTCACTAATCTCGTGATCGCGCCAATTTTTATATCACCCTATAATCAAACACTTGTCAAGAATGGGCTGACAACGAGTCTTATCACAATGGTCCACAAGTGGCCGAGATGGGAGCCTTTTAAAGAGTTAGCGAGCTCTCTCATTCGATCATTCATGTATCACCCTGTTTGGCCAGTGTAACTGAGCCCACAAGTAAATAAAATATTGTAGAGAATCGCTAAAACACAATCAACATGGCACGTAGCGTGTTTCTTAGTGCATGCTTCTTTCTTAAGTCCTTCACTTTTGACCCTGCGACATAGCCCAGCGAGCTTGTCACGTGCGCAGAACACATCTCTTACTTCTGCTTTGCCAGTGACCCTCTTTAGCCTATGCGAAACTGCACGTACGTAGGGAACAACAGCCTTGCTAGAATGAGGCTTGTTGAGTTAGCTGTTTCTTTGTATTTTATCAGGCACCATAAGAGACGTGAAGAGAGTCTCGGAAATGGAAATTAGCAGGGGATTAGAAAAACCTGCTTGTTGAAAGCGGTGAACTTGGAGCGATAAACTTCATTCTATCTTGTGATGAAAAGAGCGAGTTAGAGCTGCCTTTAGGCAGTAAAAAGCGATCCTTCACTTAACTAGCTTAACATAGGCAGATAGAAAAAAAATAAGGGTCTCTCTTGAGCGTGGTTCGTACCTTCAATATACATGGTCAACCAGAAAAAGCACTTCTAAGTCTAGACATCGTAGCTTATCGTCAGAAATAAACTCTGACGTTTTTTCAGTTGCTTCATTTCACGCCGAAAAACGTCAAATATCTCACCGATGTAGGATTGTGCATTGGCTCATGTTTGGCTTTATTTCTTAGGGACCTTTTACACACGCGGTATGAAAGAAGTCTCTTGGCTAACCTCAATCAGACTAGTACAGTTAAAGTGTTGCGCTATGTTGATGACTTTTTGGTGTTTTACCATATCGATCAATCTGACGCTCGGTGAACCACCGGTGAAATGAAGCAACTAGAATTCAACTAGAACTGCATTCAGTTACATTTTTTGTTTCAAGGAAAAAAATATTTTTTAAACTTTCCCATTGATGGCAAGAGAGAATTTCAAGGCGGCTGCTGTCGCATGATCAAATGGGAAGTTAGGGCCCAGTGGGAAAATTCAAAAATATTTTCTTCCTTAAAACAAAAAATTGTGATGATGAGATTTTCCATGTAAAAAGAACTGTTTATTTGCAGTCAATTTATGTATAAAGGTAATTTTTAGTCGGACATCCACATGGTGTGAATCCCATCTCAGTAGGGACAAAAATTATAATTTTGCGAAATTTATGACTTCTTCTCGTAAAGTTTACCAGCTTGAGAGGTATCGAATATTTTTTTTCTCAAAATATACCTTCTCTGCAATAAGTATTTACTACTCAGATATTAATACAAAGAGCAGTAATGCAGTAGAAAAATTGCAAGCATAACACGGTTTGGAAAAACTGTTAGAGGCATATTTGCCAGAAAAATGGCACTAATATTACTGAGCTCCACACACCTTACACAACAGCCTTTACTCAACATGTAGACAAAGTTCCGTATAGAAGAAAAACACCACCAGGTGGCGCCATTTTGTTTGACTGGCTGCATACAGTGCTCCACTTTCACGTGTTGTTGGTTCTTTACCGGGCCCCGCCCGTGTCTGGACAAGCTCACTATTTCTTCTGGAAGACTTACGGGACACGCCGACACCACCCGGGCAGTGGTCCGACCCCAGGCTGGCCCTCCAGGCGCCTTCAAGTGTATGAAGTGGCGCGGCGCCGCGCTAACCCTAACGCACCGCGCCTGCACCACCGCGACGCAGCGTCCCGCCCATCACTCGAAACCAACGACAACTGACGCCCTGTCGGTAAGCGTAGCCTCTTCCGGTCATGCCACTGATACAGCCGTACCTCCGCTGTCAACATCTGGCAATAATCACCAGCCCCGCGCCGACAACAATACAGCAACAGGCAGCGTTCCTTAACAGCGCCCACGGTCCAGAAACGTGCAAGGCTGGTAGTGTCTCTGCTACTTCCAGCTTGATAGCCACGCAAACGCCGGAGCCCGAAAGACGTAATGCAGCGTTGGCGTTGCAATCAACCACGCCTGCTGCTCTTCCCACCGTATCTGTGACTGGCCTATCCATTGAAAATTCCAAGTCTGTTGACAAGCGCGTTTCGACGAGCACCGTTCCTTCCATCGCCAAAATTTTGCCTTCCATCACTTCAGCTGACAAATCATCGACGGAAATGGACTTCACGGCGTCGCAGGCCAACGTAGACAATACGCCATCCCCTGAAGGCAGCTGGAACACCGTTAGTGCTAATCGAAAGCCTGCCTCGATCACCCACCCCCGCTCCGAGCTCTTCACCATCGGAATCAAGCTTCCGCCCGGAACACTCACGCCGAAACTGCCTCTGTATGACCTGCTTTCTACCATTATAGCCGCCGCAAATCACGCTCCCAAGACCAGTGCGAAGGTCACCCTTCAGCCCAAATCTGCTCAGAGCCTTGTATTGCTCAAAACGCAATCGCCCCTCACTGCCCACCTCCTACTGTCTCTTACAAGTCGGGAACTTAATGGTAAGCCGATCACCATGCCCGCAGTCCTCCAATATCATGTCTCGGCGTCATACACAACGTCGGTGGTCACTTCACACCATCGCAGCTCTTGCATGACCTCGAATTCTTTACTTCAGACATACTCTCTGCACGTATGATGGGCTCCACTGAATCCGTCCTCATAACATTTGCTGAAACCGTCATCCCTCACTTTCTGTATTTTAAATTCGTGTCTTTCCGATGCCGTCCACATAAACCTTCATACACTCAAACCAGGTCATCTTCTATACTGCCTCGCAAAACAACGCCATCTCTCCCTTCTTAATACTCTTGGCACCCCTACTCGAGTGGACACTGTTTTACAGCGCTCCATTACACCCGATCTCACTTTCTCTCGGGATTCCCTTCCTTTTCACTGCCAGGTGCCCGCTAAAAATTTTTTCAGTGAACACTTTCTCATACACATCACCATCCCTCTTTTCAACAACAGGGGGAAACAACGAGTCGCTCACACTGATTGGGAAGCATTCCGTTATAACATTTTGTCTGACTCCTTAAAACTTGCGACGACTGGACGTCGCGGATCTCCGCAGCAATGACATCCTGTAGTCGCCACGCTCGTTTTCAACTCCCCATTCCTGACCCTGATCCTATCTTCCTCCGTTTATGGGGACGTAATCAACGTTTGAAATGCTCCCTCCGCTCACAGCCACACAACGTCCAACCTTCCTCCCATATTGATGCTCTGCGGGCTGAAATTGTAGCTTACGGCACTTCCCTCGAGCACTCTTGTTAAAACACGCTGTGTAACGGCCTTGACCCTGCAATGCACTCGCGCTCTACATGGTATATGTTGAGGTCTCTCTTAGGTACCAAGCCTGCCGTTGCCCCCCCCCTACCTGAAGCTCTCACTCAAGGGACTCCATCTGATGTTTTTGACAATTTAAAATCTCTGTTCCCCCCCCTAACACCTTCCTACCCAGATTACTGTGGCGAAGCTAACCCAGACCTGGACCGCCGATTCACGCTCAGGAAGCTGGAAGCTGCCTTATCCACTTAATCTACCCGCTCGGCTCCCTTTGAGGATGAGATAACGTATACTACACTCCCTAATCTCCCCGACAACGCGAAGGAATTTCTCTTACACACATTCAATGAAGCATGGAGTAGCGGCTGTCTTCCAAGCTCTTGGACATTCTCTCTAATTTGCATAATTCCGAAGCCGGGCGAGCCTCCGTCTCGCTCTAACATTCGCCCTATCTCTTTGATGTCATGCGTTGGCAAGACTCTTGAGCGAATGGCCTTGACCAGACTTTCCGATTTTATAGAGGCGAAACAGTTTTTTGCTCCTTCTCTTATTTGCTTCTGATGCCACGTATGTGCGCAGGACATGTTCCTTGTTCTTCAGCAAACTTTTCCATCTCCTTCATTAGTGAGATCCATGCTCTTGTAACCGTCGATTTGCGGAAGGCATTCGATGGCGTGAGTCATGACCACATACCCACTAAGCTCTCCTCTCTGTCATGTGACTCCTGCATGTATTCTTTCTTCCTCCTTTCTTTCCAATCGAGTTGTTCGCTTAAGAGTTGATACTCATTCGTCTAGCTCACACTCCCTCACCCGCGGCACTCCTCAAGGTGCCATACTATCTCCTACTCTATTTAATATGGCTATGCCCCCCTTGCCTCCCAACTGTACCAAATACCTAACCTCCACCATATTTTTTATACAGACGACATCACTCTCTGGTGTACGTCTGGGTGTCTCGGCCACGTGCAGGATACTTTGCAACGTGGTCTGGAACTTATCGCTTCCTCTCTGGCTACTGCTGGCCTGTCTCCTGCACCGGAGAAATGTGAACTACTTCTGCTAAACAGGTCTGCGTACTAGCGCTCCACAACACCCTTAACTTCCTACATCTTTCTAGCTTTCTCATCCCCTTTGTTCAGCAATGCAAGGATCTTAGCTTCCCTTTGCACGCAACAAAAAACGCGCAGGCCCTACATCACACTGTGAGGACTTGCCACTCGGTGACTCACCCTCTAAGACGCGTTTTCACTCGGAAGTCGCGGCTCCACGAGGCTCATGCGTGCGAAGTTGCACAAGCGCTCGCCCTCAACAAGTTCTTCTACTTTGTACCCTACGTTCAATTCATCCAAACGCAACTCAACACACTCGAAAGAGCTCTATTAGGCCTCTACAAGGCAGCTATAAACCTCCCTGTCACTACCTTTACTACTAAGCACTTTCCCGCAGTCCTCTTCCATCCATTGGGTTCTCTTATTTCTCTGCACCACAACTCTCAGATTACCTGTCTTTCTCTCACTCGTCAAGGCCAATGGCTATTGGCCCAAGCCGGTATCAATCATATTCACGTTTCAGTTCCCACCTTGCCTTCTGCCGCTAGCACCGCTGCTTCTAACCTTCGCACGCTTCCCCTCTCATTCAATATGCCACCCGTTCTTCACGCCGGCCAGCGTCACGTGGCAGCACAACATCATTCTCCTTCTCTCTCTACACAGGGAGTTGCCTACACGGATGCCTCATACATGGCTCCTCGGGGCTCATGTGGCTACGTTATCTACCATCCACACCTTTCGGCACCTGACAAGCACACCAGCGGGCCATACTTGCACCCGCCAAATGTACTTTCGCTAGAGGTCTTTTCCATGGTCCATGTCATGGAGTCATTTTTATCCCTACCTTCTCTCCCCGAGTACACACTTTACTCTCACTCTCACGCGGCCATCCGTCACATACAGAACAACACGTTGCCCCTGCTCTTCACCAGGAGGTCGAGCGAGCGGCCTCTGCTCTTCAACCCTCCACTGTCTTAATCCGCTGTAATCCTGGGCATTCAGGTATTAACGGTAATGAGCTAGCTCATCAGCTTGCTCGTGATATATTGCACCGGGCAACGTTCATTCTCTGGCCCACACCTTCGGAAAACACTGAGAGCTCCGCGAATAACGATGGACCGATCTCCTTGCGTCACACTATCAAGGAGGTATATCTCCCGCTCTGGCTCGACAAGCGTCTTTACCTTTCCCCTCATCCATCACTCACTGCGCTCGAGGCTCCAACCCTACGGCACATCCCAATGAATTGCCTGATAACTCCCTCTTGCTATTTCTTTTGTATATATAGGTCTAATTCCTGCAGTCCTAATTGCCCCTCCCCATATGCCGACCTGTCACACTGCCTGTTTTACTGCCCAACTGCTCAGCAATCCAGCTATTACTCTCCCCCATCCCTTTCCATCACTTCTTGGCTCGACTGAATTGGTGCCAAAGCGGAAGAACAGCGTCGACTGGTCGCACAGACGGTCTAAATGCTCGGCCTGTAAATTGTGGATGAATAAAAGTGTAGAACTATTACTAGAATAAAATGTACTGTAAGATGGCGTCCAGTACTCTCAAGACTCTTCTTTATTGTCTCGAGTATGTGCCCCACAACCTAAACTGGAGTGGTGATGATGAGTATGTACAGATGAAAAGATGGAACGAGTAATGATGCTCAAACTTATTTTCCCCGCGCACTTGATCGGCCGACCTGGCCGAGACTTAGGCGGGAAAGCTACGGCGAACAAAAGGTTTAAGGCGTGAAACGTGAACTTTCTCGGATGCACGGTAACGACGGTACGAGGAACGCTCGACGAGAGTGACAAAGTAATTGACAGGAGATGTTCGTTCACTAACAATGTAAGGTCCAAGAAAGCGTGACTGAAACTTTTCACACAATCCGGGTGTACGAACAGGCGTCCAAAATAGTACTTAGTCTCCAGGACGGAAGGCGACATCTCGACGAAAGCTGTCATATCGTTGCTTGACGTCTAGTTGACTGGCCTCCGTGTTGAGTTGAGCACGTTGCCGTGCGTCAGCAAGCCTGGAGACGAAATTTCCTGGCGTAGTCATGGACGTTTTTGTCGTTACATTGAAGAAAGAGGCGTCAATAGTGATTGTCGGCGCACGACCATAGACGAGAAAGAAAGGTGAATACCCGGTGGTTCGTTGAACAGCGGTGTTGTGTGCAAACGTTACGAACGGCAAGATTTTGTCCCAGTTATTGTGGTTCGGTCCGATGTACATGGATATCATGTCGATTAGAGTCCGGTGGACCCGTTCTGTCAGGCCATTTGTCTGCGGGTGGTAAGCGGATGTGGTCTTATGAACTGTGCCACAAGTTTTTAGAATTTCGTCAAGATTTGTCGACATGAAGGCCTTGCCCCGGTCACTCAACAACGTGCGAGGTGCACCACGACGCAACACAATGGCTTCTAAAAAGAAGGCGGCAACGTCTGAGGCGGAGCTAGTGCGTAGAGGAGTGGTCTCCGCGTATCGTGTGAGGTGGTCGACGGCTGTGACGATCCAGCGGTGGCCCGCTGGCGTTACGGGAAGTGGTCCGACGAGGTCTATTCCGACAACGACAAAAGGTGTATCGGGACATGGAATGGGTTGTAATAATCCAGCAGGAGCAGAAGTTGGTCGTTTCCGGCGTTGATACAGTGCACAAGAAGCGACATAATTAGCCACAAAGGTAGAAAGACCAGGCCAGAATAAACGGCTCCTAACGCGGTTGTAGGTCTTCTGAAATCCCAAGTGTTCAGCTGATGGATCGTCGTGGAGTGCTTCGAAAACTTGTTTTCGAAGTGACCGGGGAAGTACTAGCACCTACCGATGCCCATTCGCATTGTAAGTATAGCGCTGCAGGACATTGTTGTCTAGCTTGGACTGCCGTAGCTGACGACGTAGTCTGGCATTAGGTGGAGAAGGTGAGTCATTCAAGTACCCGATGATGCGCTTACAGTATGGGTCGTCACGTTGGCACGCGGCAAACTGAGCGCTGCTGTTTAAAGATAGTGGCCCAGCAACTGCCAGGGGTGATAACGTGAGTGCAGCGGAAGCCGCTTGATCACCTGAGAGGCATCTAGGATGCGTGGTTGTAGATTAAAGTGGCAAAGGGCAGCGAGAGAGAGCGTCAGCATCCTGATGCTGTTTGCCAGACCTGTACACAACGTCAAAAGTGTACTCTTGCAAACGGAGTATCCAGCGACCGAGTCGCCCAGACAAATTCTTCAGCGAGGACAACCAGCATAGGGCATGGTGGTCGGTAATGACAGTGACGTGGCGTCCATACAGATAAGGTCGAAACTTCTGGATGGCCCAAACGACAGCAAGACATTCCTGCTCTGTTATAGAGTAGTTCTGCTCTGCAGGTGTTAGTGCGCGGATTGCATACGCAACTACTCGCTCACGTAAAGTGTCGTCACGCTGGAGAAGGACGGCACCGATTCCGTGGCCGCTGGCATCTGTGTGAAGGAAAGTGGGTGCGCTCTCATCGAAGTGACGGAGGACGGGGTCTGATGTCAAAGCACGTTTAAGGGCTTGGAAAGCACACTCTCACTCGTCAGTCCAAGTGAAAGCTGTTCCTGACGTCAGAAGCTTGTGTAACGGCCCCGCGATGGCAGCAAAGTGACTGATAAAGCGGCGGAAGTAAGACGCAAGGCCTACGAAACTTCGCAATTGTTTTTCGTTGCCCGGACGTGGAAAATTATTTACGGCAGCAACCTTGTCGGGGTTGGGTCGAACGCCATCTTTGCTGACAAGGTGACCCAATACTTTGATGCTCCTGCTGGTGAAGTGGCACTTCTTTGTATTGAGCTGAAGCCCAGTGTTCGAAACGCACGTAAGAACTTCGTCCAAACGCTCAAGGTGCTCAGAAAAAGTAGAAGAATAAATTACGATGTCGTCCAAATCGCATAAGCAGGTTTTCCTTTTTAGACCACGTAAGACAGTATCTATCATGCGCTGGAATGTTGCTGGAGTGTTGCATAAGCCAAAAGGCATGACGTTGAACTCGTAAAGCCCATCAGGCGTTGCGAACGCTGTTTTCTCCTTGTCTGCTTCGCACATAGGTATTTGCCAATACCCGGATCGAAGGTCAAGGCTGGAGAAATATTCTGCGCCTTGTAAGGAGTCCATGGCATCATCTACGCGTGGCAACGGATATACATCTTTTTTGTTATCTTATTTAGCGCTCTGTAATCAACACAAAAGCGGACAGAGCCATCCTTTTTCCGGACCAACACCACAGCAGACGACCAAGAGCTGGATGAAGGTCGAATAATGTCCCGTTTGAGCATGTCGGCGACGTTTTCCTCAATCATTTGCCGTTCCGCCGAAGACAGACGGTATGGGCGGCGGCGCACAATAGAGCTGCCTTCGGTTTCGATGCTGTGCTCTGCAACAGATGTGCAGCCCAAAACTTTGGAATATACGTCGAACGAAAAGCTGTGCTTTTGGAGAAGGTCTAAGAGGTCTCTCTTTTGCTCAGCAGTGAGGTGAGGACTTATGGTAGCATTTAAAGCAGCAGTGGTTGCCTTGGTATCGGCTGTAGCAGACGAAAGCGGTGATTATGCTTGAAGAGGAACCAGTGAAAAAGGCTCGCTCTCAGCGAAGCAGCTCACAGCAGTGCCCTGGGGCAGCATCACTGGCGATGAAGTTGGGTTCAAGGCGGTGACCAATGCCTTACCGTCGTTAAACCACACAAGGCCGGGTGCAATGGTAAGCCCCGCAGGTTTGGAGCGAACTGATGGAGCAATGAACACGTCACCGTTAACTATAGTATCCGAAGCGATCGTGAGAATTCGTTCATCTTCTGGCGAAATGAAACAATCCGCGGCAGCAACGAAACGGAAGCTGTATGTATCGACATCAGGTGAACTCTCAGTAGGTGACATATGAATTACTCGCGGACGACACGATATGAAAGCTGATGCCGAAGAAAGGAAGTCCCATCCTAAAATGACTGTGTGAGTGCACAAAAGAAGTACAAGAAACTGAATGTGGTGAAGGATGCCATCTATGAAAACGCGGACTGTACAAATACTTGAAGGCTGAATAGGGACTCCATCTGCGCAACGAAGGTGAGGGCCATCGTAAGGCGTCCTAACTTTTTTTCAACCAGGCACAAAAGTCTGCACGAATTACGGAAAGTGATGCGCCTGTGTCTACTAGTGCCTCTGTCTGTATACCTTCAACATATACCATTAAAGCATTTGATGGGCGGTCTGGAGGAGTTTGACGCAGTTCGAAACATGCAGCTTTCCCCCCCGAAGCTGCACTGTTTAGTTTTCCAGTTGGCGGTCGGGTATCGAAGTAGAAGGTCGAAGGGGAGAGGAGGAACGCCGCATCGGTGAAGGTGAGCGACGACGGGAGAAACGGGAACTGCCAACTGAGGCAAAGTTCTGCGGAGACGGCGACCGGCGTGTGCTGTTTTGATACCGTCGGCAATAGGGTGGTCCAGTTGGGTAGAAGTCGTCCCGTTCATAGTCACCATAGCTTCGTCTTTCGTCTTGTTGACGGCGTCGGCAATACCTTGAAATATGACCACGGATGCCGCAATAAAAGCAAGTCGGTCGTGTAGTGCGCCAGGTGTTGTAAGGCCTGGAAGATGCTCGCGGTGCGAGCGAGTTGAGCGAGCCATGCACATCGGGCACTGGTAGCTGCATTGAGCTGTGCTGGGGTGCAGGTGTCCTAGCAGCAACATGAGCATAAGTTGGCGTGGCCATAGGATAAGAACTCGAAACAGGTGTGACAGTCATGGAGGCCAGGCTTTGGTGGGGCGCAGACGTTGTTGCAGCACCGTGAGCATAACTTGGCATGGGCACGGGATCTGAGCACGGAACTGGTGTGCCTGCGATCAAGGCCAGTTCCTCCCTCACGACGTCGCGTAAACTAGTAGCAGGTGGCGTCGTTCGAATATCAAGGTGACGAGGTGAAGCCTGTGCATGAAGTTCCTCGCGGATGATAGAGCGGATCAATGAACGCAGCTCTGTGGTGTCGTGACTCGAGCTGAGATCAGGCATATCAGGTTGCACCCGAGTGGTTTGAAGCTCCTCGAGGCGCTGACAGGTAGCTACAACATCGGCGACGGTCTGGGGATTCTGCACCACAAGCGCATTAAAAGCGACCGTCGCACTGCCTTTCAGCAGGTGGCGCATGCGGCCGTTTTCCGCCATATGGTTATCGATGCGGCGGCCAAGGGCGAGAATATCTTCAATGTAAGAAGTGGAAGACTCGCCGGGGCGTTGAAAACGTGCACCAAGCTTTTTCTTGGCAATATCCGAGCGCACTGACGGGTTGGCGAAAATCTGGTGGAGCTGGCGCATAAAGGTGGGCCTTGTCAAAAAATTGGTAGCTTGGTTTAAAAACCACGTTTTTGCGACGCCGCTCAAGTAGAAAGCAATGTGGATGAGTTTCGCAGGCTCATCCCAGTTGTTGATGGCACTCACGCGGTCATACTCCTCGAGCCAGTCTTCCACGTCCTCACCCGGAAGCCCTGCGAACAGCGGAGGATCCTTTTGAGGGTTGCTGACCAGGTGAGAAGGGTTTCTTGGCAGTGGGAGTGGTGGCGCATCTACTGCACTGGGCTGGTCGGCTTGCGACATCACCGAACCCAAGTCGTTTAAGCGGCAGCCTGAACGGAGCTCCAGGGATATGTTCTAGAAGACGCTGGGGTTGTGCAAGAGCGCGAGAGGACGCGGGAATCAGGCAGCACTCTCCACCACTTGTAAGATGGCCCTCAGTACCCTCAAGACTCTTCTTTATTGTCTCGAGTATGTGCCCCACAACCTAAACTGGAGTGGTGATAATGAGTATGTACAGATGAAAAGATGGAACGAGTAATGATGCTCACCGTACTTTTAAAATACTTTTTTCTCAAACAACACCCAAATGACATTCCGGGAAGTTCCGAAGGCAACCACGCGACCAAACATTTTTTCTCTCTGAAATATTCTATTGTTTCACTGCTTTCAATTGAGTTATTCAGCACAACATTTTTCAAATACATTTGGGATGGTCACCAAAATGGCTTACACTTTGGCATTGAAAGACGAGTATAGTATGTCATGAACACAGCAGAAGGTAGTCGGTTTATTAAGCCCTCTATTTAGCAACAAATATATCGAAAGTGCCTCTGCTCGGGTGCTGTTTCACGCTGCTTTTTTTCGCAGTTCTGAGCCGGCTGCACGTCCTATAGTTGTTTACATAAGCAGCAGCGGCATTCATACCTGGAAGAACTCGCTGACGGGATGGTTAGTGCATGTCGTAATTAAATATTAGTCACGTCTCCCCCGAAATGATGACCACACAAACGAAGAAAACACATGAACGGGATTATGCTCATTCGCAACTGTTTCTGCCTTTAGGAAACAGGCTGATGTAAACCCACGTTTCGTCAACGCGTGTGCAACGTACTCGGGCCGTCCTTTACCCAATCATGCTATAAGGCACATGATCGCCAGATACCGTGCTTCCGACTCATGCAGGATGAGTGAAGAAACGGGGTATCATGAAATTGATACCCTGTTTCTTTTGTGTGAGGCCTCCGAAATTTCTCTTGGTATGAATCCACATGAAGTGACATGCACGCTTGAATGGGCACCGTCGTTATTCTTTACCGTAAGAGCGTGTGCCCTCGATCGATCATTTACGCAGCGCCCCGTCGTCTGGCTAACATGTCTTTTTACGCACGATAAGGGTATTTTGTAAAACACTTCAGTGGCACACTTCGTGAACGGCCACGCATGCTTATTTTTACAACCTTTCAGCTGCTGAGCATGATTTCCAGTGATTCGCCGGCCCAACTTTCTTTGTTTACTAGAGGCGGCGAATTTCAGCAGTACTTCATGCCGACTCGCCACCTTTTTAAGGTTGTGTGTAACCTTATGAATATATTGTACAAACAGCTACTAGTGAGCACCCGTCCTGTTCATGTGTTTTCTTCATTTGTGTGGTCGTGGTTTCGTCGCGAAATTGACCATTCAATTCATGCATTCATGTATAGTTACAGCACATAATTATTGTCCGTAGCATAATATTACAGGCTATTTTCGTATTCATAATTGCTTGTTCAAGAGTACAACAGCTGCGCCAATAGTATCAATTGGATACAACTTTTTATTTTTACTGTTTCAAAATGCTCAATCAGCGTAAATATTTTCTCAGTATTGTTGATTTTATTAAGAAATATAAAATACAGTAATCACCGTAAGTTTATGCATCACCATCTAATTGATAATCTGTGCAGTTTACGTCCTGAAATCCTTTCATTAGGAGAACCCTTAGTGGAGGGCTCCGGAAAATTCGACCACCTGGGGTTCTTGTGCACCAAAATCTCAGGAAACGGGCCTTCAGCATTTTCACCTCCATCAAAAACGCAACCGAGAACCTTAGCCACTAGACCACCGTGGCGAGGCTATAATCATTCAATCTAACACAGATGCGACAACCGTGATTTTAACTTTTAACTGAGTATACGCTACCCTCATCGGTGCGTACCGGCTTAAAGCCGGTACGCACCGATGATCTCACCAGAGAAGGATTGGCCACCCTGGTGCAGTATCTGCCACCCCCTCCCGTAGGCATTCGTCAATTAACTCACGGCCCTCAGTCCCCACCAGCTGCGGAGCAACTGACCACGGCGGCGGTCAGATCTGCAAAGCAGCAGAGGGTGCTAGGAATCTCTGGATACGGACAGGCCACCATTGGAACTTGAACTTAGCAACGTTTAACGTTAGAACGTTATCTAGTGAGGGAAGTCTAGCTGTATTATTCGAGGAGCTAGAAAGCATTAAATGGGATATAATAGGGCTGAGTGAGGTTAGGAGGACAGATGAGGCCTATACTGTGCTACAGAATGGGCACGTCATTTGCTATCGGGGCTTGGCAGACAGACGAGAACTGGGAGTAGGGTTCCTAATTCACAGAAACATAGCCGGCAACATAGAGGATTACTATAGCATTAATGAAAGGGTGGTAGGCATTGTAATTAAACTGAATAAAAGATACAAAATGAAGGTAGTACAGGCTTACGCGCCTACATCCAGCCATGATGACGCTTCAGTTGAAAGCTTCTATGAAGACGTGGAATCGGCAATGAGTAAGGTGAAAACACAGTATACTATAGTAATGGGCGACTTTAATGCAAAGGTAGGGAAGAAGCAGGCTGGAGACCAGGCAGTAGGAGATTATGGCATCGGCACTAGAAACGCCAGAGGAGAGCTACTAGTAGAATTCGCAGAACGCAATAATCTGCGTATTTTGAATACCTTCTACCGAAAACGAGAAAACCGCAAGTGGACATGGAGGAGCCCTAATGGCGTAAATAAGAACGAAATAGACTTTATAATGACTGCACACCCAGGAGTCGTGCAGGATGTGGAAGTGGTTGGCAAGGTAAGATGCAGTGACCATAGAATGGTACGGGCTCGAATCCGCCTAGACTTGAAGAAGGAACGACAGAAACTGATACGCAAGAAGCAAATCAATGAGCTAGCACTGAGAGGGAAAGTACAGGAATTCAGAGTGTCACTGCAGAACAGGTACTCTGCTCTTAGCGAGGAAACCAACCTTAGCGTAGATACAATGAATGATAATCTGACGAGTATCATCACGGAGTGTGCAGTGGAAGTTGGAGGCAGGGTAGCTAGACAGGACACCGGCAAGCTTTCCCAGGAAACGAAGAACCTAATTAAGAAGCGTCAAATTATGAAAGTGTCAAGTACAACAGACAAAATAGAACTGGCAGAGCTTTCGAAGCTGATTAATGGACGTAAAGTATGCGATGTAAGAAGGTATAACATGGAGAGAATTGAGCACGCTCTGAAAAACGGAGGAAGCGTCAAAGCAGTGAAGAGGAAACTTGGGATAGGCAAAAGGCGGATGTATGCACTAAGGGACAAAGAAGGCAAATTAACTACCAATATGGATAGGATAGTTAAAATAGCGGAGGAGTTTTACAGAGATCTGTACAGTAGCCGAGACAACCACGACCTTAATACTATAAGAACTAGCAGTAACCCAGACGACACCCCACCGGTAATGATAGAAGAAGTCAGAAAAGCTTTGGAGAGCATGCACAGAGGCAAAGCTGCTGGTGAGGATCAAGTAACATCAGATCAGTGTTAGAAAAACTAGCCACTCTATTTACGAGGTGTCTCCTGACGGGAAAAGTACCAGAGTCTTGGAAGAACGCTAACATCATTTTAATACATAAGAAAGGAGATGACAAGGACTTGAAGAATTACAGGCCGATCAGCTTGCTCTCTGTAGTATACAAGCTATTTACAAAGGTAATTGCTAGCAGAGTAAAGAAAACATTAGAATTCAATCAACCAATAGAACAAGCAGGATTTAGAACAGGCTACTCAACAATTGACCACATTCATACTATCAATCAGGTAATAGAGAAATGCTCATAGTATAACCAACCACTATACATAGCCTTCATAGATTACGAGAAGGCGTTTGATTCAGTAGAAATATCAGCCGTCATGCAGACACTGCGGAATCAGGGCATAGATGAAATATATATAAACATTCTGGAAGAAATCTACAGGGGATCAACTGCTACCATAGTGCTTCATAAAAAAAGCAACAGAATACCAATAAAGAAGGGTGTAAGGCAGGGGGACACAATCTCCCCAATGCTATTCACTGCGTGCTTACAGGACGTTTTCAGAAGCCTAGAATGCGAACAGTTAGGGATAAGAGTTAATGGAGAGTACCTCAGTAACCTGCGCTTCGCCGATGACATTGCATTGCTGAGTAACTCAGGGGACGAATTGCAACTCATGATTACGGAGTTAGACAAGGAGAGCAGAAAGGTGGGTCTTAAAATTAATCTTCAGAAAACGAAAGTAATGTACAACAACCTCGGAAAGGAGCAGCGCTTTGCGATAGGTAATAGTGCACTTGAAGTTGTAAAAGACTATGTCTACTTAGGGCAGGTAATAACCGCAGAGCCTAACCACGAGATTGAAGTAACTAGAAGAATAAGAATGGGGTGGAGCACATTCGGCAGGCACTCTCAAATTATGACAAGTAGATTGCCACTGTCCCTCAAGAGGAAGGTATATAACAGCTGTATCTTGCCGGTACTTAGCTACGGAGCAGAAACCTGGAGACTCACAAAGAGGGTTCAACTTAAATTGAGGACGACGCAGCGAGCAATGGAAAGAAAAATGGTAGGTGTAACCTTAAGAGACAAGAAGAGAGCAGAGTGGATTAGGGAACAAACGGGGGTTAAGGATATCATAGCTGAAATCAAGAAGAGGAAATGGACATGGGCCGGGCATGTAGCACGTAGACAGGATAACCGCTGGTCATTAAGGGTCACCAACTGGATTCCCAGAGAAGGGAAGCGGGGTAGGGGAAGACAGAAGGTTAGGTGGGCAGATGAGATTAAGAAGTTTGCGGGTATAAATTGGCAACAGCAAGCACAGGACCAGGTTAACTGGCGGAACATGGGAGAGGCCTTTGTCCTGCAGTGGACGTAGACAGGCTGATTATGATGATGATGATGATGATGATGATGACGCTACCCTCAGGGCAAAAGAAAAGCAAAAAGTAGAGTGGTTTAAAAAGAAGTTCTACACCCCTTTCTATGACGTCCATAACGCTTTTTAAGTCGCTTTTGCCACAGTACGCTTTTGCTTTGCGGAAACGTGTTTTATGAGTTGGAAGTGGGTACTAATACTAGCGGTTACAGGACACAAAGTAATTTCTTCTCTCTATTACTCACGCATGCAGATGCCATACAATAACGAGTAGGAGTATGAGTGCTGGTCATCTTTCAGAGTGATTTATGAGGTTTTTGTGGCCTTAAGAAACGATAAAGGAAATCGTACGCCACATTTTTTTTCTTTTCGTCATCCCCTTGAGCTCTTTTATGAATCTCTCGAATTTCTGGCTTGCCTCTCAAAGAGTTTGACAAACTCGGCAAATGATACTGCGAGTTTTAGCATCGCTTGCGCTGTGCAACAGTTGAAGAGACTGCTTTTATTAAAATAGATGCGCTCTTGTGTAGTTTGATTGAATTAGCAGATGGTAAATAATTTCTGCATATGTTTTTCCTTTTGTGTGATTCAGTCTAATTTGTTGTACTACTGTAAATTTGGAGCCCCGCCGCGGTGGTCTAGTGGCTAAGGTACTCGGCTGCTGACGCGCAGGTTGTGGGATTGAATCCCGGCTGTAGCAGCTGCATTTCCATTGGAGGCGAAAACGTTGCATGCCCGTGTACTCAGATTTGGTTGCACGGTAAAAAACCCCAGGTGGTCGAAATTTCCAGAGCACTCCAAAATTTCCGACATCTATCATAACCATATGGTTGTTTCGGGACGTTAAACCCCACATATCGTTCAATACTGTAAATTTAGAATTTCAGGCTAAAATTCCTACGTTTGTTTTCCTGTAACACGCGCCAAACTTAAATTTTCTTTCTGGAAAAGCAAGATATAAAAGCATGATACTCCAAATTATTGCTCCAGATCTTATCTTGGTTGTTCTACCTTTGCTAGCTGTAAGTGGTTACACTTGCACCTGGATTTTGTGTGTCCGTTTTATGTTCTTTGATATTGCATTGTTTCCAGGTGACTTCTTATATGTAATGTGCTTCATACTTTACAACATTATATCAAGTATTCTGCATGGTTTGTATGTAGTGTCACTGTTGAGCCATTGTAATTTGCCTATTGTTTTCATTTCTGTATAATTGTTTCCCTAGAATTCGGATTGTCTGAACGCACAAGGGTTATTGTGAAACGAAAATGCCATTTTAAGACTGCTTTCACATCATATTTATTAAATACCACTAGCATTGACTGTTATGCATAAGGCATGCCACAACTCATGCAAACTGTGGCGTGTCATTGTAGCAATTGCAGTGTGCTTTCATATACTATTTCAGTATATGAGAAAGAAGGCATGCTGCATTGCACTCTTCCTGCTGTCTTCTGTATGTTTCACTGCACTTTTGTGTTGTATTGAAGCATGTTTAAATTAGTTCTTCATTTTTAAGTGCAAGTAAAGGCTCTTTCTTCTGTTGTACTTTGATACGCTTGCCTTGGTCGTTAGAGCTTCATGCCATACCATTGACATCTGATTTTCTATCTTATTTTGTAGCAAGTGGCATTCTGCTCTGCACACTTGAAAATGTTTTTCGTAAAGCTTCAATTTTTGTCTAATTTCTGTATGTGCTCTGTGTCTAATAAAATTAAGCTTGATTTTATTTAGCACTATTGGATGATTTTGTGAACGTTGTGTTATAGCTCATTTTGAGTGATGCCTTCACAATTAGCTAGGATTACATGTTATATGTGCGAGCCTTATATATATATGTGTGAGCCTTGCTTCATATATGCACCATAAAAGCAGTGCCAGGGCCTGATTTTCACACTATGACAGGAGTCACTACATTAGGACATCTGCGGCTGAAAGGGCTAGCTAAAGAGTAAGCTTTCTAGTGCTTCCATAGGGGCTTACTGGTAGGGGGTGACTCTCGAAATATATTTTTCGCCTGAGTGTTGAGGCATAGTTCTGCATAAACACCCCCACACCATTCTAGCTTTTTCAGTGAATTACATTCCTACAATACTGCTGTTGTTTAAGAGTGTTACGATGTAATAGCAAGATTACACCTTCACGCCCTTGAGACTACTTGGGTGTACATTCGCTTTTACAGCCTCACTCCCTTAAGACCACTTGGGTGTACATTTGCTTTTACACCCCAAAGAAATGTTCGTGCCCTTGGGTGGAAAAGAGAAAATACACCCATTGTATAGGTGTAGTCTGCTTGTTACATCCATATCATGGGGTGTAGGGTTGTGAGTTATAGTCACTATATTACACCTATGTGTGTGTCATTTGGTTTACAATGCAGTAGCTCCCGTCTTCATTCTAGAGAAAAACAGTTTGCTCGCTTCCTTTTTATGCGTTACTTTTTTTTAATTTCGCAGATCCTGCATGCAAAACTGTGATATGATTCTCTGTAGAAGGGGACTCAGGAAATTTGTTTACCACCAGAGGTTCGGTACACGCGCCTCATTTTAGGCACATTGGTGTTTTAGCAATTCGCCCAATCAAAATACGGTAGCCGAGGCCGCAGTTTCCACCCGCCCCCTCGCTCTAGAGTCCAATAGCGTCACAGATACTAAGTGACATTGGTGAGTTTGGTTCGTGCTTGAGCGATAATAATAACAGCATTGCTCAGTCTACAACATTTTACTAGTATTACTTATACTATATACTAATCACTGTGCTCTTTCGATCATCTGAAGTCCTTGCAGCATGCCAGGGAAGAGTCTCGTGATCATTTATCTTTCATCATTCTCCTTCCTTCAATCTTACTTTGTTTGTTTTTGTTGTCTATTTTTTTAGTTCAACAAGAAACGGGGTTTCTAGTACAACCATATGTGCCACGCTTGGTGGCACGGATGATAAAAATACATGAACACATTCACTGAAAAAACGTTTTTGCGAAATGCACCACTTCTTCACATTTTGCAGCACAAGCCGCAATTGTGACCGGTACTGTTTCATGCGAACTCCTGAAATCAACAAAGGCCTTACCTGCGTACGTTCCAGACGTTGAAACAATGGTTAGTTTACAAGCCTACTGGGAGTCCTGGGACAATACTTTCTTGTAGTTGGCAAAAAAAACAGTGACAAGATATATCATCGTTTTTATTGAACCGACGTGCGGCTTCGCGCAATGCCAATCAGCTACTTTTTTTAATAAAGAAACAACATACCAGTATCAAACTCAACAGCAAAATAACGCACTACCTTAAAATTGAAAGTAAAGAGAACGTGTTTTTCACATCGTTACACTGTTACAAGGTTCTCGGTATTTTGTTTGCCTTCACCACGCAGCATAGTAACGTCAACTGGTGAACCGGAAAACTGATGCTTCCATATCATTTTCAGCATTACTTCTTTCGCTGAAATGTGGTGTGTTATACTAATGTGCACTTTCGTAAAGTCGAAACGATTGTGGTAGGCGTAAATTCTTCCAAGCATTTGCCAGGCTATCCATCTTGTACATGGAAAATTTTATAGCAGTGGCATTTACAGGGCCACATGACGTATTCACGTGTTTGAGACCACCACACTTTTTGTGTGCGATAAAATTCGTACTTTGCCACTGAAACAGCCGTTTGAGGAACAGCCAATGGTAGAAGATAGGCTGTGAATTCCCAATGCGTGCAAAACAGACTACTTTTACCTCTATCTTTCCACACCCACATTCAACTATTTCGAACAGTATTGAAATAAGTACACTAGCTTTCAAAACGTACCAAAAATATTATGTTAAAAGAGCCGTTCGTCTCAAGAGTTGGAGTTTGAGTGTTGCAGGGTCAACCTAATGACCGGCAAAGAAATGCTCTGGCACACTCTCATGCTGCAGGAGTTTCAATTATGCGCGACTCACCCTAAAGAACTGTTGACTATGGCAATGCGTTCCTTCAAAGGATGTCATTTGTTGCTACTTGACAAGTGTCGCAGCACACGCATTATAATGCCGGTAGCGTGGACAATAAAACGTGCAGTATTTCTGTCGCTATACTTTTTCTTTGTTCAAGCGCATGCCACAAATTCCACTTGCCTGCTTCGTTACACACGAAGCAGTGTGCATGTGGCGGGACGCTTTTGCAAGTTGACCAGTTTGCGTGAACCGCCAGTGGTAGAGTTCCATACGTTTACTACATTCACACATGCACGAAACACTGTTGTATTGCGTGGTCCACTGAAGCTTTTCATGGGGTGTCGAAAAAGTAGCTGAGGGGCAGTGCGTCTGCGATGACGGCAAAAAAAAAACAAATGCGCCAAATCACACTCTCCGTCCTAAAGTTCTGTATAAGAGTTGTTGGCCACACTACTGACCACTGTTCTGATAACAGTTGATGACACGAGGTCCTTTGCATGCATCCACGTCGCCTTCACACAAGGAGTCTCCGCCAACCCGGGCGAAGGATAACAAGATACAAGTGCCCCGAAGAGGAAGGCGCTTGTCATGAGGAGAGATGTGCGTACAAAACGCGCCGGGGGTTGGGGTGGGGGGATGCCATTACGTGGGCTTGCTTGGAGGCTGTCACCGAAGAGCGGCTTTCCTCCTGGCGACACAGTGACGCCCAGCGACACGTACTGGAGGAACAGGTAAAGGAGGGTAACGAAGTAAAATGGCGTCAATGCGTTCGCTAGCACTTGGGCTTGCATCGGCAGCGCACGATGGTCATGACGTCCTTGTGGCGCGTCACCCAGTCTCCATCTTCAAAGCAGTGGAATGGCAGCGTGGTGGTCGTCGTGAGCACCGGGAAACAGCACCGGCGTCCCGGGCAGCTGCCGCAGTACTTGGGCGTTTGCGGCGAGACCAAGGTGCAGTTGGCGCCGTCTGTCAGTGGCGCGGCGCACGAGGCCCGGATGGTGGCACGGCATAAGTGGTTTCTCTGCTCGCATCATGGCCGGCCGATTTCGCAGTAGGGATTGCACAAGAGAAAGCGGAGGGAGGCAGAAGAAAAAAGAAAGCCAGCGAGATGTTATGCGATTGAAAAACGAACGAAAACAATAAGGGCGACATGCTGTGTTAGGAGCGTAACAAGCAGCCTAGAGCTATTCTACGAGTTCTCATACAGACATCAAAGGCAAAGTAACCCTGTCACGTCTGACTTTTTTTGATGACTTACTTTCGGGAAGCTGCAGCTCTAATGCAGTTTCTGTTGTTGTCCTTGTTTCACAACGTACAATTATTGTTAGACCAGAATGGTACTTACAGTGACAACAGGGTTTTTCGGGTCTTTAAACCCACCATGGCAGCTTGACACGTAGGTTCACTCATTGCTAAAGGTGCTTGAATACAATTTTACAGGTAATCATTGAATGGTTTCATTACAAGAGTTTATTTCTTCACGAACCGACTGCTGCAAGAATTTGTAGAATCCAACCAAATACGAACGAAGCTACAGGAATATGTCGCACACTTTAGGTGACCTGTCTCTCCTTTCATTTTACTCATCGCTCTAGCTGGAAAGAAGAGATGAGGGCTGGGTTGAGAAAGAGGCAACAAGATTGATCTCTTCGCCAGCATGCATCATAGTCTTGTGCACATGTTCCTGTCTATCTCTTTTTTTCTCTCCAAACGCGCGGTTTACTTACACTGGGATTGCGGGCACGTGTAGGCATCCCGCGGTGACCGGGGTAACTATGCCTTTCCCGACGAATAAGGCAATGACAGTGGACGGTGGGTTTATGGTGCTGTAATTTGGATATATAGATTAATTTTTCGGGAGTAGAGCTAGTGAATTTAAGCTGATTTTAAGAAATAATTGTGCATTTCACATGCTGCGCAATGATGTTTGGCTCGCGTTTTCTCAATAGTCTTGACTGCCGACCGGCGGCGCTCTCTGACCAAGATGAAAAAGTGCTGCAGGGCCCTATTGAAGTGAACTCCGGCAATATTGCGGTATCTGCCGATTTCAATAAAACTTTCAACACATGATTTTTTTTTCGGCAACCCTAATGATGTGGGCTAAACTCTTCAACCGTAAGTCATTTAGTTATTTAGAAAGCGAGTAAAAAACAGAGAAGCCGATTCTGTCACGCTTGTAACGTGGCCCACCATGTCTATGTGACGTAAAGCCTACTCTTTTTCAACATCGCCTCGTTCAGCAGACGGGTGCAGCGCACGCCTTCGTTAACGACACGACTGTGACGCGAGCACGTTTTTTTCCGGTTTTGTTTGCTGCATAGCGAGTTATTCGTCTTTCACATCGAGTCTTCGAGTAAGCATGCACAACTTTGAGTCACGAGGAGTTACAAGTGGGACTTGTCATTTACTCTACATGCCAGTGCCTCGAAATCGAAAGACGATACTTCAGTGCTCTGATCCTAAGTGCAATCATAGCTGAACTCGTCACATGTAACTTCAGACGGCCTAGTACAGCTTGAGTCTACGTCAGATGACATTGTTGGCTTCCATTTCGCACAATCTAGAAGCATATGTGCTATATATACACCCTGGCCAACCGTGGAGGCGTGCAGCGTGTTTTGTGACCTCATCGTATAAACATAACAGAACTGCTCTCTGCTTTGGTATTGATTTTGGCTTACCCTTTATTACTAATTTAAAACTACTGACGAGTCTTTCAGCAAAATGAACAAACCTACCTGTCACAGAACTCTTAATACTATTAGACAACAGCATTATTTCAATATGCTGGACAGTGCAACTGCGGTCACAAGAGCAGTTATAACCTTTTTGGAAACAACTGGACTATGTGCGCGGCTACAAAATGTGTCTAAACTAGAAAGAACATTACATACTCATCTCTCTATCTCACCATCGTCATCCATTAATCTTTCTATCCCCTTTCCCTTCTCCCTGTGTAGAGTAGCAGGCTAGAGCAAGCTATCGCTCAGGCCGACCTCTCTGCCTTTCTGTAAATAAACTTACCTCCTCCCGTCTCCTCAATATGCTGAAAAATGCACTGGAGTTACCCTATAAGCTCTAGTGCATGGGTTTCATTGCCGGCCACGGCGGCCTCATTACAATGAAAGGAGGGTAGCCATATTCAAAGAGTATCTGTGTACTTATAATTAGGTGCACCCAGAACAATCGTACGTAGTCGAAGTTATTGCGCCATAGTCCCCAACAACAGGATGTCTCCCGATCATACAATTTTAGACGCGTAGGGACACAGTAATACCTAGTTTACCTTGATTGATATGTGGGGTTTAACGTCCCCCTAGTTTACCTTGATCGCTTTTTTATTTTAGTTAGGCTCTTCCATAACTGTCTGCGCAAGCGAGCAATAACCCTGGAGATGTTTCAGCAAGTTTTATTGTTTATGCTTCGTGTTTCAATTCGCATGGTAATGCATGGCAGTTAGGAAAAAAAGGACAAAAGGCTCTTTTAAACAGTTAAGAAACTAAGAATTAAAACTATTTTGTAATTGCATCTTCCTAATATAGAATATTCGTAGACCTTCTCAGGATTTTATCCTTGTGTAGGTCGTTGATGTCGCTAAAAATTACTTCCTTAGTTTTAACTCCCCTTTGTATGTCTTGCAAAAAGTATCAACCCTGTGGCCGTTTAGCGATAACAAGTTCTAAATCTCTCACTACACCATCATTCATAGCGGAGACGATGAAAATGCAAGCCTTTTCTCAATGTTTATTTGTTTTTCACCCACGCGTTAAAGGAAGCAACGTTTATTGATTGACACTAACGTCACATCGATTATTTTGCAAGGTCGTTTACAGCCGCTCAGCAGCCGCTATCTTTGCTAAAGTGCAGGCCCCGCCGAAAACGTTTCTTTATCTGTTGTTTTTAGAATGAAGCCATCAATTTACTTTATAAGCTTCCAATGTATCGAGTCATGTACTCACGACGGAGGCGCTGAATTTCACAAGAATATGCATGCTAAATGGCAATTTAGGTGACTTAGGCATAGTATTTGGACTCACCTGTCTTGGTCGATTATACGCTTGCAGCTTATAGTAAGTCTAATTTTTTAAGTAGAGCTCGTGACTGAAATTTCTTGACAGCATGCTATGCTTTATAATGTTAATCGAGAAAATTCAAAGTTTTACCGTTTGCGCCATTGCCGCAAATAAATTAGGAGAGAATAAAATGAGGAAAGGCAGGGAGGTTAACCAGAAAATGGAGCATCCGGTTTGCTACCCTGCACTAGGGGAAGGGGAAATGGGGAAGAAAGATTGGAAAGAAAGCGAAGAGGGAAATAGACGCGCGCGAAAAAAAAGGGGGGGGGGGAGCTGGGGTGCTACAGTCTATACAATAGGCCGCTGCCACGCAAAAAGTTCAGTAGGGCCTTCACTGATTTTCTGTGAGCACACAAATCATGTCGTCTTTCCAGCACTGATTGTTCAGACAAAGGTCTGTCGTCAAGGCGAGCTAACGCAGCAGCTAGTTGCCGTCTTTGCACGCTGTAACGAGGGCAGTGACAGAGAACGTGCTCTATAGTTTCATCGCTGCCGCAATGACCGCAAGCAGCACTATCTTCCATGCCGATTCGGAAGGCGAAAGCTTTGGTGAAGGCGACACCAAGCCATAGTCGGCAAAGCACCATTGTCTCGAGTCGGGAGAGTCCAGACGGAGGCCGGATTTATTTTGTTTGTTCCTATGCAGCTTCGGATTGCGCACAAACCTCGGTTGTTCCCAAGTGAAACAAGTTACGCGCCTTAGATATATTGCTTCGTAATGCTCTGCAACAGGCCTGAAAGTATTAGTCGCACTCCATTTCAGTATCACTTTATTACCCACTCATAGTATTTGCATCAATTCAGTAATATTATGAAGACGACAGCTTTATTTCTGATGAAAGGAAAAACTCGGCGTAGTTAGTGTTAACGTGGTGTAGCAAGAAAGCTCAGTTGTGAATGTAGAACGATGAGTCATGTGATGTTCCCGCTATTGATATAAGTAAATTGGGGTGGGTCCATAAGCGCAGACTGGTCGTCGCGTATACATAAAAAATGCCATGAGTCACACAAGCTCCACGCATCTGCGCACTTCCCCGTGACGAACACCGCGGACGTAGACGGACAAGTCTCAGCCCATAAGCAGGTCACTCTAGAAGTGTTTCAGAGCCCCTTTAGGGCGTTCGAGAATACCAATGCCATGGGCTGCAGCGCGTCAATCTATGATGGGGATGATAACAGTGCAGCAATACGTTGTCCTCTCGGATTTCTTTACGAAAGCTTCGAGTAATTTCATGCGCAGTTATACCAAGCAGTCAAGCACGGCAAAAATTTGTCTGGTCAAGTAACTCAATTATACCGACTTTTCAACACCGCTCGATATACATCAACAAATGATCTACGTGCTTCAAATTCCCCCCGCGGTGTTACCTGTCAGCGTTTAATGCTTTTCGGCGTTGTCGCGTTCTGCTAAAGCCCACCCTAGCTAAATAGCACTATGTTTCTAAACGGGATACGACATCAACGATACAGCTAGTGCTGGCATAAAATATAAGGCAGCTGATGTGTAATTTATTATTTTCGGGCACTTACTCTAAAACACCTTTACCTTGGAATTGCTAGCAACGATATAGGAATTTCAACAAATCCTAACCTTGAACATGCTTTGTCAGGCCTTGACTTTGAAGAAGGCACTACAAAGCCAAGTGACGTTTCTGCTGCATAGTTTGTGACGCCCAGAAAGAATATTGTAAAATGACAGTAAATGGGCGATGCTCTCGAAGGTAAACAATAGTGTTGAAGCTGAATGCATCAGTCACTTGAATGCTAAGTGAATATTGTATTTCAGGGAGAGAAGAAGAGCTATATCTGGGTGAAAAAGGTTTCTTCGTATAAAACAGTCTGACAGGAAAATGAGCCTATCGACGTCATATTGAGAACGTGCTCAGCGTCAGGAAACTTGCAGCTTCTATATGCCGTGAAACAATCAATCTAAGTATGTCTGCTGCCTAGGCCAACCACGCACGCAAAGAGTTACAAATAAGGTATTTCCAACTTTGTGCCCTGGTGAAACAAAAATTGAGTTTGATGACGTATGCGCTGCGTGTTATCCAACAGGTCCTATACTTGCACGAATAGTAATTAAGAAGCATATTACTGAGTTAATATCTTTGCGATATCTGCTTATTCTGCTGTACACTTGAATGTCCCACGCAAGGAAGTTTCGTTGAATATCATAGTAAATGGATTATGCCACCTCAGCGCATCTTAATATAGAAGAACTTCTTGTTGGGCGAGCTGATGCATACCTGTTATGTGAAGTGTTCTCAATTTCAGCAGACGAATACAGTAGACAGAGTAAACAGAATTGTACTCTTTCCGTTTACTCCGTGCTTCTGTTGTGTTAGTCCGATTGAATGCCTAATAAATATCATCTAAGTTCACTCTATTTCGAACAAACCAAATGTTTATCTCTTGAAAAACACTCTTTATAAACACTCGCAATATGAAAGAACGAGGCACGTTCTCTTAAGCATTCGCCTCGGGTAGCTCGAGGACGAAAGCCACGTTCTCCTCTTTCTTCTCAGTCGATTGTATTCACCCTTTTTCTGCCGTCGATAGCCAGACGTAGTTTTCGTTTGCCTCTTCATTCGAAAGCATTCCAAGCATCGGCTCCTTACGGCGTTTTGTGCTGCTTCCATGATCCGCCCACCTTTGACGGAGCGACGATGTCATGCGATGACTTCATATTCACGGCACCAATTTTGGAGACGTCTTCAAAAACAAGGCCACATGACAAGGTCACCTGAATATTTGCTATACTTTGTGAGGCCTTACACTTTCCAGCCCTTACGCGCAAGCAAAATATCGCAAACTGGAGCGCTAGCGCCAATGGACACAGAAGCAATCGCCTAAAACTGTTAAACACACACACACATTATATATATATATATATATATATATATATTGTCACGGGGTCGTGACGTGGCCGAAGACAGGAGACTTCGTGTTGGGATTTAACTGTTTATTTGGGCAAACCTGTGCCCGGTAAACGGAAAGTCCAATTACAGCAGCAGTCTCGCACAGATAGCAGTCTTGAACTGATGGCGGCGAACGGAGCGTCAGCCTTCCATCAACAACTGACAAGCGGCGAAGCGCGTCGGAATTTATACTCTTGCCGTCGAATGTTCTAGCGTTATCGCTGGCGGTGGCGTAGGTCCCAGAACAATCTCTACCGTTCGCACAGTGGGCGTGACCTTATCGAAATGATCTACTACAGTCCCGACCCTTCTCGAAAACAGCAGGTGTGGTTTGCGCTGAGAATTGTGTGGTGTTTTGGGACGATAACAAAAACTTGGGAAATGGAACGTGGCGTTGTCGCCCTCTGAAAAAGGCATCGTCTCGATGCTTTAACTAAAGATGAAGGTACAATAATAATGCAAGAAAGTACAATGAAGAAATTACGATAAACAATAATACAAAAAAACACTGTTTCAGTTTGTTAATGCGCATGAAACGGCTTGAGGCGTGTGACATGGACGACTTCAGGTCGCGATCGGCGGCGTTGAGAGTTCGTGATGCCGTCGAGGACAACCTCGTAATCAAGTGGGCCGAGACGTCGAACCACCCTGTATGGTCCGAAGTACCGTCGCAGAAGCTTTTCACTTAGTCCACGTCGGCGTATCGGCGTCCACACCCAAACACGTTCACCGGGCTGGTATTCCACGAAGCGTCGTCGAAGGTTGTAACGGTGGCTGTCGGTCGTCTGTTGATTCTTGATACGGAGCCGCGCAAGTTGTCGGGCTTCTTCGGCGCGATGAAGGTACTCGCTCACATCGAGGTTTTCTTCGTCGGTGACGTTGGGTAACATGGCATCGAGCGTCGTTGCCGGGCTCCTTCCGTAGACGAATTTGAATGGAGATATCTGCGTCGTCTCCTGCACCACCGTGTTGTATGCGAAGGTCACATGCGGAAGAATGGCGTCCCACGTCTTGTGTTCGACATCGACGTACATTGACAGCATGTCGGCGATCCTCTTGTTAAGCCGCTCGGTGAGGCCGTTGGTCTGTGGGTGGTACGCTGTCGTCCGGCGGTGGTTTGTTTGGCTGTATGCCAAGATCGCTTGAGTTAAGTCGGCAGTGAATGCCGTTCTTCTGTCGGTGATAAGGACCTCCGGGGCGCCGTGACGTAGGACGATATTTTCGACGAAGAACTTAGCTACCTCGGATGCACTGCCTTTTGGCAGGGCTTTTCTCTCGGTGTAGCGGGTGAGGTAGTCGGTAGCTACCACGATCCACTTGTTTCCGAAAGCCGACGTCGGGAACGGCCCCAGTAGGTCCCTACCAATCTGCAGGAAATGTCGTCAAGGTGGATCAATTGGCTGCAGAAGTCCCGCGGGCCTTGTCGGCGGTGTCTTGTGTCGCTGACAGTCCCAGCATGTCCTCACATAACGAGTGACGTCGGTGGTAAGACGTGGCCAGTAGTACCTTTCTTGTATCCTCGCAAGTGTGCGAGAAACACCGATGTGCCCTGCCGTCGGATCCTCGTGCGGGGCCTGCAGCAGTTCTGGTCGCAGAACTGAAGGCACCACAAGGAGGTACTTAGCCCGAAGCGGTGAAAAGTTTTTCTTTTGTAGAAGACCGTTTCGTAGAAAAAACGACGCAAGTGCGCGCTTGAATACCTTCCGGACTTCGGCAGTCCTCCTGCCTTCGAGGTATTCTATTAGGGCCTTGAGTTCCGGGTCGGCCCGCTGTAGGTCAGCGAAGTCGTCGGTAGTTATCGTTCTCAAGAAGTACTCGTCATCCGGGTCGTCAGGTAGCGGTTGGTCGACAGGCGCACGAGAGAGAAAGTCGGCGTCGGAGTGTTTTTGCCGGACTTGTAAATGACAGTAATGTCATATTCTTGAAGTTTCAGGCTCCATCGTGCGAGGCGACCTGAAGGGTCCTTCAAAGTGGCTAGCCAACACAAGGCGTGGTGGTCGCTCACAACTTTGAAGGGCCTGCCGTAGAGGTATGAGCGAAATTTCGACGTAGCCCAGATGATGGCAAGGCCCTCCTTTTCTGTTGTGGAATAATTTGCTTCTGCTTTGGATAGCGATCGGCTGGCGTAACTAATAACCCTTTCAAGTCCGTCAGCCCTCTGCACAAGAACGGCGCCAAGACCTACGCTGCTTGCGTCAGTATGTATTTCTGTCTCGGTGAATTAGTCGAAATGGGCAAGTAACGGAGGCGTCTAGAGGCGATGTTTAAGCTCCTGGAAAGCGTGTTCCCGTGGCGTTTCCCCCTTGAACTCCACGTCGCCCTTGGTAAGGTTTGTGAGAGGATCGGCGATGCGGGCGAAGTTTTTCACGAACCGCCTATAATAGGCACACAGGCCCAAAAATCGGCGCACGGCTTTCTTGTCAGTGGGCGGCGGGAAGTCGGTGATGGCGGCTGTTTTCCGTGGATCGGGACGAACTCCAGACTTGCTGATAACGTGCCCCAGAAACAAGAGCTCCTCATACGCAATTCTGCACTTTTCTGGCTTCAGTGTGAGTCCGGAAGTCTTGATGGCTTGAAGTACAGCTTCAAGGCGCCGAAGATGCTCGTCGAAACTCGAGGTAAACACGACGACGTCGTCCAAGTACACAAGGCAAGTCTGCCACTTCAATCCTGCCAGTACTGTATCCATAACACGTTGAAAAGTTGCAAGCGCTGAGCTTACACCTTGAGCGCTGAGCCAGGGTGCTGAGCCAGCACCTCCACCAGATGTCACGGGGTCGTGACGTGGCCGAAGACAGGAGACTTGGTGTTGGAATTTAACTGTTTATTTGGGCGAACCTGTGCCCGGTAAACGGAAAGTAAAATTACAGCAGCAGTCTCGCACAGATAGCAGTCTCGGACTGATAGCTGATAGCGGTGAACGGAGCGTCGGCCTTCGATCAACAACTGACAAGCGGCGAAGCACGTCGGCATTTATACTCTTGCCGTCGAATGTTCTAGCGTTATCGCTGGCGGTGGCGTAGGTTCCAGAACAATCTCTACCGTTCGCACAGTGGGCGTGACCTTATCGAAATGATCTACTACAGTCCGGAACCTTCTCGAAAACTGCAGGTGCAGTTTGCGCTGAGAATCATGTGGTGTTTGGGACGATAACAAACACTTGGGAAATAGAACGTGGCATTATATATATATATATTTCTTTTGTTTTCTCTTACTCTCGCAAACATTTTTCAAGGTGACAGGGACGTGACAGCAATGAAGCTTGAACGTTTATGTTAGTATAACGCAGCCCCTGACAAAGGGAGGATCCCTCCCGAAACTGTTGGGAAATCAATATATTTATCCTTGTTTACAATGCTCCCGTTGTGCCATATCCCATACCTTCACGAAGACTAACTGGCCCATTGAATTATTACTCCCACTAAATATGTATATATATATATATATATATATATATATATATATATATATATATATATATATGAGGGAAAGAAGTGTATACCTAAGGGCTCGTTTTTCCGTGTTTCAACACAATATTAATGAGATCTAACAGACACTAATGCCAAGGAATGTACAGGGGAAGTTATTAGAACCAATGGAATGTAAATAGGAAGAAAGCAAAGTGGATGAAAAAATAACCAGCCTTGAGCAGGAATCGAACCTACGACCTTCGAATAACGCGTTCAATGCTCTAACCACTGAGCTACCACAGCGGCCTTCCCTCCATCCGCTTTTTTGGGTTTATATGTGAATTTAGAAGTAGGAGTGACAGTCAGCGCCATCTATAAGCCAAACGACGAGTGTGAAAACACTCTTATACGCATGTTTGGCCTCACGCAGCACGTGAACTTATTATGAGCAGACAGCTGATTTATTGTCCCTCTTATACAACCAAAACACACCGAATCTGCCAGTATATATATATATATATATATATATATATATTGCCACTCGCACTGCATATTTTCGCTTTTGTTTCGTCCACAAAGCCTGTCAGGAATGCTCAGTGCAAACTCCACCTCAATGTTCGAGCAGCTTCCCGATTAGTGGGGTAGATCGTTTTGTTGAAATGGTGCGCGTCTTGGACCGTTACTAACTTTTTACTATCTGTTTGCTACTTACGTCGAAACACAATTAGTACCTAGAAATAAATATGTAGTAACTGGAGCTATCATATACTATTAAAACCTCTTTGCTACACGGCCGTTAAATATCGAATGTACAATAGTAGTTATTACTTATAGTAATATTGTTACGCGATTATCTCGACATACTTTCATTATTCGGAAAAATGGCGTAGAAAGTATTCATGGCTAGGGTAGTAATTGTACTACCCTCACCCTTACTTACTTCAGTTACTTAGAAGGGTTCTAACATATGTGGCAAACCATTAGCACCTCAAAGTTAGCAATACTACAAGCCTCTCTTTAAAGAGTGTAAGAATATACAACACTGGCAGCCGCACCATGTAGGCGCATTGCCATCATTCGGTGCAACCACCAATGATAACATCAGCTGGTAATCGTCCATGGTGAGCAATCAAAGCCGCTGCAATACAGTATATTACTCGCCAACCACCAAGGTGATTCGCTTCCAGTGTATCTCAGTCACCGTTTTTTAGATGCGGAAGCATCTTATACTCGCGCCTTGTAGTGCGCCGTCCGCACCGCTTCTCGAACGTTCGACAGCTGACGCGCGCGCATGCGCCGTCGCCCACCATCTGTGCCGCGCGCGGTTCTCCTTCGAGAATATTCGACAGCTGACAGCGCATGCGCCGTCGCGCCGTCGCCCACCATCTGTGCCGCGCGCGCTTCTCCTTCGAGAACAATCGACAGCTGACAGCGCATGCGCCATCGCGCTGTATATATACTCAAGGTCGGCGCTCGCTCGCTCAGTTGCCGCTCGTCCGTTGGTTTGTACGGCGCGTCGACGTCCGAAGTCGCCGTGAAATGAATGCCAACGAATCCACAAACAGAATGATCGACGTCCCTTCGACCAGTGCCGGCCAAACTGTTGGCGGAACCACTTCCGCATCCTCCTCAGTGTTCCCCCGAGGGAAGCTGCGGGCAATTTTTTTTTTATCGCACCATTCCCAGGTCTGTTTTTGCGGCAGTTGCGTTGGTTTTTCTCTTCGCTGGCTCGCGTGCTCCGACGTATCAATCGAAATGCTACCTCCGAATTCCCGCACTCAATCCCCGCTGGAGCCATTACGCCGCGTAGCATCACCGTTTTGCTGCTCGCAGACGCGCACACTTGGATATCGCTTTACGCGAGAGACGGGCGACGCGGACGGAACCGATAGTATTGAACCGTTCTACAGGAGCATACTTCTCTTATTTATGTGGTTCTGTTCGTGATGCTTCAGAGAAATAAAAGCGGCCGCCTATAGCTGCAGAACGACTATATGCACTTATCTTCCTTTCATGTGTTCACGCGTTTTATTTTGTGTTTTGATTGTTACATCTAGAACAGACTACTGCGGCGCCTTAACGCGTGAACTACAAGAGCGTTGTGAAGGGTTGAAAGAGCTATTGCGCACCTTGCCGACAACCGAGCTTAGAAACAGACTTTGAGTCACGTCGTATTACCCCTTTTTAGATGCGGAAGCATCTTATACTCGCGCCTTGTAGTGCGCCGTCCGCGCCGTCCGCATTGCTTCTCGAACATACGACAGCTGACGCGCGCGCATGCGCCGTCGCGCCGTCGCGCACCATCTGTGCCGCGCGCGCTTCTCCTTCGAGAACATTCGACAGCTGACAGCGCATGCGCCGTCGCGCCGTCGCCATCTGTGCCGCGCGCGCGCTTCTCCTTCGAGAACATTCGACAGCTCACAGCGCATGCGCCGTCGCGCTGTATATATACTCAAGGTCGGCGCTCGCTCGCTCAGTTGCCGCTCGTCCGTTGGTTTGTACGGCGCGTCGACGTCCGAAGTCGCCGTGAAATGAATGCCAACGAATCCACAAACACAATGATCGACGTCCCTTCGACCAGCGCCGCCCTTTCGCATACGTGTGTACGTGTTCACTCATTTAACACCCCCTCCTACAACCACGTTAACCAATTTAGCCATCGACCCAAGTAAGTCGCAATTTAACACCCCATTTCACAACCACGTTAACCAATTTAGCCATCGACCCAAGTAAGTCGCACTTTAACACCCCGTTAACCAATTATATGCTCCGCATCCTCCTCAGTGTTCCCCCGAGGGAAGCTGCGGGCAATTTTTTTTGTAGCATTCTCTTTCATTTTTTATTTCATTTCTCCAGTTCCCCATTTTCAGGTGTTCAGAGAACCAATTCACCTTCCCTTCTTTTTTTATTCTGCTTTCATCTTTTCCTCCTCCTCCGTTTGCTGTCATAAACTCGTGCAGCCATGCGGCTGCCCACGGATGCTTCTTGAAAGTGCAGCTGGCAGAAACTCCGTTTTACCGAATTCTCACGCACGCATAAAAGAGAAATAAACAGCTAATACGGACGCATGCATGTCTTCGAGCACCCAGACGTAAACTACCCGCTGCATTATTCTTTTAATAAATGATTATTCTTACATAAAAAAGGAAATAGGGCCCTTCATCTGCCCAAACAGCGACTTCTTTGTGAGTGACGAAGAACTGGGAGATGCACTCCATGTTTATGATTGATCGCCCTTTATTTTTCTTCATTGCACACCTAGCTAAATTTCAACAGACCTGCATTTTCGCACTTCTGTGCATGAAATCAGCCACTGTAGCTTGAGGATTGAACCCATGACTTCGAGCTCTGCATCACCGTCACAGCCATTAGGCTGCAACGGCAAGTTTCATAGTCTTGTTATATCCGCGTGGATATCCGTGTGCGCGCGTGTGTGTGTGTGTGTTAGATGATAAATAATTTGGAAGAGTGATCCTCTCACAGTAACGCTGGTGTCGTTTTCGCCTGCGAACTCCACGTCGAGGCGGAAGTATCTTGTCGCAGCTATCATGACATTTAAACAGATAATTAGGAAGACTATGTTATTTAACGTTACAATTATTCATTATAAAGCAGTTGTAAAGTTGTATTCCAAGACAACTAATGACGTGCCCACTTTTTTTAGAAATTATAAAGGTCGCACGCAAAGCTGCGATATTCATAATAGCATTCTTGCGGAGATACCAAAACTGATTGCGCCTAACGTACACGAAACGCGACCATACTATCACGCCAGCACGGAATTTCTCGTGAAAAGGCTGACCTTTCAATCGAATAAGAACAGTAGGATTTCACCGTATATTGATTTCGCGAAAAAGAATCGATCGTGTTTTTTCTCTGCCCCTCCTCCCCACTCTCTTTTTGTACCCCTCAACAGGCGCCGTTTCTTTGCATAATTAATGCACCAAGCAACCTCAAGCTAGTAAACTGTATCGACAGCATGATTTATTGAAGGGTGCCTTATAAAACTACTTGACAGTGCATTCGGCTCAATTTAACTGCCAAACCAAACTTTTCGACGAGTCATACATCTTTGTTCGTCATCAATTAGTAAGCAGAAATTGTTTGCGTTCAAACTGTTCTATTCGTTAAATAGAGTTGATTCTGGCGCTTTCGACCAGGGTAGTAGGTACCGCACATGTTCCATTATTTCTGACTCGTATTGCTCTAGCCTCATTGCTGCCAATCTTGCTGCTAGGTGGATGTGTGAGGTAGCCAGAACTCAAGCTCTAAGAAGCCAAAATAGACACGCAATTTCATTTTATAGCAAAAATTAGAGCCAAGTTGAAAAGAAATGGTAGTATGAATAATGTTTTCATTATTTCACAAGAAATACTACCGATTTGAATTAGAGATATCACAAAAATGACTGCACACTTTTTTCTTCAAGCTTGATAGTCAAACCACAACTATACAGCCAATAAAATAATACTTTATACTTGATATCTGCACCATGCATATAGCTTATGTACAATAGATAAAGTTCTGGTTAGATACAGGGTATAATTCTGCAACATTTCAGCCAACCATTCAGTATGAAAGTGTAACGTTGAAACAGTTTTTTTTGATCAGCGGATTGAATTTAATTTGTAGAACTTCCATTATACCAGTCCAGCTGCTCCTAGTGAAAGCTGGTTAATATGAACTGTCCAGCTTATTTTGTCGTGAATCTCAGTTGTTGTAAACTTCACCCACACAGCAAAAACTTTTACACCTAAAAGGGTGTGAAAAGAGTGCTTTTTTTAAAAAGCACCCTTTGCAACACCCTTTAGCACCCATAAATGGTCGATTGAAAAAAAGCACCCTTTTGTTTGGGTGCTTGCCTCGATACCACCCTAAAATAGACTCTAAGGGTGCTTTTGTGCCTGAGAAGGGTGTAGGCGACGATTCATCAGATGGAATATTCAGCATAAGAAGAACACATTATTATAATATTTGGGCTTTTACGTCTCAAAAACCTCGATGTGATTATGAGGGTCGTCGTAGTGGAAATCTCCAGAGATTTTGACCATTTAGTGTTCCTAATAAGCGCTGATATCGCACAGTGCACAGGCTTCTACCATTTCGCCTCCGTATTAATTCGACTGCCACGGCCGGCATCAAACCCACGACCTTCGGATTGGTGGCCGAGCAGCGTAGCTACTGCACGAATATGTGGACCTTGCGTTAAATGACGGCCTAATTGACTTAGAATATGTGAAGGTGCTCTCCAAATACAGCAGAATGCCAGCAGAAGGAAATCGCGTTTCATCTATAATGGCAATTAACTGCAATCCATGTTACGAAAGCTTTTCTTAGCGTTGGTTATAAGCTACATGTTTGCTATGGAATATATACAGGAACATAATGTTCGCCCCAGTATGGGTGTGTGTGCGTTAGCCTGTGCATGTGTTCGTGTGTAAGCGCGATTTTGTGTACACCAGTGCATGTGTGCGTGCGCGTGTATGTGCGAGTCCGCGTTAAGCGCACCTGTGAACATGTGTACGCCCATGCATGCGTGCGTTTACGGTCGCGTGTGTGTGCTGCCGTGTGTGTATACGTGTATGTGTGTGCGCCTGTGAATAAGTATGCGTGTGTATCAGCCCGTGCGCCCTCGAATTTCGTGTGTGTGTGTGTGTGTTTGTGTGTGTGTGTGTGTGTGTGTGTGTGTGTGTGTGTACGGGAGGGGGGCACTGCTTCGTAGTGTTTAAGGTCCCACGCCTGTTCAGACTGGGAGTCTATATGGGAGGTGGCTTAGGGATTGGCGGTGGTCAACGCACTGTACACGGACTATTCAGTACATGGAAAACAGCTGCACATTGTCGCACCTCATCGTTGCTTGCGAACTTGCTGTGGTAGCTGATTAGCTCCGTTGAGGCGCTTCTATGCTCAAAAACGTGGGTTATGACCAATTCACACGGAAACCTTTCACTGCACTTATGCACAACCACCGTTTATATTAACAACGTTTAAGGAGAACGTGCCCTGCCATTGCTAAGGTGCTTAGCTAGCTCATTGGGCAACCATTCGGAATTATGTGCTGATCATGTGGTCAGCAAAAAGTCTGTTATAACAACCTCGGCAGGTTTCGTGGTGCGTGACAAGCCTTCTAAACATCCGTGACTGTGGATTAATTTGTTCCAGCTTCGACTACGCATTCAGTGTTTGCGGCAACATACGCGGAATCGCCAGACATGGACAATGCGAAAAAAATTCCTTTGAAAAATGTGTAGCGATACTCTCCCGCTAATGCCACCGAGGACGAAATAAATATTGTTTCTGGCCGTTCCAGGGTGCACTTTATTTTCCGCAAGTTTTGCTTCACTATTTTTCGCCCACTGCAGTCGCAATCCGTCAAAATACTCACAGAACACAAGGCTTGTAAATACCCTGTGCCGCTGTGTGGAAGGAGAGTTGCCATTTAGAAGGAGTCATTCTTTAAGCGCAATTCGATTGCCTTCCGCGTCGAAACGCCGCCCGCCGTATGCACCACAGCGTTTGCCTTTCGGCGCCGTCTTGGCGGGTTCTCCTCCCCCCCCCCCCGCTCACCTGGGCCAGCCGTCCCCGCCGCCCCCACAACGGCGGTGTAGATAAGCGAATAGTTCCGTCACCGAACACCTGCGTCGACAGCTGTGGCGCCGCCGCCATTGCCTCCTCCTGCTCTCTCTCAACGTTGCTCTCTCTGTGTCATCCGTCTTTCAAATGCGTTGCGTTGGTCTGGGGTCTTGGTCGCTGTGCGAGTTCTAGCCAACAGGCGCATCTTCAATAGTGGTGACGCATGACACCGTGTTCAAAGTGACGCTCGTATTAAGGAATATTCATGGAGCGGCGGACGTGGACAACGTGGGCCTGTTAACGGTGAGTGTACTGTTTTCATAGGTAGTAATCATACAGCGCTAGCTGGGCGCCTGCAGCAGCTCTGCCAAAGTAAATTGCCAGCCATTCACAACGGCGTGCGTTCGCGGGCCTGTTGCAGATGCCCGATTAAACGTGTGGCTTGACGAGTTCACCCTGCTATGCGCGATGTTGTGTAAGTGCCTGCATCACTCATACAGTGAGTGATGTGATCACTTAACAGGGGCGCGATTAGTTGCTGATCGCACATTGTCTCTACACTGCTAAAAGTGATTGATATTGTTTCAAGATGCGCTTTAGGCTACATCGTAATAACAATACTAATAATACTCAAATGTGCAACGTGCTTCTGTAGGTGTAAGCGTAAAAAAAGAAAGAAAAAGAAAAATTTATGTACAGAGGCGCGTTGTTGTGGCCATCGCCCTTGCGTTGTTTTCCTTCGTTTCTGTTTGCTGTTTTCGTGCTTTGCTTTTATCTGCGATAACGTTCGGCGTTAGAACAGAATCGAGAGAGTATACGTGACTCTGGGAGCTATGTGCGGTAGCTCTAGCGTAAGCCATGGCTGCTGCAACTTAGACGGCGTCCGCGCGCATTGGTGTCGTTCGAGCGCTCCTACTTGTTTGATTTGATTGTGTTTAAACTGAGTATTTAGGCACGGGTTACGTTTGTAAATCCCGTGGTCAATAATTGCTAATAGCGTGCCCCTGATTGCCATCAGAGGATGAGCTTGGTTGTCGAAATATGCTAGACGCTTTTTCTGAAAGCAAGCTTTGAAGATTTTTTAAGGAATACTTTCATACGTGCTAGGCAGTGCCTATTGCAGAGGATGAGCTTGGTTGTCGAAATATGCTAGACGCTTTTTCGGAAAGCAAGCTTTGAAGATTTTTTTAAGGAATACTTTCATACGTGCTAGGCAGTGCCTATTGCAGGCCCGCAACTCTTTAAAAACTGGACGAGCTATCACATCTTTTATCAAATTACAATGAATTAAGATGATTGAATTATAGATGACGAATTTCTGTGCTAGATTAGGTGCAGAAAATACATGTTCGCAGCCCTACGTCTAGAAAGCAGGCAAATTGGAAGCACAGCGTCAAATTTGGATTAGATGCCATGGACGGAGGTTCTTGTGAGGGTAGAAAGAACGAGAAAATTGTTCATTTTTGATGCCCTTATAGAGGCAGTCAGAATTGCACTGATTGCTGAATTGTCACAATTGCTCAAATTGTTAGAGGAGTGATTAAAGCCAGTAAATCTCTTACTTTTTTGCAGACCTCTTCGCTAGTGCCACGCCCAAGATCATTTGTTCTCGCGTAAAAGAGAAAGAAGAGATGCCTTCACTGTTTGTACATGAAGAGGTAAATTTCTTGTGCTTTCTGAATAATGCTACATGTTCTGAACGTTGTGCTTTAAGAACTGTTTTTCACACTGGCTCACTACCCTATAAGGAATTCGATTCTTAGGTGAGTTTAGGCTTTCGTAAGTGCCATTTTCGAGCTGTAGTCTTACACTTCACCTCAATTCGGGAATTTTCTGTATGCTGGAACACTATATTATCTTTATCATGCGAAGTTATTGGAATGTATGGGTTGTATGCTTCGAGTTCAGTGTATTATCAATTACACGCCATTTCAAAGGATAAACACTACAGGTTCTTCATATATGGTGCTGCCAGAAGAGCACGAACATCATTTTATGAGAAGTAATATTTGCTCTTATTACAGGACGAGAGGGTGCCGCTGACGTCCTACGTGGTATACCCCAGCCCCAGCCTAGATAGAGCAAGCCTAGTTCAAGAACCTCCACGGCGATGACCGAAAAATCTTCCGTGTCAGTAATGACGAAGAAGGAGTGACAGCACTGATGAGTTGATTTTTTTTTATTTTCAACATTGTCTACGGCCGCAAGGCCTTTAACAACCACCGTGATGGAGCGGCTTTTTCTCGGCGTGAGTTTGGCGTTTATCAAAGAAGTTGTTCAGGCAGTACGACACTGAATGTTTTAGTGTCACAGTGCCTGAACAACTTTTTCTAGTGTGGTCATTGTAGATGAAGAAATATTGTTATTTGTGTAAATTATTTTGATTAAATATAGCTGGACCATTCCATGCCAAATGTCTCAGCCACTCTGCCGACCGTCTGAAATGTATTTGAAGAAAAAATGTGCTGACTTACTGCGTTGAAAACAGTGAACTGCTAGAATATTTCAGTGCGAAAAAAAGTTTTGTTCATGTGGCTGGCTTATAACTTCCTGGCATAATGCCGTCTGTGCGCTGTTTGTGGAAAATTTTGTTTTAAAACTACCGATTATTTTTTCTAAAGCAAACTCGGTCTACCTGTTAAGTAAATGTGCTTCTGTAAGGTATTTGAAGCTCAATGATATTAGTGCACTTTTTTCGCCACATTTGCTTCCAAGAATAAAGCCAAAATGTGTTATGTTTGCATTTTTATTGCAATATTGCACTTTGTATGAATATCTGAGCAGTGAATACTTACTCTACAGAAAGTGTATTTTTAGGAAAAAATATTTTTAGACCTCTCAAGCTGCTGAAATGTATGAGAAAATATCACGAATTTCACAAAATCGTGAGTTTTGTCCGTATTAAGATGCAATTTGCTCCATGTTGTGATACAATGAAAACTCATCTTTAAACTAAACTGTAAGAAAATAAAAGTCCTTCTATAATAAAAATCTTATCGCAAAAAGGACAGGAAAGAGCGCTGTCAACTGAATTTTATTGCAGGTGCTACGAGCGTTTTTATGCTGAGCACAAGAAGAGGGCTCATCTGTAACAACACATGTGTGACCATGACAAAATAATTTTAACCCAGAAAAGGATACTCTTTTTCGGAAAAGATAAGTGAAGGTGTACTGATGCATTCATCCTTGGCCTTCCTGATAAAAAGTTCTAAAATCTCTCCTTCTTTCTGCTTGCAATTTTTCAAAAACCGTGTTTTATGAAACCTAGGAGATCACTTACATTCTTTACGGTGTCCGGCCATGAGACTACTATAGCCATTCTAAACATTTAAAGCATGCTTTCTTGATCGATCATTGAAGCATTGCCCAGTTTGTCCTATGTTTACTTTTCCACATGTTAGCGGTATCTCATACACATTAGATTGGCATTCAGTAAACCTATTCTAGTGACGGATGGCGCAAGATTGACTATTGCTGTTGCTGTAAGTACATGCACGTTTGAAAGCTTGCAAGGGGTGGAAAACAACAATGCCATATCTGCTGGCTCTTTTCCTAAAATTGTGAGACACCTTATGTACGTAGTACCATGTAACATGCAAAGGTCAATGGTCATTCTGTTTTTCTTTTGGTCCTGTTTCCTTTAACTTTACTTTCTGCAGGAGGGTTTCGCAAACGAGTGTGATGATGCTGTTGGGATATTGGCTGGTGTTATCAGCTCAGGAGGGCTAAGAATGTTCTGCCTTTTGATAGTGACATTCAAACTTAGTAAAAAGAGAAATTGATACCACATGTATTCAGGCCACCCTTCAGAAGTCATGTTAACACAAGGGTAAGGTCAGGCTTAAAAACCAGGTTAAAAGACTAAAAGATGCTGGATATACCAACAGAATCATCACATCCGTTTGCGAAACCCTCCTGCAGAAAGTAAAGTTAAAGAAGACAGGACCAACAAAAAAACAATGACCAAAACCTTTGCATGTTATACCACATCACGTGTCTCACAATTAAAAAATAGCCAGCAGATATGATATTAACGCGTTGTTTTCCACCCCTTACAAGCTTTCGAAATGTGTGTACTAAACAGCTACAGGAATAGTCAATCTTGCACCATTCGTCACGAGAATATGTTTTCTTTAATGCCAATTTAACGTTTGTAGAAGTATTTTTTATCAGGTAAACCAATGATCAGTGCATCACTACACGTTCACTTATGCTTTCCGAGAGGGAGTATTCTTTTCTCAGTTAAGGTTATTTTGTAGTGGTCACACGTGTTGTCGTGCATGAGCACGGTTCTTATACTCCGTATAAAAGCGCTCGTAGCACATTCATTAAATTCAGTTGTCAGTCGGTGCTCTTTCCTGTCCTTTCTGTCTCTTCCTGAAGTTGTCACGCTGTGACTAGCACACAACCACGATAAACCAACTCGCCCAAATTAAGCTCTTGTTATGTAACACGTAGACCGAGTTTTGTATAGCAAGAAGGAGCGGTGCTTTTAAAATAAAATTTTTCACATACAACACCTAAATAGCATTCCAGGAAGTTCAGAAGGGAGCCACATGACCAAACATTTTAGATGCGGAAGCATCTTATACTCGCGCCTTGTAGTGCGCCATCCGCGCCGTCCGCACCGCTTCTCGAACATTCGACAGCTGACGCGCGCGCATGCGCCGTCGCGCCGTCGCCCACCATCTGTGCCGCGCGCGCTTCTCCTTCGAGAACATTCGACAGCTGACAGCGCATGCGCCGTCGCGCCGTCGCCATCTGTGCCGCGCGCGCGCTTCTCCTTCGAGAACATTCAACAGCTGACAGTGCATGCGCCGTCGCGCTGTATATATACTCAAGGTCGGCGCTCGCTCGCTCAGTTGCCGCTCGTCGGTTGGTTTGTACGGCGCGTCGACGTCCAAGGTCGCGGTGAAATGAATTCCAACGAATCCACAAACACAATGATCGACGTCCCTTCGACCAGCGCCGTCCTTTCGCATACGTGTGTACGTGTTCACTCATTTAACACCCCCTCCTACAACCACGTTAACCAATTTAGCCATCGACCCAAGTAAGTCGCACTTTAACACCCCATTTCACAACCACGTTAACCAATTTAGCCATCGACCCAAGTAAGTTGCACTTTAACACCCCGTTAACCAATTATATGCTCCGCATCCTCCTCAGTGTTCCCCCGAGGGAAGCTGCGGGCAATTTTTTTCCTCTCCTAAATATTCTAGAAGTTCACTATTTTCAATGCAGCACAAGTTTTTTGAATACATTTGAGATGGTTGCCAAAATGGCTGGGACATTTGGCATAAAATGACCCAGCTGCGTCATTTGCCGTTATTTTGCGTTACCCCTTTTGTTTTTTGTGTGTCCTGACTCAGTTTTGTGTTCGTTTCTAGCTTATTCTGTTTCTGATCATTGTATTGGTTTTTAAAGTATTTGCTAAAGTTATATGTGCGAAAACCCATATATGTTTGCATGTACATCATTTCTCATAACCAAATGTTATACATCCAGGAATACAAAGCTTAAACCACTGTGATTGTATACATTTGAAAACACTATCCATATATATTTTTGTGTACATGAAGGCGTATATAGTGCAAGCATGGTGATTGTATATATTTGAAAGAATTATAAGTATATATTTGCCTGTATTTCATTCCTATTAACGGAATGTGTACATGAAGGAGCAGTAAACTGAAACCACTGAGATTGTAGGTACTTAAAAGAATTTATAGAGATATATTATCGTGTATTTCATGTGTAGTCTCTATGTACTTGAAGCAGTATACTAAACTGAACCAGTGTAATTGTATGTTTCAAAGAATTGTCAATACAGTGAAACTGAAAAAATATAATTAACATTTGAGGTGTTGTGTGTGTAGTGTACGTATACGTCAACATGTTACACATCTGGTGAAAATGTTTTGTGGTAGAAGAAAAGTTTATAGGTATTAATTGCATAATAAATAAATGCAATATGCAAGGGCAGCAAAGCTTAGTTTTCTGTAACGCGCATTATGCATATACTGTGAAGTATATATAGATCCAGCAGAAGTTCATACACGATTGTACGTGTTTATATTTTTGCCCACACGCAATGAATGGAGCTCGACAGGAGGCGCACCATTGATAATCAGGACCACTTTCTTCAAGTAGTGTGTAATCAGTACATGCTGATATCTATTAGTGCAGTCTAAAAGAATACTGACACCCCTGCCATGGGCACTCAACACCCTTGTAGACCCTTTTCGCCCCCTCCTCAGAAGGTGCTAAAAAAGTGAAGGACATCGAAAGCACCCTTCCCTAAGGTTGTTTTTGTAACACCCTACAGTTTTTTACATGTACACCCTATCCTAAGGGTGCATGAAAAGCACCCTTTTTGAAAGGTGCTGAATTAACACCCTTAGAGTGTCGTCTATGGGACAAGCTCATTTGCACCCTTCAGGGTGTAAAAATTTTTACTGTGCAAAAACACTCGCTTCGTGTCAGAATTAGGAACTTGCGCTTAGTATCAGCGTAAACGGTGGGCAGCGTGAGAAGCGTGCTTGCCAACGTGCATGTAACTTCGCTACATCGCATTGGCTAGCGCGCAGTCAGTATCACTATAAGGAGCCTCTATGCACAAGCGCTTGCTTGTTGGGGAAGGACGTTTGCGCGCATTGGCTCATACGACTGAACAGCTTGGAAGTAGCGTGTTTACCGACAAGTAATATAAAAACTGGCTACTTATGCACCAAAATAAAAGTTCAATGTATCCAGAAAGTAGCCATGGCACAAACCTGAAATATTTATCGCCATATGGGGTCGTAAAATAGCTAACTTCGCACAGTCGATCGCCAAGCCTGATTAAAGCTTTTTGTGACGACTGGAGCCACTTTCAGATAACAAGATTCTGGAGCCTTGGCCCATGGCTTCATGCATGTGAAAAACCACCAAAGTCCAATAGGCCTTGGTCACAAAATCCCAGAACACCTCGCAGGTGCGCGAAGCACTATGGAAGAAGCTTGTATATGCCGAGCGAGCCGGCTGTCCACGGCTGTACTATCGTTCTCTGCTCCTCGCATGCTGCGGGAAACAGACAAAACAATAACAAAAAGAACGTGTTGCCTTTTATTCACTTAAGGCTTCTTGAGGGCCTACTTGGTGCATACTGAGGGTAATTACTTAGCGCAAGAAAAAAAAACTAGGCACTAAAGAAAGACACACAACAGAAAAGCATTTGTTACTTGTGCGTCTCTCCTCAGTACTGCGTTTTTTTTCGCGTTACAGAATTCTGTTCCTATTGACTGCTAATAAGTCCTCAATAATACATATGTTTTAAAGCACTTGCATAAACTTCTACGCATGAAACGTGAAAGGAACAAAGCAGTCTGTCAGGGTAGATATGTCGCCCCGTCGTGGTACGTGGTCTAGTGGCTAAGGTACTCGGCTGCTGACCCGCAGGTCGCGGTAAATAATCCCAGTGGCGGCGGCTGCATTTTCGATGGAGGCGAAAATGCTGTAGACCTGTGAGGCCAGATTTGGACGCACGTTAAAGAATTCAGGTGTGGGAAATTTCCGGAGCCCTCCGCAATGGCGTCTCTCATTATCATACCGTGGTTTTGGGACGTTAAACCACACATATAATTCACTCAATCAGCTAATGTGTGTCGAAGCGAGCATTTAATCGGTATGCAAGTTTTCGCGTACGGATTGTAGTCAAAATGTACTATCGTGAGGTATACGAGTGGGAACACCAAGTTTATATTTATTCATAATTTGTTTATTACAAGCCGATAGGGTCTTTATACAGTGTCGGTTTGTGATCGGGAACACACCAAGCTGCGAATAAGTGGTACAGTATTGTCTTATACGTAAAGAGATTATTATTTATATTAAACTGACATTTCAAGCGCTGTACAAAGCAGTGAACAAATTCTAAATGCGTTTAAAGAAGATTGAATAGGACTAGAACTCACTTGCTCAGTGCCCTGCTGCGATAATTGGCCGTTTCTTACGAAATGCCTTCAAGTTTTTTTGCAGCGCATGTATGGTGGTGGTGTTCTACTAAACCGGTGCCTAATTTAATATTCGAGTTTTCCAATATTGGACAGACTCCGTTGGACGTCCACAACAGCTCTATGAATGCAGCTTGCCAACTATATACACTGCCAGGCTGCGTCCGCAGCGCTGTTGCAGACGCTCAACTAAATCTGTCTATCGTCAAACGAAGAATTGTGATGTAAACGCGACGTGCGCTTGCCACCCGATAAAAAAACTTGTGCAAATAAGCGGAGAAGTAGTCTCCAGCCTCTAAGTGATCGCTTCAAGAAAGCAAGGTATTGTGTGCATCATTCATATTTTTGCCAAAAACTGATCGACATTGCTAAAAAGATAAACACGAAGGTCCTCCACATGTGTCTACTAATGCATAAATCGTCAAAAGCCTGGAATATGTTCAAATAAAATGAGTTTTAAAATTGTGAATATTTAGGAAACTATAAAACTTTCTTCAAAACAGTTAGAAACCAATTATTTTATATAGACATAAGAAGTCTCATGGCCTGAAAAATGCAGGGAGCTGAGGCAAAAAGCTAGAGCGTGAAGCCCGCGGGCTCATCGTGGCATCTGCTTCGGCGTAAACACTTCTCCTACGAGCGCTTGCGCGCACGCCGGGGCCACCCATTTCCTTTAAAATGTCAATTGTGCTCCTCTAAAGATAACTGGATTTCACGAGCGTTTGTAAACTACCACCGCAAGCTCGTGTTGTCTGTGTGCGCACTAACCACACTAACTGTTCGTTTCTTTTTTTCTTACTGTTGTTCTTTATTTTATGTATTATTATGCCTCCCCCCACCCCTTAACATGTACAGTTGTCAACAGAGCCAAAGCTTGATACATTTTTCTGTCTTTCCCATTCGTTTAATTATCTTTCTCGCAATCTATATGTGAGAGCCGCGTGCCGCACTACGCCGGCCGAAGTCACGCGTCCATCGCTCACCCTGGTCCTGTGGCGCGATCCCGAGGCACCGGCCATTCCGGCGGCGTTCCGGCCACTGCACGGCCTCACGTTGCAGATGCGCGTCTCGTTGCGGCTGCGGCACTGGCCCAGATGGAAGTCGGTGACCACACGACGGAACGTCCCCACGCCGCACGTGGCCGAGCAGGGACTCCAGTCTCCCGCGTGCCGCTCGCACGAGGCGCGGGCGAGAGCCAACGCTGCAACGAGGGCATATAAACAATTCCACGTGAAACACATGGGCGCCGCCACTTCGGGTTGCGAAATGAGTGTTTTTAGATTTTTGTGTATCACGACTTGAGGTATTAGTGTCATGAAACGTCGATCGCATCGATCCCGCACTTTTAATATGTGCATATACCATAGCACAGTTGATTCTGTCGTTAACGAAAAACTTGGACAACCTTCTCGAAGGCAACCCTGATGGCATACGAAGCAGCAGCGGTGCGCCAGCGTTGACCCGGTTAATGCGCGTCGACGTGGGTGTTGGAAGAATGGTTTGAGGCGAAACTCGGTGCAGTGTTTACTCGAGTAAATGACGTCAGCATTCGGGAACGTTATTGACTAGAGTATTCTAGAGTATTGACTAGAGTATTCTAGAGTATTGACTAGAGTATTCGGGAACGTTCTCGGTTTCGCTAACACTCGCAACGGCGGTGATGGCCCGGTTAGCGTAATCTACATTCAACGAGAATATGATCTAGTGGCGTGAACGGCAGGCCGCGGCTGCTGTCCCAGTGGTCCAAAGTGACACGAACGGCCGCTAGGATTTCTCGTGGCACCACTGCGCCTTCTCATGTCATGTGCACGAGGCGAGCGCGCGCCGGCGGCGTTTTCTCTGGATAGCGCAGGCAGCAGGGGAGTCAATCAGTGCGTGTGCGTGAGTATGTGTGCGAGTTTGGTGCGTTGAGCCACCACCACCTGAAAAAACTTCGTCAATGCGTGGAAGCTCTACCACATATGTCAACGGGTTGACGACGCCGGCTGCGTAGTGCGCAGGAATGACACACAATGCAACCGACGCTGCCATTCGGTGGTGCGTTCGCATCGGCGTTGCACTCCCTGCAGCATTACTGCGCTTCCACGGGTGACATTGAATGTTGCATCATTCTCCGTGTGCCATCGGGCTTCTCAAAAATGTGATGTGTGCTGCTTGTGGTTGTGCTGGTATTCGTTGGTGGGTGACCTGATTGCGAGCAGCTGTGGTGCCTAGGATGCGTTGTGGGCACATTTCAGTGGAAACCGTGAATCTGGGCCACGAGTGTATGTATTTATGTTTCCGACTGACCAAGGCGCGCGGAAGGCATAGATACAGGCTTTTCTAACGGATAGTGTCAGCCCAAAAACATGAAAAAGTAATTATGCTGTTTTTCTTTTGTTTCGTGTGTTGTGTTACACCTAGTACCGTGTTATTTTGTGTCACTTTTATCCCATGTGCGTTTTTCGAAGTACGCGTTAAAGCCAATACCATAAACGGGAAGCATAATGATGTTGCTTTTTTGTCATTCGCAGACGTTCCAAATAACATATAGCCCGAGAGATATAGAAGAGAGTGCCAGCGATGGCAGGCGGGAAATCCTAGCGCACACGAAACGCACTAGGATTTTCAGGTTACGAATGCGCTCAAAGTGAAAAAAAGGACGATTTGCTCCCTCCACAGTGGTACGTGGCAAGTTTGCAACAATTTGGAAATTTTCGCTCTTATTGCAGCGGCGAGAGCGATTTTCAGTTAGAAGCCGTCGAAATCGGGCCTGCCAAGCCATCGAAAGATTTGACGTGTTTGTTTTGGTGACGGCTGACGTTTTGAATTTTAAAATCAATTCATATTGGAAAGTGTTTTTATATGACGAAACAATTAGGCGGGTTCGTCGTTGCTGTTTATGGTTGCCGTTATGGACATTATATGATATCATGATGCACTGATCAATACAATACATTTTTGTCTGCCATAAATAACGGTGGCGAAAACTCGCCGCTCCAGTTGCAGAGCGATAATCGAGGAGCATTTGCAGTCTATGTGAAACGAAACCACCAATAGCGGTGGTTGCGAACAGAGTGAATGGTCAGTGAACATAATATTTTTTTTTCGCTGCAATTGTGCCATGTGAAAAAGCCTTTAGAGAGCCAAGCCGATGATGGTCTTTTGCAGGCCGCAATATTGCATTTCCAGTTGTAATAAGCTAGCCTACTGCACGTGTGCTGGTGCAATCTGCTGCATTCTCTCGACAGTACCAAGGTGTAGTCTCTACTTTGTGAGATATCCCGCACCAACAAACATGTAGGTTGCGACATGTCGAAGCAGAGAACGGATTCTCATTGCTGGGCTCCTGGTTGCCCAATCAGTAACCGGGGCGCTCTGATGACGTCGCTGTTTGTAGCTCCCAGGGATTCCGATCTCAGCAGAAAGTGGGAACGCAACCTTCAGATTGTTGACAAGCTTCTGACCAAAACTTCATCGGTGTGCGAACATCATTTCGATCCAAGATGCATCCTGCGCGAAAATATGCACGTGATAAATGGCAGTGAGGTGCGCATGCCCCGAGCAAAGACGTCAATAGTTCCTGATGCCGCGCACACGCTTTTGAGAGGTTGTCCACACAGCGACTAACCTCGTAGTTCTACGTTTGCATGAACCAGAAAGCAAACCGGCGTTACAAGTAACCACATTCGCAGCTCTGCAGGAGTCCGCGTCCACCCGACAACGCAGCTGAAGCTGGCAAGAAAAGTAGCAGGGGCGTCACCTGGCGACATCCGCGTGAAAGCTGACGCCGGAGCCCAGCTGGTCGTGTCACTAGATCCTATTGTAGTTCACCACAGGCATAATCGCATCAGCGGAAGTTTCAGTGGGCGAATGAGCGTCGTCTTCCGGCGGCTTCTCCATCGAGATAAACGAGCCGAAAGAGTGTTACCACTCGATGTGCGATCAAGCGTTGTGAGTGGTGGAGAGGGTGAAGCGAGAGAAAGGTGACACCTACAGATACGTTTCAACGCCTAAGTTAGGCGCGCGTGAGGTTTATTGCACGTGAACCGACGAGTCGATGGTGTAGCGAGTGGCGTTAGCGGTAGAGGAGCAAGAGCGGCGAAGGAGAGAGCGACGTCAGCGCGAACTGCGAGGGAAGCGTGACGCCACTTTTATGGAAGAAGAGCGTTACACGAGGCCCCGGAAACTCTCAAGTTCCCGCGATGGCCGTACAGGACGAAAAAATCGACCGCGGTGAGTTCCATTATAGGCGTGTCTAGTGGAAAGACGAACTCTTATTTTAGCGGTCGGATAAGTTAGTGTGTAGTGTCCATTTTTGGGGCGGTAAACGTAGCTAAAACTTTTATTTCAGGATCTAATTAAAGACCACTGAAAGTATACTTACCGCGTCTTTTTAAAAAAATTTGATAAAATATTTTGTATCACTTTTAGTATGAATACAAGAGCAGTGACAGTATGAGCTCAAATATGGAGATTAACCTGACGCTCAAAAAGCAGCAACCCGTTGGCACCGATTGCGTTTTTGTCGGTTACATTGTTTAAATTGCACCGTGGTTAACAGTGGTAATTTTTGTCGATCGGTATTGCGAATCTCTGTTTTGATTCAGCTTTGATACGTCAATGCGAGCTTGTGTGCCAGACTTTACGGGCCGCTACTACAAAGCGAACGTGTATAAAGGCTGTAAACCATGTCAGCTGTCGTGCTTCACTGACGCCCGGGGTCGCAGCCTCCAGCGCGAAATTTAACGCCGGCAACATGCCCGGAGACTGCCTACAAAGATGGAATACTAATCTTGCACAATGTGGGCGTGGTCACCGGTGAGTAAAAATGCGCTGCTTTGCATCTAAACACGGCCCTTTTCTTTTCATGCGCTACGGCTTTTGTGATTTCATAAGGCTTTTCGACTTGTAGAGCTAATGAGGTGCACACCTTCTAAATGTTTGAGATGGTTTACTTCAACTCACATTCACTGAAAATGCCTTCACAGCTGAAATTTCTAGCACAAATCACAGCGTAAGCTCTACCTGTTTCTGCTCAAAATGAGTCTGCTGCAATATATGCTCATAAATTCAGTGCATAGTAGAGCCAAGTGAACCATTAGTACATATACTCGTTTTGTACATTTTTCGTAAGTTTGCAATGAAGCATATTACACTTGCATAACCATATAGTCCAATCATTTGGGGAATTACGTAGCTTCGTCCTCTGAAGAAAATTACCAAAACAAATTTATTGTAATGCTACCCACAAGACAAATTCACAAAAACCATACTGTTATTTCCACACTACTTTTCCTATATGCAGTGTCCCTATATACATTCTTCTTAGTCATGCATCACCAATTCATTCACACTTCTATCAGAGTAACCAGGACTGTTTTTTTACAACCCAATCGCAGCCTCCAGGGAACTGCTTATATCAGTGTACGCTTGGATGCCTCATCACTCTGAACCTACCTCAAGTCAGCAGAGAATGTGTCACCACTGAAAGCAAGCTCATGGGCCAAAATATTAGCAAGGTATGGTAGAACAAACTTTTTAAATGAACGTAATTGGTTCAACCACTTCTATCTTACCCTGCTCATGACTGTTTTTTTTCTTCTCAGAAAACAGGACTAAAGAGAGAACATTGATTTCTTAGCGACCCACATCCGCTTGTAAGAAGCTCAACAGTTGCCATAATGACAACCACACGCGCCACCAATATACCAGGTGGACAAATGGAAGCCTTATATTGAAAAGCAGTGATAGTGTATGGTATGTTCAAGCTGTACTGAATAGGGTGCACAGATTATTATTGCTTGCCCCGCAGCGATGGTCTAGTGGCTAAGGTACTCGGCTGCTGACCCGCAGGTCGCGAAATCGAATCCCGGCTGCGGCGGCTGTATTTCCGATGGAGGCGCAAAGTTGTAGGCCCGTGTGCTCAGATTTGGGTGCACGTTAAAGAACCCCAGGTGGTCAAAATTTCCAGAGCTCTCCACTACAGCGCCTCTCATAATCATATGATGGTTTTCGAACGGTAAACATCACATATCAATCAATCAAATTGCTGTTTTTTACTTTATAAATTACTCGGTTTACAAGGAATGTGCAGGTTTCATGAAGTGCACATGCTTACTGTACTTCACTATACGGGTGAAACTTTGCATTTGGTATCACATATAACTAGGTAACAAATGAGTTTGTGATAGTGCATATTTAGCAGCTTTTATTTTTCACGTTGTTTATAGAGTGCTATGAATGTAAAGACTGTTGCAAGGCAGTGGTAGGCACAGCCACAGTAGTCTTGGAACAGTTACTGATACCGCGTGCATCTTGGGAGTGCTGCCTCTATCAAAGTTCTAAAAATGAAACTGTGCAAGAACTCATTCCTTTATTATGGCTTGCAGAGGTAGCAATCGCGCAGCCGAACCATGAGAGTAAATTAACTAGAAAAATAAGGATGGGTAGATCACATTCGGCAAGCTATCTCAAATCAGAAATGGTATTCTGTCACTAACCTTGAAGAGAAGGGAATATAACAGCTGCATCTTGCCCGTACTTCTCTATGAAGCAGAAACCGGTAGGCCTACAAAGAGGGTTCAGATTAATTGAGGATGACACAGCGAGCGATGGACAGGAAAATAATAGATGTAACCATAAGTCACAAGAAGAGAACAGGGAACAAATCGGCGTTAAAGTTATCATAGTTGAAATCAAGAAGACGAAAATTGGCCCTGTCACTGCATTTATTCTGGAAATGTTGTCTAAATACGATGATCTTGCTTGTGGAGAGAGTGAACAAGACATTTATTTGATGTTCTACGCAAGAAAATTGGTGAATGGTATTCTGGAGATGCTGCGTTAGAGTGCCTCGAGCGTACAGCGGAGGTGAAAAAGCGCATAAAATCACGTTACACGTGAGACATGAGTGCCATCTGGCAGTCTTCTTAGAAAACAAAGCACGTGGCTCTGAGACGTGTGTGAACGCCCATCTTAGAGGTGATTAGGTGTAGAACGCGAGGCGACGGGTAGGTGCCACCACCGTCTCGTCTTAGCAAAACGTTGGAAACACTCGTCTTTCCGTGCAAGCGTTGCATGGTCAGCGCAGCGTGATAAGCGCTACGGTCCTTAAAATTACCTATGTATGCCTTTTCTGGTAAAAGACGCACATGAAAAATATATACGTGGTGTTATGGTGCCCCAGCTATGCGCAATAATTGCTTTTTAATGGACAATTACACAAGCATGAACGCTCAACCTTGAGCAACTTTGGTGGGCGCTGCGGATAAGGTCAGCCATTTCAACTAACCGATGCCGTTAAGAGTGCACAAACATACAAATGTACAGACATACAGACAGACCAAAATTTTGCATCGAAGGTCCCCAAGAAAAAATATCGTCTTTGAAAATGGGCTGGGCATGCAGTACGCAGGCACGATAACCGCTGGTCATTAGGGAAACTGACTGCATTCACAGGGAAGAAAAAATGCAGAGAGTGAAGACATAAGGTTAGGTGGACCGATGACATTAAAACCTTTGTACATATTACGTGGCAGCAAAACGCACCGAACCAAACTGATTGGCCGATCTTGGGAGAGGTATTTTTCTTGCAGTGAGTGTAATTAGGCTGATGATGCGCTACAAACAAGCACCGACATGCATGCAAGCAGTGAGCCTTAGAGTTGAAACGTATGTCAATATTTGTGCATCGAAACATGTTTGTTTACAGGACAAAGTCAACACAATCAAAACGAGAATTAATCTGTAATTTGCATTCGCCTGCATTTCTTCCACTGTGACTCCATGACCATCATTGGTAGCTTGTCTAAGAGCTGCTGCTCGGTTGTTTTTCTCCTCTAGTAATTTTAGTTTGGTTTGATTTAGCAAAATTTTGTGATCACTCTGGAAAGACTTGTGTGAGCAGCAATGCAAACAAGGGGCTCCCAGTTTGAATTAGCTGTTGTAGATACCAATGTGTCCAAATTGTTGAGAGACTTCCCCCCATTAATACACTGGGCTGTGCACTTTTACTTAATTTAGTTCAAATAAGGACCTTTCACTGTAATAATATTTGTTATATGTAAAAAACCTGACACTTGACAAGACATTTTAAAGGTATGATACTTTTAAGAGAACAATGACTGAGGGAACTAAGTAGGTATGATCACAGTTGGCTAGTGTTTCTACATGCTGATCATTCAAATGTCTTCTAAGAGTGATTTCTTTGATATTGCTGTGAAATATGTAGCCAAAAGTACTAGTTTCATAAGATACCCGTTTTAAGAGTGAGGCAGACAGTTAGGAAGTAGTGAAGAATAAAAAAGTGAATTCATATTCTACCATTGTTCATCGTTTAAATAGTGTCTTTGATGACTATGCATCATGGGCACAAAAAGACTGATTTATTCATCTGTGAATGCAAAGCCTAAAAACTTTGAAGGTCATTCAAAAAGTAAAGATCGTTTGGCTCCAAGCAAGTAAATATTCATTACCAAAAGTTTTTGTTTGTGAACTTAGCTAAAGAAAAACCTACTTCCCTTTTTTATAGAATCACTGCTAATTTCCTAGTACTTCTTGTACCGTCGCAGTAGTCTCTTTAGTCAAACTCAATAAAAGATTGTCACCTTGTAGGTGAACCTGTTGTGAATGGTGATCTTGAATTTCTCACTGTCTTGAAATCATACCCTGTGTCACTGCTTCTAGTGAAAGAACAAGAAATAATCGCATGGTGCTGGCTCAGGGCAGTAGGGCGTGCCATCAGTGTTCCTAACCAAAATATTTGATCTTCCCAATAGTTCTGACTGACGTGCAAGAATGCGCATTGTCATGTAGGAGGACAATACTGGATGAGAATTTGTGACGTCATCAATGTCTATTGTACATTTTACTCTGGTAAGTGTTTCACAGTATACGTCACCTGTAACTGTGGCCCACATTTTATGAAATTGAACGCTAAAAATGCCCTTTTTATCTTGAAAAATTGTAGTCATTATTTTCTAACAGGAGTAACCTAATTGCTTCAATTTTTTCCGGTTTTTCGTGAAAAGGAGTGGTGGCACCACTGCGTTGGTTTTGCAATCGCATATACTATGAAGCGTCGTCACCTGTGCGACAACGCTGTTTTATCGGCAGCAGTCCAAGAACACTCATTCGCTTGATGTCCTTTAGTGTTTGAGATGGTCGGAACCTAGCTTTGTTATATCTGGGCATATTACCCACAATTGTGCAAATTGTAGTGAGGCCAACAAGGGGAACTTTGTCTTGCAGACAACTAATTGTTAGTCCTCAGTCTATTGCAATTTCCTGTTCACTTGAACAGTTTGTTGGTCTGGATGCTTGGTGTGGTGCTCCACTTTTTTTAGTACACATTTGTGCAGCCATTTCAGAAGACCGTGTTCTGACACTTGTTTCACTCCTCACAGTTGGTCCGTGAATATTACACAACTCCTCGTAAATTGGAAAAGCTAGTGATTCTTTTGCATGCAAAAATATAAATACAGTGTGCACCCCACAACAACTGGCGGCAACAGTATTCCCCAATATTGCCGTCTGCGTTCTCCGTCAAGCAGATGACTACTGAGCCATAACAATCACTTCAGTACTTTCGCCGAGAAGTAGCAGATTGTGCTGTGCACATAACCCCTCAGTCTGACGTGCAAGTACAGAAATATTAGGAAATGGTCCTTACTTTATGAATAAATATCGTAGAAAACTTCATTTTGCGCATTTGAGTGCGATGATTATTCACTGCCTATTTTTCCAACATTGCTGCCGTGACTTCCAGCACTTTTAAGCTGTTTAGTGTTACTAGTGTTCCATATGTCCCTTTTGTATGTGAATAAGTTATTTGCAGTGTGTTGCGATTGCTATCCACTGGTTCATAATTTCTTTTTTACGAATGAGTGCTTTTGGGAGCACCTACAGACATCCTCTTTCTCGTGTGTCAGCTGATCAAGAGTATGCGAGAAGGGGCAAGAGTAGCTAATTCTCTTAACTTGTCATACGTGACAACTTTCATATGAATGTTGACTTGCTAAAATGTTTGACTCAGGCTTTCATTATTCGCCAACTGTTACTCAATTAAAGTGCCTGTCACTGCAACCCTTTTACTTCTTTTGAAACGTAAACCAAGTTTCCTTCTCCACATGATCCGATAAATGGTGTTTTCTTAGGATGGGCGTGCTTAGAACAACTGGAAGTTGGTTTAGTTAGCCGTAAAAGAAATCGGACGTGCAGGCAAGAACATGGATATTAAAACACAATATTAAGAGCAATGTTATATGCAGAGATACCCCTATCCCGGCTGCGGCGGCTGCAATTCCGATGGAGGCGGAAAAGTTGTAGGCCCGTGTGCTCAGACTTGGGTGAACGTTAAAGAACCCCAGGTGGTCGAAATTTCCGGAATCTTTTACTATGGCGTGTCTCATAATTTTATGGTGATTTTCGGACGTTAAACCCCACATATCAATCAAATCAATGCAAAGATACCCAGCACAACATTGTGGAAGGGTTGACAGGCGGGCTAGTTGGTACGAATTCATAATGAAAATATTGGAAGCGCAAACCAACGGGACACAAGAGAAGAGACAAACAAGCGCAGACTTAAAGTCAGTTTATTCAGAGAAGAGATTATATACCAGAAAGATGAGAAAGAAAAAAAACTGGAGAGAAGGTTCCACCATGATCCCGTGTCGTCCAGAAACGAGATTTCACAATCTAACAGTGATATAGACGGTGAACTAACACAACTATTTATATTCTTTTTAATAAAAAAGGCTTCCGCAATCACTCTAGTTTTCGTGTCATGATGGCTGTATAAGACAAATGTACGCGAAAATTCAGGCACGCAGCCACACTTTTTGCAATGGGTGGACAAATGCAAACCCGGCGCTTTTTTTAATAAACAGAATATAGATAGTTGTGTTAGTTCACCTTCTATATCACTGTTAGAATATGAAATCTTGTTTCAAAACGACACCTGATCAGGGTGAAACCTTCTCTCCAGTCTTTTCTCTTTCTCATCTTTCTGGTATATAATTTCTTCTCTGAGTAAACTGAGCTTCAGTCTGCGCTTGTTTGTCTCTTATTTTGTGTCCCGTTGGTTTGCGCTTCCAATTTTTTCATTATCAACATTGTGGAGTCATATTTTTTATACAACGCGATGTGCAACTCACCATTGTGTTGTTAAGTATCAAATTGCGGCTTAGGCGAATCGTACTGACACGAACTACACTTTTTGAGGGCATGTGTGGTGAGAAAGACAATGGGCAGCACAGTACGAAGTACTCTGCAAGGGGTGTCTAGCGTAAATATTGTTGTTTCACTGAATGAGACAACGGACGAAGTTGCACAATTTTAACGGGTAGTATAATTAAACAGATTACTATTACTCTTTTTTTCATGTATTGTTGAACTCTGTGCTCCTTGTTTAGATGTATACTGCTGCCTTCACGAATGTCAATAAACAATGTAAGCTTACTTGCTTGGTGTGTTTTTTGCCAGTAGAGACCTCTTGGTCACCTGGCAGGTTAGGGGAGATATTTAGAGTAACGTTAGACTGCTGTGCGCAGGTATACTACCCTGCAACAGGAGTGAATAGATACCCAAAACCCACGGGCGCACACCGCGACCACCCGCCCCCGCCACCAAAGCAGCCGCCATAATGCCTCAACGCAATGATGATGATAGTCTAGGTCAGATAAGTTAGTTCAGAACGCCACCGCTACCTTTATTTTCGTTCCACTGTCAAAGGTACAGGTTACCTGCCCTAAATGGTAGGGTATAGGTGTTCTGTGGTTACACCAGCTAGTCAAAGAGCTGTTTCGCATCTAAAAACGCCAAGGCTGCCGCTCAATATGACGCCATCACAACCTATCCGTAATAAAGTATCTTACGCACACGCCTCGTCAACCGTTCTACAGAAGGATACTACAGTCAAGGATGTCACGCGTAACGAATGACTGAACATCTTCGAACATGCATGAGGCCTTTATGGCACCCTGACACTGTGCGTGACATACACTGGTCGGCCGAAATCCAAGTGCACCGTGGAAACAATGCAGTGTATGTTAGATAATGTGTTACATAGTGGCTTTGAACGGACACCTTTACCTCGCTGCCATAGCTGTCACGTGACATTCGTACCAATTGGGCAAGTGTCATGGACACATTGAGGGTAAACAAGAATAATTAGAAGTCATATAATCTACCTGGTTATTATTTTTATCTCCATTTGCTCTTCTCGAGAGGTCTTAATAAGCTTGTAGACAGTAGTTATGTGCAACACAATTATTAAGGGTTTGTTTTTTTAGGTGCGCTTTTGATTACACTCTATAGCTTTATCTCTTTTTCCATTCTAAATGTTTACGGATAATGGTGCAGGACGAAGCTATGGTTCGCGTCATTTAATGCCGTAACACACCGTACATAGGAGACAGGTATAGTATACCGGGCTTACCGGGATACCGGGAGCACCGCGATAGCGGCATCGAAGTGCGCGGCGCAGATACGTACGTTATCCACACCGCTTACTGTATGCGCGCTATTTTTCAGAGTTAGCGTTAGCGTGGAAGCGTAGGTAAACGTAGTGTACGTACAACATGGCGGTGTTCACGGACGCCCGCTACGATGTGATTTCGGCGTAGTTGTTGATAGATTCTTTTTGTTCCAAGCAAATGACTTTTTAAAATGGCTTTTCTCTCCTCCAGTTAGCTTTGATAATCGAGTATTACGAATAAGTTGGCGTAGTTTATGAGATAGCTTCCCATTTTGAACGCGTCTAGGCTTAACTACAATATCAATGTAAACACATCGGCCACATAAATGTTTTCGCGTTTGGAGCGTAGTTTATATCTATCTTGTAACGATTCCTCGCGCGGAGCCATAAGCAAACATTCTTGTTTTAATTTCTTTTTCACTGTTCTTTGACTTATTAACCATTTATTAGGTGGCAGCACCGTCTCAGCTGGGGCACGCAAACCACGTAAACGCTATCCCCCTAGAAAACAAGAAGCTCTCCACAATGAACGTTTGCTGCATAGTAACGCCATTCACCTAACCTCCGCTATCACGCTAACAATAAACTATAACTGTCTAGTAATACGCTAAAATGGAGAGGTTACTGCAATAACATGCCTATCCACAGGTATTGTAAACACTGTTTTTAGATGACATGGCGGTAATTTAATATGACGGGTGATAAGTTAGGGCATGCATTGAGGAATGAAGTAACGGTTATATTCAACGCACGCTGCTTCATCATGTCGTTGTCACACAGCCACTCGCGACAACAGTTTCCGCGGAGGCGGACCAGCCTGGCATTGCGGCATTCTGCCGACGGGCGCCGTCCTTCGTGGGGACAGAGAGAGACGCATCCGTAGGTTCCGTTCTGACAGAAGCACTGGGTGCGGCAGTCCAGCTTGAAGGTGGCACCATCCTTGTACTAGCCGAGGCCTTCCACTTGGCACGACTGGCCCTGCACCACTGCACCGGGCACAACACAAAACACTTCAGCGTTCAGCAATTCTTTGTTTGTTGAACAAACTGTTTCGCCATAGTTGTCTATCCATGATCACTTTAAGAAGAAGTGCTAAAAACTGACGAGTCTACAGAAAAATATAGCAGACAAAAACTTTGGGTACTAACAAGTGTTTGTGTCACAGCGATCCAGTTTATGTGCGCTTTAGTGCTGCTGTGCATAGGCTACGTGGCATTGGAATTGCAAAGCAAACGAAAAAGTGAGACAGAAAAAACAAGCTCAAAGTGGCAGGACCGGGTGCAATGAAAATAAACAGTTTGTTTTAGCACCAGTTTTTTTTTCTTTTTGATTGCTCTCTTTTTTTTGTGCTGCTCGATTTTTATCGCCTAATCTTTTAGTGATCCAGGTTGTTACCGCGCAGAATTTCAATGGGAAGATTAGACTCGTCAACGGCACGGCAAAAATACACAGTAAAAATTTTTTTGCACCCTTATAGGTGTAAAAGGGGTGTTTTCTAAACTTACACCCTTTTCAAATTGGTATAACAGTCTTTTTTTCTGGTACACCCTGAAAGAAGGGTGTAAGTGGCATAAGGGTGTTATTACGCCGTTCGTGAGGGTGTTGAAAAGCTGAAGGGTGTGTACCTATAATTGCAATAAAAATTGTTCTGTTTAACATCCCAAGGTTGTGATAAAATTATTAGAGACGCCGTACTAAAGGTTTTCGAAGATTTAAACCACCTGGGGTTACTTAAAATGCACCTAAATCGAACTACACAGGTCTCGAATAATTTCATCTCCACCAAAATTGTGGCCGTCGTGAACTGCCGTGATTCGACCCTGCGACTTGTGGGTCAACAGTTGAGCACCATAAGCACCAGACCATAGGCACCATAATCACCGGCGTGGGTAGTGCACGTGCAACAATCGAGCTGCATCCAAGCTTGAAATTAAAATACCACGCAGAACGCAACATGCCTGTTGTACTGCCTTTCCTAAGATAAGGATGTCGTAGGGATGACCAAATCAAGGAAATGATTCAGGCAATGGCACATTTTACAGAACACTCTAAGAATACTCGAAAAAATGTAAAAAAGAATAACTTTTTGCACTTTGATTCGACATGCTTTACCACTTTATATCGTGCACAATAAAAGTGAATAAATGAATGGGCTACTGTCACGATCTACGAACAGCACATATTCATGTGAAGAAGCAATTGAGAAAAAAGCTTGAATTTATTACAAAACCCTTGCTTGGTCAAAAGCCCTTCGAGCGCAAGTCGTTTTCACAAGCTTCTCGGAGATTAGACGTGCTTGGTCGAAAATGAAAACAATGCAATACTTTCTGCAACCTTGCGGGAGCATGGAAAGTGATTCTTTAAATCAACAATTAAAGGTTGGAGAATGGCAAGGTCAGCGCACGCAGCGCTAGCAGCGCATATGCGAAACGAAGGGTAGAAAGGCACGAGAGGAGGCAATCTTAGTTCGGTGAGCCCGATGCTTCCACAAGTGAGCAAGGCAAAAAGACGCATTACTACAAAAGATGCGCCAGTCGTGAGTACGTATTTTAGACAGAATTGTAATTATTTCAGATCAAATAGAAGATGTATGAACCAATCAAACATCTTGAGTCACACATCATGGCATATTGTTCGAACTCACAGCATGGGCCAAAGTACGATGAGAAAGACGTAGTGAACGTCGTTGAGGCCAGCTGTAGTATAGTTTTATGGCTGCAGAGCACACACCACTAAGCTCCAGGCCGCTTTTTTATTACTGACCAAGGCACTGACACTATGATGGTGGCAAAATGTTAACAACACTCTTGTGTCTGGATTTAGCTGCACGTTAAAACACTCGGGATGAGTATCATTCTCGCTACAACGAGTCTTTTAATCATAGCACTTCTTCCTCCTGTATACTTGCACAAAAAACCATCCCTAACTACTGTTTTGAACAAAAATCCAACGTGGCACCTATGTTTTTTTTCTAGACTGTGCGATAAACCCGCCAGGTAGTGTAGTGGTCATGACACCTTACTGCTGACCCATACGTTACGAGAAAGATTGTCGGCAACGGCGACCGCATTTTATTTTATGAATATAAGAGTACCTGAGGCCTGTGTACTTATATTTAGGTGCACGTTAAAAAAGAAACCAGAGGTGGTGAAATTCCCGGAGCACTACACGGCGGCGCCTCTCATAATCGCATTGTGGTTTTGGGACGTTAGTTGTTAACAAAATGTTATAAATTGCGCGACACATATCCGTCATTCTCACGAGAATAGTGGCGACAACAGTCGTTAGGCTGGCTAATTCATTGCTGCGTCATCGTTGCATAAAAGAAACTGGTGAGCGTGTATGGCTGCTCACAAACCAGAGCTGCAGAACGGACGAGCCAATCATCTCAAACAGTTAATTGGCGTTGACTCGATAAAATTATATATGCTTGCAACGGTTCTATGGTTAGAGTTCATGATGCGTGTGTCCTATGGAGTTCAGTGAATGTTATTATGTTTTACGTGACTGAAAAGACTTCAGATCTAACGACTCTGCATCAGTAAATCGTTACATGCAGAATGGAAATACAACACCAATGTTTTGTAATACTACTTTCTTGATTAGGCGTCCCTCACCTCCTCCCACACTCATTCTGGATTCTTCGAATATTCAATTCTTTTCTTGGTAAAAAATAGAACTGCCAGAAAGAAATAACGCACATGATCTCGCAATGAATTAAACATTCGCAATCATAATACCACCGTCCAAAGCAGTGCTAGCGCTTACTGAATTCACCCTACTGATGAAATGGAAATCGCTACCGCAATAATTACTGTACAAAATTGAGGGTCACTGCAGTTTTGTGCCCCAATTCCGTGCCATAGTTCTTCCCAAGAGCACGATCTCGTTGAGCCATGGTAAGTATTGTCATTTTCCGTGATTTATGCAGCGCACACACGTGCAGTACAAGCAATAACGCATTCATGGTTCGATGTTCCGCGTGGAAAGAATTCCATGTAACTTCTTACTTTTGTTGCGCCTATATACTGGCAATGTTGTCACAATAAATTATTGGTCAAAGGAGCACGCATGCGTTTGAGCTTGGGCAATCGTACCTTTGTTTGTCTAAAAGCACGAAAAGTGACATTGCTGACTGATTTAAATGACATTGACATAAGCTGCCTTGCGCACAATTGTCATTTACTTTCATGTTTACGCATGGTCTACGACAGTTCACATAACGTTCGAATGATGAGACATCGTTGAATGAAAAACTGCAGCATTGGACTAAAAGTGGTTTCCACATCACTCCAACCTTCTATTTTGCCCTGAACTTTTGTCTTGTTTGCCTTAACAATTACACATTTTATGAATTCTCTGAATAGGAGCATACACCTTGATCACGCTGAATGCAGCGATAAAGGTATTTAAAATTTTGGCGTCTCAGCAGAAAAGTAATGAAGCCATCTCTCACGTGCATTGGCACGCGTGCTGGATTGATGTGTATCGCCTGCTGTGCCTGGCCACGCACAGATGCGCATTTCTTTCAACTTTTTTCTCCCCTCAGCTGTGCGCCTTTTCAGATGCAAGTCGGCGATCGTGTTGTGCTTGTGTTTAATCACGCCCTTTGACAACTAGCACAGCTCTCCTTCAATCTGAGTATATTTTTACTTTTTTTTCTGCCCTAAACGCACATACAGGTTAGCCAGTGTTTTGAGATATTGTTAGTTGGGTGAGCGGGCGCAGTCGCAGCGGCGAGGACGACTCCCTCTCATATCCCGTGCAGCGGCAGTGCTGCTGCCGCTTTGAGATCAGTGAAAAAGCGTCGTCTGCTATCTCGGTATGCGAAACAGTGTGAAAGTCGCTTCCGAACACCCAGATTTTGGCTAAAGCAGCTAGATGAGGGTCGAATCTATACTACTTAGTGATAAATAAGGATCGCGCTTGTACCTAACAAATGTATGATTAATTCTGTGCCTGCAGTGAATCAGTAGGGTGGCCAGGGGGTCGCACATCGGGCCTGTGCCATTATCCTCCCCCCCCGGAAACGAAAAAATCTTTCCCGCTATTCTTTACAGAGCAAGAAGTGACACACTCGACCACACTTGCTTGTCTGGCACCGACTTCAGATCAAGGTGAATGGTGACCCTAGCCCCCGCAAGAAATTCTCCCTGCGCCTCTGCAATAAATACATAGCGGTTATCTGCACCTTTGGGTTGTGGCTGATTTTATAAAAACAAGCCTGTTATAATTACACACCGTATAAATTTCGTGTTAGAAACGTAGAAATGGTTGTGCTTCTTTTTGAACACCTAAAAGAAACTAGAGAGGCCACACTCACTATGTTGCGAAAATTAGCGCCACAACCCTGCTATGCTTTACATCGGTGATTTCTCTGGGCTCACAGCTGCCAAAGGTGGCATAAGTGGTATAATTTTTATGCAAAAGAGCCTTTCATACAAACGATATTTGAATCGTAGCCGAAATAATCTGAGCAGGAGAAAAAGGCTTCAAAAGTGAAGAAAAAAACTTCAAAGTTTGAGCGAAGTGAAAAAGATGACACAGAGTATTCAATTTATGGGTATGTGCGGTTTAACGTCCCACAACCACCATATGATAATGAGAGACGCCGTAGTGGAGGGCTCCGGAAATTTTGACCATCTGGGGTTCTTAAACGTGCACCCAAATCTGAGCAAACGGGCCTAGAACATTTCCGCCTGCATCGGAAATGCAGCCTCTGCATCCGGGATTCGATCCCGCGACCGGCGGGTCAGCAACCGAGTACCTTGGCCACTAGACCACCGCGGCGGGGCGAGAGAGTTTTTAAATATCATTTATTTGCAAAAGCATTTTCGCAAACTGTATTTACCATGTGGCATGACGACCAAGCATGTTTGAGTGAATTACCAGTTTAACGCAGTAAACAAGTTGACCTGCAGCCGATAGTTCTAGCACGAGAACAAAACAATGACACAGAAACATGAAGGACACGAAAGGAACGAGCGTAGCGCTCGTGTCTTTCGTGTCCATCTTGTCTCTGTGTCACTGTTGTGTTCTCACGCTATAAGTAACGCCATGCCATAACAACTGTCGAATACCGGGCTGTCGAATTGACCATGCCTCAAAGAAAAACCCTCACAAAAAGTGCTTCTGTTTATTTCTCTATTCCAGCGATAGGCGCTTGTAGTTGTCCATGTTTTTACGAGAAAAAATTGCCAATTTTCTAGTGCGTTGGCTCGAGAAAAATGACTAAACTGGTGTCAGTGTGTTTGTCACCTGTGAAAAAGAGCATAATTATTTGTTCTCAGTTAAATTTTTGTATCCGTGCATGACGCTACTCTGGCGGCAGAACAGCAACATACGTAGCTATTTTGTGTCTTTGTACTAGCTACATACCACCAAAAGGTTAGTTCATTAGGTGCCTGGAAATAAGTGGAAACTTTGTTTTTGAATTGGGGCATGTGAGAGGCACAAAATACGAGAAATACATTTATTGCCTTAAAGATTGCTTTATGTGAACAATTCACTTAGACCTATTATATGTTATATTTCTTCGTTCAGCAGGGTTTGGACGTAGAAGATACTATTATGAAATTCCTCCAAAATACACGAGCTGGAAAAAAACTACGCTATCTTCCGCTCAAGGAAATCGTGTGTTGATGCGAAACAATGGTCACCTAACGCTTACACTGCCGCCGGCGTTGACGTTGGCACTCATCGCAGAGGTGCGCCGGAGAGAAACCTGGGGAGGCGAAAAGCACGCAGTGATGGACGGGGGTTTCCTACTGGAACAGGTCAATTTCTGCCTATATGCGATCAGAGACAGAAGACCCTATTTTGACACAGAGACCCGCAGTCCGCTTTTAGTAAACGTTCACGCTGTGAGCATTCATTGTTCAACAACGCACAAAAGAAATCTCCCATCGGCACTACATTTGAGGTCAAAGATCCGGTGCCTATATATGCGGGGCGGCCAGGAAATGGTTATGCAGCGCGATTAGTCAATTTTTTCTATCAAGAAACGCGCTAGCAGGTGCTGCCTCCGTCAGCGTAGTAAAATGAAAGAGGGGACCGCGTAGAAAATGAGGAATAAGGGGACGGGCATGTGCAAGAAAGTGTGTACGCTGTGGGAAGGGATGCCTATAGGAGAGATAAGGAGCGCGTAGGAGGGAAGAGAAAGAGGGGAGAGAACGCGAATGCGCAGTGGCACACGGATGCCACAGGATAATATTAGCTTATAAGAGATTTCGCGTTTAAAACATAGACTGCTGTTCAGTACAGGACTAACTTCGCACTGCATCGAGGTTGTTGGGCGTTCCCATTGATGCTCTTCCTAGGCACATGGAGAATTAGAAAAATCTCTCCAGCTGTTTCCAAACGCATCTTGGAATTAAGTTTTATTAACGTATCACCAATACCAAAATTGTAAAAAAAAGCGCTTGAAAATTTGAATCTCACACAGTTTTAAAGCCCAGACAATGAACTAAAGAAAAACAAAATGCCCGTCCAGTTCATCATCTAAGCAGCAAAAAGAGACGAAACAGCTGCGTCCGATCTTATCTAGCCTCCAATTATTAAATAAGACAATAATTTAGCAACTAAGCTCATGAAGACTCCGCGTGGTCCCACAGAATGATTTTCAAGCGCTTTAGTACAAAAACTTCACGAAATTTTTTTTCACAATGCCTGATTTTACTCCACACATCGTCTCGTTTTGCTTCGCTGGTTCGGGTTAAATGAGACTTATAGTGCATTTTTATTTCTCATCGAAATAAACTTCTGGACAGTGGCAACATGGTCACATTCATGTAGGGTATACTTTGTACCTTAATGAAAGTTTCTGCATAAATGTTTTATGTAAGCGAGTGAAATAGAAAAAAAGATTCACTATTAACTAATTTGTTTCACATTTTCCCCTACATTACCTTATTAGTTATAAATTGTGTGGTATTGCGTGCAAACGTCACGCAATCCTTCTGAGGCACGTCGTGGAAGGCGATATGTAGGGGGAGGGGGGTGGCGGATGCATTTTTGATGGCAACCTGGGGATCTTTGACCTGCGCTTAGGCTCAAGTACATGCAGATGTTCCTGCATTTCGTCACCCTCACAATAGCCCGAGCATTGCGCAAGACGAGATTGCACCACGATACCCTTGCAGGTGCCGACCGAGGCGTTTCTGTCAGGGTAAACGCAGTGCAGCTGCCAGCGGGCATCGCACAGCTGAACGGCGTCGCAGGTGTCTCCTTGCTGTCGAGCACAGATGCTGCAGCAATTGCAGCCATCGCGCACCAGGCTCACGCCCTCGGGGCAGTGGGCCGATTCGCTGCCGCCTTCTTGCGGCCCGCTGCTGCTGCACCGGCACGATGGGCCGCACTGCACTGCGCCCTGCATACAGGACATTTATGGCTGTTTACAAACAACGCTTTTAGTTACTTATCAAAGAGGTTGAAGGTGGACGAAACAGAATGAAACTGAGTGAAGAAAACGCAATGGTTAACCGGAGCACTACCGAAAAAGTGGAATCCCTAAATATTCCGACAGTTTTTCGTTGCAGCTCATTACAAATGTGCAACCCTGTTTTGACGTGAATAAAACAGAAAATACTTTGCAATACTTGAGGTACCTAAACGCTTATCGCTGATTTGAAAGCGTAGAATGTGGGGCCTCGGTTGGTTGAATCAGTACGGCTTTCTCTTTCTGACATTGTAGACGTGGCATGAAACTTCCACTACATTGTCCTGCGCGCACATAAACCCCCACGCACACACACGCACGCACGCTCACTCGCCCACTCACTCACTCATTCACTCACTTACTCACTCAACCTATCAATTAGTAATATCCTAGCACATACACACACGCGCGCGCGGAGTAAGAGAGACAGAGATACAGGTATAACATATACCTAGCCAGTGCCTCAGAGAGAAGTGCTGGCCTAGCTCACGTGAGCAGGCTCTAGAAAGGTGTTTTGGCCAACACAGACCACTTTTGCGGCAGTTGCCATCTACTGTGTCTTCTGAGATTAATAAAGTTGTGCTGCGGTTAACTTCAAGCACAGATCTGCCCATCAGTGGATTGTATCTTCACTTCTCATAGTTATTTATCTCCGCCCATTCGTTTACACATGCTGAGCTATGCTTGGCGCTAGGGCTGCATAAATAGCACCTTTTCGTGTCTTCGTATTCCTGCGGCGTTCACTCGCACGATGTCAGAGCGATTATTTGAGATACAAAACTGTTTCAACTTATCTATGCCTATTTGTCGCGAACGGCTGACACGCGTTTTTACAAAGCAACCACAGACATCTGTTCCTATGCCGCGGAAAATACACAACGATACAATAGCACAGCCAATAATAAGTTGCGTGCTGGCATGCGTTTCTCTGTTGTTACTCGTGCAAGTGCTTCATATAGCTGAAGTATCGCTACATTTTCTGGTAAATAAGTGCTAAAGATGTGTACAAGAGAAGGCCTTTACAAAAAGTAGTTTCTTTAAGTAACCCCCCCCCCCCGTAAGTCTAGTGGCTATGGTACTCTCCTTCTGACCCGCAGATCGCGGGATGGAATCCCGAATGCGGCGGCTGCATTTCCGATGGAGGCGTAAATGTTGTAGGCATGCGTGTTCAGATTTGGGTGCACGTTAAAAAACCCCAGGTGGTCAAAATATCCAGAGCCCTCCACTACGGCGTCTCTCATAATCATATGGTGGTTTGGGGACGCTAAACGCGACATATCACTCAATTACCATCAATCAGTTCATTAGTTTTTTTTAGGTAGAGGTCTTTCGTAGGTCGGCAAGCACCAGCCCGTCACCACAGCTCGTTTACGTACATCAAAGCTGCACTTGGCCATGTTCAAGCAACGTCCATTTCATATGATGGTGTTTTGGGGCGTTCAACCCCACATATCAATCAAGCAACGTTTATCGAATCCTACTCCAAAGTTTCTTTTTCAGATGTCTGTTTTCTTGACCCCCTTCAGAGACAAGCGACTTACTTACATCATCGATGAGCCTCAATTTTTTTTATCTCAGTTCGTTCCCGAGATGTCTCATCATGTTCTGAATTTATAAGTATCTTAGGTACCTCAATTTACGTGCGATGTAGCGGGCCGCACGAACAATCATCGGAACCCGTCCTCTCAATGTGCACGCAATAAGAAAGAGAAGGCTGCGTTTCATCTCATTTGCTACGGCTAGCTTCGCCAAGTATGCATTCCACTGACAGCGATAAACAGCAAGCTTTCTCAAACGCAAGTACACGACGGCGGCACTTTAGTGTTGCATAAAATCAGAATGTAAAAGTTAGAAAGGTTATCAAAACAAAACAAAGACTTCATACGACTGCTCACTTTTTTCTTCGCTAAGCGAGGAATTCTTCACTCCGGTTTTCTTATACCATAGATAAATCGGTGGCTTTCCCTATACACTTTGTATGCACGTCGTAGCAGACTCGGGGTGTTGGAAAACATTGGTGCTTATGTGCGAGACGCTGACGGTGCCGTCACGTCATGGTCACTATATATCTGTATATTCGTGCCAAAATTTTTAGCACTTTCGCGAAAAACTGAGTCCGGCATTGAAATAGGGAAGGGACAGAGAACCGAAGTGCGAAAGGCAAGAAGGCTAGCAATGGTATGCTGATCAATTCATAAGCTAACCTGCGTTTTAATCACTTGCATCTCGAAGCGCGTTCTATATACTAAACGTGTTAGGCTATAATATACGTGAATTACAGTGTGTGTAAAGAACGGATAGACAAGTACACAATGCAGGGGAATACATATTTAGTGTGTAAGGATCAAAGCCCATCGAATAAATCCCCGTGTCTCACTTTTTGCCTGTCTTTCGTTGGCTCAATACTTGTTCATAAGCAAAAGGAAAACAAGCGCAAAAAAAAAACAGTTGATCACAGTGAAATGAACAAGGGACCCGCACGTATTCTTCTCGGACCTCTCGCAACGAGGTAATCACATTCCAACGGGACAATTTTGCGAAGGCAATTTGCGCGCACAAAGCCTTTGCACGCAAAGTACGTGTTTAGAATTGCGAACTGCGTCGTCACTGGCCCGCTACGTGTCACGATTCGCAGAATATTCACGGGCACATTGTTTTCTTATCAGCTCTTTCATTCTTTTATTGCCATGGTTTTCCATTCTCCGTGGTTTCTGTTACTTTTGTGCTGAACAGGAGCAAGCGGCGCTGCAACATATGCCCCGCATGTGGGACAGCTTTTGTATCGCCTGTGCTTTCTTCAGTCAGTTGTAGCGACGAAATACTTATGTATTTATCTTTTAATAATTTCTCGCTGCTTCTATTCAGACCACGTCTGTTGCCTAAACAAGGATGAACTCCCTACGGCTCGGCGAGGAAACCGTCATTTCAAGGCAGACGCTTAGAAAAAAAAATGTCAACCTTCACTTCTATTATTACTCGAAGTCTTCGGCGCACTGATATAAACAACACTAAGAGAGAGCGCGCTTTTCTTTAGAGCTCCACTCGAACTGGTCTACAGTGAGTCAACATCGACTATGCTATTCTCGGCATTTTCGTGGGTCTCTTTTAAACAACTCACGGCATTTTCATTTCAGTCGTCGGGGGTGCGTGCGCGGATTCTGATCAGCGCGCAACTTGCCGGGAATCTGTTTACGCTTTAAAGTAACAGGGTTCCACAAAATTGCGAAAGGCGGCTTGAAAATAAGTAGAGTTTTTTTTCAACATTTGCTGAGTTTGTTTAGGAAAAGAAAAAAAAATTTTGTGGAATTGCTGTCGTCGACTAAGCGACTTGTAAAAGTGTTGCTACGCACTTGGCGGACAAAACAAGCGGGTGGGTGGGGATGCCGGCGTAAATGTTAGCACAACTGTGCCTGAACATTTATTTTATGAAATAGAAAAAGTACACGCCTCGTTGTACTGCGCAGCTTGCCGCATTTGCAACTGCTGGAGAAAGTGTGAACCGTTGCTGTGGCACAATCCATTCAAAAACGTTGGATTTTACTTTTCGTGTTTACACTGTGATGTCACAGCACCGCACGATGCCAGTAATCAGGTAACCGATTTTTGTGCATAAAGAGAGAGAGAGAGAGAGAGGGGGGGGAGAGAAGCTCCACTGAATGCAATCCGGAAAAGCAAAGAAAAGTTTGCCACTGGGGAAACAGGTTTTCTTTTGAAGACGAAACTTTTTACAGAAGAAGAGAAAGTCGTTTTGTCGGTAATTTTTCTTAGATAAAAATTATTACATTTCAAGGAATTTTACACTACCGCTGCTTTAGTCTCTAAAGAATGAATGGTGATGGTGACAACGTCACGCACTAAAACGGTGTACTTACCATACCGGATTTGCCGTGGGCTCAACACAAATTTCGAGTTCTGAGCAACCGCAGTTGTCAGAAAAAAAGAAAAAAAACTTTGACTTTAACCATACTTCTTTCTTTACCAATAACTCAATGGCTTGCAAATGAAAATTTAAAAATATGAATTTTTCAAAATTCGGCAGATCCAACGTATATATCTTGGAAAATTGATGTTATGGGATGCATGCGCATGGAAGGTGAGTTTGTTGTAATTTTTTTGCTGAGCGAAACCTACAATGTGGCAATAACGCCTGTTAAACAACCACATATATTTCATAATTGTACTTGTTTACAGTTGCGTAAGGATGACAAGAGCACCATGAAAATGAGCAACACCAGAAGCGGTAAGCTGCGCTGCTGCTTGCGAGGATGGTCGCTTTCAAGACTACTGCATAAATTAACTTCAGCGAATGGCGCCTATCCACTATTGACGTTAACCCCACGGGAGCGCTGTATCATAGCAGCACATATTGTTGTGACTGGCACCAGAGCTGACAAAGGAGCGGCGCTCTTTTAATCCTCAAACAAGTAGCCGAATGGCTGGCTGCCTATGTCCGCCAGTTATTGACCCTCCTAGCCGGAGGGTGAGGCAGCCTGTCACCACGACACCGTATGCGGTTCCGGAGACGAGAAGCGCGGCGTCTTCTTTGAAAGATGCCGCGGTGGCAGCCGCGACCCACTCCGCTAATTTAGCGAACAGATCGGTGGACCCTTTGATGCATGCTGTCATGAGCTTTGGACCCCTGGACCAGCGGCACATACCAGACGATGAAGAACTCCGCTGCCGCCACCTTGGAGTGCAGTGATCACGCCTCAATATTGGACGTTCACGTGGGGCATGCATGCTCGTCCCCCTTGCCAGTTGTGTTATCTCTGATTGGACAGTACCTTCTGCATGTGTTCCCTTATGTAGGAATCTGGGGAGAACATACCCTTTATATTGAGCCACCTGGCTCATTGGAAGGAGTGCCTGTAGAGGAACGAGATTCGAGAGCTCCGTATGTAAGAAAGAGCGCGTCATGTACAAGAGCTCACCATGTACATAGTGTAAATAAGCCCTATTCAAGTCTTTCTTCCTCCTGCCTTGACATCTTCATCCCACACCTGTATTCATCCATCAACTTCATCCCACACTGGTACCTGCACACCTTGGTCGCAACACTATGTGACATTTATAAAATTGAATAGCCAGCACTGCCACTGCATTTGTAATTTCACAAACATGAAGGCCTACTTCAAATTTATTTCCGAAAACTGGCGTGCCTCTGTTATGAATACTTTATTGCCCTGCCGAGTTCAGCATTTCAATTACTACTGAGACTCTGGCATTTAGTCTTCTTTGCATTCGTCGGGTCAATGTTGCAGATTTCGGCTTTTCGTTAACGCTCACGCGTTAAAATTACCCACGTAAGTTGTCGCCGTTCCTTGGTATAGATATAGACTGTCAATCACATATTGCACATAAACGCGTAAATGTGGCACAAACCCGCTTGCAAGTATATATTTGCCACAGGTCTGGTAGAGTTTGACCATGTACGTGATGATATTGGGACAATATTCAAGTTATGACAAGTAATTCATATTAGCGAAACCTTTGTACTCTCTCATACTAATTATTATCGATAGATAGATAGATAGATAGATAAAAGCTTCCCATTCAAAAAGTATATTGAGAATAGTTTGCGCTAAGAAAGGCCACCAATTTCAGCTTAGCGTAGCAGGATGCATGGCGATGGGTTTCCGCATGCTCATCTGATCCTAACCACTGCAGTTCTAATAGAAACCACCATAACGATATTAGAATAGGCTGAATGAATGTCCGTGATTTTCCACGAACCACTGTGACGTTCTTAATAATTACGAATAAACGTTACACAATAACCAGCTCAAGGGAACCATGTGTAGATGCCAAGAAGTGGGCGCTGACTCTTACACTGGCAGTGGTGTTGACGCTGGCACTCATCGCGGCATTGCGCCGGAGAGAAACCTAAGGAGGCGCAAAGCACACAGTGATGGACCGGTGTTTCCTACTGGAACATGCCGAATTCTGCAAATGAGCAATCAGAAATAGAAGATTCCCGTTCGACACAAGGACCCGCAGTCCGTTTTCAGTTAAAGCGCACACTGCGAATTTTATTGTTCAGCAACGCACACAAGCAGGGCTGCGACTGGTGGGTACTTTACGCCAAGTTGGTGAATTTGAGAGGCCCATGGCAACCTAAAATTACGAATGGTGACATGGCAAATTTTTAGCAATTTTCGGCTTAGGTCACGAGTGAGTTATCCATTATGCACAGTGTCTTCAAAACGACTGGGTGACATTTTTTTCTGATTTTGTAATTTAAGACCCACAAGTAACAGGAATACTGCACGCGTAATTTGGCGCGTATTTTTCTCTTGTGTATTTCCTCTCTTTACTCAGATCCTCAAGGCACTTGAGCTCTGGTGCTTCTGCGAGCAACCTCTCAGCAAAATTTAGGTAAAGAAACTGCTTCTCCTGCCACGAGGTGACGGTGTTAAACAAAACAAAAATTTTAGGTGCTTAAAGAGCTTTAACGTTCTTCAAACTTCGCTTCTGAAGTGGCTAGGTGACAGTTAGGCTTTGTGTTTCGACCACAGCACCAACTATCCTGAAAAGCTTGTCGTCTTCACTGCTGTAGTATCCAATAATTTGATATGTAGAGTTCAAATTTATAATAACACAGTTGTGGGGCTGTTGAAAAAATCGCATTCTTTAGGTAGCCTTCAGGAAGTCTAGAAACTGCACTGAGTCAAATGTGTTGTGCAATCATGACCGCGTGCACAGAAATCATGGTGCGGGCATTCCAAAGGGTACGCACTACCTTCTAATTTATTTCCATTGTTTTGTAATTAGGTTTCTCAATTATCAGACACCTGATTATACTGCAAGAAAATTCCCTAAACTTGCAGGAAGGCTACGCACATTTTTTTTCCTTCTAGTTGTGTCGACTGTTTTGTCCAGTATTCCCACCAACCGAAAGCATCATAAACTTTTGTTATAAGGCACTTAACGAACGCTGCTGGAGCATGCATGCCCTTTCTTTGTGCTTCCATTGCGAAGCGGCTGATGCGACTGGTACTGTAAAACGCCAATATAGTTGTGGGGTGGGGGTAATTATGGATGATACTGCACTGCACGGGGTTATACATAATTAGCAATTTTTCTAACTAGACAAGCGACACATATACAGGGTGGCGACTTTTAGGCGAAACGTGAAAAAAGGCGACTTTTGGCGACTTATGCTCATCGTATGGTAAATTTTCCTTTAAAGTCAGTGGCAACCCTGCACAGGAGAAATCTCCCACCGGCAGTTCTTTTGAGGTCAAGATCCATTGCCTTTATATGCAGGGTAGTCAGTGAACAGTTGTGTAGCGCAAGCAGTCATTTTTTTTTTAATCAAGAAACTCGCAAGCAGACGCTCCTTGTGTCAACGTTGCAAAACGAGAGAGGGGACGTAGGAGAAGAGGGAAGGAGGCGTGCGTGTGCAATGGAAATGTAATCGGCGTGGGAAGGAATGCCTAGAGAAGATATTATCACCGAGAAGCTGGAGTGGCACCGCCTAGTAGATGACGTCACGGAACGAACTTTTTGATGCAAGCCGCAGCGATGCGTTCACTTCGTGTGCTGTTCCAATGTTTGCGGTCGCTTTTTGCTTGTCTCAAGCTGCAGATGAATGAGGAAAACAGAATTAGAATGTTTATGGTAAAACAATAAAAAGTTCACTTTTGCTACTGCACAATTACGCGCTGGGTGGTATAGCAATGTGAGATGAGTGAAATGGTTTGTGTCACGCTGCTAACTCTAATGAAAGATTCCATTCGTGGCGACGACAGTCGCATTCTGATGGATGTGAAAATCAAGAACACGCTTCTGTTTGGATACAACAAACTCTTTGACGCATATATAGTGATTTTGAGAATGAATTAGGTCACCATATTTACATTCTAACTTGGTTAAGATGTGCACGGGTGATTCTTTCCAGGAATACCTGCCCTTCTCCTCTCCTAGAATAATCTGTACCAGAAGAATTCACGTATCTACGGAAAGCACTTGCACAAGTGTATCAAGCCTCGGGCTCGCGTGCAACACCAAGTACCGCAACATATAATTGAAGGCACTCGCCCTATAGAATAGCACCGTCACCGTTGTGTGTTTTTCTCATGTACTTGCTCACTCTACACGTTGTTTTGTTTTATGCTTCTCTCGCAATACTTTTGAAGCTTTATTTGACCAAAATATTTGAGGTTAAGTGCGCTTGAGGTGAGGTGCGGAAATTGTTATTGCTGTCAGATTCTTTCTTCCTGCAGAATTTTATCAATGGTGTGGTCGCGCTCCAAACTACCGGTTTAGATAAACACCTCGTATGATAAATTTCCGTGAAATGAATCACCTGTTGATGGACATGACGTGCGAGACCAGCCATCGCCTCATCGAGGCGAATGCTGTTTAATTATTATATGGGCTCACGAGCGTATAGGCTGAATCTTAATTTTCTTTGTAGGGGGCATACCCTTGAAATGGTCATTTTTCTCTCCGCATAAGTAAATCTCCTGGTTGCGCCACTTTTTGGGCTACGTCCGTGAGTGCGCCGAAGAGTTCATTTCGACTTTCTGACACTTGTGTTGAAATGGTTGCTATCAGCGGTGCTCCCACGGGAAGCTCCCATCAGCGTTTGTGACGCAGCGGAGGAATACTCCAGAGTTTTGCGCAAATCAAGGTAAAAGACTAATTAGTCCCCGGCGACTGTTGAAAATAAACCTGTACATATGATCCTAGTGAACGGAAATATCTCATTATTTCCGTAATTGTTTCGTGTAAGGTAGTATTTTGTTTGATTGAAAGATATTATACGTGAGTGGCCATGACAGTCATTATTACATAATGTATCCTGCTGGAGGAAGCTCAGCTCTGTAAAATCATTTAGAGAATTTGCAGATGAAGGCTTAACTTGCACTGTGAAGCGCAACGTATTTAGTCAATGAAAAACGTCCCAAATTCATTTCTCATACTTCGGCACAGACGTGTTCTAACCCTGGAGTCAATGCTATAGTTGTAATACAGTTAGCACCACTTAGCTTATTTTCTTAGCCCCAAATGTGTGGTGTACGCGATAAAAACAACAAACTTCCGTATCACCATGTTCACAATAAATCTTCCATTCATATGGGAATCTGCCTATGCTAAGCTAAATTATGGAAATATCTTATAGCTCTAAAATCTTACACTAAATGTGGAACCTTGCACCTTGTATGTTGAGAAATTTGCGTCACGAAATTGATGAATAATCACCAACGAAACGCTAAAGAGCGTATACACGATGGGCGCAGAAAAACGCGACAAGCGCTGGCGGGGCAGGCGAGACGGTGCCGTGATGTCACATCGCCGCTATGGCAGCGACGCCAGTGTTCGTTCTCGGGGATAGTAGGGTGTAGTGTAGGAGAACACAGAGAGGAGAAAGAACCTCATGGCATGCAGGCCCCAGAAATTCACAAAATTTACTGATCACCTGCAGGGGGCGAAAAAATCAACCGCGGTGCGTTCTGGCTTCAAACACCCGAAGTGGATCTACAGACCTCTGCGTTATAGATCACATGGGCACCACCATTTGCGCTATTTTACTCTCTTGTAGGGCGCCCTCGTCGGGGCCAAATTTCAATAGGAAAATAATTGAATACCTCATGTTCGCTTAGCGCTACACCTAAATAAAACAATTTGCACTTATACTGGGTAGTTTTGCCTAGCCATGTGTGGCGTCATCATTCTTTTTTAATATATTTTGCTCCAGCTGACTCATAGTTACGAGCAGCCTATCGACATCATTTTCCTTTCAGAATATACGGCGGCCAACGGTAGCAATGGCAGATAACGGCTCACATTGCATTCGGATGGGTCTCGTGCGTTTCTTTTTGCCGTAAATATACCGAGCCATGACCGGCGGGCACACTATTTCTTTCTGTTTATTTTGGCTCGTTCAAGTGCTTTCGCAAAGCGCCTTCAGCTTATTTAGTGGAAACGAAGCGACTGTTGAAAACTTCATTGGACGAGCACCCTTTTCAGGCCTCAAAATTACAGACCAGTGAGTAAAAACCACTTCTGATTTTAAAGAAGTTCGCTTGCGGGGCTAGTTTGTTCACTTAAACTTGTGATATTGTGAATGTGGTGAACAATCGACCACATTTATACTGTCAATCAGGTAATAGAGGAATGCTCAGAATATAACCAACCACTATACATAGCCTTCATGGATTACGAGAAAGCGTTTGATTCAGTAGAAATATTAGCCATCATGCAGACACTGCGGAATCAGGGCATCGATGAAGTATATATAAACATCCTTGAAGAAATATACAGGGGATCAACTGCTACCATAGTGCTTCATAAAGAAAGCAACAGAATACCAATCAAGAAGGGTGTAAGGCAGGGGGACACAATCTCCCCAATACTATTTACCGCATGCTTACAGGAGGTTTTCAGAAGCCTAGAATGGGAACAGTTAGGGATAAGAGTTAATGGAGAGTACCTTAGTAACCTACGCTTTAGTGATGACATTGCATTGCTGAGTAACTCAGGGGACGAATTGCAACTCAAGATTACGGAGTTAGACAAGGAGAGCAGAAAAGTGGGTATTGAAATAATCTGCAGGAAACGAAAGCAATGTACAACAACCTCGGAAAAGAGCAGCACTTCGAGATAGGTAATAGTGCACTTCAAGTTGTAGAAGACTATGTGTACTTAGGGCAAGTAATAACCGCGGAGCCGAACCACGAGATTGAAGTAACTAGAAAAATAAGAATGGGGTAGAGCACATTTGGCAAGCACTCTCAAATTATGACAGGTAGATTGCCACTATCTCTCAAGATGAAGGTATATAACAGTGTATCTTGCTGGTACTTAGCTATGGAGCAGAAACCTGGAGTCTTACAAAGAAGGTTCAGCTTAAATTTAGGACGACGCAGCGAGCAATGGAAAGAAAAATGGTAGGTCTAACCTTAAGAGACAAGAAGAGAGCAGAGCTGATTAGGGAACAAACGGGGGTTTCGGATACCATAGCTGAAATCAAGAAGAAATGGACATGGGGGGGCATGTAGCGCGTAGACAGCATAACCGCTGGTCATTAAGGGTAACTAACTGGATTTCCAGAGAAGGCATGCGGGTTAGGGGGAGACAGAAGGTTAGGTGGGCAGATGAGATTAAGAAGTTTGCGGGTATAAATTGACAGCAGCTAGCACAGGACCGGGTTAACTGGCGGAACATGGGAGAGGCCTTTGTCCTGCAGTGGACGTAGTCACGCTGCTGCTGCTGCTGCTACTGCGGCTGCTCCTGCTGCTGATGATGATGATGATGAAGCTGATGATGATTTTTATGTCTATGAATTTTCGTAGACATCGCACGGCGGCAGCACATCGCAATATTAAATTTTTAACATGTCATAATCTGTCACCCCGAAAAACCTACGTGACTTGCGGCATGGCTTCGCGTGGAAGCGAGTCGCTGGCTCAATAGTGTATTCCCTATTTTTATTGCCGAGTAACACTATCCAGGCCCTTGCGATGAGAAAATATATATACATGACTCTCTAATATCGCTTTAGGCTTAAAAATTGCTAAATCAGTCTAAATTGTCCTCATCTAAATCATGCGAATAATATCCGAGAACATCACTGTCGCGTAGCATGTGCCTTTGTATCTAGCCCATACATTAGTGCAACACGATACGGCTGTCAGGTACATTGTGACGTCGTTGAAGACATCAATCACGTTATCTGTGAGTGCATAATATACGCATCATAGAGACAGTCTCTGAAGATAGCCTTGACCCTTTCCACCCTGGCGGTGTCAATTGACACTACTGCAGATCATTTCCTGTAGCATCTCGGAAACGTAACAAACAGTGCTCATTCTTGAGGAAATAGTTCCTAAATGATCCCCACTGCAGTTGGCATCAATATTTTGGCAAGTTTGTAGAGGTACGGGCAACAAAAAAAGAGTGCGAGTGAAGTCTTCGGTGAAGCCGAGGCGCATAAGGTGACGCGGGTAAGCGTGATTTTTTCGGGACGTCGTACTGACGCTGTTTCAATGAGTATTAGGCTGAGAAGTGAGACAATGGTTCCCATGTTGTGTGCACTAATGATTAGCAGGAATAAAGCAGCCAATTCTTTATTTTCAAGTCACTAAGTTCCAATGAACGAATTTGATAAAATAATAATCAATCAGAAAAGGTTTGCACCACTGGCTTCATTTTTGTGTTTGTAGTCTTCTGAAGTCCTAACTACAGGAAAAACAAGCACAAAAATGTATCCGACCAAAATAATATATCAGGGGCTGAAAGGGTTGAAAATACAACAGAACACACACTTGGAGATGAAAAATATCCTAGGCCCATGGCCGAACAGCTCTAGTGCGTTAGACTCCACAAAAGCGCTACTGACATTCTTACGGGCCACAGGCCTTAACGAAACGTTTTGAATAGTACAGTGCGTGTGAGTAACTGCATTTTTGGTGTGCTTATCACTGTATATATTGCCACATGGTTTGCTTGGGTGAGATCGAAGAGTGAAAGAAGACAAAGACGATCTCTCTGAGCCGCTGCTTGGGTAGTCGACTAAACGAGCCCATTTTATCAAGTTTGTCGAGAGTAACGCGACAAGACTGGTGGAGTTGCTGGGTACAACGTCTCACGATCCACCCGATGCCCAAGACCCCTTCCAGCAGCCGGAACACAAGCCCTGCACCCGTGGACACTCCTGTTCATAGAGTAAGCCGCCGCCAACAAGGCCTACCGCCTGAGACACCAACCACTGACGCAGCGACTATGACTTCGACACAAGATCCCATGCAAGCTCCGACACCTTCCACGCCGATCTACTGCACCATCCAGAACCCGCTCATGCCTAGCCCCTTTCACGGAGAGCAGCATGAAGATGCTGACTACTGGCTGAGTGAGTTCGAACGTGTCGCAGCGATCAATTACTGGGATGATGCCGCGAAGCTCCGAAACGTGCACACTTGCCTAAAAGACGGTGCCAAGACGTGATTTTTGAACAGGGATGATGTTCTGACATCTTGGCGCGAGTTCACGCGTCGCCTCCTGGAGACCTACAGGAGTCCCGACCACCGTGAACGGGCGGAACGTGCACTACAATCACGCAAGCAGATGCCCAACGAGACCATCTTGATGTACGTCGAGGACATGACATGGCTTTTCAAGCGAGCGGATCCTGCTATGGCAGAAGAAAAAAAGTTGCGCCACCTCATGCGTGGTGTGAAGGAACAACTTTTTGCTGGTTTGGTGCGTATTCCCTCCAAAAGTGTTTGCTAGTTCCTTACTGAAGCGGCAACAATGGAGCGAGTACTGCCCCAACGGTCTGCTCTGTTTGACCGTCAAGTGAATGCTGCCTCAACTCCCGAAATTTTCTCCACCCCTGGGAGCAAGAGCCCCGAATGGATTCGCGAGATCATTCGATCTGTCGTACGGGAAGAAATGTAAAAGATGTACAGGACAAGGCAAATCGATGTGGGTTCTATCACCAGTGTCATCCGTGACGAGGTCCAGCAGGTGCTGCACGCCCATCGTTTTCCGCCCACGTCGGTTGATCCGGAAACGGCTCCTGTGTCTACTGTCAGTCGCCGTCGTACGTACGCGGAAGCCTTGCGATCTGCCACTCCTCTTTCGGGTCAAGGAGTCCCGATCCAGCCAGTGCCGCACAGCCCGAACCAGACAGTGCCGCATGTCCCGATCCAGACTATGCCATACGTCCTGATCCAGACAATGATGCCGTCAGTCGCGATTCAGTCAGCGCACGCTGATTTGGACAACGATAGTTGCCGTGCACCGATGCGCAAGTCTGAACTCTGGCGTACGCCAGACAGACGACCCCTCTGCTATCATTGCGGTGAGGCTGGTCACATTTACCCCAAATGCCCATACCGGCAACTTGGACTGCGCGGATTTTCCATCAATTCCTCTCGTCCCCGAATTGGTCAAAGGCCAAGGGATATCGAAGAGTATCTCGCGCAACAGCGTGCACCCTTTACACGGCGGCAATCGCGGTCACCATCTCCGAGGAAACCAGCAGCCACTGGGCCAAGCTTCGGGGTGACGGCACGGGAACGCTTTCCGAGCCCTCGTTGGGAAAACTCAAGGCAGCGGCCTTCGGGGACAAGGTTGCTGGGACTCAAAGTGCGGAAGACATACCATCGACGCTTGCACGCAACGCCGAAGGCATTTCGTCAGAGAAGAATCGAAGTGCCGAAGAAACGCCGACATCCACATCTGAACCTAGTGACCGCGTGTCACTAGACATACCTGTGCTGGTTGACGGTCTTCAGGTCAGTGCATTAGTAGACACTGGTGCAGACTATTCGATCATCAGCGGGAGGCTAGCGAAAGATCTCAGGAAAGTGATCACGCCATGGAATGGAACGCAAATTCGAACAGCTGGAGGACACGTTGTAACAACGCTGGGTCGCTGTACCGCAAGAGTGAAAATTCGTGCGTCAACGTTTGTGCTCAGCTTCCTCGTTCTTCGTGACTGTTCGCGTCAGCTGAATATCGGCATGGACTTTCTTCGGGAATACGGTGCCATCATAAATCTCCGGGAGCGCATCGTGACCTTCTCGACTCAAGGCGCAACAGATCGAGACGCTGATAACTGCCGTAGACCTGCGCTGCGTGTTGCTGACGACAGTGTGACGCTGCCACCTCGAGCAACTGTTCCCATCGAAGTCACTTGTAAAGACTTCCAAGACGGCGACGTGGCGGCTGAAAGCAACTTATCACTTCTGCTGCTCCAAGGTGTATGCGCCGCCTGAAGTGTCATGCGCGTCTGTGACGGACAGTCAACGATACTAGCTACGAACTTCAATTACGAGCACCGGCATCTTTTCCGCGGAACCATTCTAGCTTATGGAGACTCTGTTGCCGACGTCATGGAGTGCTTCGCGTCCGAGGAAACGCACGAGGATGAGAAATTTCTAGACCGCATCGACATTAATTCGACGCTGTCAGACGAGAGAAAGGCTGCATTTCATAACATTTTAAGGGAGTTTCGATCTTGCTTTGCCTCTTCTTCTAAAGTCCGTCAAACACACCTCACGAAACATTAAATTATTACCGACGATGACGTCCGCCCCATCCGGCAGCAGCCTTATCGCGTTTCTGCCAAAAAACGCGAGGCAATTCAAACACAAGTAAAAGAGATGCTCAATGGCGGGATTATTCAACCATTCAGCAGCGCTTGGTCCTCGCCAGTCGTTCTAGTAAAGAAAAAGGACGGAACGCTGCGATTCTGTATTGACTACAGGAAGCTTAATAGCGTCACAAAAAAACGTCTACCCGCTTTCACGGGTCGACGACTCCCTCGACAGATTACGACGTGCGAAGTATTTTTCGTCCATCGATCTAGAGAGGGACTATTGCAAACAGAAGTGGATGAACGAGACCGAGAAAAAACCGCGTTTGTGACTCCAGACGAACTTTACGAATTCCGAGTTCTTCCCTTCCGCCTCTGTTCTGCACCAGCCACTTTTCAGAGGATGATGGACACAGTTCTCACTGGCTTAAAGTGGCAAAGCTGTCCTGTCTACCTCGATGATGTGGTCATCTTTTCCGAGAGCTTTGATGAACATCTGAAGCGTCTGAGAAAGGTTCTGGAAGCCATTCGCACAGCTGAACTCACGCTGAAACCTCAAAAATGCCATTTCGGCTATGAAGAGCTGAAATCTCTGGGACATGTCATTAGTGCGGATGGAGTGCGACCTGATCCAGACAAAACTGCTGCTGTCGCCGCCTTCCCTGTTCCATCAGATAAAAGAGCAGTACGCCGTTTCCTCGGCTTGTGCGCGTATTATCGCCGATTTATCGCCAACTTCTCGAAGATAGCTGAACCTCTTACGCGACTCACCCGAGATGACGTACCCTTTACTTGGGGCGTAGAACAAGATACAGCGTTCACAGAGTTACGATAGAGAATGCAAACAGCCCCTGTTCTTGCCCATTTTGATGAGGACGCTGATACAGAAATTCATACAGATGCCAGCAACGTCGGACTTGGCGCTGTCCTTGTACAACGACACGGTGGCATTGAGCATGTGATAGCTTACGCCAGTCGTACTCTTTCTCGAGCCGAGACCAACTATTCTACGTCAAAAAAGAATGCCTCGCGACGACCAAATTTCGGCCTTACCTCTACGGTCATCCCTTCAAAGTGGTGACTGACCACTACTCGCTCTGCTGGCTGGCAAATCCCAGAGATCCACCCGGCCGTCTCGCACGGTGAAGTTTGCGTTTGCAGGAGTTCGATATTAAGATTTTGTGCAGGTCAGGGCGCAAACACGAAGACGCCGACGCGCTTTCTCGAGCCCCTGTGGGGAACGCTGTCAGGGGCTCCGAAGATGAAGATGCCTTTCTCGGAGCAGTTAGCAACTCCGAATTCATGTCAAAGCAGCGGGCAGACGACGAAGTACGCCCAGTCATTGATTCCCTGGAAGGCCGCAACTCTCAGGTCCCTCAACACATTGCTCGCGAACTGTCCTCTTTTTGTCTAAAAAGAGGCATTCTTTACAAGAAAAACGCCCGTGGTAGCGACAAAGCCTTCCTATTCGTTGTTTCTGCCAACATGCGTGATGAGATCCTCCTTGTGTGCCACGACGAGCCCACGTCAGGACATTTGGGCTATTCGCGAACTCTCGCACGAGTACGCCAACAGTATTACTGGCCGCGACTATCAACTAGTGTAACTCAATACGTGAAAGGCTGCCGTGAGAGCCAGCGCCGCAAGACTTCGCCTGTGAAACCCGCCGGCCTGCTCCAGCCGATCGCACCACCACGGACACCGTTTGACCTCGTGGGAATGGACCTTCTCGAGCCCTTCTCTTTGTCGTCCTCTGGGAACAAATGGATTATAGTTACGACAGATTATCTTACGCGTTATGCTGAAACAAAAGCGTTACCCCATGGCACGGCCTCTGAAGTTGCGCAGTTCTTTGTGCACCAAATCGTCCTACGGCATGGTGCCCCGTCATGCGTGATCATGGACAGAAGGACGTCGTTTACAGCACATTTTTAAACTGAGCTGCACAAGTCATCGAAAAACAACGGCTTATCATCTGCAATCCAATGGACTGACAGAGAGGCTTAACAAGACCATAGCGGACATGCTGTCAATGTACGTGGCCGTACAATACAAAACCTGGGACAAGATTCTTCCATACATCACGTTTGCTTACAATATGGCAACGCAACAAACAACGTGATTTCCGCCTTTCCGACTTGTTTACGGACGCAACGTGCGAACCATGCTCGATGTTATGCTTCCGTGCGACCAAAGCCATGAACTTGCTCAAGACGCTGAGCAATACACTCAATACGCCGAAGAAGCTCGTCAGCTAGCTCGCATAAACACCAGTCACCAACAAGATGCAGACGCACGACGTTACAACCTCCGCCATCGAAATGTCACCTACCACCCTGGGGACCGAGTGTGGGTGTGGATCCCTGTCCGGCGACCAGGCTTATCCGAAAAACTCCTAAGCTGTTATTTTGGACCGTACAAGGTTCTTAGACGAGTCACAGATGTTACCTACGAGGTATTTCCGGACGACGCAACGTCTTCTCGTCGACAGCTGAAGCCCTACTTCACACAGTAGCCCTTGTGGTTTCACGTGCTACGACATGCCGTGACTTTGCGTTGCTGCTGCTGTTTGTGTTCTCCTGTGTTTTTATGCCTTTTCTTTTTGCGCTTGGCGCAAGCGTTGGTGAAACTTCCTCATTCGCGCTGCGAGTAGTGGCACTCTCTCTCTTTTGGTTCTCTATATCTACGTGTGTATACCTTCATTTTTTATTTACGAGCATCGAGTCGATGCCTCTAAAGGGGGGGACTATTGCCACATGATTTGCTTGGGTGAGATCGAAGAGTGAAAGAAGACAAAGATGATCTGTCTGAGCCGCTGCTTGGGTAGTCGACTAAACGAGCCCATTTTACCAAGTATGTCGAGAGTAACGTGACAATATCATACTCATCACCCGGCACCTATACTAGCCTGTCAGGTGAAAAACCAGGCACACTTCGGCAGCTCTCCATTAAAGTAATTCTCTATCTCTCTCTCTCCCTAGACGCTAATAGTTTACCGCAGTCACACTTGAGAAACATCATACAATGATCAGTGTGGTTTCACTTTATTGTGACAAAGAAAGCGTCACCTAAACCAAACACTCCACTTTTTTTCTGCCACAGCCTCTTGGTTTACCTGACATAGAAGCAGCTGTGTGCGATGTGCAAGGTACCTGCTACATGGCATGCCTAGTGAAAAAGCAACCCCAAGAGATACTTGTGTTATGCAGTACCATTACATATATGTATAAATACTTCTGTTTACCTGATAATTGAATTTATTTCTTACGTTTAATTATTTCATATGCATTGAATATGCTTATCAATATCTGGTGAAGTTTCTTGCTTTTTCAGACTGCCATTCAACGACAGGATGACTACCCCCGAATTTCCACTCCCAAAGCACGTTGAAACAAATGAACGTCCACTACAACAGGTCTTCTTGAATTATCCGCAGTCACATTACAATATGAAGCGTATCTCAAGCTGAAACTTCTAAAAGCGGCAGGAAAAAATATATTTATCTTTTGAACACAAGTATACGGAAAAAAGTCACAGTTTCGCCAAAAGGGCGAAGCAGTGAATGCGATAGCAAAATACGAATGTTGTACGAAGCAAGGCTAGCATTTTGGCAGCAATATTTTTTTAGTGAACATGCACTTGCTAAGCAACCAAGTTTTCTGCGGCGTGGCCACAGTAGATGACCACAACAAGGCTCGTGCGTAGTAAAGGCGTTGACGAGTAGCACCTTCCGTGGGCAGCGAATTATGGTACTAAGGGTTATACGTCGTGTGTCGCCACTGGTAGCAATATGTTATGTGTAGAGCACGTCTACATGTGGACGAATGCTCCTAGTACGCTTTTGACACCGCTTTTTTGTGTTGAGAGTGCAGCTCGTAGAAGCTGCCGCCTTCTGCGGAGGTAAGAGCCGCGCACTGATTGCTGCCGTAATAGCGCGGCAATCATAAGCGCCCTCCTCCATTTTGCTCGCTTAAAAGATATGCACGCGTGCCCACGACCGTGGCCGGAAAGGTGTTGTACGCTCTCCAGAAGGAGGAGGCCTGTGCGTCCATATATATGTGACGATACAAAATGGAGACACGTCGCGGTCCAGCTGCCATGCGTTTATTCTAATGCACGCGCACTTCCTCTTCGTCGGCTTCTCTTAGAATCACCTTGTGAATGCGTCACACTTCCCCCTCCCCTCGAGAAAGTCTCAGTTCAGAAGGTTCAAAATAACGCCGCAGTTTGCTAACATGCACAATGTCAGAGTTTCTACGTAAGGGTAACACGGAGTGGTTGATCTCATAGTTCACTGCTGAGACCTTGCGTAGAATCTTGTAGGGTCCTTCCATGACAGAACTCAGTTTGCCGTTATTGGGATGCCATGTTGTCTCGTAAAGGACAAATTCACCGACTTGGAACTCCATCGGAAGAAATTTTCTATCATAAATGACTTTGTTCTTATTGTGGTAGGCGATAGAATTGGTGACTGCAGTTTTTCGCGCTTCTTCGACGGTTTCTTCTCGTTGTTCCAGTACAGTAGGATAAGATGGAATTCCATACATCAGGAAGGAAGGTGCGTAGCCGGTCACTTCGTGGGGTGTTCTGTTGTATTCGTCAATTACCTCCGGAAGCAGCTTAGTCCAAGACTACTGTGGTTCGTCATTGATCTTACATTTAAGTCTCGTTACGATAGTCGGGTTTGTCCGCTCGTTCATGCCGTTGCATTGTGGATGATAAGATGAGGTGAATAGTTGGTGTATACGATTATGTTTCAAAAACTGCTTGAATTTTCCTGCGGTAAATCCTGTTCCACGGTCTGAAAGTAGCTTCCGTGGTTTTCCATAAGCAAAAATTGTTTTTAAGGATGAAATGTAGGCGTCGATGTTCACACTTTTATGAGCAAACGCCCATACGTAGCGAGTCGCATGAACAATAACCAAGTGTATAAACCTTTTTGACGAGCCATATCCAGAAAATCCTTCTATGGTGTCTATTGCAAAGAGGTCGAAGGGCGCTTCAGCTGGAGGCAGTGATTCAAGCATCCCAAACTTTTTTGTTTTCGTCTTCTTGCATCTCTGGCATGTATCACAATGCCGAATGTAAGTGGAAACATCGTTTACCATATGCGGCCAATAATATTGCGGAGACAGGAGTGATAGCGTCTTCTTCACTCCGATATGCCCAAAATGTTGATGTGCATTCTTCAGAATGGTTGGGCGTAGTTCGTGGGGAACGTATATTTTCCGTAGTCCTTTTCTTTTAACGATGATGATGTTATTTTCCAATGAGTGCGTTCCTTTTGGACGCTCATTGTTGCATCGCTGAAGGTCGTCGTGTGATAGAAGATTAACCATTGGGGCTCTGGAGAGCGCATCTGCTTCGACATTACTTGCACCCTTTTGATGTTTGATGTTCACATCATACATTGACAGTTTCAAAGACCACTGGAAGAGACGACCTTGAGGATTTTTAGCATTCTTCAGCCATTGGTGTGCAGAGTGATCTGTTACAACAGTGAATGACTTTCCATGAAGGTAGCAATGCCATTTATCAATGGCATCTACAATGGCAAGACATTCTCTTTCTGTAATAGCATAGTTCACCTCGTGCTTAAGTAGTTTGCGGGAATAGTAAGCAACAGGATGTTCTTTGCCTTTGTCATCAGGTTGTTTCAGCACTGCACCGATGCCTTCGCCAGATGCGTCACAGTACACAGTACATGGTCTCGAAGGGTCGTATATGCGAAGCACCGGTTCTTCAGTTATCCGCGCCTTCAGTTCACGAAAGGCTTGCTCGCATGCTTCTGTCCACACCCACTTGCTGCCTTTGTGGAGTAGTTTTGTGAGTGGAAGAGCGATATCGCTGAAGTGGGGGATGTACTGACGGTAGGTGTTTACAGTGCCCAGAAAACTCTGGAGATGTTTTTCTCGTTTTGGTGTAGGAGATTTGAGTATGGCAGCCACATTACTTTGCTTAGGTGTCACTTTTCCTTGAGAAATTTTGTGGCCCAGGTATTCACTGCTGCAGCGTGCAAATTGGCACTTTTTTCGTTTAAGTTTTACGTTCTCGGTTTTGAGAGAATTTATTAGCGCCTCAAAGTGTCGTATATGATCAATAAATGTCTCTGAGTATACGAACACATCGTCAAAGTAATTAATAACATTGGTGAGCTGATGTTTCGCTATTATTGATTTCATGGCTCTTTCAAATGTACCTGGAGCGTTCTTCAACCTAAACAGCATTACCAACCACTCAAAATGACCATTAGGCGTGACAAATGCAGTTTTCTGAACATCGTCAGGATGCATTTGCACATGCCAGTATCCCGACGTTACGTCCAACGTAGTGAAAAACTCCACCTTTCCTAAGTGGTCAAGAATATCTATACGTGGAATTGGTTGAAAGTCGGGTACCGTTATGGCATTGAGTTTCCGGTAGTCAATACATAGGCGAGTGCGTCCTTAACTTTTCTTTTCTGCTAAAATGACAGGTGCGGCGTAGGGCGATAATGAAGGCCTCACAACACCTTGCTTGAGGAGAGCGTTAACTTGTTTGTTGATCTCCACTTTGTCTGCCTGTGAACATCGGTATGGTGCTCGAGGAATAGGGACAGCATTGGTAAGTGCGATCCTAAGCTTCTTAGTAGTGATGCATCCAATATCTGTCTGAGATTTCGAAAATATCTCGTCATACTTGCTTAAAAGAGAGTCGAGCGCCACGGATTCATGCTCTGATAAGTTTTCTGAAGTCAGGGTTTGCATCAGCGGGGCTTGAATGATTTTCTTTTCATTGGGATGCGGAAGGTACATATTCTCACGTGCTTGTGTCACTGACTTGCTTTCCAGATTTACAGAAAGATTGAAGTATGAAGCGCTGTCTAGGCCAAGAATTAATTGCGTTCTCATGCCTCGCAGCACATGTGCATAAACTTTCTTAATGACGTTCCCAATTCGTAACTTAATGTTTACGCGACCCAAAGTTCGAATGCTTGATGCAACTTGCTGGACCATTATGCTGGAGTCTCTCATCAACTGAAGCTTTAGCTGCTTGTACAGATTCTCGCTGATACAAGTAATTGTTGCTCCTGTATCGAGAATTGCATTTACTGGCTTTCCGTTGATGAGAGCACTGAAGTGTATTAATGAAACTCTGGGTCGCCCTCCTCGTTTCCCCGTTCAATATCAATAGCGGACACATTGCCGTGGCGCGGACATTCGTTGTGCCAGTGAAACTGTCGTGAGAAACCAGCAGCTGAGTAATATCTACATTCGTTTTGCGAGGCACGCGGTTGAATAGTTATTGTCGGTTGCTGCGATCTGCTGAAGAGACGTGGAGCTCATGATGCGATACTAGCGTTACGAGTAAAGGAAACTCCTCTCACCCGTTTTAAAGATGTCTCCACCCGTTGAGCAGCGGTGAGCCACTCTAATGACGAGTTGAAAGACAGTCCGGCGAGCGCCAGTTCCACATCAGGAGGAACACCATCAGTCAGCCCAGAAATGATGTGGCACTCTTTCAGGTCAGCCAAGGAACCCAGTCGCTTTTTCTCGTCGTAGTAGTCCTTGATGGTCTGCCCTCCTTTCAGTCGGTAGTGAATGAAAAGACGGAAGGCAACTCCGTCAGTCGAAGCAAAGCGGGCTTGCATGTCACGCTTGATATCGCCCCAAGTTGTCTCGCCGTTGCCGAAAATCTGTCTGGTACCACTTGAACACTTCCCCTTCAATGTATTCGTTGAAGTGAGTGACCCGATCGCGGTGAGTCCATGATGCCTCGGCTGCCTTCATGTCGAAAAGAAGAAGCCACTTGTCAATGGGGACGTCTTCTGGTGTTTCCTTGAACTTCTGTATGTTGAGCGGAGGCTTTGGCTTAGCCATGGCACGTTGATGAGGTCGATCCTGTCGACTTGTGTGACGCTATGAAATGGAGACACGTCGTGGTTTAGCTGCCATGCGTTTATTCTAACGCACGCGCACTTCCTCTTCGTCGGCTTCTCCTAGAATCACCTTGTGAATGCGTCATATATATATATATATATATATATATATATATACATATACATACATATATATATATATATATATATATATATATATATATACGTTGTTGACTTGACACGACGGCTACAACCAGCCCAGACTGCCCATATAAGGGCTATTGCAATAAAGGTGAAAATAATAACAAGTGTGTAATATTTTTGACCTTTATTGACCCAGCATTTACACAGGTTTTCATCATGAATCACCAATTGATTTCGGTAGTGCTTGCTTGCAAGAGAGGGCTCAAGTTTTATTGATATGTCTATGAGAAAAAGATTGCACTCAGATCTGAGCAGTTGCTCAGTTTACTGTATTGGCATAAACAAAAATATACAAAAAACAAAAGTACAATGAATGCTCAAAGCTTATTTTCTTAGCATTTTTTCTTTTCAATCTGTATGCACACGCCTCATAAATCTGTCCCTATAGAGTACATGTTTACTGAACAATCAGAAGACCGATCATTACTTGCGATGAAAAATTGTAAATGTATTCACTGTAAAATTATTATAATGAGAAAGCAAACAACTATGAAATATTTTATGCCTATTACCTAAGTATGCATTACCTATGATGTCGTCTCACGGACGAGAATTACGAACTCGTGGCTATTCTTTTGGCTTAAGGCGGCATTCCCCATTTGTGAAGGAGTCATAGTAAGCAATAAAGATTCAGAACTTCCCGCCAACGAGATTGTTTACGTAACAAAATTAGTAAAAACACATTGCTCTCACTGTGCGAGCTATCTGTCAGCAACCTGCACCAATCGTTTTTTATTCCGCATCATGCATTCACTTCACCTCAAGATCAACACTACTTGGTTAGGACTACATAGCTGAGAGCAGGATTAGACCCTTGTCGTGAAGCTACGTTACTAAGCTCGAACGCTCCAACATAATTGGAGCGACGTTCATTCAGGTATCTTCATATCTCTGACATTATCAACACTGCCCATACTGGTGCGCGGGGCAACCAGTACCACACTATAGGATGAAAATCACAAGGTGCACCAAGGTAAGTTTATTTTGATTTGATATTAAATTATATTTTTGCCTTTCCCAAGTTTCACACAGGCTCATAGTCATCTTCGTATAAAAGATATTTGTAGGGCGGAGTTAAGTGAGCTTTTAAAATTGGTGTTCAAACCCCTTTCAATAGATGCAAAAATTTTTTTTTATATATTGCATTATGTAGCTTCAGCAAGCCATCCACCTGTGTGCATTTCAGTCCAGTTGCTACAAGAAAATCAACAACCTGCACACAGCTTTCAATACGCTTGAATAGAAGCAAGAAGGTAGTGCATCTCAGTTTCTTAATATACAAACCAAGATCGGCATCCCCATCGAATAATTAGGACATCTTCAGGAGCTTTTTGAATAAGTTCATAATCACCGTGCACTTTGCTGACATTTAAAAAGAACAAAATCAACCCGTAGTTTTGGTTCATCTTGGAGCCCACCAATGTCCTCAGCTAGCTCATTTGAATTTGTCTGCGTAGAAAAAACGGAGGAAAATAGCAGTCAGAAAATATTCGGGAGTAATTCATTTATGTAAGATCATGAAGTGCAAAAGGCACATAATCGAATGTGTAGGCAAAGCAACAAACGTCATCAGAGCGACATGGCAGAGTTAGCTGTCACCTAGGAGCTGAAATTCACGACAATGGTAGCGGCTGAATTTTGTCGTTATGAAGGTAGCAGTACACACCGAAGCTGGCATGACACTTGTTCTTACAAGATAACAACATTTGATTTTTTTTCTTCTTTCACGTGACAACCAGTACAGCATGTTATTAAAAAGTACTCACTACTCAAACTTCGTGCTACTTACTGTTCTCTCATAGTATTTCTGGACAACTAGCAATGTATTCTTGATTTCTGCAACTAAGCACTCTACCAAGGGAAACGAGGGAACATGTCATGTGATAGTCCATTTCATTTCATGGCACTTTTGCATTCAAAATAACTCTATTCATATTTGGGCTTCAAGCACTCACAGCGTTACAGCAGATGTGGAACTGAAAATAATTACAGCAAATTCAGGTTATCAGAAAGAGATCACAGAAGCTGTAATACTAGGCAAAAGACGAGAACATACCAATCATGGTTCTGGCAAGAAACTAGTATTAAAAAGTCTTACCCACACAATTTAATCTATCGCTGTCTTTTTGACAGCTACTAAGCATTTTAAATAACTACCAATGCTCAATGAAAGAGATGTCATAAAAGCCCCACTAATTATTCATTCATTAAAGAAATTTCTTCTTGGGACAGTTTATTATACGAAAGGTACACAGTAGCTTAAGCAAAAACATTCCAGGACAGAAATTGTCATCTCAGCTTGCAATACTGGTGTGATGAGTGAAGAAAATGACAACGACGGAAGTGCGGGTTAAGGCGCGTGTAATGTGCGCGTGAGTGTCAGCGAATCACCTGTGGTGGCCCATAGGGTGGCTGGTAGGCTTTGTGGCTGGGGACGAGCCGAAGCAGCGGCAGACGGGAGACAGCGGGCCGAAGTGTCGGACGCAGGCGAGCCAGGTTCCGGCCAGGGAACGCGGCCGTCCATGCTGCTGCCGTCCAACCACCAGCTGGGGCGGCATTGCCGGCACGACTACTGCATCTCGGGGCGCGGCCTGGCCTGCTGTTCTCTTCCTTGCCGAGGGCATCGCGGATCTCGGCGAGGCGTCTCCACGGTCAGCCGTTCAACACAGCGATGAACGTGGCCTGGCTAATGGTCACGGTTGCATCGAGCATCGCTTCTCGGCGCACGCTCTTCGCTGGACGGGCTGGTCATGCCCCGCATGGAGCATCGCGTCTCCGATGCGGGTTGACTGCTCCGTGGCCGCACCCATGCCATCAAGCGCCGGTGTCACCAGAGCGTCGCACATCGGCAAGGGACGAGCGAGATGTTCTGCCGCGCGAGACGCGGGCGTGTGTACGAATGACCATGGAGCCGGGCGAGGTCCAGTGTGGCCGAGGATCCAGGTGACAGGGGATTTGCTGGCTGCATCGAGAATCGCCGAGCGGTGCCGAGCCGTACCGAGCGACGCGCCAGACTCGGACGTGAGCCACGAGCTCATGAGCTGCAGTGTGCACCCGAGGGTACCTGGCGGTGCCCTGGCCAAGAAGAAGGAACGTGCGAAAAAAAGAGCTCGAGGGTTGAGGCCACGAAGGCAGAAGAGGCGGTGCGCCGCTCGAGAGGACGAGTTTCTGGCAGCGTTCGTGAGCCGGACGTGGGACCCGTACGTGTCGGCCAGGTCAAGCTCCGGTGTGTCTGTTCGAGGTCGAGTCCGTCGGCCTGTACAAGGTCTAAGGACGGGGCCTGCTGAACGGCTCCTGCCTGGGTGCAGTGGCCGGGAGCAGGTTCGTGGGCGAGACCTACTGGATGTGGTCCTCGTGAGCCGTGGCCGGATCCTGGACCTCCGGAGTTGCGACCCTGACTGCTGGGTTGGCCACGACGTCCGACTCAACGGCGCTGCACACGGTAGCGTATCCGTGCGCCGTCAGCCGTTCCACCCATGCCATGAAATAAAAAGTTCATGTTAATCCTTTCAAGTCCGCTGTACACAAACATAGTGACGAACGTTCCTTAACCATCACAACTGGGAATTACTTCAATCATTTTAATAAATAAAATTTCAATAAAAGCTCCATACATATATAAGTTGTAGAATTACGCGTTACTTGCATTAGTACACTAAAACATCCCGTCTCCTGCTCGGCCTGCGCGCCCAGCTGATGTATAGATGTGAAACATCTGACTGTATCGCCCAGCGGTGAAAAGCTGTCATTTACGACAAAAAAGGTGGTTCCCTCGCGTGAGCGCGAAGGTAAGAGCTCCATGTGTGAATCATAATTGGTAGATGAGAGTAGTTATTTCAAATGATAGAACTTACCCAAGGGGCATCAAAGGGTAGCAGACGATTGTTTTTCTGGCTCCACACAGTCTGTAGAGGAATTAGGATGATCAATTGGTGCCCCAGTTCAGAGGCAGAACCGACTATTGTGTTTAAGTGACGGGCTCGAGCCCGTCACTTTAACAGGGGCCTGGTACTGACGTAACAATAAATAACACCCCTGCCGGCACACACACACACACACACACAAACACACAAACACACACACACACAGCATGCTATGCGTCAGATATCAGTATTACGTCGTACATATGCTGTTATCTCACTAAACTCTCGCATGCTACTGTGGCCAAGTCAGTGAGTACCCTGCAGTAAAAACCGCGGCAGCGTGTGTCGGAAATTTTAATCTTAGGTACTATTCGTTTTTTTGAAGTTTTTTTTCTCAAGTTGTGGGGGAATCAACGAGACTGCTTCGAAGAATTTGTTACTTTTTTTTGGACGAAAATAAGGCAGAACGCTGAATCTGTATTCATATAGCCCGACGCGTACGTAAATATTGATTTTTCCGCTGATGCCTCATGCAAATGAGGCACCAGCGTGGTATTTTCGGCTGAATTTATTACTAGGAGAAATAGTCCGGAGCCTTAGCAAAAATACAGTGACAAGTCATAGCACTCTAATAAACAGTTTAGCGTCGTTCGAAACCAAAAAATATACAAAAATTGTGACAACATTATGAAAAAATGGTAGTGTTTCATACTTGTTACTGCAATATTTGTGGTTTTGAGCTTCGGTACTTTCCGTTGAAACACCAAAAGTTATAGGCTAAAAAAGTTTTGATGCTAGTGTACCTTTCTTTAGCGGTGAAACAATCACTTTTAAGGCTCTGTTAGCAACACTGACATTTTTATGGCATTCATGAAGAATATTGTGTGCGTAAACGACCACACGCACGTCAACTGTTACTGAGACGCAGTTCTTATACATAAGACACCACTTTGACAATAATGATGAGTTATAAGTGCGAAGAGTTATATGTGTGAAGAGCGTGTGGTTGTTGGCCCCATTAGTGCGATGATTAAGCCGCAAGGAGGTTGACGACTTCACCCCTGGGGACGCCAACAGTGCTTACAGGGAGCACCGATGAGAAGACCAAAGGCTGTCGCTACGACACCGTACTTCTGCATACGACAGGTGAAGTAAAATTCCTGATTACATGGCCCGCGTATTGTGTGCGTATATTCAGTATCTTTTCTTGCTAGCCCCGTCCAAGAAGATATATCTTCCCCCCCCCCATCAGTACTTGCAATATGCTCGACCACGCTATGTTGTACCAACTACCTCATGTCCCAGAGCGTTTGCTGACTGCTCGCTATTTGTAACCTACTTATAAAATACCCTGCATAACGTGCTATCTGCACTGTTAAAAATATGCGATGTGTGCGGTAGGCGCATGCGCTCTCTGAATCCCCCTCTCCCTCTTCTCATATGAAATGCGTATTCGTTCCTGCTCGCACAAAGAAACGCATCGAATAGGTATTTCAGCGCTTGGTGCTGTGTGTTTCTGTGTCTTCGTTATTTTGGCGCTGTTTTGCACCAATAAAAGTTTCCTTCTAATTACAAACTTAGTTTTATTGCGACATTCACTAAACTTTTCCCCACCTTAATGATACTTTAAAGGGGCCCCGCAAAACTTAATCTAGTAAGTGTAGAATGTATTGAATACAATAGGGCATTGCATCAGGAACCGACTACCACTAAATGTTTTGGAATTCCTTAAGTACGAACGGAGCTAAAGGGCTTTGTCTCGCGCATCAAACACTTTCGCTCTCTTTTCATTCTTGCGAGCACGCTGACAACTACGCACGTGGCGGGATGACAAGCGAGCAAGAAGACGACGTGTGTGACCTAAATCACTTTCTGACATTTTTTTTTTTCTTCCAAATGTGCGACTTCCGCTCAGTGCGATTGCAAGCCCGTGGGAAAGTGCCGCAATTCTGCGGAAGCCGCGGTAACTATGCGCTGCTCACGAGGCTCAACTCATCCCGTTGCCGTGGTGTTAGTGTTTGCGGTGTTGTTCTTGACATTCTTCGTCGATAAAATTGGGAACGATTGCTGGCAGCGTTTGAGAACGGGTTGTAAATTCTAGGCGACGTTTTCCGCTGTATTGTCAGGCTCGCATGTTTTGTGAAGCTTCGACTGGCGATAGGCAGCGTTTGCTGACCATGATGAAAAAGCGTTACCGGGCTCCTGTGATGAACACAATATCACGCACGCGTAAATGTGTGTGAATCGATCTTCATCAATGATCATGCATACTCGGTTTCACAGTGCTTGTTTGATGGTCCTGTAGCGCTAGCAGAGGTGTACAAAACATTGCGTTGTTGCTCACTGCTGCACGTTTTTTTTCAACACTTCGAAAGATGTCTGGTTTAGGGCGTTGCATTACTACAGTGTCCACAAAATCACAACCATCAATCACGTCTGACGTAGACTTTCGGAATAGGCATATTTTTGGGAATAGGTCGTTACTGCGGTTCGCAATTCATCTGCCTTCGATCACGTGCAAGGTAGGGGGCACGCATCCACGTATATTCTCTCAATATATCTCTATATTTGCTATTGCAGGGAATAATCTAGGCTATAGCTACGCGCGCATCTGCACAGGATAACTCACTGTACGCCTGAAACATTCGTTCCGTGGAGTTCTTTGATTGTACCGTTCTTGGATACATTGTGCAAGGAATTCCCATACTCCCATACTAACCAAACATCTGTCGCAAATCGCATGTCATTAGTAGGCAACCTCTTTCTCATTGCATTACCTGTGGTCATCGAACCATACAATATTTAACGAGGGCCCAATCACTGAAACTCGTTCGAAACAGTTTCCACTTGATGAAGCTTTTAGAGACACGAATGTAGGTGCCACCTTTCTTTGCAATTTCTTCATGATGCCCGACGAGCATCAAAGCGAAAGTATAGAATGTGAGAGCAGACGCAGGCGATCCGCATGTATCGGGCACAGCGCGTTGTTAGGATTGGCAGCGGGCTGTAATCTCCCCCATCTCGGTTCCACGCAAACGATTCTTATCCTTCCTCCTCCTCGTGAGATCGGCGTAGTGTGCCTGCGTCGTCTACCTTATGCAGGAAAATCGCAATTCCACCCACATGCCGTATTAGGATGAGGCACATGCGCACTTTGTGTCGAAATATATCGTTCATTCGTTTTTCCTGCAGCAGAGAGGCTCAGAGAGACGATATGATTTGCGTATGGAAGGCTCGAGTGGGAATGACCGGAGAATACCAAGAAGAAAAGACGCATAAAACAAGTGAACGACACGGAGACGAATCGCAAAATGTCGGGTGGGGCTAGTCGGCAAAACGTCGCAAGGGCGTTGGATGGGCCGATTGCATTAAGTCTGTGCGTGCGTGTGGTCGTCGTTCTTGTGCGTTGACGTGCGCTCACACAACGACGGCTGCTTCCCCCAATGGGCCACAAACGAGCGATTGGCGAGACCCGCATCCATCAATTCTTACCGCAGTGCAGTCGATTTTCCACGCAAGACCTTTTCCTCTCCCGCTACCCCTTTTTTCCTTCTTTCTCACTTACTTCGCGAGGAGTAGGGTGTTGTTCCGCACGTCTCATCTGTGTGTCATTCTGTCTTCTCCCTTGTATGTCAAGCTCCATCCTTTTTAACTTTTAATATTTGTATACCTATTCTCCCGACGCCACGCGTATAGGTGTACGCCCATATACATGGGCGTGCAGGTTTTCTGCCAGTTGTTCACAGATCGCTAGTTTTGCGCTGTCTGACAGAACGAAACAGTCGTTAGCTTGGGGATGCACGCGTCCGCCTCTCCTTGCGTGAGATACGGCCGCACACTAACACCGAAGTCAGGCCGCCGGCATATCGTGTTTGACTCTCAGTCGTGCTTCGACCCGGCGGCCGCCACTAATTTCCGGCGCCCATACATGGTCGGATATTTATGGCGAGCACGCGCGTGCAGGTTCGAGCGCTTTTAAAGACGATAGTCGTTCTTGGGAACTTTGACGAAAAAAGTTCGATCTGTCCATTTGTACACTCTCTACGGTACCTTAAACGGCACCAACGTGACCAAACGATACTACAAATGGCCGACCCCATCCACAGCACCCACCAATATTGCTCAAGGTTCAGTGTTCATACTTGTGCGATTGTCAATTAAAAAGCAAGTATTGCTCATATCTGAGGCACCATAACAACGCGTCAATATTATGTATGTGTCTTTCTTACTAGGAAAGGCATTCATAAGTAATGTTATGAATCATAGCCTTCATAAGCTGCGCTGGCCATGCCACGCTTGCAAGAAACAGCAATTGTTTCCAACGCTTTGCTAAGACGACACTGTGGTGGCAAAAACCAGTCGCCTTGCGTTCTACACCTTATCACCTCAAAGACGGGCTCGCACAGAGCGCACCTCGATTTCCAGGATAACTGCCAGATAGCACTCATGCCATACGTTTGACGTGACTTGATACACTCGTTCACCTCCGCTGCAAGCTCGAGACGCTCTAACGCAGTGCCTCCAGAATACAATTCACCAATTTCCTTGCGCAGAACATCAAATAAACGTTTTGTTCACTCTCTCCAGTCGCAAGACTATCGTCTTTCGACGACATTTGCGGCGTAACCATGCAGATACGGGGCCACTTTTTTTCAGCACTCGTGATGGCTACGCTTCTCGATCACTGCGAGAAGGACACCATCACATTATTCATTTAATAAAGGGTCTCTTAACGTGATAGAAGAATAAGTACCTTATTGAAATTTCTGGGTTTGTGGATGATGGAATCGTTGGTGTATATGGTGGAAAGAATAGTGAATATGGAGGAAACTGTTGTGGGCATGATGGCTGATGACAATTAGAGTGGAAAAAATGATGGCAGATGGTGGTGGTAGTGGCGAACCAATGGTGGTGACAGTGGAAAATGGCGGCTGATGACGGCTAGAGTGGAAAAAATGGTGGAAGATGGCGGTGGTGGTGGGGAGCTAATGATGGTGATTGTGGAAAATGCCGGCTGATGATCGTGAGGCAAAACGTGTATTGGGAACACTTGGTGAGCAAGATAGACGACGGTGGCATGATGGAAGCTTGGTAGATGACGGTGGCATGATCAAAAAGCACATGACAGTATGTGAAATCACTCATTTGTAGCGTTTCAATCTTAAAAGCGCAGAGATGTATGTTTTCGGTCAAAAGAAACCAACGCTGCATATTAGGCTTTCTAGCACGCTTATTTTTTATTCCTGTGGTGTCGACAACGCTTCAGTTGTCGTGGAGCGTAGAATATGCGGCCGTGAATATGTTTATACTTCGCGAACGCACTTACATCCGTCTGACATCCGCGATGCGTTTCTTTGTTGTGATGTTTGGAAGGCTAGAGTTGTCACTGTGAACAGTGGCAATATATGTTTTACATCAGCGTGCAGTTGTCGAGAAATAAGTGAGCTTCAGTACCAAATTTCCCCTTCACGATAAAGAACCCCAGGTGATCGAAATTTTCGGAGCCCTCCACTACGGCGCCTCTCATAACCACATGGTGGTTTTGGGACGTTAAACCCCACAAATAATAATAATAATCATCATCATCATTTAATTTCCCCTTTCCATGTCAGAGCAGAACCCAGTGGTCACTTGATGTCGCCACGCAAGAAACGCAGCTCAGGCAATTCTCGCACACTCTATTGCTTGAGCCGTACTTGTAAGTTGACAAAGTGCGTACGACGCTAATATGCATGAACTATCACTTTCGACATGCGTCAAAACGATCACCAGCAATGTTGACCTTCACCCTCCTGTTCTAACACAATATATTCCGCCAAAGCTTGGTCCTACTGACCTAGCATATGCAAGTGTTATCGGCGCTTCTGGGTTTCAGAATACACAATTTCGACCAGTAAGAACAATATTACAGCACAGCCGTGGCTTCATTTGACCTAAATGAAGCGTTATTATCGTTTACGGTGTCCACGCAAGAAGCGACAAACATCAATGCGACGCGCTTGCAGCACTTCCACCAAACGTACACCTTGCTCACCGACAGCCGCCGGTCACACTTGCTGGCACTTCACTGGCTCTTATGCGAAAACACGGACTCGTTTATTCGTATGCTTACTGAACCAATATGATAGCAAGATGTTTCTGGCGCACTGCACACGTTTTTGCCAAGCCATTATGTAGTTGTTCCTAACGAGAGAGCAACGGTGGTGCGCTGGCACGACTGCGCTGTGCGATGCGCGAAATACATCACAATCAATTATGCAGGCGTATCTATTGAATTAGCATCGAAGCGTCATAAAGCGTGAACAGTTATCACCCTTTAGAAGGAGCGAGAAACAGATATTAAACTTGGCAGCAACCACCAATAAACTCGACCTGATCTTCAGTCTAATGTTTTTTATTTTGCGGTTGTAAATTGTAACAAAAACATAGCGCTGTTTCCATTATCGCAATGGCAATTGTTACAGGCAGCAGTTGTTCGTGTTTATAAAACATGGAAATTTTAGTAGCAGGTGCAGATTCTACCAATCTCGAGTAAGCAATAAACAGAAGTGAAGTTAAACAGTGATTTTGTGAGGTGGCGTCTTCTTTAACACCGAAGCTTCTATCTGTCGGGCTGGTGCAGTAGTTAGTGGGATCAGTTGAAAATGCGAAAGTGGAGAGTTTGTTTCCATGCTGTCGCACCTTTTTTTACGGGTGCTCTCTACATAGTTTTTTATACAATTATTTTTATTAATTCTTTAGTGGCAGCTCGTCACGGTGGTTTTGACGCTGCTTCACCCTCCAGCATTGCCGGTTGGAGCACGCCATCCACCACCCGCACCACCACACGCCACCATACACCATGTGCCACCAACATTTCCAGCACCATAACCCACCAAAATGGTGGATGGTGGAATCCACCATTCCTATATATATATTTTATATTTTTTTATATGTGGGGTTTAACGTCCCAAAACCACTATTTGATTATGAGAGACGCCGTAGCGGAGGGCTACGGAAATTTAAACCACCTGGGGTTCTTTAACGTGCACCCAAATCTGAGCACACGGGCCTAAACATTTCCGCCTCCATCGGGAATGCAGCCGCCGCAGCCGGGATTCGAACCCGCGCCCTGTGGGTCAGCAGCCGAGTACCTTAGCCACTGGACCACCGCGGCGGGGCAAATCCACCATTCCTATGGTGGACGTTTTTTTTAATAGGGTACAGGTGAAGGAGAGCGGGGGCTCTGCTCTATTCTCCTTATATATCTTAACAATTTACCGTCACACAAGCAATAGAAGCTTTGCAGAACAGCGACTACTGTGCTCTGCAAGGGGAATTTATGTCAATATTAGGATAATGTAATCGTTAATGATAATAATAATAATATTAGAAGTAATAATGTAATGTATTATTATTATTATTATTATTATTATTATTATTATTATTATTATTATTATTATTGTGATGACGTTTATTCGAGCCGAGAAGTCGCAACGAGGTCGCAACGGAAAGTGGGCGTACGGCCAGTCTGGCAAAGGCGGCACAAAACTCTCGCGCAAACAGAGCACGGGCTTTTCGTTGTCTTCCGAAGGCGCATGCGCGTTGGTGCATATGCTCCACTACAATACCCCCGGGGTGAAGGTAACAACCACTCTGCAAAAGCACGTGACTTCCGCGACACTTTTTGCTCTGAAGCTCGCATTGCAAGGGCCTCTCCTCAACTTTCCTTCCTCCATGATCTAAGACATCTTGGGCCCACATAGCCATCCTGGCGACTCAGGGAGTAGGCACAACGAGGGGGTCGTAGTAGGGCTTGAGACGATGGACGTGTACGGTATCGCGTCCTCGACGGCGCAAATCTGGTGATTGTGTTAACGGCTCGATGATGTAATTCACCGGGGAGGTCGCGTCAATGACACGGTACGGACCATGGTACCGGGCCAGAAGTTTAGAAGACAGGCCAGGAACGTGCGGGGGCACCCAAAGCCACACAAGGGAGCCAGCACGAAATAATAATAATAATAATAATAATAATAATTTTTATTTCCATCAGCGATGGAGGAGACTGCGGGTAAAAGTTGCTTGAAAGCACAAGCAACTTGACAGAGGCCCGCAGCCACCCCTACAGTGCAGGCAGCGATGGCAAACATTCACATAAAGAGAAAAAAAAAATCACAAGAAACACATATTCGTAATACAGATATGTCTAAAAAAAAGAAAAAAAACACATCAGTAAGGAAGAATGAAAAAAAAGCAATATTTTACACTATTTACTATGTTAGCATGAATTGATGAAATGCTCGAGCAGTGTTCGTGCAGGAGTTATTTTCAATTCAATGTGTAATTTATGAAATGAATTTAAAAGGGTTGGCAGCGTGTATGATAGCTTCTGCATAGAATAGCTTGTCCGCGCAGTGACCACCTTCCACTGTTCTATGTAACGAGTGCCGTATGAATGGGTGTTTTTGGCAAGATGAGATAACTCGTGGAAAAACTTTAGGTTTTCTTTTATCTCTCGTATGAACGCTATACTTAACTTGTAATTGTATAGGGTAAACACGCGGATGACATTTCCCTTCAAGAATAAATCTGAAGTATGGGAATTGTAGGGTACATTGAAAAGCGCCCGTAGAAATTTTTTCTGCAGTACATGAAGTCTTTCAAGATTTGTATATGTCGTCGTACCCCATACCAAAAAACAATAATACAAGGAAGAAAAAAAGAGCGCATTGTAAACAAGAAGCTTTATTTTAAAAGGTAATATCAATCTGTGACGCGCCATCATACCAACCACACGAGATAGCTTGCCTAAAACTGATTCGATGTGTAAATCCCAAAGCATATTTTGTGTGAAGGTAACTCCCAGTATTTTCACACTACTCACTATTTCTATTGCTTCATTTGTGTAAAGAAGGGTGATGTGATCGCAGGTTATCTGCTTAGATTTTGGTCTGAAAATCACGGCTTTTGTCTTTTTAGTATTAATTTGCAAAACGTTTGCTGCTGACCATTTTTGGAGCGCCCTTAGAGCAGTGTTGGTGTTATTCTGAAGGCTACCAAGTTCAGGTGACGAAAAAAATAGGCTAGCGTCGTCAGCGTACATAACGTATTTCGCATCACTGTAGATATTTACTAGGTCATTGATGTAAACTATAAAAAGAAATGGGCCGAGAATACTACCTTGAGGAACGCCTCTGCTGATGTGTTTTAAGTCTGAACGGTAATGCTCAATCTGGACGTACTGATGACGATGATCTAGATACGACTTCACGAGGTTTAAGCAGTGCCCGCGAATACCATAGGTTTCAAGTTTTTTAAGTAGTATGGAATGATGGATACAATCAAATGCTTTACTGAAATCAACGTAAAGGCCGAGCACAAGATTCTTGCTTTCAAATTGTGTTAAAATGAATTCTTTTTGTTGTAGCAAGGCTAACTCAGTAGAAAGGTGTTTTCTAAATCCAAATTGGGCTGTAGATATAAGATTGTGCTTATCGAAAAAATTAGACATTTGCACGTGTATAAGTTTCTCCAGCCCTTTGGATAATACTGGTAATATAGAAATAGGTCTATAATTTTTGATATCGTTTATGTCACCTTTCTTAAAAAGCACAGAAACTCTTGCGATCTGCATCCTCCTGGGAAAGATAGCGCTCGCCAAAGACAGATTAAAGATGTAGGTAAGATATGGACAAATTAAATCAAGCACATACTTGATTGGACGAACCTGCATGCCCTCAACGTCACAACTTGAGCTATTTTTAAGCGAAAGAAAAACTGACAGTACTTCAGACTCTGTAAATGGGCGAAGGAAAAAGGAAGATGGATTGCTATCAGGCATAAATTTTGTAATATCAGCAGATGCACAAGAATTAGAATTGCTCACAAAATAATCATTAAATGTATTCGCCAAATCATCGCCCCATATTTCGTGGCCACCAAGAAATAGCTTTTCTACACGTGGAGACGATTTACGGCGATTTAAGACAGTATTAAGCTTTTTCCATAACATATCGGGTTTTTTCGAGCAGCTATCAAACTCAGCTTGAAAATAGCATTTCCTGTGTGACCTTAGTTCTTTGTTTAGTTTGTTTCTAAGCGACTTGTATTCTTTCAATATGTTTGGTTCCTTACTTTTAATGAACTTGTGATAAAGCGCATTTTTACACTTAATTTTTTGTAACAATTCAGGGGTTATCCATGGTTTTCTTATTTTTTTACCCAATTTAAACTTTTTTTGTGGGAAGTGACGCTTATACACACGAGAAATTTCATCAATAAGTTTACTGTATGCAATGGCAACGTCGTCTATTTTCAGAATTTGCGGAATATCGCTAAGTAGCAATTCAGCTCTAAAATTATCCAAACCTGTTTGTGTAAAATTTTGAAAAGAAATGTACTGATGCTTTTCATTTATCGTGAAATTTTGCTTTCTTAGTAGAGCAAATATTGGGAGGTGGTCACTAAGGTCCCACGTTATTACACCACTGTTGGCTTTTGTAGAATCGATATTAGTAATAAATAAATCTAACAGTGTTTCGCTTTCAGTAGTTACCCTTGTCGGTACATAGATTAAATTTTCGCATCTGTTAGAAGTCAGCATGGTTAACATGGCCTTTTGTGGTGCAGAAATGGTCAACAGGTCGATATTAAAATCACCAGCAGACACCAAATAATCGCCAGTTTCTGAAACAAATGATAACAGCTGTTCATAGAAACAAAAGAAACTAGGAAGATTTCCACTTGGTGGTCTATAGCAAACGGAAAACATACAGTCATTCACACGAGCTGTTATTATTTCAAAATCATCGCAACAGATACAAAAGTTGGAAAGCAGCTCGCAGTTTACGTGCTCTCTTAGCAACAGCATAACGCCACCGCCTCGGCGATTAGTTCTGTTTACACAATACGATTGATAAGACGGAAAATTGAACAAATCACGATCATCCCTGCACCAAGTTTCACTAAGCATTACTGCATCAAACAGAAAATGAAAACCATTGATGAAGTCATTTATATCTTCTTACTTGTTATAGAGTGAACGAACGTTTAGATGAAGGCACTTCAAGGAATGTGCGTGATGACTTGTCACAAAAGCGTCTAGCTCGTGTGGAAGAAAGGGACTTTGACTAGCCATTTTGAGGAATGAAATAATCTAGATACAGTCAGCAACTAGCAGGCTCAGACGGGAAAGTCGGTCCTGTGACGCACTATTAACACGGAATCGCCGTCAGATTTGCGCAGCAGGATTTTCCCGTTCTTGTGCCATGCGTATTTGTACCGATTTTCCCTCGCCCATTCCTTAGCCTATCGAAGCAGTTGCCGACTTTGGCTGGTCAAGTTCTCTTGGATGAACAGGCTTGATTTCTTTTCTCTCAGTTTTGACCGGTTATGCAGCCATTCGTCTCTAACAGATTGTCTGACATACCGAACGATTATACCTGGTGTTTTGCCAAATTTGCATGGGAGGCGGTGAATGGCAGCGACGTCTGCTGCGTCCAGTGCACAAACGTCAATCATGCTGGCAACAGAATTTACCTTTGCAAGCAAATTTTCACCTTCAGAGACGCTTACACCATGTATTTCCAAGTTAAACTTGCGGCTTCTCCACTCGAGCTCATTTAAATCGGCCTCAAGTTTTTTTGAAGCATCATCACTAGCGCAGGTGTCCTGTTCAAGGCGTTCAAGTCTTTTCCGTATTTCTTTCGTATCTTTTTCTTGTGCGGCAAGCCTTGTCAACATCTCATCGTACTTGTCCGACATGAGCTGTATCGACCGCTCGATGTTTGGCACTGTTTTCCTGAGCGGCAACAACTCGTCTAACTTCTGACTTATGCCACTGAGAATAGATCTGATGTCAACTTCAGCTTCCGGCCTCCCTTCAGTAATCTCGACACTTTTTCCACTATCTTTGCACGTAGAGCAAACCCACTTTTGCCTAGCCGATTCGGACTTCTTTTTATACTGTTTTTCTGATATGCCTGCACATGTTCCAATGTGAAAACAGTGGCTACACTCGCTACATGCCACCGACAATTCATCGGATTTAATGGCATCGTTACATGTAGGGCATGCATTTAGTGTCGACATAGTACCAGGAAATGTAGCACACAGAACAAATACAATTCACTTGGCAGCAGCGGCAGCACAGAAAACTCGCTAAGAACAACAAAGCAAATTTAAACCGGGCGTGAACTAACCTGCGCAAACAGACGAAAATCAGTAGATCTGCCGGTTCTGCCACCGCTGCTGCCAAAGAGCCGCTGTCCTCAGGGTCGGTGACTTTTATAGTGAAGCTCGGTGATGGTGGTGGCCCCCAGCGGTAAGATCGTCGGTAGCTTCAGTTGGAGATATCAGTTGATCCGAAGAAATCGCGGCGTGAAAATGGCACACGATGCGATGAAACTTGATAGCAGGGAGATGGTTTCCACACAGGGCACCGACAGGAAGGCAGTGGTCGACAAAAAAAATCTGCGCAAACAGACGAAAATCAGTAGATCTGCCGGTTCTGCCACCGCTGCTGCCAAAGAGCCGCTGTCCTCAGGGTCGGTGACTTTTATAGTGAAGCTCGGTGATGGTGGTGGCCCCCAGCGGTAAGATCGTCGGTAGCTTCAGTTGGAGATATCAGTTGATCCGAAGAAATCGCGGCGTGAAAATGGCACACGATGCGATGAAACTTGATAGCAGGGAGATGGTTTCCACACAGGGCACCGACAGGAAGGCAGTGGTCGACGAAAAAAATCTGCGCAAACAGACGAAAATCAGTAGATCTGCCGGTTCTGCCACCGCTGCTGCCAAATGTAGGAGCTATGCGATGAGCGTCGTCGTGTCGAGTCTTTTGTAGACCTTGAGCCTCACTTGTCAGAGACCGAGCCAACTGACGGCAGTCTTCAGCGTATCTGGCGACTTCCGAAAGCGGGGAGCACTCAGATGCATCAGGGCGGTACGGTAGTATAGTGTCGAGTGGGTGGGAAGGTTCGCGGCCGTACAATAGAAAGAACGGGGAAAAACCGGTAGTCGCTTGCGTCGCGGTGTTATAAGCGAAGGTAACAAAGGGCAATGCAGCGTCCCAATTAGTGTGGTCGGAGAAGGTGTACATCCTCAGCATGTCGCCAAGTGTGCGGTTGAACCGCTCAGTAAGACCATTTGTCTGTGGATGGTATGCGGTAGATTTACGGTGGATAATGTTGCATTCAGCGAGGATAGCTTGGATGACCTCCGACAGGAACACTCGACCCCTATCACTGAGTAATTCTCGCGGAGCACCATGGCGTAGAATGAAGCTGCGGAGAATGAAGAGTGCAACTTCGTGGGCGGTCGCTGCCGGTAGAGCTGCAGTCTCAACGTAGCGTGTCAGATGATCGACTCCGACAATAATCCACCGGTTTCCAGAGCTACTATATGGGAGATGGCCATAGAGGTCTATACCCACGCGGTCGAATGGGCGAGCCGGGCACGGGAGCGGCTGTAACATGCCAGTAAGGTGCCGCGGAGGTGTTTTGTTCTGTTAGCAAGTGGTGCAGGTGGTGCGTAGCTGACAGCTGAGAGATTAGATGCTGCTGAAGTGCATGCGTAAGGGGCCTGCACTGTAGGTAGGACATCGCAAATTTCAGTGCGTATGGCCTGCTGCAGTGTCGAAGGCAGACTTGCGGTGGGCGCGTCGCTATGCGGCAGCAGGGAGAGCTGTCGGGCAACTTCCTCCCTAATGAAAACTTTGATCTGGTTGGACAGACTTTCTTGGCGAACGTTGACATTTGCGAGTGCGAGAGCCGACATCGAATCTGGTGGTGCGACACTCTGTCGGGCGATGGAACGCTGACGGCGTAATTCATCGAAGCTCTGGCACAGGCTTACGAGGATTGCCACCGAGGTCGGGCTTTTCGCTAGCAACATCTGGAATGCGCCATCCTCAATACCCTTGAGAATCGGCCGAATTTTCTCTTCTTCGGGCATAGATGGATTCACACGCCTGCAGAGGTCGAGCACGTCCTCTATGTAACTAGTAAATGTCTCGCCAGGCTGCTGGGCTCGGTGGCGCAGGCGCTGGTCAGCGCGGAGCTTGCGGACCTCTGGGCGGCCGAACGCTTCAGTGACGAGTGTCTTAAAGGAGGACCAGTTGGCGATGGCGGTTTCGCGGTTCGTAAACCAAAGTTTAGCTACGTCTGCCAAGTAAAAAATAACGTAGGCGAGCTTAGAGTCGTTGTCCCACTTGTTGCTGACGCTTACGCGTTCGTACAAGGACAGCCAGTCTTCGACGTCTTGCTCACCACTTCCGCTGAAGATTGGTGGGTCCCGCTGGCGAGTAGCGCCGGGGCAGGTAGACGGGGCAGCCGATGGTGCTGGCTGGGCTGGGACGGGCTGGTTGGCGACTGCGTCAGTCATGTTTCGCAGTAGTCTTTCAGGCAACTTGCTAGAGCGGAGCTCCAGGTCTTCTTGGGGATCTCAGCAGCCTCCACCAAATGTGATGACGTTTATTCGAGCCGAGAAGTCGCAACGAGGTCGCAACGGAAAGTGGGCGTACGGCCAGTCTGGCAAAGGCGGCACAAAACTCTCGCGCAAACAGAGCACGGGCTTTTCGTTGTCTTCCGAAGGCGCATACGCGTTGATGCATATGCTCCAGTACATTATTATTATTATTATGATTATCATCATTATTATTTTTATTATATTATTATTATTATTATTATTATTATTATTATTATTATTATTATTATTATTATTATTATTATTTAGAGAATTAGAAATGCGGATCGACGCGTTGTTCGCGTCTAGCTGCCTCACACAGCTGGAAACTAGTTTTCTTTAAAGCTAACCTCACTGGCTTCACAAGACAGTCGCTACAAGCTTAGCTCAAAATAAAACCTGAGTGGGCAACATAATGCATAGGCCTGACAACTGCTGGTTAGTCAAAGTATTGGAATGGATACCAAGTTTTTGGCAACAAAGCTGAGAACTGTAACGAGTCAGTGGGGTTATTTGCATCGTGAAGCTCGCAAGAATGAAATGAAATGATCTCGCACAGAATAGTATAGTTAGAGTCCTTCCATGCTTTTACTGGTCATGAATTTTTGGCGAAAGCTTGATATGAAGACCGGAGAAACCACTAGGGCTGCGCTGAACCACGGCGGGACATGAAAGTGGCCGTGGCGCGGCGATTTTATGGCACGTGCCGGAGCTGTGAAACGCTAATTAATGTAGCCGTGAAGGATGAATACGTCTTCATAGTGATGTTAGCTTCAATTGTATTCTGGAAAGCTCTAATATGTTGAAATTTAGCTTCGAGTGAGGCCTTAAATCTAGAAGTTCAGCGCTGCCTGATTCCACTGCAAGCAATGCTACTGGTATAAAAGCGTGCCTATTTTTTCTGTAGCATCTAGTGAGCATTTGTGTATGATCCAGATATTTTCAAAGTCTCTAATGGTTTTTAACGCATCGCGGAAGTGCAGTGGTTGAAAATTTGACAGCGCCTATATAACCTTCCAGGCTATATATAGATTCAGTGTTTCTATATATGCATATATATCTTAATTCATATACGTATATTATCTGAATACATATACGCACCTAATATACCAACGGCCACTTTGAATGAATCAGTGCTTTCAATTTTCAAGTGATGAGGATCAACCAATAGACGTCTGCCTAGTTTGCGTTACTTATGACACTGTTTTGTTACGGGGCCACAATGCGTTCTTTGTTTGGTTGGCCATGCCATGTAGTTTCTCGGTCAACTCTGCTGTGTAGCTTACTCATATTGTGTTTTACCTATCCTTCATAATTTTTCACTGTAAAATCAGAAACTTGACTTGACCTCTTAAACATGAAAATTGACCAACTGCGTCCCGTGTCGGAGGCGTCAACATGTGACACAAAAAGTTATCTTCTCGTGTTCACGACGAATCAATATCGAATATTAACTTTACACGCTTTTACAACTTGCGCAAGTTTTGTACAGCATTGTGGTGCAACCACTCTTGCGCCGTCACCCCAGCAAACATCTATTGGTTGCGCTGAAGTGTGTTGCATGCAACAGATGTGTGTTTAGATTTTTTTCAAGCTGTGAGGAGCTGCATGTAGCTCTACCTGTTCGGCATATCACCACAACACTTTTGGTCATTTCAGTGCCGATATTAACGAAAATGGTGAGCATTTTGCTCATCGGGCTTCTGCATTACCTACTACCATGGAATGAGGAAGACGTGGCCGGTATGTTTACCTCCAAAAAATGTGTAGCTACTCCTTGCAGCTATTACAAGAGGGCTCATGCAAAGTGTCGATGCAGCCACACTATTCAGCTCAGCCGATGGTTCCCGTCGACGCTTGGTAGACGGGCGAGCTCTGCATCTTCTTGCACTATACAAATACGCCGTGAGGTTGTGGAAAATTCTTGGCAAAGCGTCGGCAGAAGTTCCGGAATGTCTCGTGGTGACTTGACAACAACGCCTCTTATTAGCCACTGGTCCTCGCGAATGATGTCACTCTCATTGAAGTGTTTTCTGCACGCGTTTACATTCGGAGAAACTAATCTGAAACCACCAGTTTCTTGTTACGACAATGCGCGCTTCTTATTGTCCCGCCAATCACGGTAGGCATCGAGAACTCGGAGACTTTTTCACCATTTCTTTTGTAACGAGATCAACGACTAGGTTCCTCTATGGTATAGAGTATCCTTTCCAATCTTTAGGCACAACACGCTAGGTATAGTAGTAATCATACGGTGAACAACTATGCGAAGGCACGCCACAATATTATGCACTGACGCCCTAGCGGCACCAGAAACCAGCTGCTCTCTGGTCTGCCTGATGCCCCGCACTAGAGTTACTGTATAGGCTACCTTTAGGAAGCGGAGTTATGCCACTGTTTTCCGGGCACCGCTCACCCACCTTTTGGCAATTTCAGCAACGCTATTGGTCGCGCGCTATCACGTGTTCATTGGTGGTTCAAATGCACTGTGGAGAAGTCAACAGTACGCACACGACGCCGATGCTTCACAGTGTTATGAGCGTGCTGGCGCCCTTCGCTCTGACACCGAGTGCGTCCCACTGAGATGCTAAATGCGTCTCAGTGGCAGTGCTGCCCCCTCCTCCTTCAGTGTCTCAGCTTCTAGGCGTGATCGGAGCAACCTGTTTATGCTCGTACCTTCCTAAAAAACAAAAACAAAGCGAAAAAAATAAATAAAGCAACGCTAGTACTCTGAAGCGCGAGCGCTGCTCGTACGCAGGTGGTGAGTGGTTTTCTCGCAAGACTTTTGAACCCAAGATGGCGTACCTTGGCGCAACTCTGCTACGTAAAACTAGAATATACAATAACTCTACTCCGCGCGGTGATGCAGCGCTGCCCCGTGGCCCCACTCACACAGCAGAAAGCTCTCCCATAGGGTTGCAGCGATGCTTCACGACCAGTAAAAGTATTTAGAAATACTCGTAAAGCGATCATTCCGAGATGCCTTCGTTCGTGCTGCCGCGGAAGTAGGTTATGATGTTTATGATCATGGTGATGAAGGTACAGTTTCTGGGCTACAGGTTATCAGATTTTTCTGTTTGTGTTAGAAGCGCGACCACTTATACGAGTATATATCCCATAATCACTACACTATTTCCGACACATCGAAATTAAGTGGTGTGCTTGCGTACAGGGTTGCGTATCATTACATAGTACTGATATTTGTATTGGGTGCGTACGCGTAGTGCCAAGTGCAAAGTGAAATAAAATATCCGGCCTACCGAGAATCTATGCATGAATACTTATAACCTTTTAATGATCGTCAAAAATCTAATCTCGGAGCGAGGCAGAAAAGCGCACGTTCATGCAAATTCAAATTCTACTTTTCAGACGTATGACCTATTTATTTAATAATTCATTCAATTATTTACTACTTAACTATTGTTATTTAATTTCTTGGCATCACTAATGCATAGCAGCCTCGAAAGACTTTAGGGTGATGGGTTATAGAAAATATCTTGATTTATGTAGATACACCAATCACGCGCAGTAGCTCGATGTGGATCAGTTGGACTGTGATGACGCTATGAAGACGCTACGCATCTAGTAATGCGAAAACGATGGGGGGGGGGGGGGGGGTAAATCAGCCTAAACACGTTTCAGGATGGCAAGGAGAGTAACTGTGAAACATTTTGACAAGAATAAAGCACGGCTGTGTACAGCAGTGCGATCTACATTCGATGCTGAAGACACGATAAAGTAAGGCGCCCAGTCGAGCTAGCTGGTTAACATACATTTTGATAGGCCTAGTGACCGCGCCACACAAAACAAGGGCAAAATACGAGAAAGACAGCATGCGTGGGAACTGTACGCGTATTGTTTTTTCCTCGTCGTTTGCTCGTGTTTTGTGTGGTGAAGTCACTCGTCTGGAAGACACGAACATGGCATGATTACTGGCTGCAGCGAATGCATTATAATCAGGCACACCTTCAAAAATAATATTGTACTTAAAATACGCACGCATAGATGCAAATAGGTGAAGTGCTTGTTATTGAGGATAATCGCGTAAGTTCTTTGCATGAAAAAAAGAACGAGTAGACGACACGGTGATCAACAGTACAGTGTTAACTTAAAGTCGAGTGATACTGGCCTCACAGGAACCCCCGTTCCTCAAAAGTGTGAATTCTCGCACACTATTACGAGGCTCAGCAACTGACCCGAAGGCCGTTAGTTCAAACCCTGCCATGGCAGTCACATTTCGATGCGGGTGAAACGCGCTAGAGTTTTATGGGCGGTACGATGTCAGTGCCCGTTAAAGAGCACCATATGATCGAAATTTTTGAAACCCTCCATTACGCCGTCTCTTGTCATCAAATTGAGCGTTTTGTGACGTAAGAATACCCCTAAAATTATTATTTTTATGCTAACGCGTGCATTTCAGACACTTGTCAATTTAATGCGGTCTTATCGATACTTATCGAGAGATGCATTACTTCGTCTACAGAGGTCTGCTGCAGTGGCACAGGGGTGACAGTTCTCGGCAGGTGACCCTGAAAACGTGAATTCAACCTAGGCAGCGATGGCCACCGGTCACCGCATGCGCAAGAGGTACGCAGAACCAAGAGGTCAGAATTAACGGCGACCATTCATCATGAGGTTTATATTCATATCCAGGCTTTGGTACGTAAACTCCAAAAATTTTTCGATTTGAAACAAATGAGACACGTTGCCGCACTATTTGGTTAGGGTTTATTGTTTATATGGCTATAGCGCACTACGACAAGGACACAAAAAGACACACACAAAGACAGCACCCGGGCTCCGCGTTATTATAATGGTGGCATTTTATATAAAACTTTATCCACGAATATCATCGAGTATCCCGTTTTGCGTATAGACGTATTCCGTCTTTGTAAACAGGGGTGGGCGCCGTCGACATATATACTGACGTGCTTGTAGCGACATCGTCACGCGTAGGCACCACCCAGCCCAAAGCTCTACAGCGCACCTTATGAACACCTGAAAACTAGCACACCAGCTGCAAAGGTGCCACTGATCACAGCGCGTAGGGGAGCATCCCTGGAGAATATGAAGGAAGGAATTTCCTTCCTTCATGCTTGAAAACGCGTTGGCAGAGTCTTTTTTTACTAACTATACGGGATCTTGGCGCTGCGATCGTTCTGCTACCACAGGAATTATGGGTATGACATGGATTTGCTTAGTCTTCTGGCTTGCAGGCAGCGAATCGTACTTGTGGCTTCGTTTATTGCTGTGTATTGGTTTTGTTTCGATTTAAAGAAGAAATCGTTTTGAACCTCGAGAGCTGATTTGAAATGGTACGTGATATTAAAAGCTGAAGATGGTAAAGCGCAACTGCCTAACATTTGTCTATTGTTGTTTCGTTACAAAGCAGCTTCAAGCCGGGCAAAGCCAGAAGGAACGTAAAGTACGAATACTTGACAAATTCATGAGGTACCCATAATTTTTATGCCCGCTGAAGCGCCACGCGCAGCAGTTCCCATAGACACTAGCGCCAGAGTTCCCTCTGCTGTATATTTAGAAAACTCCATGCACGCGGGAGCACGGCCGGACTCGACTCTCTCCTCCACTCTACTCTTACGGCCTTTGCAATAATGAATGTGGCCGCCTGCCGCCACAGCTCTGTGGGGCCACTGTTCACTCACTGTTTTGCCTTTAGACCTCCGCAAAGCGCGTTCGCATGTGCACTTCGGCAGGCGGCATGCCAGGAACATCTGCGTTACCTTGGTCGCTAGACACAATATCTTTGCGCCTAATATTCACCTTGAACACGAATAGCCAATATCGCAATATAATATGATGTGAATGAAACGGTTTCAAACCTCTCCGAGAATATGTAAGCTAGCAGAAAACGACGCCTTAAAATAAATGTGAAGTTATTGAGCACACGTCTTTACTTAGGCATTATGGTTATTTAAGCACACTAACAAAGCTGATCAACTAACAAAGCTGATCGGTTCCGCGAAGGTTAATTCGGAAGACCCGAGCACTGGAAAGAAAGGAGACTCCTTCGTTCACACAGTTCACGAGCGCAGCAGTCAAGGTACCTGGTTTGGAACTAGAAGGGGACGGCTTACTCAGAAAAGCGTCTGGCAAGAAGCAGGCACGGCACCGCCATCTGAGTTTAAGCCATTGTTGGCATGCAGGCGTGTCATTGAGAATGACGCGGAGACGCAACCACTGAGGTGACCGAGACATAGTGGCGGCATAGGCACGCAGACGAGCTTATTCTTCCCCGCTATACGTCATTACCGACTGTTGTTAGGATAGCGGGGCGCCTCGCTGTCGCGTACACACCTGGTCAGCACACAAGGCCTCACGGAGTACTCCCCGCGCTGAAGGAGGCTTCTATGAAGCGACGTGTAATGACAAAGTTAATGGAGCCCGAGCGTGAGAACGGCTACCGACCGAGATCGGCTGATACACGGCCTGGCATGGGAGAGAGCGTGAAACGCGGAGAACCTATCCCCTCTCGTGTTGTACTTCATAACGTGATAATTACCAATGTAGTGCGTGTTGTGAAAGTGAATCTGCGATTGGTTGTGATGGTGCGAGTACCAACGTGTGATTGTTTTGTGTGAAGACCCTTTGTTCAAGCAGGGGTTGAAAGGGGGACGTTTGAATCTAAAATGAGAGAGCGGAGGTTCGGGCTTGGATTTGGGCAGACGCCTGAGGCTGCAATGAGTGTCTCTTCGCCGGACTACCACTCTTCCTTTGCGCTGCCACCGAGCACTTGAGTCATCGAGGGGACCCACTCCGAGCCACAAACATGTTCCGTCCTTAGCTAGTGTAGAAGCTAGTCGAGGAGGAGGAAATTAACTCCGCTCTTCAGGTTCAGTATCTAACATCGGGCAAACCTGCCTTGCGTGGATGGCCCTTTCTTTGACGATGTTATCAAGGGCCAGTAAAGTTGAAACTTGGCCAAGTTGGTGACAGTTCATGGTTACTTATGAAGTAGTGCACAGATACAAGCACAAAAGGAACGCAAGGGACACTGCTGCACCGTCACTTTTATGCTTGTCTCCATGCACTGCTTCATAAGTCAACATGAATTGTCAAGGGCCATTGGCACATCCCAGATCAAGCACATCGTTCCCGACCACATAGACCTGAGCCATCCGATGGGAGCTTGAATTGGGTCGCTGTTGTTTCTCGTCAAAACATACTTGATACCTTCCCTTAAGAAACACTTTGTCATCTCCACTGCTGCCTTCTGGATGAATAGCAAGGCATTGTACTTTTCTTCGGTCAATTTACCTCTTCCTTGTGCGATTGAGGCCTTCTGAACGTTGTTTACGTAGCAGGAGAAATTTTCCTGCAGCCATATCATTCCGGGATTTATTTCGTCAGAGATGGGTCTCTTGTCATTTAAACTGTGTCGTGAATGTCGAACCACTGCTTTTTCATCTTCATGAACATTATTGTAAGAATGACGTCATTGAAACTGTGAAGGGTGAGTGGCCGTGGCTGTTGTCTCGGGAGTGGGGCAAAGCTGCGGTCACTTGAAGAGAATATGTCGGATTCATATTTTCATACTTTCCAAATTGAACGGATAAGCGTGCTTCCTTGTTAGGTTTCTGGCCAACATCATGGTTTTGTCGTTTTGAAATTCGTAAAGTTTCTGGACAAAAATTTCAGTAATGACTCTGCTCCGTCTGTAAGCTCACGTTCCAAACTGGCTGCGTATGTTTTCGAGGATATGACAGAGGTCGAAACTCCGAAAAATCCCTTCAGCTGAACCATTAGGATGGAGCGCTACTGTAGACAAACATCCACTTCTCGTTTATCTAAACATTATGACATTCGCCAAGTAATAAATAGTACCGACTCTTACAATTACAAATCCACAAAACTGCACAGCAAGAATGATCTTCTTGGTCCAGAACAAACAGGTCTCTTCCACTCAGTTGTTTGGTAAAATGATACACAAATGGTATTCGGTATGAATTCACCACGCCACGCAGAGAAACCACAGTACTTTATTTGCAAACGTGTCTGTGAAGCTGCCTGTCACACTGTTGTCAAGTTTGTCTTTGAGACCAAACATTGTGTCAGCATACAAATTTTGGTTAAATGGCTGCTGCGTCTATGATTAACGATGCGATGTGAAGTTCCACTGAGTATCGATGCCTCAAATATCAGCCTCTGCTTCGTGAAAGAGCTCACAACTGACAACGTTGAGTGAAGGCCCACATACCTCTGAAGTGCGCACTTCACCAGCACTGTCAAGAGGTCGAACTTTCTAGCGTGACTACAACCCTTCGGTGAAATGAAGCGCCATGTCTCGCTCTCTCTGACAAGTTTTTCTGAATAAGATAGTCATTTACTGCATGCGTTTCTATTCGGTAGCAGAAAAAAAAGTTTTTTTTTTCGTTTTCGGTGAATCGGCAACAATATTCTTGACTTCTACAGAGTGTTTTTTATCGTTTTATGCTTTCTTTTATTCTTCTTTTACAGCAAGCTGTCTCACTAGCCTCCCGCATTTTGAGTGTTGGTAGGCAAGCTGAGTTCGAAGCTTTTTCACCATGACGAGACAGCGACTAGCTCAGTTAGCGTCATTATTGATAGTTTGCGTTGAAAGATATTTTCATATGTCCGTTACCTCCTCCGGGGCACAAGTCTTCACGATGAGGCACCGGCTACTCTGTTTTTTGCTTTGAACAATTTCTAGGATCTGGGAGGAGACTACATGCAGGATCCTTACACGCTCTCTTTGCTGCTGGCACCTTGTACTAAAACAGATATAGTTCAAACACGGGTGGCATGGATCCATCAAGACACTTCCGTATTCGGCATCCGCAAACAGTCACATTCGTTGAAGTTTTTGCTACACCCCACAGTTGACGCGGACCTGTCGTTGATGACGATATTTTCACGCAAAATGATTTTGCGTCATTTAAAACGCAGTTCCGCATCACTGGCAAATTGGTGAAACAAAACATCTAGCATTCTCCTTGTTCAGATCTGCAGAATGGCACGCAACAGTACACCTTGCCTACAGCGATCGCGCCTGAAGCAGCAGGAAGAACCACGTTGACGCCTGCATCATCAGCATGAAGAAAAATCACAAGTACAGCATTCAAAACTGAAAACAGTTGCCAGCACGTAGAGTTCACTGGCTATATTATCATTCACGCGGAAAAACCTCACAAGTATAGCAGAAGCTGCCACACCATAAAACCCCACGTGGAGATAGAGGGGTTCCTTGAGACGCCGCTGTGAAACACAGACGTGGTGAGTCACTGCACCCACAAAAGGGGACAAGCGTTGAATGGAAGAATTCCACACTCACGTCGGAAGCAACATCGTCAATTCTGATTAAAGGGCCGCGCACATGCAAGTCACAGATCTTGCTGGAAGCCAGCAAGAAATGGTAGCACCCAGCTCAGCCTGCACGCTTGGGACCCTTCGCAGCGATCCACCGAAAAACTCGTCTAGCAAAAATTCTTTTCACTCTCGTCGCTTTGCGAAAACCATACGGGGAGAGCGGATGAGACAATCGAGTCCAACCGAGGCGGTAACAAAAGGGTTCCTAAAATTAACTAGAGGGGTCCCTGGCGATGCGATCGTTGAGCAACAATGATAATGAGGGGTAGTATATTGATTTGCCTAGAATTGTGCTTGCAGGCTTCGAACGCAGTTATGGCTTCGTTTATTGCAGTCTTTTTTGTGTTTTGAATAAAAGAACAAACCGTCTTAAACTTCGTGACCCGATTGAAATTGGTGAGAATAAAGGGTGAAGTGGAACTGCTTAACATGTGTTGGTTTTTGTTCCATGATATAGCATCTCGAAATCACGCGAAGCTATGGAGCCAAACTTATCAAAATTAGGCAAATCCGTGTACCAGCCACCATATTTAGCTCGTCGAAGCACCTTGCGTTTGCAGCTCCCATAGGCACTAGCGCCAGGGTACCCTCTAGTGCATTTACAGGAAACAGCGCGCGGCAGGCTGTCCGGAGCGCATTGATTGGAGGCAGCTTGTTTCGTTCATAATTAGGCGCTTTTCTTTTTCCTATGTCGTCTCAGTATGTAGAATACGCGCATCACTGTTAACAAACATAGAATCGCTTTCCGAGTAAACTGACATTTCTTATTGCAGCGCCTCAGAGACCCCGAATAGGTGCGTCGTTAGGGCGTCGTGCTTCTTCGAGACCACTGGGGCGCACTCAATACACACGTAAACGGTGGTGGTTCCCCGACGCCTTCTTGTAGAGGGTCGTCACGTGCACTGCCACCTCCCGCATTTGGTGGCCCGCGCATCGTGGCATTCTCCTTTTTGTCGGTTCTCTGTTCCGAAGATGAACGTTTTTGAAGTCGCTCTGCGCTTTTCGTTTGCAGCCTAAATGCTCCAGCAGGCGCGCCGTGCTATTCCTTCTCATTCTTCGTGGGCTCGTGCTTGTGACTACCATCCAGGACACGCACCACATACAACCTATTCAATAGTGTGTATAAGCATATAAACGAATTGCTGAAAAAGATATATATAGAATGTCCGTCTGCATCAATTCCCCAATCCTCCACCTAGAGCTTACTCCTTCCCCCCAATTGCTGACATCCATTTCTAAATACGAAGCATTTCGTAGCGAACTTCGGCAAATTTGAGCATATCTATCTGTCTATCTATCTATCTATCTATCTATCTATCTATCTATCTATCTATCTATCTATCTATCTATCTATCTATCTTTCTATTTTTCTATCTATCTATCTATCTATCTATCTATCTATCTATCTATATATCTATCTATCTATTTATACCCTTAGGTTTTTAGGTTTTGGTGCACTGTAGGTCATCCCCCTTTAACTTCGCGTGAACCAAGATTAGCATGGAAGAAAAAGGTGGTTTGACGAATGCGACGCACTACTCAAGACATGAATATTGTCAAATTTTGCCTCGTACGTCGTCAAACACTTCCCGCTGAACAGTGGCACATACCCACTGGCGGGTACGTGACGCTGGTATGGGGGTAATCAACAGGTTATTGACAATTAGTATTTACTCATTAACGACGAGAACACACATCGGAAATTTTAATGCGTGTCGCTCAATAAAAATTTGCAAAACCAGCACCTTCCCTCTGCATGCTTTGCATAACATCGATTCGCAGGTATGTGAGGTCTGCTGAATTATTTTTGTTCGTTCAGACTTTTGGGATTTTTATATCTCGCCGATTTTATAGGGCTTCGTGGTATACCTACGTCCAGAACATAGCCTTAAAGGCATGCCGCACCCGACACCTATTATATGCGTAAGTGTGGGCCCATACGCACACACTTTGGGAGCGAACCTGTTTAAGTTGACTGTGAAAGCTGTTGCACGCTAATGACTATAATTATCATGAACAGGTATATGTGAATGAACTGCGAGAAGACCCCCCAAGTAAAGCAGCAAATTGGGCTGGTTGGAACAGACTCCTCACCTTAAGCGCACAAAAACGCACGAAAACACAAGAAACACAAGAAACAGCACCTGGGTCGTGCGCTTCCTTGTGTTTTTTGTGCTTTTTTGTGCGCTGACCTTGACGGCCGTCCAAGTAATGGAGGCCTTGCGGGAACGACAAGAGCCCGAATATCTGTAGGAGATACAAACAGTTTCAGCACGACGAAAAGCGTCATTCTTATTACTCACGAAGCACGAGAAGAAATAACGTGCATCTCAATTGGAAATGTTCCAAATCGTGCCTCCACAAAATGTGAAACAAACGCGGTACAATAAAGGAAAACAATTTATATCCACTAATATTTTGCTTCAACCGAACCGCGACGACCCCGTCAGGGTTCAAAACCACATCTTTCGGTTCAGCAGACAAGCATCTAACACCACTTTACTGCCACGACGACAGGTCCATTGTTTAACATTTTGATATAAAGGTAGTCACAAATTATATTCAGAAAAAACAAGTTCCACGTTGTCTTTAGCATGGCCTAACCAGACATTTAATGACATGAAAAGAGAGAGAGGTGAGGATGATGTATGGAATGAGGGTAAATTCAGAAGCTGGCCGAATAAATGGTTTTAACTATTCCTACAGAATGCAAAGCTTTTTTCAAAAGAAGATAGCTATGTACTTACAGTGAGCTTTGCAAGTGTTCAATCTTCGCAACAGCACAAAATGAAAACGCCTAGCGTTCGCTCTATGCACAGATTTCTATGGAGCCGCTAAGTTAAGAAATGAACGCATTGCAGACGTGGAGGAGCAAACTTTGTGAAGTCGGCTATTAGAGAAGCTAAAAAAACTGAGAAAAAAACAGGAAACTAACACGACAACCTGGTCAGGTTCGAAACTCCTGAAGGCGCGCAACAGCCGGTAGTGACGTGGTAACGGGGTTTTAAAGATCTTTACTTCTACGCTGCGATTTTCACAATGCTACGATTGTGCGCTGTCTTGATCAGATACTCCGGACCTGCTCAGAATCTCTTATTTCATTGTGTCGGCACGCAAGCCAGTCATGAGGCTCACAAACCACGCCAGAGGCTGGTGCAAAGTGAAAGGCACCCGGACTCTCCCGTTTTTCCCTCTCTCTGTTCTGGCACTCTCATCGCCGACGTCTGAAAAAAAAGGAAATGACAAAAGAAAGTGACACTTCCTTGAAGGGGCTTTGACAAATGTCATTTCTGGTTATAGTAGCCTCTTTTTCGAGATAGAAGAAAATATACAAAGAAACTAGAGACGTGTCCGTAGCGTCCCAGTTCGTTTTTGAGTGGCACTGAGAGTGCGTATCCTGTGTGCATTACTGCTGCCACTGTTTGAAAGATCCGTGGCAGCATTGCCTTTCTGTTTCCCTCGACTTCTCAAAGCGCAGCTTCCTGTGCTGCTTCTCACCAACTGAACTTTTTGCAGAATGTCTTCGTTTCCCTACGACCGCTGACACAAGGAAGCAAACTGAATTTTGATTTTCCTGAGGAGCGTTTGGCAGTTTCCCAATCTCCGGGTGCGTCAGTTCTTAAAATCTCTAGCGGAGAAGCAGAGAGAGTGTGGATAGTTTCAACAATGCTAAAACGTCGGCTACGTGCCTGCTTGACGTGCTACTTTTCTTGCAGTCTAGATGGTAATCAGTGTCTATATAATTTTTACAGCCATTATTACATTGTTGTATCTATGTCTATAGCATTAAAGCTTCAAAAATTAAGCCGTGTATGATCGCAGTTCTGACACTATATGCCGCTTTCACGTTATTGATATACAGAGCACCATACGTGCCGCTGTCGCAACGATTCTACCCTCTCTTTGAATTTGATATGTAAAATGTATGCAAACGTTGAGGGGTGGGGTAATTGGTCAAGAAGGTAAATGATGTCAATTTTCTATATATCGGCGTATACCCAAGAATGCCAAGCAGTCATAGAGAAAGTTTTCGAAAGTGTGCGTCCGTAGCAATTCGTTTTCCTGCCTGGTCATTTACATCATTTCATTTTAAAATACAGAAGCCTTGGCTTACTGACCTTCATATTTAGACACAATGTCATGTTATTTACTATATTGCAGTAGCTAGTACTGGGATGAGCGTATGAGCAAGTGGTGTAGAAAGGTTAACACGCCACTTGCGTTTATCGCCTTGCGCTCAATTGCTTTCTGTGCATTTTGAAGAGCCCTTAACCGGCACCTTGCGTTACATGAATATTTTCGCTAAGATGTTCTCAAAGCTATTGATACATGCGCCATATATACATACAAAGAAAAAGTAGCAGTGCCTATTGTTGCAAGTTAACTGTCCTATTTTTTGTGTTTATATTTGTGTTGTTATCGTAGATCTCGTACAAACTTTTAAACACGCATGGCACGTATTGTTCAACTTACTAAAAAGGGATATCTGTCCAAAAAACCTAAATAAAGTAATGAAGTGAAATGTAAGATAGCGTTAGAAAAGGTTGGAAAAGACAGGAACAGCGAAATTTCTGCGTTTTTATGTATGAAACGTTTATTTTTATTTTTTATTTTTCCTAAAGCAATTTAACTTGACAATGCCTACCTATGCATCATCGCGCACAACACATATACACTCTGCTGAATAAGTGAAGATTACGCTTAGGACAAAGCTGTATGCAAAATAACTAAATACATGAAAAAAATCTGGTTCATTCCTTCGTCATAGGAACAGTAGAATATGAAAGCAAAACGTGTGCTTACAGAAGTAGTGTAAGGTTTACTATAAACTGATATAAGTGAGATTGTGCAGTGTATATTGGTGTTAGACAGCTATAGCACCATTTGCTGTGAATGCATTCCCGTTGACGCTTACTTTACGTATACAACCCGTAGTCTAATGCCCATAATTGATCAATAAAGAAACCGTTGTGGTCGTATTTGCTTGTGGTAGCTTTAGCAGTTAACGGTTCGAGTGCAACCAGAGAAAGTGGTGGGACATCCAGAACAGCGTCACTTATTAGACGCCTAGCTTGGGCAAAGGTCGTCCACTCGCGGAATATTTTGAGTTATTGAGCTCAAGTTCCCAACCGGGGGGGAAACGCGACGTGCGTCCTGTAAGTGGGGAAGGCGGAGCAGCATCCAGGCGAAACACGCACGTTACAGAGGTTGCAGAGCTGTGTTTGGATGCTACATATATGAGCGACGCCGACACTTTCTGTAAAGTCGCCCCCAGGGGTTGTGTTAACATGCTGACAAAATAACCCTTCTCCTATTCGAAATAACCCGAATAAGACGGACGCATACAACTGATGTGTTGACTAATTCTAGATGCCAGAGAACCTGAGAATGCGACATTCCCAAGTTTTTATTATTGTAAACAAAACCAGATGGCGATAGACTTGCTCCGCATCAAAAACATCATACACATGGTGGTGGGAGGCAACTCAGCAGCTCTACAATGCGTCTGCGGGCGTGCTAGTACGGCACGTTTGCTCTCTTCTTTTCCAGCGAGCAGTACGCTAGACAAGCGTAGCCACTCTCTGCCGCAAAATGCATGCGCAAACACAGAGATATGCCGAAGTGGAATTTGTATTTTCTGGATATGTGACCCCTACTTTCGCTTAGGGTGGTGTCTCTCGTGTTTTTTTTTCCTTTCACTTGTCAATATTTTGCTTCGTGAAAACGGTGGCTTGGTGTCGGCGCAACAGAAAAAAACTGAAATTAGGTTACCGCGGGGCACCAAGCATTTTAACGCGTGTCTATACAGCGATGCTTCTATTGCCGCTCTACACTCATCTGCAGTACCCCTACACAGCCGCTTGCGCTTTTTGTTTGATTCTTTCTTTCTACAGTACAACTCGTGTTCAGTAACCTAATAATCACGAGGTGGAGGAGAAATAAATGCAGGAAAGATCAAAACGGCACAGAATGATAAGATGGTAGCCATTAGTGAGAAAAGCAATACTAGCTTCGTGTGCGGGACTCCTCTACCTTTATCAGCAGCACGTTTGCGCGAACGCGTGTCAAAGTTTTGGGCATGCACCTATACTTCTAGCATCAGTTCGTGCACTTTTCGCATGCTGGCAGAAAAGTAGGCACGTAACGCATTAGGTGCCAGACAGCCTGGTATTGCCTTCTGTGCTTTTCAGGCAGTGTGCTTAATAGAGCTATAACTGAGTGCAGGGATAATAATTTGTATATCGCGTCAGAACTTCTATATGCATGTTGCTGTGCTACATGCTACATAATACTGCCAACCAGATATCAATGTGATCGCCAGCACCCACTGCCGTATATTTTCTGATCATTGGTTCTAATCAACAGTGTCTGCCGCATCAGTCGTGTTCATGCTAGTTTTTTCTGCCCAATTTCTTTAACTGTACACTTGGCAATCTACCACCCATATGCGTTCGTCGTTCAGAGCCATAACCTATCATGACTGGGTTAGTGCTAGTTCATTCTCTGTAACAGCACACCTGCCTTGACCAAAGAAAGGAAAAAAATTTTTTCTCGTAAATTGAGGCCCAGTGAGCGTGACCTGCTGCGGCGTATGAAAATTAATAAGGTGAGCACCAGAAGCTGGTGTTTGCATTCAAAAACGTCTATCTCTCTGTTTTTTTGTTCTCTTCCCTCCTTCCTTTCGCCATGCCATGTCATGTTGAACTTCAATGGCGAAATCGTGAGTGCTCGGCTGGATTGTGAACGAAGCGTGTAGATCCGAGCGGGGTTTTCTATTGCGCAGTCTGGGTTTCGAATTTTCGCGTCTCAGCTGTAGTTGTCGGTACACGGAAATCTTGCAAGAGACTCAGAGAACGTGAGGGAGAGAGGGCGAAGCGTTTTCCTGCCCCTCCATGGCTGCCTGCGACTCCAAACATCCGGCCGTGATAGAATAAAAAGCAGGGGGGGGGGGCGCACAGACTACAAGACGTGAATTTCCGGTAAAATCCGCTGATTTCGGTGGTGCGAGAATTCTGGCTCCTCGGGGGAATCCGTAATGAGCGGTTGCCCTCAATCTGCTATCTCAACACACAATTCGCACTCTCCATCGGCCCTTTAAATGTGGTTGCTCCACACAGAGCAGAAAAATTTGATTTGGGTCTGCCACTGGAATTGAACATCACTGATTTTTATCTGCTGGCGTAATTCTCTGTCTTCCAATAAAATATTCTTTCTGCCTTTCTCTCCCTTTCTTGTGGATAGTGATTGGCTAGGCGAAAACATCACCGTTCTTTTTGTTGTGACTCATATCTCGCAAATTTTGGAAGCTTTCTTTTCTTCTATTGGAGCTGTTTAGGCTTGATTTTCAGCCGCGGCCAGCGACCGCTGAAAACTCAATTTCGCTGTGCAAAGCGAAGTGCAAGCATGAAAAAATGACGTTTGGTACAGCAAGTGACGTGAAAGAAAGGAGCGATGTGAGCGTGAACATAGGGAAACAGGAGGGGGAGAGAGTAAGACAGAATAGACATATAAAGTATACTTAGCAAAGGGATGGGAAAGGAAACTAAGGCTGAGGAGGAGTTTAGGGGGAGAGAGTGAGGAGGAGCAGGAGGAAAAGAGTAAAGCATAGCTTATACATTTATATATAGTGCAGACTTTTTTTTTCGTGATGCTGTATTGCCTAGCGGGCGGCACCATCTTTGGTCTGTGTAGGTCGGCAAGCACACGAGTCGACTCATTCGGACTCACCAAGACTCAGATCTGGACGGGAATGCATCCGACAGAGCCTGGTTGAGTCATGTTCTGGAGAGCTGTAAAAGTGAGTCCGCTTTTTAAAGAAAGCTTTGGTGGGAGAGGGAGTTCAATTGAGAAAGCATTATGAATCTTAGTCTGAGTGAGTCCACTTGAGGAAAACTTGTGCGAGTCTGCGTGTGTGAGCCTTAAGACGGAAATGTATTCCTTGAGTGTGCGCGAACTTCTCATTTTTTGCCGACCTCATTTTTTGCTGAGTTGTGCGAAGGTCCGCGTTTGTGCGGCAGCTTTATACGGGGCTGCGCATGGAGTCATTTTCTTTTCAGTTTTATTCATTGAGGGTGAAAGATGTTGATATACGATAGCGTGGATGTGTACCAAGTGGTGTCTATCCTGGATTTTCGGCACTGCCTTTTGTGCTGGAAAAACGCGACATTATTTCGGGTCGTTCGAGCCGGTCAAGCAAGTGCTGGTAACCTTGAGGGATACAGAGATTTTTTATTGTGATAGCAATTATATAGACACACTCGGCTGGATTTCGCCACCAGCGTCAGTGTCGACATGCGCGTCGACGTCGGCGTCAATGTCATGCACCGTATATGCATATGTATTTTATATATATGGAAACGCAAGCAAGAAAAAATTCAGTAAAAAGACTCCAGCGCGCGGAATCGAACGTGACATCTTCACGAAGTGAATGCGAGGCCTTAACTACTGAGCCACCAAAAAGTTTCTTCTTCTTTATCGCCTTCTTGAGTACAGGTCAAGTTATTCTGAGAATTACACATCACACGTGTTTCATGTGTGTTAACGCATGAAACAAAAATATTACATCTTCAACACAGTCAGTAGTCTTATGCCCTTCTCGCACTTTGATAACAGCTTCCACGAAACACTCATGAACGGATATAACTCTTACATCACAGTATCAGTAAGATAGCATGCTACACCGAACCGAATGAAGAACAAGTAATAAAATAACGTACAAATGTTGCACAGAACTGTCACAAGGCAAAAAACGGATTCCACGTGGAGTAAGAAGTAAATCTATTTAAAGTCCTCTGTAAAATGTCCCAAAGAAAATGACATTCTTACAATTAATAAATACATGTTCAGTGATCTAAGGTTTGTTACACAGGAGGCAGTTGCTTCCAAATGATACATATATTCCTTTCTGTTCAAGCCACGATTTCACTGGCAAGGTTCTCGTATGAAGTTTGAAAAAGAAAGTTTTAACTTTGGGTGGTGTCCACATATTTTTGCTAGCTTTAGTACGTCTTGTCCATATGATTTCTTGTACTTTGAACGGTAAAGGGGCACAGGAAAAACCTTCTGTATTAAGTTTTTCACATAACGCTTTCTTTTCACTTTAGTTAAGTAATATATTGAATACTTTCACATTGAAACGATATGAGAACAGAACTTCGCGCAAGAACTATGACAAGGTGTGCCGTTTTCCCCTGTCTGAAGATACAAAGAAGTCAGGCATGCGGTGTAATAGCGTTGTTTGAAATGAAGTATATAAAAATGCGTCTCCCTGGTTTCTTATTAGCAGGCAATGTGATATTACTTGGTTAAGAAACAGATGACACAAAGATAGATCTCCTTGCATAACACGCTAAATGAAGTTCGTTCTAGATGTTTGCCCCCATGTAAAGCTCCAGATGAACGTGGCAAATATCCTGTGGCTTTTATGAATGATTTTACGCATACAACTAAGTACTTTTAAAAGGTACATAACTTTAGCTGCCAAAAACACGATACATACAGCTGACGGAGAAAACATTTATGTCACGACCACCTATCCTTCGGTTGTCGTGCGCAGTTCTTTGGCCTTTTCAAGCCAAAATGCTTCACTGTCTTGATACCTGTCTAATGGTACCCCTAGGTAACGACTAGGTGTCGTGAGCCATTGAATATTTTCAAAGGAACTGGGCATGAGGTCCCAATTAGCATGCCGTAAACCAATGCTTTTTTGATCATTAAGCTAACACTCGTGTCAGAAAACCTTTGAGTGATTTCTAATAACGACGTGACACTATCTCTATCAACAGCAAGAAAGGCAATTTTGTCAGCGTATTCTAAACACGCACTTCACATAACTGCAACCTGAAACCATTAATCCCTGCGTGGTGAATCACTTTCTGACGCAGTTGTTTTAAATATAGAGCAAAGAGCAAAGGACTTAAAGAACACCCCTGGCGCACGGAAGAAAATACTCGTATGCGCTGTGAGAGTTCTCCATTTACAAATAAATTTGTGGTTGAACTTTTGTATGCAAATCTGAAACCTTTACGTATGATCGCACTAAGACCAACGTACTCAGCTAGCGTGAAGAGTATATTATGTGAAACCATGTCGAAAGCCTTGACTAGATCAATTTGTAACATGGCAACTTTCATACGTGCAGCGTTACAATACTCCAAAATGCTTCTGGCGACATGAATATTGATGAATATGCTCCTAGACTTGATGCCACAAGTCTGATGTGGCTCGACCAACTTCTGTATAACCACTTGCAACCTCCTAGACAAAACTTTCATAAACAGCTTAAAATATAAATTTGTTAGCGTTATTGGCCTGTATCCTGTCGCATTGCGTAAAACATGTTCCTATTTTCCTGTAGGAATCAGCACAGTGTGCGCATGATTAAACGATGGACGCTTAGCGCCTCGATATAAAGACTCTGAACAAACATCATGCAACGCTGCAGCCATACCCTCCTTCAACGCCTTGTAAAAGGTGGCATTAGTGACGTCTGGACCAGGCAATTAGCCCATGTCAAGATCATCGATAGCCTTCTCAATTTCCCCTATACTAATAAACATTTTTAATAAATTCGTGTCCTCAGCATCAAGTGTCGGCATTTCTATCGAGAAGGGTATCTACAAAACCCGGCTACTTTGGCTCACGATAAGCAAACAATTCCTAATAGTAGCTTTCAAAAGCTTTCATGATATCTTTATGTTCTCTGAATACTTCACCATTCAATTCTATCTCTGAGATGTCGTGAGCCCGAGCGTATGCCTTTTCATCTGACAAGTTTCGCTTTGTTGGGGCTTCACCCACGAGGTATCTCTCAGCTCTTGCGCGTATAATTCTGCCTTTATATTTATCCTCTTCAAGACGTTTAATTCTGTTTTTGACAACCTGCTGTTGATGTGTAAATAAGCCCGGGTTTTCTGCTTCAATTTTCAACAAATCATTAGCTCCGCCCGGAGCTCGCGTTCCTGTTTTTGAGCTTGATACTGTGTGGCAACCACACTCCATTGCCGTTATTTTTATTCAGAAATATCGCGTTTTCAGCATTATCACTAAGATGGTGCCGTGAGCGCGCGGCGGCTTTCATCTCAGGCGTTCTTTGGCCCGCGTAGAGAATAAGGGGGCTACGCTTGATCGCGCCTGATCTTGCAGTGGGGATGATTGTGCGTCTTGGCTAGCCTTTAGGTTTTGCCGGAACAATCCTGTTGTAGTTACCGGGTGCACGAAGGTCACTGCAACCGTTGAACAGCCTCCGTTCACGAAAAGGGCGCGCTTTTCAGACACAACGATGTATCAACTGAGAGGCTTATTCGGGTTCATCTGTACTTGTAAGTTTCGTGCGTCATTTTTGCGTGAGAAACGCGAGGCTCGTTTCCATCCGCTTGGAATTCTGCCTGTGACCTTCCAATTTATTGCTATCGCGTTCACTGCTTCGCCTTTGCGGCAAAGCTTTGTTTTTTTTTTCATTGGACTGTATTCTTCGAAGTAATTTTTTTACTCTAGGTTTATTTATGCTGTCGCTCAAACTAACGCATCGCACTAGTGGTTGTGCTAAAGCGCGAAGTTTCGATTTCATGGCGAAGACGGCATCTTTTGTTTACAATTTATAGTATAGTGTTTCTAAGCTTTCGATTGTACTTACTACTCAATTTTTGAACTCAGACGTGGACACAATATTTGCTATTTACAGGCAGGTGCTGGTATAAAGTTTCCTGCATATGTTGACGCTTCTTTTTCTTTTTTTTCTTTCTGCGCTGAATGATTCGAGCTGCATGCTGTGTGCTTAAAACTCTGAATGCCCCACAAAATGTTTGTTTACGCAAGGGCAATACTCTAAAATATGCTGCTGTGACGTAGCAGGTTGCCGTGCTTCAAAATAACGTGAACTGCTCTTAGGGCTGGCTTATCCAGAAAAATGTCTTGCTGAAAGCAGAGCACTTTTTGGAGCAGCTGAGACAATTTATGTAGTCCTGCGTATCAAAGAGCATTCAAAAGCTCAGCGCGAACTTTGAACTTTTGCTAAGAGCAATCTGCGAATATGTAGGCTCCTTCTGGCTCGCTTGGGTGGGTGGGCACCTTCTGTCTGTCGTAATACAGCAGCAGCTTGTGGTCATTGGCAGATAGCTGGCATAAATAACGAGCACCGTTTTGATCAAATGCGTTTCTAGCCACACAGTGCAACCGCGTGCCGGCGCGCCACTCTTCAAAATCCTCCGTGTGCCAAACCACACATTGGTTTGGCACACACTACTCCGTGTGCCAAACCTATGCCAATTAGATAATTTCAGGCCTCCTTACTATGTCGGCCACGGGCTCTGACGTCACTTAATTTAGACCAGTGTGTTCCGCTGCACAGAAGTGCCTACCCTTGCTCTCGCCGCTCGACACACAAGGATCGCCAAGCGTTCAGGTGTGCTTGTTGGCGACTTGAGAAGACCGTCTTCTTCAGTGTCCTTTAACTGCAGCGTTGATATTTGATGCGTTTTGCGCACTGAATATTCACAATCTGAACAGTTGCAAATCTAACAGTCAGGCCATGCTGCATGGCGAGTTGTCTCGGCAAAGGGACCGAAGTTGAGAGTGTTCTCTTTTCCTAAGCACAACCGGAAAGAACGAAATAGGACCTTGTCATTGTCAAGCTGACGTCGACATTCGTTTTCTTTGTGACCCTAAAATACATCTGTCCATACTACACATTTCTAGGTCGTTTTAATAGCCCCATTTCCACCATGTTCCTCCTTGCTCAAAAACAAAAGTGTAATGTGTGCTCCGGACATCTTGAGCTAAGCCCTGGCAATAAAATAATAAACGCGCGTGGCAATGCGTTTTCAGAACAGGCATTTTTTATTCAGGGTTGGTAAAAATTTTCCTATTGGTGATCAGCGCCATGAATTTTTTGTATTATCTGTTTTAACCTAATTGAGAAAAATGCAAGAAACGCTGTTGCAATACATATTGCACCGGTTTTGTGCATGGTATTTTCTTGCCGGTGTCTTTACCACCTAATTGCGATATTATAGTTTGTGTCAGTCGCGTCAGCACTTAATGTGTTTTCTTGAAATTTATATGCAGATACTTACGGTAAAGTGCTTTATTAATTGGTTTTCAGGTGCGTGAGCTCTACTTGAAGCTGGAGTATTTAGGAACAATTACCACATATATACCGATCCAAGAACCCACAGTGCAGTCCGCTGGAGCTTTACGTTACAATATAGAACAGTACTAATATTTTTCCCAGGACAAGACTTATGACCGGCAACGCACCACGGCAAGAAGAGCCAAATCAAAAGAGAAAACGCCACTTCATGTGTTGGTCACAAGAGATTTTTGCGAAACAAAGTATTTTATTTGCTCTAGCAATGGCAATCACCCCTATATTGTGCTGAATGACATATTGTGGCAGCAGCACACACTCTCGTCAATACTTACGTGTCTATGAAGACAGTTGTTCGAAAGAGTACAAATAAAACTGCAGAAACATTTCAAAAGAGTAGGAACAGTTTTTTTAAGCTTTAGATAGTGTGTGTATGTGTGTGTGTGTGTGTGTGTGTGGTGTGTGCGTGCTTTTGTGTGTAGATAAAGAATGAATGAAATGTACAACATTTATTTTGTCACTTTGTTGGTCCATCCAATTTTGCTCTCATGGCTCACAGGTGAATCTGCAAACACTTTCAAGCACAATACATAACTTAAACCAGCAGCTCCTTTGACACAAAAGGCAGAATAAAGCTGTTAAACATGCAAAACTTACCGCGAACGCTCTATCTTTTAATGGGAGACGATGGTGGCCATAAACTCACAGCCTCCCGTACGCATGCTCGCACAACCAAAACCAGTGACGTCACGACGACAACGAGCAGGCGAGATAATAATCTTCTAGGTAGCATTGACCAAACTGGCGCTCAAGCATGACATAGGAATATAGTGATTGCGCTATATCCCTAGACGGAATTCCACACAGATGTTTCGCCCCGCCGCGGTGGTCTAGTGGCTAAAGTACTCGGCTGCTGACACGCAGGTCGCGGGTTCGAATCCCAGCTGTGGTGGCTGCATTTCTGATGGAGGCGGAAATGACGTAGGCCCGTGTGCTCAGATTTGGGTGCACGTTAAAGAACCCCAGGTGGTCGAAATTTCCTGAGCCCTCCACTACGGCGTCTCTCATAATCTTATGGTGGTTTTGGGACGTTAAACCCCACATATCAATCAATCAATCACACAGATGTTTCGCACCTGCACTTAGACTAGGAAAGACAGCGAGCTTCGACAACAATGGTCGGACGTCTTGAAGGCCTAAGGAGCCTCGTCACTGAAAGTACCCGAAAAAGTGGATGTGTAGTTACTCTTCACAAGAGTGAGACTACACTGACAAGGTATTCGAAGCGTTTTCTTGTTTCACACTTCTCGAGAACGCTTGTATTGCTTCGTAATAATTCTACGATTACAATAACCGTGAAATCATCGTTTATGGTGCATGCCTTCGAAGATAATTACAATAAAAATTGTGGGTTGTAATTTGTCTAGGAAACATAGCTTCTTTATGTATCTTCTTTTCATAATGAGTTCATAAGGCACGTGCATCTCACCAGAAATAAAGAAAATCATTTAGTATACTCTTGTTTTCTCACGTAGCGTTGTTCTTTTCTCGCAACTCGACAGACTGCACCACGTAAAAGCATGTTATATAATCTGTTGCATGTAAAGATGTACGCCTTACGCATCACGAAGCGCCCATGCCTTTGCAAGGCATGGAAACGATGACGAAAAATTACGAATGATTAATTGTAGCGCCTTTCGTACACACTATTTGAAAACACCATGACCAGTTGAAAAAAAAAGCTGTCGGTGGAAAGAAAATAGGGCATGGTGAGGCATGCAAAAATGAAGTGTGACTTACAACCATAAGAAATAATTCGTGTGAGCCATTCGAACGGCACACTTGATGCAAGGTACGCACTGGGTTGATATAAAAAAATAACGAGTTCATAATTTATCTCGGGGGAGCCAAACCGCGTTTACGTTTGTTTGTGCATTGTATACGTTCGGTTTCTGTGATATGATGTTGCATTATTTCAAATTGTCTTGGCCTACAGCCTCAAAAAACGCTAGAAACCATGAATATACAAGAATTTATTGTCGGATTGTTTTTTATATTTTTTAATTATATTTATATTGTTACGGAAGAGAGACACCGTATCGACGAGGCTGTGGATGAAATATATTTCAAACCAGCAGCAGCAGCGGCGTGACCGGTAGACCAGACACCGAAAAGAGACCACTCTTCGTCCTCTTCATCAGGCGCACACGCGCATCATCCCACAATATGTCAACATGCATGTAGCATAATCCACGGCGGCAGAAGCGCCGTCTCGGCGTATCTAGATGTCAACGTCAGCGGCAGAGTGGTAAGGCTTCAAGCGTGCCACATGTACAATATCGATGGTCTGTGGGGCAGTTGAAGGCTATGAGGCAGCAGGGGCTATTTCATATGTCACAGGAGTAACCTCACGAAGGACTCGATATGGACCTGTGTAGCGGAAAAGAAGTTTTTCCAAAAAGCCGACTTGACGGGTCGGGGACCACAGCAGCACCAATGAACCGAGTAAGAAGTGCACGTCACGGTGCCGTTGATTGTAAAAACGCTGCTGGTTCTCTTGAGAGGCCAGAAAGCGAGTTCGGGCGATTTCGCGTGCGTGAGCAGCCCGAGTAATAGCGTCAAGAACATCGCTGACGGCGCTTTCAACTTGCTCGTGTACAACGCCAAGACCGTCGATATTATAATTAAGGAATGCCGCCGCTTCGAAATGACCAAAAACCGTCGAGTTCGGCTTCAATTTTCACGGTTCCCTAACACGGCTGTCACGTCAACCTGTACTGATTTCGGTGCCGCACCACCCTTGCGCGAAAATTTCACACGCATCGTTCGGCGCAAGCTTGAGGCGGCCCGTCCAGCGCCGTTTCATGCACTTCCACTCGACCAGGGCACTGTGCAAACAACTCCGGCGGTGTCAGTTATTCGGGCAGTCGTGCGGCAAGAAATTGCTAACCTTGGTTTTCCTGTCGCCTGCTTCGTTTCCCGACCGGACTGACCGTTGCCAATAATAGCACCACGCCACGACCCATACTCTCTGCCCAGATTCCGCAATCCGACGGAATGGAGAACAGCAGATGACAATCCAATCTTCTTCCGCTGTCGCCGAGTTGGCCACGTCTACCGCTACTGCCGCAGCACTTGGACGCCCCCACCTCCCATCTTGGAGCCATTTTTCTTCTCCTCGGCCACACGCGGACTCCCGTCGGTATTCGCCCAGCTGTGATTATCCTGCTTCCGACGCACCTAACAGCTGCTCTACCGCTCGTTCACCATCACCGCAGCGCCACTGTTCTCCATCGCCTCAACCCTGCCGCTATCCATCGCCGACTAACTATGGATCTTCCAGGATGGAACTCTAGATTATACTGCATACCTGTAATCGGTCCATGCAGGAAGGGCACTCATATTACGCATAAAAAGAAAATGCAATACCAAAATATTATACAATTCAAACAAAGAATGCGCGAACTTTCGCTCACCACTAAGGAAGCCACACATACGTCGTACATAAAAATAAATTCAGAGTTGTAACTTCAACAATATTCGTCAAAATATTATACAAACTAAAGACACAACACTGCACGCGGGTAGCGCAACAATTTAAGAAAGTTCATTCACTACAAGCCTAGAATTCCCCTCCAACACTGTCCTTGAAAAAAAAAACGAATAGTTGTGTCTGTTCTGAAGAAATGAGGGGTTAATGCAAAAATGTGATCGTCACATGTACGCCTTGAGGACACAGGTGTTACATACAACGCAGGGTCAATAGATAATTCACGAATAATGAGTGATTGTAGAAAATTGAAGCGGAGCATCTGCCTAGGTGTTTTGTTTTATCATTAGCCGTGTGGGGGAACCGGTGCGCTTATACTAAGAGTAAATAAAGTGAAGAGCTTTCCTCTGGATTCTCTCTATTATTTTAATGCTGTGTTTAGTGTAGGTCTCCCATGTAATGCAAGCATACTCTATCTTCGGTCTAATGAAAGTAATGTAAATTAGGAATTTAATGCTGGCAGGTGAACTTCTAAGCTTGTTTTGAAAGTAACAAAGTTTACGGAAAACAGAACAAATATTAATTATATTGTGAATTCCACGAAACATTGCTTGAAAATATTACGCCTCAATATTTATAATTTTCAACTTCTTTTACCGGTGAAGTGCCCAATGTGTAGGTGTACCTTAACGGGCATTTTTTCTTTTTATACGAAGACAGACTGATTTGTCTTTGCTTAAAGCCATGCCTGATTGGTCACACCACGCTTTTATATTTTGCAAGCTTATCTCAAGGTTTGTTTGTTTGCGTACTGTAGTTATTTCCCGAAATAAAACGCAATCGCCTGCGAACAATTCGATTTGTTGACCCGGTGTTACAGTGGCGACGATGTCATTTATATGAAAGAAAAAACAACAACGGCTCCAGGACGCTACCTTCGAATACATCAGATGTCACTGGAAGACAGCTCGAGATGTTGCCTTCAATAGAAACAAACTGCACACGATCCGAAATATAAGCCTCAATCCAACAAACTATGATGCTTGGAAGATTGTAATCTTTGAGTTTTTGAATAATTGATGGTGAATTACTTTGTCGAATGCCTTGCTGAAATCTAAAAAAGAGTATTAGTTTGACCAGTATTATCTATTGTTTTCGCAAAACTATGAATTACAGTAGACAGTTGTGTTGTCATAGAGTAGCTTTTTCTGAAGCCGAGCTGACAGTTCGTGAGTACTGAATTCCTTTCTAAAATTTATTTGATGTGGTTGGCAATGATATGCTCGATGAGTTTGCAGCAAGACAAAATTCGGGATATTGGTTGATAAGTTTGTACAAACAAACTATTTCCCTTTCTAAAAATTGACACCATCCAAGCTGTCCGCCAGTCATTGGGTACCTAAGAGGACAACAAAGAAGCTCTAAAAAATATAAAAGAAATCTACCAATCACTTCTGCATAGCGCTTAAGAAACATATTTGGTATACCATCTGGGCCACATTATTGCGTTGTTTTCAGATTTAAGAGCATTGACACAATGACATTGTGTGAAATAAAGTCCACTGTTCGCGTCTCAAAATCATTGAAACCAAAACCTACATACGACTACGTAAAAACACTGTATGAGTAATCGTTCCAATGTTTGGCAATTTTATTCAAGTCTTTTGTAGTGGTTCCGTCAACCATTATTTCACTGACAGGTCTTTAGTTTCACCTATATATCTCCCAAAAATTTTTGTGCGTTTTTAATAAACCAGGAGAGTATCCTAAAGAAGTAATCGTTTGAACTTCGGACTGCAATTTACAGCTTGCTTTTTATTACACTGATAAGCTGGGGCGACGCGCTCTTCTTTTTGTTTCTTTTTAGTTTCGCGCTTCAGTTCCAATAATTCACGCGTCATCCATGGCATTTTTTTGCTGACTTTCTTTGTTTTGAACGGCACAACAGTATTTATGCAGTGACGACACATATTCAGGATAATTTGCCAGAGCGTGAATACGTCGTGCTCAGTATCAGCAAAGTTGCCAAGACACGTTTTCATGTATTCTTCCATGTTCGCATTGTGACGTCCCCGCAAACACGGACTGAACCCCGCTCCTTTCGAGATGTGTGCGCTCGTTTCTGAAACCCACGCATAAAGGGCATTCCGGAGTTAAGTACCAGAAGGATTGTTTCTATTATCCTCACGGACTCCCCCGCGCAGACACGAGGACCGGGCGGCGCCTTGTCGTCTACAGACGATGTGACAGAGTACAATAATCGGCGCGCACTCTTCAGATCTGTGGCATGGGGGAGCAGCAGAACACCTTTTGTTGATTCGGGGAAAGCGACCTTTGCGGCAAGCGCCTGTGCCGGGTCCATTATGCCTTTCCGTCAGTCTCCGTGGCGCCAGGGCTCTTACTGCGTTCTGCGCGGATGGCCGCCCGCGACGGTGAACGACGAGGAAGCGGCGGCTACGGAGAATTTCGTGGGAGACACCGAGCTGCATAGAAACGTTGGGACTTGGTCTCGACATCGGCTCACCAAGTAACGGAAGCATCGAGACCATTGTTCGCCCGTAATTAAAGTGTCTTCGGACGGCGCGCCCATCACTCTCCCTGAAGCTTGAGCTTATACATTTTACTTGCTCGGCTTTGTTCGGGAGAGGGTTTTCTACTGGTGTAGGCCACGGGGGCGGCCGCCGAAGATAATGCACTCCAGACAGAGAAGAAAATATGCTGCGTGGATGGCGGCGATTGGTTTGGTGCGCCGGTGGGGCAGAGTGGGAACCCGAGAAAAGCGGCCACGTGTCAAGAAAGGGGAGAAGCGAGGAGGGTCTCTCCCAGGGGAGAAAAAGGAGTAGACGGCGACGGAAGAAGAGAGATCAGACCGCGATGTGAAGAACCAACCTTCGGCCCCCACTCGAGCAGCCAACTCCGAGACTCCGACTACATGGACATTCTGTGAGACGAACTTCACCTCCTTTACTTGAACGAGTTTTGCGGGAAGGAATGCGGTGTATTGAGGCATTGCGCGGTTTTATTAATTTATCACTTTATCATTTGTGTCGTTGTACGTTTACTGTGTATTGAGGCACCGTTGTATTGCCACCGCTACTCGCTTATGTATCTTGTTTCGCGTGTCGCGAGTATTTGTTGAAGTGAACTAGGTGCTTTTGTGTAACAAAGAGGTCGTTCACGGGCGCTATGTGTGTACGCCATTTGCACTTGTTATTCAATTAAATGCGTCCATGATTAAGAAAAGATCGTGACGTCTCTTACTTCCCGGCACCAGCACGAATCCCTGTATGTGGAAAGCAATTGAGACACGTAGCCAAGAGGGAACCAGATAAAAAGGGGTTGAGGGGCTTCCCTCTCTTTGGCGATCAGTGGCGTAGCGGGGAACGTCTCAAGTGGTGGCAGCGGTGGGATTACTGCGGGGGCAACGGTACGAGATTTCACCCTCGTATTAGGAAAGGAGAGGCAAATGATGGAGAGCATGATAGTGCAGAATCGGTCAATATTCTCAACAGGAACAACAGACTTGGGGCGATGCGAAGCTATCAAGCATAGGATTCACACCGGAGGGGCGGCACCTGTATATCGCCGGGCATAGAGGATCCCTTTCGCGCGCAGGGAAGAAATGGAAAGACAGGTAGACTCCTTACTGGGAGCAGAAATAATTCAACACTCAACCTCCCCCGAGGAAGCCGCCCGAGCCCAAGGGCTCGTGGCCGACGCCTAGGCCCGCCCCAAATCAACTTCGCTGGACTTCATAAATAAAGTTATTCTTCTTCTTCTTCAACCTCCCCCTGGGGAGCACCCGCACTGCTGGTCGAGAAGCCGGACGGGTCGTACCGATTTGTCATCGATTACAGGGACCTCAACAAAGTTACCCGCATTGACCCATACCCGCTTCCCAATGTTCACGAAACACTCGCCCAACTGGGGAAGGCGAAATATTTCACGGTCGTGGACATGGCCAGCGGGTACTGGCAAATTGAGATGGAACCTGGTGATAAAGAAAAAACAGCCTTCAACACCCCCTTCGGTCATTACGAGTGGAACCGAATGCCCATGGGGCTTGTAAACAGTGCGGCCATCTGGCAGAGAACCGCAGATGTGATCCTCGCAGGCCTACTCGGCAAACTTTGCCACGTGTATTTAGATGACATCATAATATACAGTGAGACGTTCGAGGACCATCTGCGGGACCTCGGGGAGGTGTTTTCGAGAGTGCGAGCGGCTGGCTTGAAATTGAAACCCGCTAAGTGCCAGTTTTTAAAGCCGGAGGTCAAATACTTGGGACACATCGTGTCCGCGGAGGGCGTCCGTCCTGACCCGTTGAAAGTACAGTGCGTAAGAGATTTCCCACCACTCCAGAACAAAACCGAGGTGAGACAGTTCTTGGGACTCTTGTCCTATTACAGGAGACACGTTCCTTCATTCGCGGAAATAGCGAAACCAATTACCCGCCTCACCAGCAAGATCCCATTCGAATGGAATGCAGACACCCAGGCGGCATTCGAGCAACTAAAAACGCTGCTCGTAACGGCACCAATCCTGCGGTTTCCAGATTTCTCAAAACCGTTTGTTTTGACGACGGACGCGTCAAAATACGCTGTCGGAGCGGTGCTATCTCAAGTCCATGACGGACTTGAACACCCAGTGGCCTACGCAAGCCGCCAGCTTAATTCAGCGGAGCAGAAAAATGGCGCGACTGAACAAGAGTGTTTGGCTGTCGTTTGGGCAGTGCGTCACTTTAGGTGTTACTTGTACGGTAGGAGTTTCCGAATTGTTACCGACTGTCAACCTCTCAGGTGGCTCATGAACGTGAGGGATCCTAGCTCGAGACTGGCGCGCTGGAACTTACTCCTTCAGGAGTACAGCTTCGACATCGTACACCGCCCAGGAAAGCGTAACCAAAACGCCGATGCGTTAAGCCGTGTGGGTGTGGCGGGTGTGGTCGATTTCACGCCGTCGTCTGATGAAGCTCATTTCCGTGAGGAACAGGGTAGGGATCAGGCACTTCATCAGGTGATCCAGCAATGCAAAAACTCCAAAGACAACACCTGTGGGAGGTATCGGCTAGACAGCGCCGGACTATTGAGACTAAAAGAGGGAAGTACCGCAGACGTCGGGAAAATCGTCGTTCCGAGATCGATGGTCGGCGAACTGATGAGAGTACACCATGATTCACCTTGTGCCGGACACCTGGGAATGAAAAAAACCCTGTTGCGATTGAAGAAAGTATTTTTTTGGTTAGGGATGAAAGCGGACGTGGTCAAATACTGTAGCCGATGCGAGTCGTGTATTCTCCGAAAGATACCGAAGGGTCGAAAACAGGCTCCACTTCAAATATTCTCTGATGTACACGAGCCGTTTCAGAGAACTGCGATGGATATTGTGGGACCGCTGCCATGTACGACGTCCGGAAATAGGTACATCTTGGTCTTTGTTGATCACCTGACTCGATTCGCGGAAACATTCACACTGCCAGACCAAAAGGCGGACACGATCGCTAAGGCATTCGTTGAGGGCGTAGTGTTGCGTTATGGCGCCCCGCTGCAACTCCTCACAGACCAGGGCACCAACTTCACTGGTAAACTCATGAAAAAGGTATGCGACGTGCTTGGTGTGAAGAGGCTACGAACGACCGCCTACCACCCGCAGTGTAACGGAGCTGTCGAACGCCTAAACCAAACACTTGTTGGGATTATGTCCCACTACGTGAGCGAGGACCAGAGGGATTGGGATAAGTGGCTCCCGTTCGCGACTTTTGCCTATAATACCGCCGTCCACGAAGGCACAAAAGACAGCCCTTACTACCTCCTGTTTGGCAGGGACCCCGTCGTGCCCGGGGTGGCTTTCTGTGAACCAAAGGGGCACTACGGCACACTCGATGACTACAGCGCAGAGCTAACACAGAGGCTCCAGCGAGCTCACCACATGGCTTCGTCCATGCTCCGTTCCGCGGCAGCGTTGCGTAAAAAGAGGCTTGGACCTTCCCGCAGGGACCCGAAATTTAAAGTTGGAGAGAGAGTTTATATTAGGGTCGGCGCGGTCGTGCGGGGACTGGCCAGGAAGTTAGCCGCCAAATGGGTTGGACCGTATCGCATCATTGAGCGCCTTTCGTCCGTCACCATGCGCATGCGTAACATCAAAACGCGCGAAAGCAAGGTTATCCACGTAAACAGGCTGCGACGAGCGGATCCCTCGGGACGCGCCGAACTTGAGCAAAGCAGCCGGCCAGAATCCTCGACACGGTCATCCGGCAGTCCCGCCATCGGGGAAGGTAACGCGAACATGCCTAACATACCCCCGGAACTGCTGCTGGAGTTAGTTCTACAGGAGCAGCCGCAGCGACCCGCATGTCCAGCAGGCGCCACGGGTCCTAGATACGCCCTTAGAAGCCACGGTCCTGTCCCCGATCTACCTTAGGTTAGGAGACAACGCTATGACCCACCCATACAGCGGACGAACAGGTAGTCAAGAGGCGAGGCGGGATCTTGGGCCACCTGCTATGTCGAGGTCATAAATGTGCATGGTGATTGCTATTTTTATCCCCATGTTTTCACCCATATTCTACTTTCATTACTTTTGCGTGAGCACTGTGCCGAAGTTTTTCGCCCTTTGGGGGTATTTTTGTTTGCTTATAGACCTGTTTCGTTTCGAAGATTGGATTTCGAAGAGGGCATATAGTTCATTTGATTAGTGTGGCTTTGTGTTACACGTAATATCTGATGTTGGCCTCTGAGCGAATGATGTGCCTACAACCGATTGCACCTATGGCATAGGGGAGGAACATAGAGTTAGTCAATGTGAGATTATCTAGACCTCGCCGCGTGTCGGAGAGAGGGCGCGAGAGAGACTGGTTTGGGAACGGTGTGGTTTAGATGGAAAGGATATGTGGCTGGCATCTGTGGCCCAAACTAGGCAGATTATGCGAGATGGTTGGTCGAGATACCTAAGTAGGCGCTGCACAACAGGTGATGAGATGAGACAAGATAACAGACAAACTACGGCGTTGTCCCTACACAATAGTGTCGTGCCTCGATAGGAGGCGGGGAGGGCTGGTTTGTAGGAAGAGAAGAAGCAGCCGCGGTATCAACGAGGCGAGGTGAAAGTTCAGATTGAAATGGTTTCACGGCGTCTCCCCGCACGGAAGTGTCGCGCCTCGTTAGGAGGAAGGGGGGGCGTCGTGATCGGTATTGATGTATAACACCTAATGTCACAGTTGCATAGGACAGCAAATACGCTACGTTCTCAGCCATTCCGAACGCGCAAATCGCGTTGAAGGCTCCTCTCCCTCACCGACAGGTTCGTGCAGCAGAGGCCGGGCAGTAGATGGTATGCGAAGGTAATTTAGTGCATATTCAGAATTCAGATTCAGTGCATATTCAGATTCAGAACATCGATTATACTGCCTGTGTGACCTGTGTTCTCCCGCCTTCCCGCTTTTCGTCTGTTTTGAAATGTTCGAGGTCTTAAAATTTTGTGCATGTGTGAAATGAAAGTGTATTGAAATGTGTGTATCCTATGTTCGGTTGTGCCGAGAGTGGACAGTGCCGGCGAAGTGTGAGATGTGCTCGCATGGTAGTGAACCTTCCGCATTCATGACTGAACGCTGCGTGCCAAACCATCCGAACAGCTGTGACCAGTGTGCTTTTTGTCCACGCGTCATCCACGAGTTTCTGCAGTGATTCTGAAAGTTTCAAGTGTGTTGTGCGCGGTAGAAATACGGAATCAAACTGCTTCGTTGTGGGTGATGATTCAGCGACAACCACAAATTGGTTCCTCTCAGCGACGCGCCACCGCCACGGCTGACTCTCAAGTGTACTGTGTTCGCGTATAGTATTCCTAAGACTGTCGCAATGTCTCAATTTCGCTGCGCAACCCGAAGGCGTTATGCGCCCGCATTTCTCGTGTTTGAATTTCCCCACTGGGAAAATTCTTCTGCAAGATGAAGGGATTGTGACGTCCCCGCAAACACGGACTGAACCCCGCTCCTTTCGAGATGTGTGCGCTCGTTTCTGAAACCCACGCATAAAGGGCATTCCGGAGTTAAATACCAGAAGGATTGTTTCTATTATCCTCACGGACTCCCCCGCGCAGACACGAGGACCGGGCGGCGCCTTGTCGTCTACAGACGATGTGACAGAGTACAATAATCGGCGCGCACTCTTCAGATCTGTGGCATGGGGGAGCAGCAGAACACCTTTTGTTGATTCGAAGAAAGCGACCTTTGCGGCAAGCGCCTGTGCCGGGTCCATTATGCCTTTCCGTCAGTCTCCGTGGCGCCAGGGCTCTTACTGCGTTCTGCGCGGATGGCCGCCCGCGACGGTGAACGACGAGGAAGCGGCGGCTACGGAGAATTTCGTGGGAGACACCGAGCTGCATAGAAACGTTGGGACTTGGTCTCGACATCGGCTCACCAAGTAACGGAAGCATCGAGGCCATTGTTCGCCCGTAATTAAAGTGTCTTCGGACGGCGCGCCCATCACTCTCCCTGAAGCTTGAGCTTATACATTTTACTTGCTTGGCTTTGTTCGGGAGAGGGTTTTCTACTGGTGTAGGCCACGGGGGCGGCCGCCGAAGATAATGCACTCCGGACAGAGAAGAAAATATGCTGCGTGGATGGCGGCGATTGGTTTGGTGCGCCGGTGGGGCAGAGTGGGAACCCGAGAAAAGCGGCCACGTGTCAAGAAAGGGGAGAAGCGAGGAGGGTCTCTCCCAGGGGAGAAAAAGGAGTAGACGGCGACGGAAGAAGAGAGATCAGACCGCGATGTGAAGAACCAACCTTCGGCCCCCACTCGAGCAGCCAACTACGAGACTCCGACTACATGGACATTCTGTGAGACGAACTTCACCTCCTTTACTTGAACGAGTTTTGCGGGAAGGAATGCGGTGTATTGAGGCATTGCGCGGTTTTATTAATTTATCACTTTATCATTTGTGTCGTTGTACGTTTACTGTGTATTGAGGCACCGTTGTATTGCCACCGCTACTCGCTTATGTATCTTGTTTCGCGTGTCGCGAGTATTTGTTGAAGTGAACTAGGTGCTTTTGTGTAACAAAGGGGTCGTTCACGGGCGCTATGTGTGTACGCCATTTGCACTTGTTATTCAATTAAATGCGTCCATGATTAAGAAAAGATCGTGACGTCTCTTACTTCCCGGCCCCAGCACGAATCCCTGTATGTGGAAAGCAATTGAGACACGTAGCCAAGAGGGAACCAGATAAAAAGGGGTTGAGGGGCTTCCCTCTCTTTGGCGATCGGTGGCGTAGCGGGGAACGTCTCAAGTGGTGGCAGCGGTGGGATTACTGCGGGGGCGACGGTACGAGATTCCACCCTCGTATTAGGGAAGGAGAGACGACACGATGAATGAACAGGCTACGCAGGTGGCTCAGGGGAGCGCGCTAGGAACGAGCGCTTTGATGTTAGGAAACATGGTTCCCTCGTTCACGGGAGACGCCGCAGGTCCGAACATTAGGGACTTCCTGCAAATTTTAGAACAGGTTGGTAGAATGGGGGGATGGCAAGACAGCCAACTCATTGGCATTGCGCGATGTAAGATGCTAGGCGCCGCACATGATTTTGCGTGGAGAGACGATAGTGTCACCGCAGCGTCTACCTACCCTGAGTTCAGAGCTTTGGCCCTTGAGCGGTTCGACACGGAACCCCTTAGCAGCAAGGTGGAGAGGTTTAGGAACGCGAGGCAAAACGCTGGAGAGGAAGCGCGCTCGTTCGCAAATCGCGTACGATTGCTCGGGACTGCCACCCTGGCTAACTCCAGCGGCGAAGAGCCGCCGAAAACTCAGCTGCGCCGCGAGATTCTGGCCGAACAAATGCTGTCGCAGTTCCTAACTGGCCTAAGGGATCCGGTCCGTAGATTTGTTTTGTCTCGCGACCCCAAATCGTTCGACGAGGCCATCGACGTAGCAGCTAAGGAAGAACGTAACGAAAAACTTTCACAGAGCTCCTCGGTGCCCGTTCGGCATGTCGACGAAAACGCCAATGCGCACGAAATGCGCAGCCGCCTCGACCGCCTGGAAAAACTCCTAGAGGAGAGTTTGAGGTCACGCGACCCCCGTCGGAGATGATGGGCAAAGAAACGCAAGGCGGCCCCCCTTTTCCGGTCGATGTTTTAACTGCGATGGCTTTGGCCATTTTTGGCGAGATTGCGACCGGTATCGACGACGCCGACCGTGGAACACGCGTGGTGATCGTCGTACGCAGGAAAACCGTGGCAGCGAGGAGACGACGCCGAAGTCGACGGCTCAGGAAAACTAGGTGTGGCCTCTTCTGGTAACCACGACAGGCGGAGGTCAATAGCAGTGGTGAATTTTTTTGGGGAGACGAATCCGGTCGTTGAGTGTGCCGTGGGGAAGGGTACGCTGAGGCTGCTGGTAGATACGGGATCAAAGGTGAGTCTTGTGAAGAGCTGTGCACTGGGAGGAATAGATGAGAGGTGGCAGGAGACATTGCAGAAAGAGGATAATGAGATGTCCCTCGTTGGCATAACTGGTGACCCTATACACACCTTCGGCCGTTTTAGAGTACCCGTAAAAATGAAAGAAACCACGTTTGAGGCAAAATTTTTCATTTGTGGAGACGGACTGTCATTATGGGCAGATGGTATAATTCGCAAAGACATTCTAATACAACAAGATGCCGACCTCCTGCTGAGTGAGGGGTGCCTGAGAATAGGCAGCGAGCGTGTCCCATTTACCAATTGGGTTAGAAAACTTAGGCCAGCCGAAAAACTTGGTTCAGGTGAAATGAACCACAGTCCACTGAGGCCGCTTAATGTTAATGTTGTCTCCCTGATCGAAGAGGCAACTCTCCCACCACTATGCGAGTGCGTACTGGCAGGTCGGGCTCGCGCGCCGGTGCGCCCAGGCGAAACCAAGTATGTCGAGGTTTATGGCCTAGAAACAAACGGATTAACTGCAGTACCTACCTTGACCACCACACGGGAAGACGGCATATTGCCAGTAAGGGTGGCAAACCTAACATTGAAGGAGATCCACCTCCCTAAGAATAAAGTGGTCGGCTCCTTGGTTGACACGGAAGCCTACCACGCGGTCGCGATGGTTGAGGGAGCGGGAGGAGGCCCCGTTGACGAAGGAGATCTGTTGAGGATGTTCGATCTGTCGCACATCGACGGAAAGGAGAGGCAAATGATGGAGAGCATGATAGTGCAGAATCGGTCAATATTCTCAACAGGAACAACAGACTTGGGGCGATGCGAAGCTATCAAGCATAGGATTCACACAGGAGGGGCGGCTCCTGTATATCGCCGGGCATACAGGATCCCTTTCGCGCGCAGGGAAGAAATGGAAAGACAGGTAGACTCCTTACTGGGAGCAGAAATAATTCAACACTCAACCTCCCCCTGGGGAGCAGCCGCACTGCTGGTCGAGAAGCCGGACGGGTCGTACCGATTTGTCATCGATTACAGGGACCTCAACAAAGTTACCCGCATTGACCCATACCCGCTTCCCAATGTTCACGAAACACTCGCCCAACTGGGGAAGGCGAAATATTTCACGGTCGTGGACATGGCCAGCGGGTACTGGCAAATTGAGATGGAACCTGGTGATAAAGAAAAAACAGCCTTCAACACCCCCCTTCGGTCATTACGAGTGGAACCGAATGCCCATGGGGCTTGTAAACAGTGCGGCCATCTGGCAGAGAACCGCAGATGTGATCCTCGCAGGCCTACTCGGCAAACTTTGCCACGTGTATTTAGATGACATCATAATATACAGTGAGACGTTCGAGGACCATCTGCGGGACCTCGGGGAGGTGTTTTCGAGAGTGCGAGTGGCTGGCTTGAAATTGAAACCCGCTAAGTGCCAGTTTTTAAAGCCGGAGGTCAAATACTTGGGACACATCGTGTCCGCGGAGGGCGTCCGTCCTGACCCGTTGAAAGTACAGTGCGTAAGAGATTTCCCACCACTCCAGAACAAAACCGAGGTGAGACAGTTCTTGGGACTCTTGTCCTATTACAGGAGACACGTTCCTTCATTCGCGGAAATAGCTAAACCAATTACCCGCCTCACCAGCAAGATCCCATTCGAATGGAATGCAGGCACCCAGGCGGCATTCGAGCAACTAAAAACGCTGCTCGTAACGGCACCAATCCTGCGGTTTCCAGATTTCTCAAAACCGTTTGTTTTGACGACGGACGCGTCAAAATACGCTGTCGGAGCGGTGCTATCTCAAGTCCATGACGGACTTGAACACCCAGTGGCCTACGCAAGCCGTCAGCTTAATTCAGCGGAGCAGAAGTATGGCGCGACTGAACAAGAGTGTTTGGCTGTCGTTTGGGCAGTGCGTCACTTTAGGTGTTACTTGTACGGTAGGAGTTTCCGAATTGTTACCGACTGTCAACCTCTCAGGTGGCTCATGAACGTGAGGGACCCTAGCTCGAGACTGGCGCGCTGGAACTTACTCCTTCAGGAGTACAGCTTCGACATCGTACACCGCCCAGGAAAGCGTAACCAAAACGCCGATGCGTTAAGCCGTGTGGGTGTGGCGGGTGTGGTCGATTTCACGCCGTCGTCTGATGAAGCTCATTTCCGTGAGGAACAGGGTAGGGATTAGGCACTTCATCAGGTGATCCAGCAATGCAAAAACTCCACAGACAACACCTGTGGGAGGTATCGGCTAGACAGCGCCGGAGTATTGAGACTAAAAGAGGGAAGTACCGCAGACGTCGGGAAAATCGTCGTTCCGAGATCGATGGTCGGCGAACTGATGAGAGTACACCATGATTCACCTTGTGCCGGACACCTGGGAATGAGGAAAACCCTGTTGCGATTGAAGAAAGTATTTTTTTGGTTAGGGATGAAAGCGGACGTGGTCAAATACTGTAGCCGATGCGAGTCGTGTATTCTCCGAAAGATACCGAAGGGTCGAAAACAGGCTCCATTTCAAATATTCTCTGATGTACACGAGCCGTTTCAGAGAACTGCGATGGATATTGTGGGACCGCTGCCATGTACGACGTCCGGAAATAGGTACATCTTGGTCTTTGTTGATCACCTGACTCGATTCGCGGAAACATTCACACTGCCAGACCAAAAGGCGGACACGATCGCTAAGGCATTCGTTGAGGGCGTAGTGTTGCGTTATGGCGCCCCGCTGCAACTCCTCACAGACCAGGGCACCAACTTCACTGGTAAACTCATGAAAAAGGTATGCGACGTGCTTGGTGTGAAGAGGCTACGAACGACCGCCTACCACCCGCAGTGTAACGGAGCTGTCGAACGCCTAAACCAAACACTCGTTGGGATTATGTCCCACTACGTGAGCGAGGACCAGAGGGATTGGGATAAGTGGCTCCCGTTCGCGACTTTTGCCTATAATACCGCCGTCCACAAAGGCACAAAAGACAGCCCTTACTACCTCCTGTTTGGCAGGGACCCCGTCGTGCCCGGGGTGGCTTTCTGTGAACCAAAGGGGCACTACGGCACACTCGATGACTACCGCGCAGAGCTAACACAGAGGCTCCAGCGAGCTCACCACATGGCTTCGTCCATGCTCCGTTCCGCGGCAGCGTTGCGTAAAAGAGGCTTGGACCTTCCCGCAGGGACCCGAAATTTAAAGTTGGAGAGAGAGTTTATATTAGGGTCGGCGCGGTCGTGCGGGGACTGGCCAGGAAGTTAGCCGCCAAATGGGTTGGACCGTATCGCATCATTGAGCGCCTTTCGTCCGTCACCATGCGCATGCGTAACATCAAAACGCGCGAAAGCAAGGTTATCCACGTAAACAGGCTGCGACGAGCGGATCCCTCGGGACGCGCCGAACTTGAGCAAAGCAGCCGGCCAGAATCCTCGACACGGTCATCCGGCAGTCCCGCCATCGGGGAAAGTAACGCGAACATGCCTAACATACCCCCGGAACAGCTGCTGGAGTTAGTTCTACAGGAGCAGCCGCAGCGACCCGCATGTCCAGCAGGCGCCACGGGTCCTAGATACGCCCTTAGAAGCCACGGTCCTGTCCCCGATCTACCTTAGGTTAGGAGACAACGCTATGACCCACCCATACAGCGGACGAACAGGTAGTCAAGAGGCGAGGCGGGATCTTGGGCCACCTGCTATGTCGAGGTCATAAATGTGCATGGTGATTGCTATTTTTATCCCCATGTTTTCACCCATATTCTACTTTCATTACTTTTGCGTGAGCACTGTGCCGAAGTTTTTCGCCCTTTGGGGGTATTTTTTTTTGCTTATAGACCTGTTTCGTTTCGAAGATTGGATTTCGAAGAGGGCATATAGTTCATTTGATTAGTGTGGCTTTGTGTTACACGTAATATCTGATGTTGGCCTCTGAGCGAATGATGTGCCTACAACCGATTGCACCTATGGCATAGGGGAAGAACATAGAGTTAGTCAATGTTAGATTATCTAGACCTCGCCGCGTGTCGGAGAGAGGGCGCGAGAGAGACTGGTTTGGGAACGGTGTGGTTTAGATGGAAAGGATATGTGGCTGGCATCTGTGGCCCAAACTAGGCAGATTATGCGAGATGGTTGGTCGAGATACCTAAGTAGGCGCTGCACAACAGGTGATGAGATGAGACAAGATAACAGACAAACTACGGCGTTGTCCCTACACAATAGTGTCGTGCCTCGATAGGAGGCGGGGAGGGCTGGTTTGTAGGAAGAGAAGAAGCAGCCGCGGTATCAACGAGGCGAGGTGAAAGTTCAGATTGAAATGGTTTCACGGCGTCTCCCCGCACGGAAGTGTCGCGCCTCGTTAGGAGGAAGGGGGGGCGTCGTGATCGGTAGTGATGTATAACACCTAATGTCACAGTTGCATAGGACAGCAAATACGCTACGTTCTCAGCCATTCCAAACGCGCAAATCGCGTTGAAGGCTCCTCTCCCTCACCGACAGGTTCGTGCAGCAGAGGCCGGGCAGTAGATGGTATGCGAAGGTAATTTAGTGCATATCCAGAATTCAGATTCAGTGCATATTCAGATTCAGAACATCGATTATACTGCCTGTGTGACCTGTGTTTCTCCCGCCTTCCCGCTTTTCGTCTGTTTTGAAATGTTCGAGGTCTTAAAATTTTGTGCATGTGTGAAATGAAAGTGTATTGAAATGTGTGTATCCTATGTTCGGTTGTGCCGAGAGTGGACAGTGCCGGCGAAGTGTGTGATGTGCTCGCATGGTAGTGAACCTTCCGCATTCATGACTGAACGCTGCGTGCCAAACCATCCGAACAGCTGTGACCAGTGTGCTTTTTGTCCACGCGTCATCCACGAGTTTCTGCAGTGATTCTGAAAGTTTCAAGTGTGTTGTGCGCGGTAGAAATACGGAATCAAACTGCTTCGTTGTGGGTGATGATTGAGTGACAACCGCAAATTGGTTCCTCTCAGCGACGCGCCACCGCCACGGCTGACTCTCAAGTGTACAGTGTTCGCGTATAGTATTCCTAAGACTGTCGCAATGTCTCAATTTCGCTGCGCAACCCGAAGGCGTTATGCGCCCGCATTTCTCGTGTTTGAATTTCCCCACTGGGAAAATTCTTCTGCAAGATGAAGGGATTGTGACGTCCCCGCAAACACGGACTGAACCCCGCTCCTTTCGAGATGTGTGCGCTCGTTTCTGAAACCCACGCATAAGGGGCATTCCGGAGTTAAGTACCAGAAGGATTGTTTCTATTATCCTCACGGACTCCCCCGCGCAGACACGAGGACCGGGCGGCGCCTTGTCGTCTACAGACGATGTGACAGAGTACAATAATCGGCGCGCACTCTTCAGATCTGTGGCATGGGGGAGCAGCAGAACACCTTTTGTTGATTCGAAGAAAGCGACCTTTGCGGCAAGCGCCTGTGCCGGGTCCATTATGCCTTTCCGTCAGTCTCCGTGGCGCCAGGGCTCTTACTGCGTTCTGCGCGGATGGCCGCCCGCGACGGTGAACGACGAGGAAGCGGCGGCTACGGAGAATTTCGTTGGAGACACCGAGCTGCATAGAAACGTTGGGACTTGGTCTCGACATCGGCTCACCAAGTAACGGAAGCATCGAGACCATTGTTCGCCCGTAATTAAAGTGTCTTCGGACGGCGCGCCCATCACTCTCCCTGAAGCTTGAGCTTATACATTTTACTTGCTCGGCTTTGTTCGGGAGAGGGTTTTCTACTGGTGTAGGCCACGGGGGCGGCCGCCGAAGATAATGCACTCCGGACAGAGAAGAAAATATGCTGCGTGGATGGCGGCGATTGGTTTGGTGCGCCGGTGGGGCAGAGTGGGAACCCGAGAAAAGCGGCCACGTGTCAAGAAAGGGGAGAAGCGAGGAGGGTCTCTCCCAGGGGAGAAAAAGGAGTAGACGGCGACGGAAGAAGAGAGATCAGACCGCGATGTGAAGAACCAACCTTCGGCCCCCACTCGAGCAGCCAACTACGAGACTCCGACTACATGGACATTCTGTGAGACGAACTTCACCTCCTTTACTTGAACGAGTTTTGCGGGAAGGCATGCGGTGTATTGAGGCATTGCGCGGTTTTATTAATTTATCACTTTATCATTTGTGTCGTTGTACGTTTACTGCGTATTGAGGCACCGTTTGTATTGCCACCGCTACTCGCTTATGTATCTTGTTTCGCGTGTCGCGAGTATTTGTTGATGAACTAGGTGCTTTTGTGTAACAAAGAGGTCGTTCACGGGCGCTATGTGTGTACGCCATTTGCACTTGTTATTCAATTAAATGCGTCCATGATTAAGAAAATATCGTGACGTCTCTTACTTCCCGGCCCCAGCACGAATCCCTGTATGTGGAAAGCAATTGAGACACGTAGCCAAGAGGGAACCAGATAAAAAGGGGTTGAGGGGCTTCCCTCTCTTTGGCGATCGGTGGCGTAGCGGGGAACGTCTCAGCATCATTGGCTCTAGAGTGGTTGTTAAAACAATGTTTCCTCGTGCGTTTAGTTATAAATGGCGCAAGTATAGGCAGTGAAACAGTTACAAGCTTGTGGTAGGAGAGACCATTATCAACTGTAACGACGTATTCCGAAAAGTCACTATTTACAAATAGCATGTGCAGAACAGTAATCGAGGAACCTTGCATACGGGTGGTTTACCTAACTGTTTGATATAAACAGTGTTCTAGCATAACATCGAAGATGATGTTAGAATTTCGGTCGTTCTTTAAGCTTTCCTGAAATTGTTCCCAGTTAAAACTATATAGATTGAAATCGCCTACAAGAAAAAGCATTTTTGTGCTGAAACACCGACATGCATTCTTTCAACTTTATCATGAAATAAGGTGTGGCATGTGGTGGTCTATAAGATGTGAACCATACAAACGAATGCCCTCAGTATGACAAATAATTTCGCAGGCACTCCATCTGATGATTTTCATCAATAGGTGTTGCTTTTATCGGTTATTTAGTAAGAACACCCAACCCTATGCACTCTGTTCTTACGAAAAACTTTATAACACGGCAGAAATGCCAGGCCATCTATTACCTGACTATGCAACCAAGTCTCCGTAATGACACTCTCGTGAGTTTTATGTATGAACAACTGAATTTCGAGTGAATCTGCCTTATTGAAACAATGCGGGCGTTTATGCTGGTGACACGCAACTGCTTTCCTTGATGTGTACTCTCAAGAGCAAAAGTACCAACGTTATCTGTGAAAGGTGAGCTTCTTGCGCTGTTTCCATCTATGTTGTCTTTCCCACCGAAGTGATTGATTGATATGTGGGGTTTAACGTCCCAAAACCACCATATGATTATGAGAGACGCCGTAGTGGAGGGCTCTGGAAATTTCGACCACCTGGGGTTTTTAACGTGCCCCCAAATCTGAGCACACGGGCCTACAACATTTCCGCCTCCATTTCCCACCGACGTGTCCATTAACGTTTGACTTCTTGTCATTGTGCGATTTTGTCTTCCGACATCGTTTTTATGGGTACTTTATTATTTTTTTCTTCATCCCAGACATAATCCACCCTGTCAACGCACAACATGTCAAATGAGACAGTAACTTTCCCATGTTTTTCCTGGTTTTTCTTCAGACTTGCCGCAGTGTTTGTTTGATGTCCCTAATGTTTTGAGAAAAGTCTTCACCAATTGAAATACTAGTGTTCTTCAGTTTATACCGCTTTCTTAAAATAATAGACTTGCCTCTCAAGTTCAAAAGCTTTACAAAAACCGGGCGGTTTCGTTCGTGTCCGGTTTGCCTAATCTGTCAATTCATTTCATAGGTACGTTCTCTAATTCACGAATACTCTGGAAAATGTCTTTGTCGCTGTCAATTCGATACTTTCAGAATTTTCACCTTTTACCTCAGCTAGTCTGTTAATTATAAGGTTGGATCGCTGGCTGTGATTTTCTAGTTCAGCATTTTTTTTCAAATAACTGTTATACAATACTTATGCGGTAAAGTTCTTTCTGACAGAAATTTACCTCGTCGTCCAGGTTGGAAAAAGCGTCTACATTATTTTCGATTTTAACTATCCGCTTCTCTTTTAAATTCTTAATGTCACCCGCTATTTTCTTCAGCTGCCTTCAAATTGGAGTACGATCAGGACCAGGATTTGATTTAACAACCTCTCCCAGAAGTAAAACTTTCTGGGAAAAAAAGTGACGACACGCTGTAAATATCTTGGCCGCGGGCATGACAGCATCAAAAAAAGGATCGCTTGAAACAAACATTTGTCAGGCTATTTTATAATTTGCACGGCAAGAAAAAATACTTGTGGGTAATCCATCCCGTTCCAGGGCCACCATTCCCTGTGACCGAGTAGTCGAACGCGTGTCCCTTTATGCGCTCCTCAAAATGTGTCGTCCCGCACAACTTATGTGCGTAGTGCTCTGAGCCCGATGATGTAGAATGACCTGGCAGTCTGCTAAATGGTGGCGAGACCAGGTTTGCAGTGGCATGAATACAGATGTCACAGAGGAACACCGGTGTCGAATGCGTGTTAGCGATGAGCGTGACGATGTTCGAGAGCCCCTAGTCCCCTAGTACGCAGTATGCCAAGAAACTGTGCAGCAAGAAGATAATGGTTGCGAGCGATCCACATCGTTCTGGCGCCACCATGCCCCGTGACCGAGTAATCGAGCCGGTGTTCCTTTATATCCTCCTTCAAAAGCGCCACCGGGCACAACTCACGTGCAAAGTTCTCTGCGCCCAATGACGTAGAATGACCTGGTAGTGTGCTGAACGGTGGCGAGACCAGGCTTGCAGCGGCACGATTACAGATGTCAACGGGCAATAACGATGTCGCATGCGTAGTAGTGTTGAGCATGACGAGATTCGAGCAGTCCGTAGTACGCATTATGCCAAGAAACCGCACGCCAAGAGGAAAATGGCTGCGAGCGATCCACATCGTTCCGGTGCCACCATGCTATGTGACAAAGTTGTCAAGCTGGGGTCCCTTTTTAGGCTCCTTGAAAGGTGTCGCCCAGCACAATTCTTGCGTGTAATCCTTTGCGCCCATTGACGTAGAATGTCCAGGCAGTTTGCTGAACGGTGGCGAGAAAAGGTTCGTGGTGGCGTAAATACAGTTCACAGGGGAACACCGGTTTCGCATGCATAGTAGCATTATGCGCGACGAGGTTCAAGCAGCCTGTTGTACGCAGGATGCCAAGAAACTGCACGGCAAGAAAAAATGATTGTGAACGATGGACATCGTTCTGGTGCCACCATGCACTGGGACCGAGAAGTCGAGCGGGTGTCACTTTATAGGCTCCTTGAAAGGTGTCACCCTGCACAACTCATGCGCGTAGTCCTGTGCGCCCGATAACGTAGAATGACCTGGCAGTCTCCTGAACAGTGTCCAAACCACGTTCGTGGTGGCATAATTACTGATGTCACAAGGGAACACAGAATTCCCATACGTAGTAGCGTTGAACATGACGAGGTTCGAGCAGGTCATTGTACGCAGGACGCCAAAAAACTGCATGGCAAGAAGAAAGTGGTTGTGAACGATCCACATCGTTCCGGTGCCAACGTCCACTGCGAAGGAGTAGTCGAGCAAGTGTCCCTTTAAAGGCTCGTCCAAAGGTGTCTCCCTGCACAAGTCATGCGCGTAGTCCTCTGTGCCCGTTCACGTAGAATAACCTGGCAGTCTGCTGAATGGTGGCGAGACAAGACTCGTGGTGGTAAGATTACTGAAGTCACAGGGGAACACTGGTGTCACATTCGTAGTAACAATAAGCGTGACGGAGTTCGAGCAGCCCGTACTACGCAGGATGCCAAGAAACTGCACAGCATGAAGAAAATGGTTGTGAGCGATCCACATCGTTCCGATACCACAGTGCACTGTGACCAAGTTGTCCAGCGGGTGTCTCTTTACAGGCTCCTTGAACGGTGTCACCCCACCACCTTCAAGCGCGCAGTCTTCTGCGCCTGTTGACGTAGAATGACTTGGCAGTCTGCTGAATGGTAGTGAGACCTAGTACATGGTGGCATGATTACAGATTTCAGCGGGGAACACTGGTCTCACATTCGTAGTAACATTAAGCGTGACGGGGTTCGAGCAGCCCGTAGTACGCAGGATGCCAAGAAACTGCACAAGAAAGAGAAAATGGCTGTTAGCGACCCACATTCTTTCGTTGCCATCGAGCCCTGTGGCCAAGTAGTCTAGCGGAAGTCCCTTTTAGGCTCCTTGAAAGGTGCCGCCCCACACTACTCAAGCGTGTATTGCTCTGAGGCTGAAGACGTAGAATTACCTGGCAGTAATGTCGAGACTACGTTCGCGGTGGCATGATTTAAGATGTCAAGGAGAACACCCGTGTCACATGCATAATAGCGTTGAGCGTGAAGAGGTTTGAGCAGGTCATAGTACGCAAGATGCCAAGAAACTGCATGGCAAGAAGAAAATGGCTGTGAGCGATCCAAATTGTTCCGGTTCTATTGTGCCCTGGGAACAAGTATTCAAGCGGGTGTCGTTTTAATGCTCCTTCAAAGGTGTCGCTCCTCACAACTCATGCGCGTAGTCCTCTGCGCTCGTTGACATAGAATGACCTGGCACTCGGCTGAATGGTGGCAAGACCCGGTTCACGGTGGCATGATTACAGATGTCAAAGGGCGACACCAGTTTCGCCTACGAAGTAGCGTTGAGCTTGACGAGGTTCAAGCAACCCGTAGTACGAAGGATTCCAAGAAACTGCATGGTTTGAGCGATCCACATCGTTCCGGTGCCACCATGCCCTGTGACTTAGTAGTCGAGCGGGTGTCCCTTTAGAGGTTATTCAAAAAGTGTCACCCCGGACAACTCATGCGCGTAGTCCTCTCCGCTCGATGGCGTAGGAACACCTGGCAGTCTGCTGAACGGTGGCGAGACCAGGTTCGAGGTGGCATGATTACAAATGTCACAGGGGAACACCGGTGTCGCATGCATAGTAGCGTTGAGACTGACGAGGTTCGAGTAGCCCGTAGTAAGCAGGTCTTGAAAAAGCGCAAGAATGGCGAATGGCAGCAATATGTGGTGGCGGCTACCGAAGATGTCAGACGGCGTCAATAGAACGGTAGCGTCAGAAAGTGAAGCACAGTAGGCAGGTAAAAAGTGGGCACTAAAAGGAGGAAGGTCAATGACCGTCAAGACGACAAGGTTAGCCAAACTAGATACGGCCGCATCAAATGAAGGAGCGTCACGAAACGATAACAGCTCCACTTCGGCCCGTGCGCAGTCCCCGACGGAGTGATGACGTGATAAGAAAGTCCATCCTAAGATGACATCGTGGGAACATGAGGCCAACACGTGAAATCCAATGGTGTACAACACGTCTCGAATACCAATTTTCCTGTACTTGCTGCGACGGGCTCAATTTGTTGGGCGTTCGCAGTGCTAAGAGAAACCACGGGAGAAATCATCTCCACTTTACGAAGAGAGCGGCAGAGGCGTTGACGTATCACAGATATCGCGGCACCAGTATCGATGAGTGCAAGTATTTGTACACCTTCCACGATTACATCAATAAGATTGGCGGGAGACAGGCGAGGACTTAAACGATGAGACAATGACGCAGCTCGTGCCTCCGGAGCTGCGGAAGTTTTCCGTCTCAATGGAGGGGGGTCATCGACGCATAGGCGATACAGAACGACGACTTGTTGAAGGGGAACGTGAGCGGGAAGTAGACCATCGAGAAGTGGAGGTTCGGGTGCCGGAAGCAGCTTGCGCGTCGCTTTCGTGAACTACAAGTGGCTTATGAGGTAAGTTGTATGGAGGCCAAAACGAGTAATCAGGGTATCTTGGTGCGTTAACTGCGAAGCGTCAACGACACAGATGTGCAACGGGGCCTGGAATTCAGCAAAAGTAACATTTGGGCCGGTTGTCAGCTGTGCGCCAAGGATTTCCGCCGTACTGCTGTGTAGCTGGAAACTTCGCAGTGCACGGTCGCACAGGTTGTGGCGTATACAATGGCAGATGAGGCGGATGCATTGCCGCGACGGCCGTATGAGTCAGTGGTGCGGCAAAAGGTGTTGGTGGAGAGGCAGACGTAGGTAATGGCAACGCATCGAAGACCTGCTCCTGAATAGCTTCTCTCATGGTTGGCGTTAGGCGGTTCGTTGGTGCTTCGGTAGTCGGCAGATACGAGAGACGCGAAAGCTGTCGTCTGACCTCTTAACGCAAATATTGATTTATCTGCTCCAGCAGGGTGCTGTCACCACCGAAAGCCAGGACAGCGAGAGAGTTGTCTGCTGTCGTCGACCTCCGAACTGATGCACGCTGTTTTCGAATGTCTTCCAAGCTCTGGCACAACGTCACAAATTCAGATAGGGTACTTGGGACCTTCGCCAGTAACATTTGAAAGGCATCATCGTCTATGCTTTTTAAGATATGCCTGATCTTGTCTTGTTCGGTCATCTCAGGGTTAAAGCGCCGGCATAAATCGATAACATCTTCGACATTGCTTGTCAAACTTTCGCCCTGCCTTTGTGCACGTCCGCGTAGGCGCTGTTCAGCTCGCAGATTTCGCACTGCGGGGCGATCAAACACGGCTGCAGGGATGATCTTGAAAGTGGCCCAAGTGGTAAATTCAGCACGGTGGCTTTCGACCCACAGGCTGGTGGTGTCTTCGAGATAAATTCGGACATACTTCGATTTCGAGGGGTACTTCCAATTGTTGGCAGCGCTCACCTTTTCAAACAGATGCAAGCAGTCTTCCACATCTTGGTCCTCGGTGCTGCTGAAGAAGGGGTGATCCCGTTTGCGCAGGGTGGTAGGCACAATGACCAGTAGAGATTGGGCCGTGCTTTTGCTGGGTGGCACCTTGCTCGGTCGTCTGATCGGGCATTGCTGATGCAGTGGGCAGCTTCTGGCTTCGAAGTTCCAGCTTCGTGTACCCAGCGCACTTCCAACAATTTGCAAGGGAGTTTAATAGCAACGCTAGGTAGTAGGCAAACAGCCGGGACGGACACATATACTCGAGCGGTCCAGCGTCTACAGCTAGTGCACACGCTTGCGCTTCACACTTAGAGATGGCCCCACTAGTCACTGCACTGCGAATTCCTCCTCACACGCGAACAAAAAATTGCACATAATTTTGAAATCCAAACCCTTGAAGCGTTATCAAAACATAATGTTTAGAAGTGTCAACCATGTTGGAGCAGTGGTTAGAGGGCTCGGCTGCTGACCAGCAGATTGCGGGTTCGATCACAGCAACCGCTGTTGCACTTTGATAGAGGCGAAATAGTGAAAGCCTGTTGCGTACTGTGCTGTTCCACGTTACAGAACCCCAAATGGTCAAAATTTCCGGAGCCTCCCTTTACGACATCTCTCATAGTCATATAGGGGTTTTGGAACGTATACATACAACCTCAGATAATATATAAGTGTTTGTAAGGCGTCGTGTTTCTTCATCCGTCCACAGTGTTTTGTAGAAATTGTTTTATGCACTCTCCCAAAGCTTTTCCGAGCAGGGGTGTTAAAATTTCTGTTAACTATTGCAGGATGTCACCTCTGGCTAGCACAGACACCTTTACTCAATCCGTTCACTTCAACTGTTTTTAAAGCTCATTGTAGTATTGCGGACTAATCAGCCACGACATGTTAAGAGTGCAATCAACGCGTACATGCTCTATGTATAATTTTGTTCGTTTAACGAAAAATAAAGCTACATTCAGGCAGTTTACGACGCAGACACGTACATAAAATGGTGCACCACATTCATTTTTAAAGGGCCACTCACCAGGTGCCATACCAAATTTTAGTTAGACAGAGGAAGTTGTTGGGTGTTCGATGAGGACCAATTTGCCACAAAAATGTTTTGAATTGGTTCATTACGAGCGGAGAAAGCGGGTTTTTCGAAGCGGCGCGAAGCGAGGATGAGAGGAGGCAAGCACGAAACCTTTGCTGCTGCTCCGCGTAGCCTTCGCAAGCCAAATATCTTTCCCACCATCTACGGCATCCAACCAAGAGGTCACGTGCCCACGAGGTGCCCAAACAAGCCCAACCCCCGAGCAAGCGAGCGTCGTTGCTTTGTTGACCAGCGTTATTTTGTCGTCTTCTGCCTTTTTCTGCGGGATGGTTTGGAAACGCTGGTTCAGACGCGCTAGAATAGGTGAGCACAATGAGTGCGCGAACGCGTAGGAGCGTTCTACAACAATCGTCTGCTCCATGCGCTCACCGCTGGGACCCGAACGCGTGCGAAACGCCGACACAGTCGTCCCGCATCTAGTTGCATTTCACGGGAGAAAAATGGGAAAAATACACTCACGTTCCCTTATTTCGTCTAAATATTTATCTAGAGCTTTATTAATCTCTTCAAGCAACAAACACATAAACTATGTATGTCGTGTTAAATAATTTTTGCCATGTCAGGTGCCACTGTTTGCAACGTCAAAGCAGAGTCGTCTACATAGAGGACCAACATCACTGCGTTGCCGGGTACACAGGGCCATTCATACGCGCACGTCATGCCCTCATTCTCTGGGAGCGCGCTGGCTGAAGGGAGGGGGAGCAGCGTTCATCTCAGAATTCGACCCATTTCCGTGGCAAGTGGCGTTACAACTTTTGGCAGACGGGATCATGAACGCCTCATCTACGCATTGCGCTTGTCAGCTCAAAATTGTCAATCGTGGTGAGTGGCCCTTTAAAGGACAAATTATTCAGTGTTGTCGAGTTGTGGTTATAAAACGGTTATCCACCTGTGATAACAATCAACAGGCACAACGCATCTCAACAACTTCGTTGGCTGGCTACTGAGCTGCTCTATACTTGACTTTAACCTGCTGGCTCAATTTAGGGGACACGCACGCCCACGCACATATATACACGTGAAAAGGAAGCCACAACAACACTGAAACTCTACGCAAAGCGAAGCGTTATTGTTTTGTAGTAGGTCATTCACGAACGATGAATCGTTAGCATAAATAGCCGTGCTGTTGAGGTAGAGCTATGTACGCCTACGTTCGTGTTTTTTTGTTCTATTATTGCGACAAAAACATTGTAATGTCTCGCACATCCGCAAAGTACTGTGTGCACCTTGAAACTAGCCGTGTAAAAGCTGGTGAATTGATTTCTACCTGGTATTATTGTTCTGCCTTTTTCGTCTATATGCAAAAACTTGTTTATTTATGAGACCCCTCATGGGTTAACCTTAACCGACGGCTTCGCATCAGTGTTCCGTCGTTCAGGGTGGCCGTTAGTCGACACTTCGCACCGAATCACCCACATTGTGATACCGTTTAGCGTCAAAAATTTAATGTTGGATCAATGGCTAGTTTTTTTGGCTACTTTTGAACTTCAGACTTTTTGCAATCCGTAGCCATTTTTTCTAATATTTTCGTCGTAAATACACCAATTTTAAGTTCTTCTGTTGTACAAACTGACGCGCGGCGCGTCCATTTTTCACCAGCGGGCTGGGTGTATTCGGCCACCCCAGAGCAAGAGGCAGCGTGCATGCAAATATGGAGCGGCGACGTTGTGTGCGTGTGTTAGGCAGGAATTTCGCGCTGCTGACAATGTCCGCCCTAAATAATGATTCACAGCACAAGCTCCCATTCCCGATACGCAGCGCGGGGTCCATCATCATCATTATCAGCCTAACTACGTCCACTGCAGGACAAAGTCCTCTCCCATGTTCCTGCAGTAAACTAGGTCCTGTGCTTGCAGCTGTCTATTCATACGCGCAAACTTCTTAATCTCATCTGCCCACCTAATATTCTGTCTCGCCCTAACCCGATCGCCTTCTCTAGGAATCCAGTTAGTTACCCTTGATGACCAGCGGTTATCCTGTTTACGTGCTACATGCCAGGCCCATGTCCATTTCCTCTTCTTAATTTGTACTATATTCTTAACCACGGTTTGTTTCCTAATCGACTCTGCTCTCTTCTTATATTTTAACGTTGCACCTACTATTTTCCTTTCCATTCCTCTCTGCGTCGTCCTCACTTTAGGCTGAACCCTCTTGAAAGTCATCAGGTTTCTGCTTGGCAGCTAATAACCGGCAAGATGCAGCTGTTATATGCCTTCCTCTTGAGGGATAGTGGCAATCTACCTGTCATGATTTGAGAGTGCTTGTCAAATGTGCTCTACCCTATTCTTACTCTTCTAGTTACGTCGGTCTCGTGCTTCGGCTCCACGGTTATTTCCTGTCCTAAGTAGACACAGTCTATTACAACTTTAAGTGCACTATTACCTTTCTCGAAGCGCTGTTCTCTTCCAAGGTTGTTGTGCAATACTTTCATTTTCTGCATATTAACTTTAAGACCTACTTTTCTGCTCTCTTTGTCTAACTCCGTAATCATGATTTCCTATTTGTCCCCTGGGTTACTCAGCAATGCAATGTTATCGCTGAAGCGAAGGTTGCTAAGGTACTCATTATTACATGTTATTCTTAACTCTTCCCACTCTAGGCCTCTGACAACCTCTAGTAAGCACGCGGTAAACAGCACTGAGGAGAGAGTATCTCCCTACCCTACACCTTTCTTGAATGGTATTCTGTTGCTTTCTTTATGAAGCACTATGGTAGCATTGGATCCCCTGTAGATTTCTTCCGTGATGTTTGTATATGCTACGTCGATGCACTGATTTCGCAGTGTCTGCATGACGTTTGCTGTTTCTACTGTATCAATCGCCTTCCCGTAATCTATGGAGGCTATGTGTAGTGGTTGGCTATATTCTGAGCGTTTCTCTATTAGCTGACTGTTCTATAGTGAAGTTGAAAAATGAAAACCAAAACCAGCAAGTCAAGAATTGTAGGCTGCTCATCTTTCATGTTATTTAATGAACTAAAGCTGCACCAGTATAGTATCTAAACTCTGCTAATAAGATCCGACATGTGGGTTCAAGTAGAATCACTTCAATATTTATTCTTCCCACATACTTGTTGGGGCGTAAAGGCACGCTGGTGTTATGCAAAGTTTACTAATTTGATTCACTCTATGGCTTCAAGAAAAAATTACTTCAACACCTAATATTTTCAATCTCTGGCTCAACGTTAATGTTTGAAGGTTCAACTCAAGCTCGGCTGAAACACTCAAATCAACAAATCTGGTTGACCGCGTATAGACAAAACGTGTGCTCCCGAGTGCGCTCTTATTTTTTCCACCCCTGTCTGTCATTTTCGCTTATTCCTTTTCACCAGTGCAGGACCAGACGTATGTTTTATTAACCTCGCAGAACTTCTTTGCTTCTCTCTATATATAGTTATCGGTAGCGGGAACCACACAAAGTTTTTGCAGGTGCGCTAAATTTAATTTATTCATGTGCAAGTTATCGTTGCCATGAAGAACAAGCAAGAGGGTGAAAATGCTATTATTTCTATACTTTACTTGTTTGTGACCATGCAGCATCAAGACTGACATATCGGGTGAGGGTTGTTTGGACATAAAATAGAATATACAAAATACGTTGCCTTTTATTCTGCCTGTTCGACACCTAACTGTTCGTACAAAATGAGTTAGCGTACATGCTAGTCTCTTCAAAATACTCAAGATTTCGCCCTCATATACAGTACGGTTTGACTTAATACGATGTGGCGTTAGATGAGTAACTTGGAAGTGTGGCGGTTTGGGCTAGATGGTATGATATGATGATAGTTATAGGGCGAGAACAGAACGACGACAAAGTCTCCTTCTTGTCCCTTGGTCGTCGTTCGGTTCCCGCGCTGTAGCTATCATCTTAGGCAAGTGTTTTGTTAATTTCATTTTCATCAAATTATATTGAGTATAATATTTTATGTTTCTTACGATAGGTAAAAAGCGGTTTCCATTCCTCTTCAAGCATTTTGCAGTGCAGCTTTCCCTCCTTCCGCACCTCCCCAAGCGCTACACTCACATAGAGAGCATAGAGTTTGCTTAGTTTCACAGGAGTTTAAGCATGCACTGCTGAACTTGCTGGCAAGCAAATTTTCGGCTATGCTTGGCGAGCAGGAAGAAGAATTCGGTGAATCCTAAACGACGCCCGCGGCAAGAATTCGTTCATCGCATACACTGCAAGAGCGCGAAAAGCTTGGTCACGCCATAGAAAGCACTAACCTTCCAGCAAAATTATGACGAAGAGTTTAAGCAAAAGTAAGTCGAGATGAATTACTGCTCACAGCTACCGTCATCTTAATTTTTGTGCCGCTTGTCTAAGAGACCTAGGTGGCTTCGAACCAATCCAATGACGCCGCGGGCTTCAAAGACTCAGTCAGGGGGGCACGTTGGCCTTGGCCACTGCTCTTTTATTATTTGATCCTGTTCAGTCTCTGTTGAAAGACTCCGGCGCCAGATGCCGCAAGCATTTGTCTGGAACCGATCGGCGTGGTAGAGGTTATGCTGGAGCATCAGGAGCCACTAAATGCCTCATTGTGAAAGCTGCTCTAAAGCCAACAAACAAGTCGTTGGATAAGTCTTGGAAGGAGCGTTTGAAAACTAACAATTTTATGCCCTACTAAGGGCAAGTGGCTGTGCTTCACTAGTATTTTTTTAATGCGAAGCATTTCTTAGCGAACTTCATCGACTTGGAAGAATATCTATCTATCTATCTATCTATCTATCTATCTATCTATCTATCTATCTATCTATCTATCTATCTATCTATCTATCTATCTATCTATCTATCTATCTAGCCGCTGATGACTTTAAGCTCTCCTGGTCATTTCGATAATGATATCAATACGAAAATTGGTGTGGCATAACATTACTGTATGAAGAACATAAATGAAAAGTCATAACCTGAAAATCGTGGTATGTGTGTCATGAATCTTATAATTTGCATTTCAAAGTCTTGCTGCTGTTGCAGTGGTTACGTTCGCATGACATGTTGCAAAACTGCTATGGTATGACTTGAGTGCATAACGAACATAAATGACCGACGCTAACCTTGAATTCATCACAAGCATGTCATGTAAGTTATGAATACACGTTACGCTCATGGTGCACTCGTGGTCGTTTTGCTAGGTTCACATATATCAAATTTGGTATTACGGGACGTAAATAGATGACAAAGGTACGAAGGTATATGACTGGTACAAACCTAGTAATCATGCGATGTGTATCACGTAAGAACATGACTACATGCCATAACGATGCGCTCGCGGCCATTTTGCTAGCTCGACATATACCGAATTTGGTATTACAAGACTCGAACGGACGACGAAGGTAATTTACACGTTCAAACATGATAATAAAAGTATGCTTGTCATGTAAATCATGACTACATTCTACGCTCAATGCAGTCTGGCAGCCGTTTCTCTACCGCCACATATACCAAATTTGGTATTATGTGACATCAAGAGACGACGACGGTAAATTACACGTCAAAACACGATAGTCTTTACAAGAGTATCATGTAATATTGACTACATGCTACGCCCATATCCGTGCTCGCGGCCGTTTCGCTTGCTCCACTATACCAAATTTGGTATCACAGTTCGTGGATTGACGATGAATGTGAATGACATGTACAGACATGACTATCATTACATGGAAGTTTTGAACGGCCTAATTTACGTCGGTCTCGTAATGTTGTGCTGATTTTAAAGTGACATATCAACTTTCCTTATTCGTTCTTCACATTTCATTGATTTTCACTGTACGTGAGGTCTATTTTTTTTCTATCTGAAGAATTTTTTCGCGAACTTTGTTCACTTTGACCATACCTGTCTAGCTATATAGGCACATATGACTTTTAGCTCTCCTGGTTGTTTCGATAATGCAATATATACCAAAATTGGTATGGCATAACATGACAACATGACAAGCATAAGTGACTGCATTACGAGCATTAGCTATGTAAATATTAGTGTTTTTCCGCCAATTACAAATACCCGCGAAATACTAAAAATTCGCAGCGTTGCCGCACAGGCGAAGCAATGAACGCGATAGCAACAAATTGAAAGGTCACGCGCAGAAAGGCAAGCAGATGGAAACATGGTGCGCATTTCTCACGCACAAATGATGCACGAAACGTACTCACAGGTACAAATGAACCCAAACAAGCCTTTCAGCTGTTACTTCGCTGTGTCTCAAAAACTTGCCCTTTTCGCAAACGAAGACTGTGCAACAATTGCAGTGACCTTTGTGCGCCCGGGTACCACAACATAATCGTTCCAGCAAAACTTAGAGGCTAGCCGAGCCGTACAATCCTCCCCTATGCAAGATCTGGGCGCGCAAATGAGCGTACCACGCTTATTCTCTACGTGGGCGAAAGAACGCTTGAGAGATGAGAGCAGCCGCGCGCTCATTGAGCCATCTTGCTGATAATGCTGAAAACACGATAGTCCCCCCCCCCCCGAGATTTCCGCCAACAGCGGTAAGTGCTAAATATGAATAGCTTGCCGTTTAAACGGTGAAGTAGGTACCTGTGCGTTGCTCAGTGGTTAACGCCTTGCATTCACAACATGGAGGTCTTATGTTCGATTCCGCGCGCCAGTCTTTTTTTCTGGATTTCTTTCTTTCTTGCATTTATATATAGAAACGTATACATATACGGTGCATGACATTGACGCCGACGCCGGCGGTGAAATCCAGCCAAGAGTGTCCACATTATTGGTATCGCAATAAAATCATGTAATGTATATGACTGGTGCTAACAATATAACCAAAGGAAGCGTGTCACGTAGAAACTTGACTTCATACCTCGCTTATGATGAACTCGCGGACGTTTGGCTAGCTTGAAGTATACCAACTTTGGCATTACGTACTATGAATGCATGACGAATATAAATGACGCGTTCAAACATGACCATCACGATGTGCGTGTCATGTACAACATGGCTACACGCTTCACTCTTAGCGCGCTCGTGGCCGTTTCACTAGCTTCACATATACGAAATTCGGCTACGTGACCTGAATGAATGAGGAAGATAAATGACGCGTCCAAATATGACAACCATGATATGCATGTCATGTACAACACGAATACATGATTCGCTCATTGCGCGCTCCTGGCCTTTTGGCTACCTTCACATATAAGAAATTTGGCATTACGTGACCTGAAGGATGACAAAGGTAAATGAAACGTCCAAACATGACCATCATGATATCAATGTCTTGTACACCATGACTACATGCTGCACTCATAGCGGGCTCGTGGCCATTTCTGCACCTTAACATATTCCAAATTTTGTTATACGTGACGTGAATAGACGATGAAGGTAAATGACACGTCCAAACGTGATAATCATGGCATTAGTTTCATGTAAGGTATATCTACATGCAACGCTCACAGTGCTCGCGGCTCTTTTGCTAGCTTCACATGCACCAATTTTGATGTTACGGGACGGGAGTGGACGACGAACACAAATGGCAGGCGCAAACATCATAATCTCGACATGGAACTAATGTACAGCAATATTTACGTCCACCTTGTAAAGTTGTGTTGATTTTATTGTGACATATCAACGTTGTCATTTGTGCTTCGCATATCATCGTTCCCCACTGTACGTGAGATCTGCCCTTTTTTTTGCGCATACTGGGCGGCTCTCTACATGGGGAAAACCAGAATTTGGCATTGTAACGAAAAAAAAATCTTACTGGTCCAACGCGCAGTGTGGGCAATGAAGTGGACCCAAATCTTCTGTGATTCAAGTCGTGTGCATGACGTGAACTTCGTGGGCACGCCTACTACGTCCCGACGCCTGAAGCCTAGGTGATAGACGGACGTGACGTCAGCTCTCGCGTGAGAGTGCGAACTAGTTACAGCGGGTCAACATTAGCGCCCCGGGCACTTGAGTTGCCACTCTTAACCAGTGCACGTTGGCATGTACCGGCCAAATCGATGAACACCACACCCTAAAATAGACCAACAGCATTACCGTCTACAATGCAGGCTTTGCACCACGGCTACATGTATCACGAGATATGGTAGATGCAAGCTGTCAGCGCTGAGAAAATGTGGGTCTTCCCTGTTGCCACGTTGGCTACGGTGTTCTATTTCTGCCACAAAATTCGTGAGTACCATTTCGGCCATGGCGGTTCCATTTTGATTGCGGTGAAACTTCACAGGCCAATGTACTATGAGTTGTCAGCGTACGTTACAAAGCACTCAGGGTGAAAATTTCCGGCTCACGCCCCTTCTGCAAGCAAAATAATATGTGGGGTTTTGGCATCTAAAACAATGGAATTGTTATGAAAAAACTCGCAGGCGTCTCAACGCGCCCGCTTCATTGAGGAACATTGTTTAGAATGGTATATTGCGCCCCGTGAAGGATCGGTTTAAGGCGTAGTGGATAGAGCAGTGCTGTGCGTTTTTTACATGTGTTTATTAAAATGAAGACGTCAGAAGTTTTTCTTGTTTAAGTTTAGAGGTGTGACTTCGTATGACGCAAGAAAAGACATGTTCAAAATTCGCAAAAAGTGCTTTGCCTTTAAAAGCTACGCTGAATCGCGCGGCATCAAGTGAGATCGCGGAGCACGTTGGAAGCGTGCACCAGGCTTCAATTCTTTAGGACTATGTAAATTAAGTTAGAAGGAGGTACGTATCAACAATACTTTACTTGTGCGTGTTGCTAATAATCCTATCATAAAAAAAGCTGATCCCGGTGCATGGCAGTGTGGACAACGAGCACTCTTATAACATATTGCTGTAAACAATTCTTGTTGCGAAACGCTCATAATAAACAGCCCAGCTGTAAAGTTTGCAGCCGTTTAAACATATTAGCAAGCCCACTCAGCGGCTGGCTCTTTTTTTACAACGGGGCTGCAAATGGCACGCCACTTTGATTTTGCTTACTCCGTCCGCACTTCACCTCGAACTGAAAGCTCACGTGACTTTATGAGAGTGATGACATATTATAGGGACGTTCTGAGAAAGTTTCATCATTTATATGCTTGTCTAGACATGAGAATTACAGTCCACCCATTTTATAAAGGAAGGTTCCCTTTTCAGTGAGCCTTTACCGCTGCCGTGTTAGAAAGAAATGATGGCATGGCTTTCATTATATTCGAAAGGAGAGGGGGCACATCCGTGGCTGCGAAAACTCCCACCACCAACAATTTCTGCCTCAGTTGTTTTTTCTAGCCTTGGTAATGATCGCTTCTTGTCTTACAGGCGTGAGACTCAAGGACCACATTAAACGTTCGCTACTTATAGGAGCGCCAAATCGCTGAGCACAAATATAGAGACAAAATAAACATTACTTCTGAGAAATGTTGTATACCATACTGTTTGACTTAAGAGAGTAACAAATAAAAACAATTTTACACCATCTCCCGCTTAAGGTAATCATGTGTAGATGTGAAGCTGCGGGCGCTAACGCACTGGCGGGGGCGTTGACAACGACGCTCATCGCGGTGTTGCGCATGTAGAAACCTGGGGAGGCAAAAAGTACGAAGTGATGGTGCGGTGTTTGCTACAGCAACATGGCAATCGCTGCTAATGGGCAATAAGAAACATAAAACTCCAATTGTACACAGAGACTCACAGCCTACTTTTAGTTAACGCGCATGCTGCAAATTTCTATGGTTCAGTAACACACAGGAGAAATGTCCCACGGGCATTACCTTGAAGTTCAACAAGTTTAATGCATCTTATACATACGGGGTGCCCAGTGAACGGTTGTGCAGCGTGGTCACTTGGTTTTTTTAATCAAGAATTTCACTAGCAGACGCTGCCTATGTCGGTGTTGCAAACCGAGAGAGGGGAGAGCGTAGGAGAGGACGGAAAAGGGTGCGCGTGCGCAATTTGCGTGTAAGCAACGCGCTGAATGGGTGCCTAAAGGGGAGTGAGAAAGGAGCAAGCGTAGACCAGCAGATGCTACCTGCGTCATGTTGCGAAGCGAGAAAAGGAAGGAGTGAAGGAGGAGGAAAGATTAGGCGGCAGGACAGGAGGGTTGGCCAGTATTAAGACCGGCTTGGTACCCTGCGCTGGGGAAAGGGGACGAGAATAAAAGTGATAGAAAGGAAATGTTAAAGAGAGAGAAAAAAAGACAAAAGAGCGAAAGTGGAAAAGCAAATTCAAAGACAATACGACACTAAAGTCTGTCTCTGAGGCCAGTTGTCCGCAAAAAAACACAAAAAAAAACGTTTAAAGCCTTGTGGGCTGTGAGCGAACTCGGCCAATGACCCACAAAGGCTGACTGTCTAATCTATGCAGAGCTTCAGTAAGTTCTTGTCTTGGCGCGTTGAAATGGTTACACTCACATAGAAGGTGGGCAATGGTTTCTTGGCAGCTGCAGTAAGCGCACGTAGAGGAGCTGGTCATTCCAATAAGATAGGAGTATGCGTTTGTGAAGGCCACTACAAGCCCCAGGCGGCAAAGAAGTGCCTCCTCAGCTCGAGATATTGCTGAGAGAAGACGAAGCTGGAGATCAGGATCCAAGTTATGCAGGCGAGTGTTTGTGAATTACATTGAGTTTTACTGTGCCAGTGTGAGGTCACGTGCAAGCGAAAGAAGTCTTGCAGCTGCGTCGGTTCTTGAGAACGCGATAGCTGTGTATTGATTACCGTCGTGCGCAGATCTAACGGCCTCCTCTGCGCGATCGTTGCCATATATACCGCAATCACCAGGTATCCGCTGATACGCTATGCTGTGACGTTTCTTGATTGATTGGTGGTGAAGAAGCCTTATTTCGTCTACTAACTGTTCATTAACTTTAGGGCAAAATGGTAGCATGAGGCATTGAAAAGCTGCCTTAAAGACCGAGAAGATTGACCAAGTTTTCGAAGGTTCTTAGACTATAAGTTCGACAGCTGCACGTATGGCGGCGAGTTCTGCAGCTGTCGATGACCTCAAATGCGATATCTTGAATTCAATTGTGATGAACTTCGTGTGAATAACCACCGCCCCTTCGGTGCTTACTGAGGGAACAGAGCCATCCGTGTAAATGTGAAGGCGTCTATTGGGCTTCTCGTGGAGGTAGAATAATGTGGCTATTTCCAGGCTAGATGTGACGACTTTTTCTTATTTTGGATGAGAGGAATAATAATAGGAGCTTTGAGTGGGTGTAGGCACCACGATGGTAACGGTGGTCATGCTTCATGCGCGAAGTGTAATGGAAGAACTGCGCAATGATAAGCTAAAGTTGCGCTGAATGATGAGTGGGACCTAGACGTTCGAATTGATGTGAGGTTATATGATGAAATCGGAGCGAAATTTCTTAAGTGTATTCTCGACGTCTCTACGTGGATGTATGTGTTGACTGCATAATCGTGCGCGATCATGACTGTCACTCCTGTCAATTCACATCTTGGAAGACCAAAACATATTCGCAGTGCTTGGGCTTAAATTAACTGAAGGACGTGCAAGTTTCTTTTTGGGATACTGCAAAGAAAAGGTAAACTGTAGCGCATAAAACCGAGGAACAGAACAATGTATAGCTGAAGCATCGCTCGTGCAGTTGCGCACCACGTTTTTCCAGCAAGAAACCTCAGTACGTGGTGATCATGGTGTTTCATTTTTATGTAGGTGATGCGAGGGCTCCAGGAGAGGTTGCGATTAACTTTGACTCCAAGGAATTGGTGGATTTTCATGCCCCCAGGTGAAGGAGGGGACATGCATGCGCAATATTGATTGATTGATTGGTATGTGGGGTTTAACGTCCCGAAACCACCAGATGATTATGAGAGACGCCGTAGTGGAGGGCTTCATAAATTTCGAGCACCTCGAGGGGAAAAGTGTTTGCCTTTGTACTTTTATTGCCCACAGTGTACTTCCTATTGACATTCGCTATTTCTTTGACACTCTATTGTTCCGCTTCTGTGCACAATTTGCTTTATCTGTGCATGTCACTCTAAGTCCGAAGGGCGTTATTTACCCTGCTTGAAAAATGTTGACCCGTGCCTGTAGGCCGCCGCTCCGGAAGCGGGGAAAATAGTATTCTGACACTAAGTGTCGAAGTTTGATGAAAACAGTGACAGCTTGAAGTGTGTGTCCTACAAGGGCCTCAGTGTGTTTTTTCTTGTTCAATTCTAGCGCGTCGTGAGTGGCAACCAGAAGCAATGACATCTTTTTGTTTCTTTTTTACATAAAACATCATTAGACCATTATCATTAATTCAAGAAGTGACATATTTTAATGCTTGACTTTGCTCTCTGAATGCAGCAATAATATAGCGTCATTAACATTGTCACTGGCGCTGTAACAAATGCTTCCCGACGACTTGTGGCGCTCATGCTAGGTATGATGTCATTGCTTAATAAATGGAAATTGGAGTGCAGCACGTGTTTAATCTCCATCGTGAACTTATTTACAGCGCAACACCAGAAAAACGCCGGACAAGGAAGGAGCAAAAGAGAAAAAAAAAGATGGCACTGACTCACAAGTGTTGTTTATTGAAAAAAAAACGGGGTGATATGTATATATATATATATAGGTACTGGCAGCCTACGTCACGACATGCGCAGAACAAGAGGTGCACCGAGGTAGCGTTGTCACAATCATGGCGATAATCAAGATTGGCCTAAATAACTTAATTCTTTTTTATGCAGTGTGACGGATGGTTCACAAAATAAATTCGCAATGGATCCTAGCCAACTGGCCCAACTTACCGTCTTACTGCGTGCTTAACCTGGCAGCGGTCTACTCGGAAGGACGCTGTAGCCATCACAAGAACAAAACAAGCCTGCACACAGCTTTAGCGTGCACGGTTTTCAAAAACACAGTCGGACCCAAATATGCGAAACTCGGTTAAATCAACCTATGTTTTACGTTGAACACTTGACAAACATTGTCATGCGTTGAAGAGCTTGTTTTGAAAAAACTGTGGTGTTGCTGCTGGCATTGGTGTCGACGTTGTTGATTGTGGGCGAAACAATCACGTTGTTCGCAGGCGTGAATTCAACACGCATGCAAATAAATAAATAAATAGACTTCAATCCGAGTGGGAATCCAAACCAGAAGTTCAGAGCGGCAAGCAGATATTCAACCACAAATCTACACCGCTGAATAAACTTGCTTTGGAAAACAAATTCCATAATAACAACTTTATGTATTGCGAGTAGTTTTCTTAGAGCATGTAATATGGCGTGGCAAAAGCATACAGTTCCACTAGGTGCAAGAACATGTGAACTGCGTAACGTGTGTTTGGCTTGAAGACGCACCAATTACAATGTGAGTGATCATACATGTGAAGGGCAACATTTTGGCTTTAATTACTGTACAGGGAAGACCGAGAAAGCACCGCAGATGTGAAAAAGTACTTCAGCGATATGAGCAGCTTCGGGCAATATGCAGCAAATGATGATCCTCTAGGAGCTTTTGGCATAATCTGACTACCACAACTGATTACCAGTCAGTGCAGTCGGTGCATATGAAGGAAGCCCACAAAAATACCCAGCCGGAAACATGTTTGCTTAGGCATTCACCGTGTGTTTTGAGTGACGTTGGTGAAGCGGAAGCATTCTGACCTAACAGTGAAACACCCGTGAAAGAACGTCTGTGTGGCCTCCTGTGTATGACACATCACCACTGTTCATTACGGTTCCGACTTATATACGAACCCGATTGGGAGGCATTTGTGGCGTTTGCGTCTCAGTGAGAACAACAGTTTCTCTGACTGCAGCTTTTAAAATTTAAATTTGCTTCTTTCACATTGTGACACTTTGTGAAGCACGCCTCCACTACACAATATCCTCAAATATATGCGCAACGAACCATTCCCACAAGCACAGCGCAGAGCGAGAAGCGGCACTTGCCATGCACGATAGAGACCGGTGACTGGAAAAGTATGGGGACGAAGAGGTGTTGGAGAAGTAGCGGTTGTGGAGCGCTGAAAACCTGACGCCGTAAATAAACGAATGACGACGTATATCTCGGCATGAAACGGATTCTCTTTGTGCTACGCCAGTCATCCGCTGAGTTGGTGACGACACTAATTCTGGATGGCGCAGCGGCCGACAGGCTTCCCCCTTCATTCAATTCAAATGCAGGATACGAGTGCGTATAAGTTAGGGCAAGAAGAAAAAGAAGTAGATATAGGAATTCAGAGGAAGACAAATTGCAGGCATAGCAATCACAGTTGTGGAGGAGAATAAAGGAGCGAGTTTATATTTCAGTGTTTTGTGGCGTGGGGTGGGGGAGGGAAGAGTGGTCATGGATGAAAAAGTGTACTTGCGGTGCTGCTTTGAGGTATAAAAAAGAAAATGGAAGTCGTAAACAGTTGTTCGAAAAAAAAAGTCGAAGGAATCACGCTTTCTCGTATGAAAACATATTCGCTGAAGCTTATGAGCAATTTATTTTGTTTTTTTCATCCTATGTGCATTTTATTCTCTTGCACAGTATCAATGTTCGTGCCGGTCAATATTGCTCATTTTCATCGCTTAGATAATCAAGCTCCAGCAGCCAAAATCAGATGATTACCCTGAATTTTTTATGAAAGGGGTCGCCAAAAACCTTTTCCGCGAGACAATGTTCACAAAGAAAATGGGGAGAAAAAAAAAGCTCTTCGTTTCATGCCTGCGTCTACTGTGACTTATGCAGCCAGCATCCATTGGATCAGAAAGTGAAACAGAGTACAACGCTTACGGCTCACAATTTATATAAGTGAATTTTGTGGTTTTACGTTGTTATGGCGAGGCTTTCCTATAGACAATAAAGTTATATACCTATATTAGTGACGCGTGTGGTTATGAATTTCTCCGCAAACCATACGATGATTAAAAGAGCCTTTTTGTTATCACCTGCTACATCTTAGCATTGTTAGAAAGTATTCTATGGACAAATAAAAAAATGACACTGCTACGAATTATACACATATCAAAGTAACTCACTTCACTTCGGAGTAGCATAACTACCGTAGCATGGGTTTCTTACCTGTAGTTTTTAGTGTTTCAGATTATTAGATCGTCACTTTATTGCCATGAACTTTTTCATATGAGTAAGGACACATATCAATAGAAGCTAACAGCTTTGTGGCTATTCTTGGCGAGCTATCAGCTCCATGCTGTGATTAAAGAGGAAACTGCAGTAGGAAAAACAGAAAAAATCTTGGCGCTTAATAAAACTGAGGCAGTAGTAGTGCTAAGCCTGAAGTAAGTTCGGACCTAGACGACCCTTCTTGATTCTTTTCATTTTGTGCTTCTTCCCCTCTTCCTTTGTCTTTTTCTCTGTTTTTGCTATTGCACATTCTTCGCCTGCTTAACTCTAGTTCATCCTTTTTTTTCTCTGCCTTTTTCTTTCTTGTTCTTGCTCCCTTCTTTCTTCTCTCTCTGTTTATCTCTTCATCTTTCTTCTCTCTCTCCCAAATCGTTTCTCTTTCTCTTTATTTTTCTGTTTGCTGTTTTACTACACCTTTTTTGTGCCTCTTTCTCTCTATATATTTTCCAGTCTTCCTCAGCATGTCATGCCTTTATACGTTTCTCCATTTGTGTCTGTCTTTCTTGCTCTTTCTCTCTATAGGTTATGTTACAATACTCACCTTAGACGGCTAAATCGACAGCTAAATGGATGGTGGCCATCTTAAGACCCATTCTAATTCTCACGTAGCCTAAAAATTGAAAGCTCCGAGAAGACCACGTCCTAGACAAATATGATGAAGGCTACTTTACTGTCCAAAAAAATGGCGGCTCAGTGAATAGCTCAGATAGATCAGATCTCACTGGATTTGTCCTGCGTACACAAAGAGACGCTTTTCCAGATGCGATGCTCAATGTCAGTCCCGTTTATAGTATTTTTTGTAAATTTCAACACGAAATAAGCGAGAAAATACAACAGTTACGTTTATTTTAACCTTCTCTTCTTGACGCGAGGTGGCACCTCGTTGCATAGGAGCCGTGCAGACAAGTTCCTTTTCTCGGACAGCATGGGCATGATGCGGTCTTCCAAGCTGTCTGCGCAGACTGGCTACTTGCTCTCTAAGAATTGGAACACAGCCCTACTTTTTCTCTCGCCTATTGCAGTTAACGCTTACCACGCAGGACAAATCGGAGCACGTATTCTAGATGCAAAGTGGAAGAGAAAGATGAAAACGAAGACAGCGCGTCCTGGCTCACGATGGGGATAACTTTTGCTTCCAACTAAAGGAGTTTGTCCAAGGTTAAACAGTCAGGCTGTTGGAAAAAAAACTATAAATATACACTTCAGCTTCAATGCTCTGAAACCGAGAGAAGTATGTAGCTCTGGGTAGCGCAGTGATTCCCGTTCGTAAAGTTCTCACTGCTTCGTTAAAAGAACTGTCGATGACGTGAATGTTTGACGTAAGGATGTAGAGCTTCTGCAGCCCGACTAGGATATTATGATGGAGAATCGAACACTCTGTGTGCAACGATCGGACACCGTTTTTATCCGCTCGGTTGATTTCCTCCTTGTTATAATGGTTGAGATACGCTTTATCTGCGACGAGTTCAGCCAGGTTGTTTGCCCCCCAGCAGATGCAGCGACCAAGCGCTAACGAAGTATAGGTGGGAAAGGCAACGATGTGCTTGGCGATCTTTTGGCGCCCTCTCTTACACGGCACAGTACCCAACTGCATATCTATGAAGCACTTCACTGATGATTTTAAGGTAATCATTCATTGTTTCCTTATATATATATATATATATATATATATATATATATTCAATTTTTACTCTGTAATGTCACGCGATGACAGCATACGTCCGCATACGCAGTCCGAGCCATGAACTGAAGTGCTTTGAGCTAAATATCATCATCGAGACGCTCGAAGAACAAGAGGTAGGAGGCTCTTCCTTGGCGCGAGCGCGCGCGAAAGACGGCTATGCTATATGTCACTTTGCCTAGATTAAATCAAGCAACGACGACAGCATGCGACAGCCAAGACGCCTAAGGTGCTCCGCCCTTAAACGAAAAGCAGTGAGGTTAACCTGGTATTATTAATCGGTACCCTCCAAGTTGATGGAGAAACAGTGGCTGTAGAGAAAGCCTGCGCATGACCAGGCAGATGACTAAATAATGCTGCTGGTTTCCTCGCGAACCTCAAGCACTAATATGAGTCTCGTCGAACTTTTTAGGATTGCAGTGAAATTGCAATTTTTACCTTAATTTTACTATCAAGATGGCGAATAGTGGAATACTTTTTCGCTTATTCCAACAAGGTGACGTGCCTCTTGTAATATAAAACGGCTGTTTACTTGATCAAACAAAAAACACAATGACGGAATCATCAGATGTCTACTGGACAATGCACAAAAGTGAGAAAGACACAGCCAGCGTGACGAGGTTAATAAGGTTCCTTCTGGTTTGTATATCTCACTAGCAGCAAGCATACGGCCAATTATGTAAGAAGCCCAATGTCGCAGGGGTATGCGGCTGTCCGCTAGCTCGGCGTTCATATAAGCAAAGCTACGTTAGCAAAATACATTCGAGTATCTATTGTGTTTTTAGATGCGGAAGCATCTTATACTCGCGCCTTGTAGTGCGCCGTCCACGACGTCCGCACCGCTTCTCGAACATTCGACAGCTGACGCGCGGGCATGCGCCGTCGCGCCGTCGCCCACCATCTGTGCCGCGCGCGCTTCTCCTTCGAGAACATTCGACAGCTGACAGCGCATGCGCCGTCGCGCCGTCGCCATCTGTGCCGCGCGCGCGCTTCTCCTTCGAGAACATTCGACAGCTGACAGCGCATGCGCCGTCGCGCTGTATATATACTCAAGGTCGGCGCTCGCTCGCTCAGTTGCCGCTCGTCCGTTGGTTTGTACGGCACGTCGACGTCCGAAGTCGCCGTGAAATGAATGCCAACGAATCCACAAACAGAATGATCGACGTCCCTAAGCCATCGTCCTCAAAGTTCGTCGCAATAAATAAAACACCGCCCTTTCGCATACGTGCCGTACGTGTTCACTCATTTAACACCCCATTTCACAACCACGTTAACCAATTTAGCCATCGACCCAAGTAAGTCGCAATTTAACACCCGTTAACCAATTTCCGCATCCTCCTCAGTGTTCCCCCGAGGGAAGCTGCGGGCAATTTTTTTTCTGTAAATCGTTGTATATAGTCCCGCACAATGCCACGCATTGGCCAATCGTGGCTAAGAGGGGACAAGGATACGTACGAGCAAGTTACAGGAGACGCACACAGAAGGCAAGCGGAAAATAATCGTCAATCAATATAGCCACACGGGGGCTATGCGTGTGCTCTTGTGGTCCCGGTACTTTTAATGTTCCGGATAATTTCTTTAGGATTGCTACCTTCAGTGCCTCCATGGCCCTTTCACAAAAATCCAGTTCATTAAACTTCTCTGATATGCCGGAAAACACCAGACCAACACTCACTGAGTGGGAACACTCACTGAGAGTTAACCGCTACGCTTAAGGTTGATTTCCTAGTTACTCATTTAAGCACTATGCTTTCCAGATATGCATTGTATTGAGCTCTTATGACAGAAAATTTACACGCTTGTACGATTCTCCGAAAAGGCTTCTCGAAGCAGCAAAACGGAAGGCTCAACTTCCTACACGTGTGTACGCAGAGTTTTCACTGGGCTGACTTTTTTTTTACTTTAGCACAGAGTGAATGTAGTTGTTTTGTTGTAAGTTTACCAAAGCTGATAGGGTCGAGAATGCTGCCACTGCGAATGCCACAGCGGCAGCATTCTCTGCTTCAGACTAGAAGAATTGGAAGGCTGCATGTACTCACCCTATGACTGGTCCGGCTGCCGTTGACCGTGTTTTTCTCTTCCCCGCTCGGATGGTGTACTCTACGGGGACCGCTGGTGCGCCTCCTCCTCCTCCTGCAGTCGGTGGTGATCTGCTTTTCACCACCGCGGGCGACCACGGCTCAGAGTTGAAACAAGGTTGTGCCGTCGCTGTCACCTCGGCCACCGAAGTCATGGGGACCTTCTCCTGGCCAGCATACGACGTCGACGCTGTTCCGCCGTCTTCCGAAGAAGGTGCCTCCATCTCAGCCGAGGCGACACCAGTATCACGACCGGAGTCGAAGAAGACGTCTCCGCAGTCAGGGCCACCTGGGCATTGAGAGGGTTCCGTTGACAGCCGAGCAAAGACTGAGTAGTCTAGTGAAATGTCATCCTCTTGCGCGTTGGCAGGTTTCACCAAGCTCAATAGGATCAGGCATGCCAGCGTCGCTGCTACCCGGAATCTTGCGCAGCCTCCATATTGAGAACGTGGCACGGGCCGAACACTAGCCAATTCGTTCGTGTTCATTGTGCGGCACTGAAGTGGTGTTGGCTATGGCGGGTGTCGCACGATGAGTACGCTTTACTTGCTGCCTGCAATACACAGTGAGCAAGATACATTTTTGGGCTCGTCAATCACTTCACGCGACATACGTGTATTGGCAGCTAAAAAATACGTGATAATAAATGAGAGGAATGCACACTGCGCAATAACGACGACATGTGGGCCCCTTGGCACTTTCTTTGGGGAAGCATGTACGATTACCTCGAGCGTATGTGTGTGTTCCTCGCGCACCATATGTACAACTCAAGTCAAATAACTAGAATAATAGAGTTAGTTATATACTTTTAGACGTTCGGAGGCCAACGCTTATGTTGACCAAATGTCGATTCTACCAACACAAGTTACCATGTTACTATACCTAATATTTGTACAAATATTGTTCAGCGAAAGTAAATTTCTGTCAAAAATAGGAAAAGAAAAAGTTTGAAGCTGGGTAACGAGCCATACTTGATTGACTCTGCTTAGTTGTAGTTCATCAAAAGTTTATTCCACAATATACAGAACCTGAAAAGAAAATCATGCTATTTTATAGCAGAAAAATAGCCAAAAAAATGTACCACTGGTAATAAAAGTATTTCATGTAAATTTAAATATGATTGCCTGCCCTACCTTATTTTAGTAAAGAATGAAAACTTTACAGAGAATTAAATAGGTTCAGCATACACTTTAGGGAAGCAAGTGACAGCTGCTATCTGGTTTAGTAAACACCTAATTGTCTCACCAGCTCAGTGCCACTTTTTAGGAAACTCTCCAGCGGTTAAACTGTGCTGTTAGTAAGGTTACACGAGCTCATTTCAAAAAGCTGCTCATGCGAATAACATCACTTGGACAAAGATAGGCAGCCCGGGTTTTTCGTAAGCTACAGCTTACGAAAAACATATATTTATGGGTTTTACAGTGAAATGAAGCATATTTTACATAGTCCTGAGTTGATACGCATGTAGATGGCTTTCACCATTGGGACACGTAGTTGATGTAAATCGACACAGTGGAATAGTATACATAGACTCGCATATACAAAAGCGGCTTATGGCAAAAAGTATTGGTAAGAAATAATTTTAGTCCATACTGATGAAGCCATGCCCCATAAGGATTCCTCGGTATTCTCAAGAATCCGGAATTCCGTGGCATGGCCGCTGGGAAAGGCATTTTGTTGCCGCAAGAAAGAACCGAGCTATGATCAAACCATTTCTTTCTATGGCAGAATAGAAGATGTTTACAAGTGTTTTCCCGAAAAGCCCAAAAAATGTCCCCGGGGCTCTACATTTAGCTTTCTTGGAGTCGTCGGCTTTGCACCATGGATGAGGAAAGAAAAAAAACTAGTAGACTGAAGCACGCAAAACTAGAAGAGGGGAGCCTCACTTAAAGGGCTTCGCTTTTCTCTTTCAGTTTAGTTCCTGGTGACACACGAAGGTCTTAGATCATCAGGAAAAAATAAATTGTCTTTGTGTTCATGAAGTGCACAACAAAAGCGCGTCTTATGAATTCTGCCGCAATTTTTAGATTGTATCATACGCAGGTGACCACAATGTATCTGTGCATCATAGACTGGAAGTTCAAGCATCATTAGATTTTTCTAAAGTATAGAGCACTCGAATGCCTCTTGTAGTTTGCTCAATGCAGTGTTTTCAGCTCGAAATAAGCCTTCATCGCAATCGCGAAGTGCGTAAACACTTCTTCAACGTTTTTTATACCTCCTAGCCTCCTACCAGAAAGAACAACTTCCCCGATCTAGCAACGGTATCGTTGCGACTTCAACATGACTCTGAGAACGTGTCTGAAAGTTCATTAATTTTTATAAGAACTTCGATAATGATCATGTCTATCAGAGTAACGCATTGGAACTAACTTACCAGTGTGCAGGGTTCCCCTTCAGAAGGAGGGGGGGGATAGTTTGTTGGAGTGCCCCACTACCTATTAAGTCATTGTATGAAGGGATTTGTGGCAATGGTGTTGTAGTTGGGGCCTCCGCCTCACGTGCAAGAGGTACGCGGTTCGAATCCCGGTGCCGCACAGTTCCCAGCCGTATAAAAAACCCGCGTGATGATGAAACTGCATTAAGAGGCCAGGGGTGTGGCCTCACCGGTGACCACCGCCGGTAACGCACTCCCTCACCAGACAAGTATTGCCCACCCTGGTGCAGTATCTGTCCTCTACCTCTCGCGTGCATACGTAAATAAACTCACGGCTCTGACTCCCAAGTGGCTGCCAAGCAAGTGACCACGGCGGCGGTCAGATCTGCAACGTAGCAGAGGGTGCTAAGAATCTTTGGGGGTCCGGACAGGCCACCATTGGAATATGAACGTGGCAACATTTAACGCTAGAACCTTATCTAGTGAAGCAACTCTAGCTGTACAAAGACAGGAGCTAGAGGGAGTTAAATGGGATGTAGTATGGCTCAGTGAGGTTTCGAAGACAGAGGGGGTATGTACAGTGCTACAGAATGGGCATGTCCTATGCTATCATGGGCTGGCTTACAGAAGAGAAATGGGCGTGAATTTCCTTATCCACAGAAATATAGCTGGTAACATACAGAAAAAATGATAGCAATAATGGAAGGGTGAAAGGTATCATAATTAAAGTCTATAACAGGTAAAAGATGGAGGTGGTACAGGCTTACGCACCTACATCCAGCCATGACGAGGCGTCAGTTGAAAGCTTCTATGAAGACGTGGAATTGACAATGAATAAGATAAAAACACAATATACTATACTGATGGGTGACTTCAATGTCATGGTAGGGAAAAAGCAAGCTAAAGAACAGGCAGTAGGAGCTTATGGCATCGCTATTAGAAATGCCAGAGGGGAGCTATTAGTGGAATCCGCAGAACGTAATGATATATAGATCTTGAATACTTTTTACCGAAAAATAGAGAACTAAAAGTGGACGTCGAGGAGCACTAGGGGCAAAAGTAAGAACGAAATAGGGAATGCAAAGAGGCAAAGCTGCTAATGAGGAACAGATAACATCAGCTCAGCTGACAGACGGATTGTGCAAGAGAAGCTAGCCACCCTGTTTACGCCGTGTCTCCTGATGGGAAGATTACCACAAGTTAATATTATCCAAATACACAAGAAAGGAGATGAAAAGGACTTGAAGAATTACTTGCCGATCAGCTTGCTCTTCGTCGTATACAAGCCGTTTACAAAGGTTATTGCTAACAGAAATAAGACATCACGAGAATATAATCAACCGAAGGAAAAAGCAGGATTCCGAACAGGCTACCCAACAGTCGATCACATTCATACTATCAATCAGGTAATAGAAAAATGCTCAGAATAGAACCCATCACTATACATTGCCTTCGCAGATTACGAGAAGGCGTTTGATTCAGTAGAAATATCAGAAGTCATGCCGCCACTAAGGATTCAGGGCGTCGACGAAGCACACATAAACATCCTGGAAGAAATATACACAGTATCAACTGCCACCATAGTGCTTTCTAAGCAAAGCAACAAAATACCAATCAAGAAGGGTGTATGGCAGGGGATACACTCTCACCAATGCTATTTACCGCGTGCTTACAAGAGGTTGTCAGAGGACTATAGTGGGAAGAGCTAGGAAAAAAAATAATGGAGAGTACCTTAGCAGCCTGCGCTTCGCCGACGGCATTGCATTGTTGAGTAACTCAGGGGACGAAATGCAACTCGTGATTAAGCAGTTAGACATGGAGAGCTGAAAGGAGGGTCTTAAATTTAATCTTCAGAAAACGAAAGTAATATACAACATTATCCTTAGAGAGCAGCACTTCGAGATAGTCACTAGTGCACTTCAAGTTGTGAAAGACTATGCCTACTTAAGGCAGGTAATAATCGCCGAGCCGAACCACAAGATTGAAGTAATTAGAAGAATAACAATCGGGTGGAGCACAGTTGGCAAGCACTTTCAAATTATGACCGGTAGATTGCCACTATCCCTCAAGATGAAGGTATATAACAGCTGTATCTTGCCGGTATTTAGCTACGGAGCAGAAACCTGGAGGCTTACAACGAGGGTTCAGCTTAAATTGAGGACGACGCAGGGAGCAATGGAAAGAAAAATGGTAGGTGTAACCTTAAGAGACAAGAAGACAGCAGAGTGGATTAGGGAACAAACAGGGGTTAAGGATATTATAGTTGAAAACAAGAAGAGAAAATGGACAAGGGCCCGGAATGTAGCGCGTAGACATGATAACCGCAGGTCATTAAGGGTAACCGACTGGGTTCCCAGAGAAGGAAAGTGAGTTAGGGGGAAACAGAAAGTTAGGTGGGCAGATGAGATTAGGAAGTTTGCGGGTCTAAAGTGGCAGCAGCAAGCACAGGAATGAGTTGACTGGGGAATCTTGGCCGAGGCCTTTGTCCTGCGGTGGACCTAGTCAGGCTCATGATAATGATGATGATGAAGCAGACTCAGTGCCAACCCCCCCCCCCCCTTTAAGATGGCTAGGGGTGGCGCCGGCTCCCTGCCTTCCCCTCTCTACCAGTGGACATGCCTCTGGCAACCAATCCCACTTTTTAGCCTGAGCAAACTGCTAACTGCCACTTCTCAGTACCCTCGACCGTGCACCACCCAAGTGGGGTGGTGCACGGTCGTCGGACGAGAGTGCTTCGTTTTCATTGCGCTGCTCCTGTTCCTGGAGCTGCTGCTCTTGGTTATGGATGACTTGCTGCCGGGCCTGCCGTTGTTGTTGCAGTTGTTGTACTTGTTATTGAAGATAGCAAGGGTTTCCTCGTCGGCCATGGCGGTGCGGTACGTTCGTTATGCGGATCAACAGTTGTGGGATAACATAACTTTAATGTTGCCGCACAGAAGGTTCTACAAGGACTGCCCCTCAATCGGAGCACACACACAGTTTTCTTGCTTATTTCTGGCGAGAGTGTTTTTATGGCTGGCGCCCGTGTATGGAGGCATCGCCACGACGCGCAGGCGCAGAAGTGGCGCCGACCCATTTCGCCACATATCTATCTATCTATGTATCTATCTATCTAGCCGCCTACAAATTTTAGCTCTCGTGGCCAGGTTCTATACTAAACTGGGTATGGCATAACATGACTGTATGATGAGCACTAGTGACTAGTCATAACATAAAAATTGTGACGTCTAAGTCATGAATGTCATGAGTCACATGACATGGTCTTGCTGCTCTTGCGTTGGTTTCGTTCACATTATCTATTGCAAGACTGATACGGTACGACATGACTACAAGCCGAACATATGTGACAGGCCCTATTGTGGAAATTATCACATGCGTGCTATGTAAGAACATGACTACATAATTCGCTGATTCTGAGCTCGAGGCCATTTCGATAGCTTCACGTATACGAAATTTGGTGTTACGTGCATGAGTGGATCGCGAAGGTATATGACTGATGAAAACAAGATAGTAATGAGAGGCGTTTTAGTAAGACCATGACTACATGCCACACTCATGATGCGCTCGCGGCCGTTTCAATATATTTACATATACCAAATTTAGTGTTACGTGATGTGAACTGATAACAAACGCAAATGACAAGTCCAAATATGATAATCATGACATAGAAGTCATATACGGCATGAGTTACGTTCGCATCTTAACGTTGTGCGGATTTTAAAGTGACATATGAACCTTCCTTATTCGTGCTTCATATATCATTGATTCCCACTCAATGTGGGATCTGCCGTTCTTTAGGGCCCCGAGTGCACCGTTGGCCCAGCGAATGCGCGCTCTTTCAGGTTTCTATTCTCGGTGTTCTTCTTGAGTTGTCCATGGCATACCCATGTGGAAAATTTCAATACAAACTTATTGATGATTTATATGTAGGATTTACCGTCCCAAAGCCACCAAATGATTATGAGAGGCGCCGTAGTGGAGGGCTCCAGAAATTTCACCCACCTGGGGTTCATTAACGTGCTCCTAAATCTGAGCACTTCAAAAGAAACTGACGCGCGCGTGCTCAACGCCATGAAGCGACGGGATATGCGACGTCACTCACATCACAGCCAATGGCACGTGACCTTGGGGGCGACGCTGCAGATGATGCAGCTGATAACACATTCAATGGAGGCCGCTGGTGACACCACTGCTGGTTGGTTTTTTTTGTTTCTCCTTGTTATAAAGAGCTTTCGCTGTAAAAATTCACAATATTCGCGTCCTACCTGTTGTTCCCGGCATAATCGCAGATAATCGTTCAAATTATGAAACACTGCATGCAGTGCGGTCTGCGCCAGGCATTGATAACAGTTTTTTGTATATATATATATATATATATATATATATATATATATATATATATATATATATATATATATATATATATATATATGTGTGTGTGTGTGTGTGTGTGTGTGTGTAAAAAACTGCTATGTCAAGGACTAAGCTTCTGCCCGACCACAAAAGGTTTCGACGAATTCCACTTTTTTCGAGACCTCGACAACTTTGGTAGAACCTTATGGTTGCGCGAATATTTCTTGGACAGTCCTTCTAACCACGAAACAATTCGCCGTCGTAAAACAAATGATTGGACACCAAACAGTAATCGAGACAAGTGGCCCCGCCGTGGTGGTCAGGTGTCTAAGGTACGCGGCTGCTGACCCGCAAATCGCGGGATCAAATCCCGGCTGCGACGGCTGCATTTCCGATGGAGGCGGAAATGTTGTAGGCCCGTGTGCTCAGATTTGGGTGCACGTTCAAGAACCCCAGGAGGTCGCAATTTCCGGAGCCCTCCACTACGGCGTGTCTCATAGTAATATGATGGTTTTGAAACGTTAAACCTCACATATCAATTAATCAATCGACACAAGTGTCTGGACCTTTATATCACCGCAGTACAGAAAGATATGTTAGAGGAATGCAACCGACAGAAAGGAAAACGAGAAAACTTGACAAATTCTGGAAAAATAACTATAAGAAACCTGGCATCTAGGACAGACATAACAATAAAACCCGCAGAGAAAGGAGGAGCAATTGTAGTCATTTATACAACCAACTACTTACAAGAAACATACCTCCAACTAAATGACTCAAAAAATTGCGAACGCCTCCCAGGTGATCCGACAGACGAATCCAATCGTATCGTATCAACAGAACGAAATAAACTGTTGGATGCAGTAAAGATAACCAACACTGACCACAAACAAATGCGAGCAGCATACTCTCGTCCAGGTCGCTTTTCATCTTCCCAAAAATTCATAAACCCAGTAACCCAGGTCGACCAATCATATCAAGCATCGGCACAATAATTGAACCCATATCAGGGTACGTGGACAAACTAATAAGCGACATTTCATGCACCCCCGCATTGTACATAAAAGACACCAACTACTTTCTTCGAGACATTGCAGGGGTGTGTGTGCCAAAAAACTCTTACTTTGTTACTCTTGATGTCTCTTTATTATATACAAATATTCCTCACGATGACGGCATAGCTGCATTACAAAACAAGTACACAGACGATAGATAATCTAACACCCCGAATTTCTCTGCCATCGCAACTTTGACGAGAATGGTCCTCGAAATAAATTCATTCGAATTTAACCAAGAGTATTTTTGATAAATCAGTGAGACCACTATGGGCACCAAAATGACACTCAATTATGCCAACACATTTATAGGAAAGCTAGAATCGGAATTTCTAACACAATGTTTCTTGAAAGCACTGTTATACAGAAGGTACAAAGACGACACTTTTCTTATTTGGACTCACAGCGAGGATAAACTTCATAGCTCTGTCCACACTTACAACGCTGTACATCCGAACATACACTTCACAGACACCTACTCGCAAGCAACCGTACATATTCTTGATGTTACCATAACGATAGAAGAAGACAAGCTTTCTACAACCATATATCGCAAACCAACTGACCGACAACACTACCTTCATTAGCAAAGTGTTCACCCGCGTAACTGTGAAAACAGTATTTCATACAGCTAGGTCCACCGGTTTAAGTGAATCTGCTCAAGAGACGCCGATTTCGACACGAGCTCACAGAGGCTAAAACATATGCTCAATAAACAAAAATACCCCCCCCCCCACACGTATTGATGACGCCGTTCGAAAAGCAAGAAAACTGAAGCGTGATGACTTACTTATGAAGCGACCACCGCAAGTAGACCCGCAACGAATAAACCTCTGCTTAAGAGACAGCGCAAACTTCCCCAATGTAAACAAAATTCTTAAACGACATTAAAACATTCTGGAACAAAGTGAACGTATGCAACGCGCATTCTAATTCGCTCCTGGCGTCGTTTACCGATGACCACGCAACCTCAAAGACACACTTGTCTACTCTGAAATCAATACCTGACCCCTAATAATTCATGCTGACCTTGTTTAAAGTCACGATGTCTTGTATATAAAGCGATGCGAGAAACACCCAAAGCAACCAGCACACAATCGAAGTTTCCGATTAACATATGTGGAAACCTAACATGCGATTCTTCTAATGTGGTATACCTACTGGAATGCAACGTGTGCAGTATGCAGTACATCGGACAAACAGAAACACCATTTAGGATTCGTTTTATTATACACAGAGCCCACGCGAAATCAGCCTCCAGTCCACCTCTATAAAAACATCTCTATCTTCCCGACCATTCATTCGAAAATGTATCAGCAACACTCCAAGAGACGGGATTTAAATCAAACCGAGAACGTGAGCAACGCGAGTCATACCTTATCCAACGATTTAACACCCTCTATAGAGTTCACGGCACTGCAGCTGCGAAGGGCACTGGACAACTCAAAATATTTCCAAGTGTAACTACTCTTCCTAAGTGCAGCTGTTGTCTGCTTTTGCTTCTCTTCCTAAGTGCAGCTGTTGTCTGCTTCTAAGTGCAGCTGTTGTCTGCTTCTGTTACTATCCAATCGATTGTGCCAAGCATGACATGCCGAACTGAATTGTGCACAGTACGAGACCCTGTGCACAATTTTGAGGCCCCTACTGCACGTGTAATTCAGTAGCGGGCAAGAATTGACATTGCACCCGCTTGTCAGCCTCTGCGGCAATACGCGGCGCCCCTCTTTCAACGACGAAATTTCGACGAGGCGCTGAGAAGGCAAAGGCTTAAACTTCTTAAAAAAACTCTTTTCCCTTACACCGAACCACCAGAGCCATACAAGGATACACTGACCACAGACATTCTAAACTTGAGAAAGAGAAAAGGGAGATAGAAAGAGGGGAAGGAAGAGTGACAGGGGGCGCCCGAGAGAGTCCACCTTATATTCTCATTTTTTTTCTTTCTTCCTCTATCTTTCTCTTCCCCTCCTATTTAAGATTGTATAAAGCTGAGCACCAACAAACTGTACCCTCAATCCTAATGAAGGCCAGAGGGTTGCTGAAACGTCGAAATAAACGCCGTTGTGACTGCTCACGGAGGATCTCCTTAACTATGAATATATATATATATATATATATATATATATATATATATATATAACAGACAATAATGCCAAGGAAAGTATAGGGGAAGATATAAGACCAAATTGTAAAGTAAATTTGAAGAAATCCGAACATTGCCCACGGCAAGTTATCTTTTCACCCACTTTTCTACATGTTTACATTACAACTTGGTATAATATCTTCTCCTATACTTTCCTTGGCATTATTGTCTGTTAGATCTCAATATAATGTGTAAAAACACGGAAAAACGAGCCCTTATGTATACACTTCTTTCCTTATTCATTAACGAGGGTCTCGTACTGACAGACTTGGTGTCTTTAGGTTGTATACGAGGGACTATTGGTCAGCTGCCTACTCGTAATAAGTTCACGTGCTACGTGACGCCAAATAGGCTCAAAGTGTGCTACACTCGCCGCCATGGCTACTGGTGGCACTGACTGACACTCCCACGTTTAATTCACATATAAAACCCAATAAAGTGGCTGGGGAATAGCTGTCGTGGTTGCTCAGTGGTAGAGCATCGAACGCGTCATTCGAAAGTCGCAGGTTCGGATCCGGGCCACGGCAAGTTATCTTCTCACCCACTTTTCTTGATATTTACATTACAATTTGGGCTAATATGTTCCCCTATACTTTCTTTGGCATTATTGTCTGTGAGATCTCATTATTATTGTGTAAAAACACGGAAGAACGAGCCTTAAGGTATACACTTCTTTCCTTATATATATATATATATATATATATATATATATATATATATATATATATATATATATATATTCGTGCAAGTATAAATATACATGTATATATAAACGAAAGAAGTGTGTACCTATAAGGGCTCGTTTTTCCTTGTTTTGACATATCAATAATGAGATCTAATAGACAATACTGCCAAGGAAGGTATAGGGGCAGTTATTAGACCTATTGTAATATATGTGAGAAAAGAAATTGCGTGAAACGATAAACTTCCGTGAGCACGAACCGAACCTGCGACCCTCGAATAACGCGTTCGATGCTCTACCATCGAGCTACCACGGCGGCTATCTCCCCTGCCACTTCATTGGGTTTATATGTGAATATGAATTTAGCACATATATATATATATATATATATATATATATATATATTATAAGATTGATATATATGATATATATGATTGGTCAGACAGAAGAGGTGATGATGACTGACTCCTGTTCGGATGAGGATGAAGTGCATAATACATTCCTCCACTAATTCCCCCCACGTAGAAGCGGCCAGCCTGCGCGCTGCGGGCGAGTAGTCAAGGTGAAGAGGGACATCGTGTAAAAAGCTTCATGCGGGAAACGTGTACAATTTCGGTGCTGCGGTAACGGCGGTCAGTTGGCACGACAAGAGGCGTCACACGATAATTTACAGGTGAAGTCTGCTCTAAAACTACATATGGGCCGATGAATCAAGGCTGGAACTTGTCGCACAGATCAGGTGTGTGAATTGGTGTCCATAGCAGCACCTCGTTACCCGGTCGGAATGATACCACACAATGAGAGGTGTTGTACACGGCCTTCCTTGCTTGTTTCGTAGCTTCCGTGTTCATACGACCGCGCTGGCGGCACTGGGCAAGGCGAGAAATATATTCTTCGCAGGAAGATGGTGATGGAGGGCCATTGCTGGTGAAGAACGAAACATCGAAAAGAAAGTAGGTGAACTTTCGTAAACGAGATAAAACGGTGAGTAGCCGGTTGTGCGCTGAACAGCGGGGTTGTAGGCAAAAGTAAGGAACAGTAAAAGTTTATCCCAGTTCCTGTTATCTGGTTGAGCATACACTGCGATCCTGTCGGCAAGGGTTCGATGAAATCTCTCGGCCAGACAATTTGTTTGATGGTGGTAGCTAGACACCATTTTGTGTGTAGTACCAGAAACGCGAAGAACTTCACCTAAAAGCTGTGATAAGAACATTTTTCCACGGTCACTTAGAAGCACACGAGGAGCACCATGACGTAGAATTAAGGCCTGAAAAACGAAGTCAGCAACTTCCGATGCTGGACCAGTAGCTACTGAAGTTGTCTCGGCGTAGCGTGTCAGATGGTCTATGGCGGTGACTATCCATCTGTTTACAGCGCCAGTAACAGGAAGTGGCCCATGAAGATCGACACCGACGTCCTCGAAAGGTGTTGTAGGGCACGTCATTGGCTGTAATTGACCAGCAGGAAGATATGTCAGAAGTTTGCGAAGTTGGCACAGAGAGCAGGAACCAACGTACTTTGCTACGGTGGTAGATATGACAGGCCAATAAAAGCGGCTTCGAATGCGGCGTAGGTTTTGTGAAAGCCGAGATGGCCAGCAGTCACACCGTCATAAAAGGTGTTAAGTACATGATGCCGAAGAGCGCGTGGCAGAACAGGTACCTTGCGTTGACCGTCAGGATGATAAGTGTGACGATACAGCACACCGTCTTGAAGTGCTCGAGTTGTCGACAGAGCCGTGCATAGGGTGGACGCGTAGCTCCTGAGAGGTGGTCTATAATGCGCCGACAGTACGGGTCAGCTTGCTGGCGAGAACTGGAGGGTTGGTCATCGTCAAGTGGCGGCTGGTATAGCGAGGCGAGCAAGGCAACAGAACTGGGAGTCACGTCCACACTGGTGCAGTCAGAGATGGCAGCTGGAGTGTCGAATGAAGCCGTAGGTAATGGGCAACGAGAAAGAGCGTCTGCGTCCTGATGTTTTTTGCCAGATTTTAAATAATCTTAAACTGGTACTCCTGTAAGCATAAAATTCAACGACGCAAGCGTCCAGACAAGTTCTTCATTGTAGAAAGTCAGCATAAAGCGTGGTGGTCCGTTACGATGGTGAATTGACGGCCGTACAGAAAAGGGCGGAACTTTTGTAGGGACCAAACCACAGCGAAGCACTCCTGCTCAGTAATGTTGTAGTTCTTTTTGGTAGACGTAACCACTCGGCTAGCGTATGCGACGACCCTTTCTCGTCCAGAGTTATCGCGTTGGAGGAAAATAGCACCTATGCCGCAACCGCTGGCGTCGGTATGCAGGGGAGTCGGGGCAGTGTCATCAAAATGGCAGAGTACAGGCTCTGACGTGAGAGCTTCCTTCAATAGTTCAAACGCCGACTGAGAACCTTTGAACCACACAAAGGGTGCAATAGAAGCAAGTTGTTTGTGAAGTGGCGCAGCTGTTGAAGCGAAATTTCGTATGAAGCGACGAAAATAGGTTGCGAGGCCAAGAAAACTTCGCCAATTCTTAGGTCCTGTGGGGCGTGGAAATTGAAGGATGGCAGCGATCTTTTCGGTGTCAGGGCGAATACCGTCCTTACTCACGACATGATCGAGAACCTTGATGAATTTGGTGGCGAAACGGCATTTCTTGGTGTTGAGCTGCAGACCCGCACCGGCGAGGCTAGTTAGGACGTCATCCAAACGCCTCAGGTGCTGAGAAATCAGACCACGTAGGACGGTGTCGATCATGCGTTCAAACGTCGCGGGCACATTACAGAGCCCAAAAGGCATCACATCAAATTCGTAATGGCCATCGGGGGTTGCTTTGTTTGTTTGTATCTTCTAATCCTTGGCTCGTACCCACTCTGGGGGATTGGCCAAGAGAACATATAGTCTCATATGGACAATAACTGCATTATTGCTTACAACGAAAAAAAGGGGGGGGGGGGCAGTTGTATAGTGAATTGTTAAAAAAAGAAAGAAACCAAAGATTTAGATAGTGAGAGAAAATAATCAACAACAAAGTAGACACTAATAGCTACAACTTGATTTTTGGAGCCGACCATACAGCTGGTTTTGCCAAACACGATTAATTTGGTATGTCACAGATTTATCCAGAATTGAAAATTACTTTTCGACCCTTTTTTTGAGTATCTGTTAACGTAGGCTTTATGTTGAAAAACGTTTAGAGTGTTGCGAATGTCGTTTTTTTCTTTGTCGTCATCGCGCATGGGAATTCGCCAATATCCCGAACGCAAATCAAGGTTTGAAAAGTATTCGGCGCCTTGCAGTGAATCAAGGGCGTCGTCAATGCGTGGCATGGGGTATACGTCCTTGCTTGTGATGTTGTTAAGTGCCCGATTATCGACGCAAAAGCGCACGGAGCCATCGTTTTTTCGTACCAAAACAACGGGGGATGACCAAGGGCTAGTTGATGGACGAATTATTTCTCGTTGGAGCATGTCAGCGACGTTTTCTTCAATGATTTTTTGCTTAGCGAGAGACACGCGGTATGGGCGGCAATGCACAATAGATGTTCCCTCGGTTTGAATGCGATGCGCTGCAGTGGTAGTTCAGCCCAACGTCGAGAAGCAGGTGTCGAAAGAATCGGCGTGTTTCGTTAACAAAGCAACCAACTGCTGCGCCTGCATAGCTGTTACGTCATCACTGATAAGTGCTGTGAAGGGAGAGGAAGAACCAGGCTTACTCATAGAAGGGTCTTTGGTAGAGGCAGGTTTAAGTGGCGTGTCGCTGACAGGCTCAGCATCGACAACACAGGCTACGGCAGTGCCCTCTGGCAGGAGAACTTTCTCCGGTGTAACATTCATAGCAATGACGAGAGCGGAGCCATGGTGAAAGCGTACGACACCTGATGCAAGGGCTATGCCTTTAGCGACGCAAGTCGACGAAATTGACTCCAAGAGGTCACCGTAGTCGATGTCCTTAGAGGTCAGGATCACAATCCGCTCTTGATGTGGCGGTAGTTAAAGATCTTTACTAGCGAACAGGCGCAGTGGCTTGTAGACGCCTTCGTCGAACATGGAGTCCGTATTAGTTAAGTGCAGAATCCGTTCACCACAACATATAGTGGCCGATGAAGAAGATAGGAAGTCCCACCCTAGAATTAGCTGGTGAGAGCACAGGGTAAGCACAGTGAACTGAATGTAATGCAGGATGTCAGCAATAAAAACACGAGCCGTACAAAGAGGAAAAGGGCGGATAGTAATCACCTGGGCTTCGACTCAAGTGGGTGTCATTTTAATAATATTTATAATTATAATTATAAGGTGTCATTACTTTTTAGGCGTTTGCACGAATCATAACTAATCACAGAAACTGTAGCACCGGTGTCTACCAAAGCGTCCACGAGAAGTCCTCCCACCATACAGAAACCATGTTGAACGGGCGTGCTGGAGGATGATCAGTCCTACTGTTACATGTAGTTTCTCTTCCGGAAACTGCATCATTTAGTTTTCCGACCGGTTGTCAGTGGTAAACGAGGCTGGCCGAAGAGGAGAGGAGGAGCGACGAAAGGGCAAAGGTGATCGGCGTCGGCTTGAACGGTAAGTGTTCCGCGTCTCAGTCGATGCGGGCGGAGATGGAGACCGCTGCTGAACAGAAGAATAACGCCGGGCGTAAGAATCTCCGGGAAAGTCCTGTTAACGCATGTCGTACCCACGACGCTCGTCCTGCTGGCGCTTGCGGCAGAAGCGCGATATATAGCCAAGATATCCACAGTAAAAACATGTTGGGCGAGACGGGCGCCAAGGCGGGTAGTAGAAGGTGTTAGGCGCACCGGGCGATAGCGCACTCAAGTGGGCAGACGAAGGGTCGGGTGGCATTGGCCGGAAGTGGACCAGTGGTGCAGCAGCAACCGACGTGAACGATGGCAGCGGCAACGTAGAGTTTACGTTGCGAGGAGACGTGGTCGCCACTTGCGCGTACGTCGGAGGGCTGGACGGAGGTGGCTGTACGTGGGCTGGACCGGTGAATGATGTCAGTTCCTCCTTTACGATGTCACGCAAGGTCATGCTTGAAGGCTGTGTGACCGATGGAGAAGGTGGTGAGAAGCCCATATATTGGAGTTCTTCGCGTATGATCTCCCGTATCATGTCACGCAGGTGCCAGTCTGCTAGGCGGTGTTCGCTATTGCCCGACTGAAGGCGAACAGAATCAAGATCGTCGAGACGGTGACAAGTTGAGACGACGTCAGCGACAGTAGAAGGATTCTGGGCAACAAGGGCATTGTAGGCAATGCTTCCGATTCCCTTCAGGACGTGACGGAGTTTCACTCGGACATCGAAGAATTAACGCGCCGGCAAAGCGCAAGGACATCCTCGATGTACGATGTGTACGACTCGCCGGGATGTTGATGGCGAGTATCTAGGGTTCTCTTCGCTAGAGTGGATCGAACGGCAGGTGTGCCGAATACTTGGCGAAGCTGCTGCTTGAAGGCAGGCCAGTCGGTGAGGTCAATCTCATGGTTCAACAACCATGTCTTGGCAGTGCCCGTAAGATAAAGCGATACTCGGCGGAGATTGTTAGAGTCGTCCCAGTGATTAGTTGCGCTTACTCGCTCGTAGTTATCGAGCCAGTGCTCCGCATCTTCGCCGTGGAGACCAGCGAAAATCTGAGGGTTGCGCTGGTGGTTTGCGATCTAAAGAGAAGGGGCTTGCGGCGCAAGGTCGGGATTAGAAAGGGCGTCCGCCCACTCACTCTGAGACATGTTGGTCGACTGAGGGTCCAAGTGGCGGCCTGAACGGAGCTCCAGTGAGTAGGCGTTGTGAGGAGAGAACCGGTATCGTCAATCCACCTCCAACACGTATGATGACTCGGTTGTAACCAGGTTTATTGGTGGTGAACTCGGGAACGAACAAGCGCAACGGACCCGAAGGTGAGGCGCACGTTCAAAGACGATGATGATTGTCAGCCAGAACAGGTGATGATGATTGACTGCTGTCCAGATAAGGTTAAAATGCATAATAGATGCCTACACTAAATCTATGGATAAAGAAAGAGAGAGACGAGCGAGAGAGAGAAATATACAGATAGATAGATTCTCCTCTTCCACGCTTCAGTGCCATATAAACAATTAATAACAAGTAAATACAAGTTTATCATCAGAATGTTTACATTACAAATTAAAATGGCTTCGTCACACGCGGCTGCAATCATGCACTAGCGTATCATCCTATGCCTTTGATGAGACAGATAGCAACAGGATTGCTCGTCAACAACGAGTATGCGTCATACGACAGTTACATATGTTTGTCCACAAAATCATAGGCGAAATTACGTCGCGGGCATTCACCCTGTAAGAATTTGCTATTGTAGTAAACAAGTAGTGACGTACTATAAGCCCTGGTTTTTAACACGAAAGTGCTGTAAGGCGGGGTTCAAAAAAAACTTCATTGACGTATTTCCGTAACAAATATGACGTTGTCAAATTGATTCTTCCGAACGAAAAAGAGCGAGCATTTATGAGAAAATTTCACCACCAGACGGCGAACCTCTCACTCCTTGGCAAATGACAAAAAACGCCTGGTGCTCAACCGCCTGGGCTCTTGACACAGTTGCCAAGCTCTGTAAAAACGCGTCTTATATCTTTCACGTATTCTGTCTCCCTCCATGCTCTCTGCTGGTGGCGCCGTCTGTCATTGATAAAGAGAAGTAATGTGACATTACGCAGTTTAAGCATAAGGCCCGAGATTGCGTGCTGGCAAGCAGTTTTAGAAGCCAGCGTTAAAGCTCCTTGACAGCAGTGAAAACTACTGTCCGAAGAAGTACTGGAGAGTCACCGAGAAATGTTATGTTTTTGCCTTTCACTTCGCATTAGCGCGCCCCAGCTCGTTGTTGAAGTTGTGTGGCTATATCACATTAATTTTTATTTATTTATTTACATTTCACCTACATCGCCGCAAGGCATTACGTAGGGGAGGTACACATAATAATTTGACTACATAGTTTTCAATTGAAACAATAGATACAACAAATACAACAGCACTCAAGATAATTTAAAAGAAGAAAAAAACACTCCAATATTGCTGAGCGACAACAACGTCAAAGTCATGCATTTGTAATCACCCACACGCTTCGAGACAACAAACCATTCTTAGTGGCAGTGATATTGTAGGCATTGTTACAAGGAAGAAAAAAAGGATTCATTATCACTTTCGTTGACTTGATCATCTGGTAAACGGTTCCGTTCCTGTACTGTTTATACGAAAAAAGAACTACCGATAGAGTGGGTTTCGTAGCGGTATTCTAATAATTTTCGTGAATGGTCTTGATGATTCACGAAAACAAGTACAATCGATGTTTCGCTGCCGACTACTTCGAGTGTGACAACACCCGCCTTATTAATAAAACTGCTACAGTAAGCACTGCAGCAAGGCATTGATGTCAGCGGGTGAATGTCGTGCCTTGGTGTCGTGAAACTGAGGCAAGCAGGACGTGACAAGCGGGCGCGCGTTCGCGGCTCGAGCTACGAACATCTTCCTCCTGTGCTGCTGAAGCGCTGTGTGTGTCAGCGCTGGTGTTTATTTCATAAGTGTACACCGTGCTGTTTCTGTACATTTTGACGATCTTTGAAGACGCCCACAATGAGTAGCAGTGTTCAGTGTGTACTTGTTGATGTCATCTTTGTGCGTGATTAACGATATGCTGTGTCCAGCTATATGTCCAAAACTTCAGCTACCACACCAGATAATTCATGTTCATGTGTGATAGTAATCGCCACGGAGACGTGCTGCTAGGCGTCAACGTGGCTGTTCCCAGGTCTAACGGTGATTTAGCTGCGAAACGCCAATAAAAATAGCATAATCTATCATGTATGAGTACACAAAACGCCCCACTTCTATGAACACACGTTTTACTTTCCTTCTATACAAATTCTTTAGACAGAGGGATCACCACATGGCACTTCATGGTTGCACGTTTACCAGTTGCAACCTTTCATAAACGCAAAGGCAATAGAAAATGAGCAGCGCCTGGTACGTTTGCTAACTACCAAATGATAAACATGAAGCATGGTTTTAATGAGTCTCAGCGTTCATTCTGTGAAGGTAATGAATGCATATGCCTGTCAAACCACTTGAAATAATTATTCTTAACGCTCGGTATGGCGTGACAGAAAGGGAAAAGTAGTTTACACTTACCAAAGAAGCGATGACTACGGGTTAACAGTAAGTGTTGTTTACCTGCAGTTCATTACGTTTTTTAAGGCGCGGTTGTTTGCCACAGGCTGGATAAAAACCCTAACACGTAAAAGAAACGATATTTCCTGTCACACGTACCCCTTCAAAGCGGCACACTCATTAATCTTTGTCGAGCTCCGATTTTGTCTTCCGGTGCCACACGTTCACGTAGAAAAGCAACAAAATTGAACCTCAACGGTCAACTTTCGCGCAAAATTGACTCAAGTAACGTGACACGTGAGGTGCATGTTATGTTAAACGAGTGCCTTCCTGAAGCAATTAAATCTTTTACCCTTTCGCCAGCAGTGGGAGACATTGCAACCTGCTTAGGAAACCCTTCAAAAGCAATTAATTCGCTCCTCGAGCACCGAAAGTTCTCCAAATAAACGAAGCCTTTCCTGAATACCCTCTAAACACGCCCATCCAAAGTATGAGGGCTAAGCTTTGAACTTTTTTCTGAATGCGAGTAAAAACAACAAAATAAGAGGAGCGACGGATGGCTAGTACCTATCTAGCGACAATTTGACTATCCCCTTTGAGACGCAGGAGTAAGACCTAAAACAAATCAAGCGCAAGGAAGAATGACTGTATCCGAGAGACTCACAATATTTTCCTTCTCCTTTTATTCCGCAGTGACTTGGAGGAGTACCTTTTGTAATTTCGGAGGCACCCAAACAAAACGCTGTCATTCAATGCTGTTTCTTTGTTCTCTTTGCCGCGTCGTCGAGATGCGTGCAAAAAGCTGATGAAGCCATAGGAAACTAGCAGGCAATGAAGTCAGGTGAAGCATATAAAAACAATCTCGGCTTTTTGAGTTTTAGGTCAGCGTTTCGTTTTCCCAACTGTTTTGATAGGAAATATAGAAAAAACAGAAAAAAAAAGATTCGGCAGATCTTACGTACCTGAGCATCGACGTTATTCGAAGCATGCGGAGGGAAGGTGACCGCGCTGCAATTTTTTATTGCGCGACACATACTGAAATGAGGCTAATTATATATACAAACGTTGCACGCGCAGACATGCTGAAAAGTTGTAGATGTTTATATAACCAGTTGTTTGCACTTGCGCCCCGATGCCAACTAGAATGTGCGTATTGGCAACACCAGATGCTGATATGAAGCGCTGATGCTCGCGAGGATGCTGGCCCTGGACACTGCTACATATATCAACTTCAGCGCATGGCAACTAACCACAATTGACGTTAACCCGACAGAACGGCTGTATCAAAGGAGTACATACGTCATGTTTATAAAATTGGGCAGGCAGCACTGCAACCACAGTCGATATTTCACGAAGATTGGCGTCTATTTGAAAAGTAGTTCCAAGATGTGGCGTAGCTTTATGGTAAAAAGCTTCATTGCAACGCAGAATGCCTGGGTTCAATTCCAGCTGCGGCACTGACTTATTCTTTGCAGTCGTCGGGTAGACGCTGCCGATGTGGGTTATTACTCAACTGTCACGCGTTAAAATTGCCCATGTGTGTTCTCGTGGTTCCTGGGTAGATACTATGTGTCATTCACCTGTGGCACATACCCGCACAGCAGCGGCACATACCCGACAGTGGCTATGTGCCACTGTCTGGCGGGATTTTTTGACGAAGTACGTGACGGGATCATGTCATACATGTCTTTACCAGCGCGTCATATTCGTCAAACTCTCTTACCCTCCCATGCTAACTTTGGTTCACGCCAAGTTAAGGGGGTGACCACGAGAGCACCCAAACGTCAGCGGATAGATAGATAGATACGCTAAAAGTCACCGAAGTTCGCTAGAATGCTTCGCATTTATTAACATCGAAAAAGAATATATAATCTCTACACGACAGGGATGCAACTATATTCGCAATATCTATATAGTGTCACGCCACCAAACGGAATTGGAAGCGGCCCACACCAGGATGGTCGGTACGCTGACGCTCCCTTTTTGGGCTGTACTAGCGTCAGTGTTAAACGTTCGGAAAAAACGAACACCGACCACTTTCCATGTTTCATATATCTGTGAATGAACCTGACCATCCGTGACACAATAAGTTCGATTCGCTCTTGCAAGAGGTGAAGCTTTCAGAAGTGAAAAATATAGCAACTCGCGCTTCCAATCATAGCTGCAAAGTACACATATCAGCTTTGTGAGCTTTTCTGTAGCCCTGTAGTTCTTTAATTGTTATCGTCGACCTTTCCAGTTGAAACTTACCTTGTTTTTTTGTGCGTATAGTAGTCGTCAGTGCTTTTGTAGTGCATGAATTCCATAACATTCATTGCACGCGGGAAGTCGCATGGGCTCGCGATTTTTTTTCGAAAAGATGGCCAACGCTGTGCTACTTGTTTTTGCGCGTTGTTTATTAGATGGCAGAACACTTAAAGCAATTCGATTGTGAATGGGTTTCAAAGCAAAATGTTCTCTGCACCTATATAAACATGGTGAGCCACTGATGACACAGTGCTAGGGTGGTCGCAGTCGTTCAGCGGAGGGAATTCCTCAGATTGCTTTCAGAAGTGATGTTGCAAGAAACCATTAGGATGACCATGATCTTTTACCGGGCGTAGAAAGTTGTCAATGCACTTAGAGTAACAGCGGCGATGAACAACACACTGATCACTAACGAAGAGCGAGTTGCACTTCCAGTCCCCCCGTGCGGTAATATTTTTCGTGCTCGTAGGTCCCTTTGATCATATTTTATATATATATATATATATATCTTTCAGTGAGGTCAAATTACAAACATATTTTTTGTGCACTGCTTGTAGCTAAATTGCAATCGATATTACGGAGTGCCGCATGCCGCCAATGTGCTCGAGCTTGGCCAGCGAAGCGAAATGGTTAGACAAATGAAACATGTTGTTACGGTGGCCATCCACGCCTCTCTGCTCCTGAATTCCACCGGCACCTACCTAACAACGTTGTTCAACAAAGTTTTGCAATTTCAGCGTTTCGAAAATCATACGCGTGTATTCTTTTCAATACTCTTGTTTCAATCGCACTGATGAAGCCTGAAAAATCTAAGTGTAGTGCATTGCGCATGGTTACAGTCTGAGCATAATTATGACATAGGCGCTACATAATGGAAAAGTAAGTGCTTGTGTTCTGTTGAAGAAGCAACTCCTGTTGCTGACAGTGCAAGTATAATGACGACAGCGTAATTTGCTTGCAAACCATTGCTAGCTTCCTACTACTGCGGCAAATCTATCAGGCAGGCTCGGTACCGATTGCCTAAGAGTTCCTGCAAATTCATACGTTCATTTCAGTTCGCGCAGTTATCCCTAACACGCACAGGATTACGTAAGGCATTGTTGATGCATGGTCGGTCAGCTGACACCGCCACCCTTCGCACTGCGTGAAAGAGTAAGGTAGCGAACATTTTGCACTTCCTATCATTTCAGAAAGTGCTTTGGTCCAATATACATTCCTTTGACGATGAAGAGTTTATCCGGTGAAAGCGACACGAGGCATACGCTCATGCATCCTACCTTTTTTATGGGAGTTCACGGGTTGACTCTCCTCTCGCAGTCACCTTCTATTGCACGGCTCACCACCTCTAGCCCATGGGCATTGCGGATACAGTTGAACTATAAGGACTCTCATCACTCTCCTCAACCTATTTTCAACTGCGAAATTGTGAATTGTATACTGCAAAGTAGAACATTTTTTTATTAAATCTACGTCAACGTGTCTTCTATCACAATTATGGCTATGATGGGGATCATGATTTTGATGATGAAGCGTGTTTCTATTACCATTTTCTTAGGAGACAAAATGTCGCTTAGCCGGATTGTGTTAATAAGGCATCTTGTTCTATGCATTAGGAGCTTAGTTGGCTCATGCCTCTGTCTTGTTTATGTTTATTGTTGCCAACATCCACTCCATCATTATCGGGGCTGTTATCCTCCACAAATCAGTACACTCTTTACCGACATACAACAACATTTCCGTGACGCAACAACTTGTTTCTCTGCAGAACAAGGTACTGTGCCGAAGAAAAAAAAACCGCATACTTAATCGCTCTTTCGAGCCACAGTCTTCTATGGACCATTTGCGGCTTTGCTACGAAAATTTCCCAAACTCACTGCACCAGCTTAGGAAAGGAAGCAGCATGACAGGGGCCTAGGACAACACATCGTCATGTCCCGACCACCAACGAACGGGCGGACAGGCCCATGTGAGAGAGCGACAGCAAAATTCTGTTCTGACAATTTTACACAGTTCCGGCTTTGTGACGTCATCAAAAGACATCGTCGCTCGGTCAAAGTTGGTTCGCTGATTTGACACGTGGAATCAGTGTGAAATAAGGCGAGGCATAGACACATTTAGGAGGTGTTGGGGTGGCTGAGTTGAGGATTAGTTCGTCGGCTTGTCGGCTAAGAGCGAATACAAAAATTGCGTTCGTTTATTAGGCATCTAAGGCGAATGCTTACGAGACGTTTTGTTTCAGTCACAGGGCCAAGTATGCTCTGGGAGCCACTCGTGGAATCGCCGGAACTCGGGCTTATTCATTGGGCCCATAAACGACGATGTCGCTGATACTACAGACCTATCTTCTCCTTGTGGAGACATGACGATATTCTGCAGTTGCATCTGGCCGCAATGAACTCTGCTCTGTTGATCCCTGTTTCTTAGGCAAAAGTGTAAATGTAAATTAAACCATTAATTCTTATTTTTGTTGTGTTACCAAGCGAATAAAAATGTATATATTAAAATAAAAATAACTGTTGCGCAAGAAACACAGTCTCACATACGTACTCAAACGTGTTATAACATTTATTTTGTTTTAACACCTCACACATTAAAAGAAACAGCAATACATCAACAGCCCCGCCGCGGTGGTCTAGTGGCTAAGGTACTCGGCTGCTGACCCGCAGGTCGCGGGCTCGAGTCCCGGCTGCGGCGGCTGCATTTCCGATGGAGGCGGAAATGTTGTAGGCCCATGTGCTCAGATTTGGGTGCACGTTAAAGAGCCCCAGGTGGTCGAAATTTCCGTAGCCCTCCACAACGGCGTCACTCATAATCATATGGTGGTTTTGGGACGTTAAACCCCACATATCAATCAATCATTACGTCAACAAAAGTAAAAAAAACAAAAAATGCAACTTAGCAGGATTTCAATCTGCACCGCCGCGCTGTGCATGCGCGTATGAACTAGCTACGTTAGCTTGCAAAGCTATACAAACACAGGTGACCATTCAGGTTTATCTAGTACATAAATGTGCTTACACGCTATGTGCTCGCATAATCATGCACAATATGCGATTGTGTCTATTACTGTGCGCATATATTTTGCGATTGTATATACGCCACACTCTTTTTGCATATTTTTTCGCTATAGATTGCCGCTGGCTCGTGGATTAAAACAAGTATTTTTACGCTTAAACACAAGCTTGAGCAATGGGAACTTGTTTCTCAGGGCTTTCTTGCGACTGAGTCGACCACCACGCGAAATTAGAGTGATACACCATAAATCCCTGCTTCTAGCTGTGTTCCACTTAGTACCTCTCTCGCTCAATCCCAAATCGAGCGCGGGGCACGACGCGAACGCGCACGTCAGTGCCTTGCGTAGCGGTGACATCAGCTGATGGCGGCGGCCGGCTTGAATCGATTTGCTTCAGAGCAAATAATTGACATGCCTTGAAAGATCGTGTACTGCACTATGTCAAAATGTTACTGCTTTGTAGCCATCCTCAGGTTCATTGAGAACTCTGATACAACTACTGTAGAACTTTGCGTCGCCGACACGCACCGAACGTAACACCGCACTACGTCCGTCGTAAAAGCAATAAAAGTTTTTCGTCTGCTAGAACAAAAAATACAATAAAAAATCTGCAAAAAATTTTGACTTTGCATATTGTCTCTTTGGATAACCGGTTAATATTTTTTAATTATTTTGCCAGATAACATAAACATTTTTTTAGTTTATTGCAGGGACAGATTTTTTTCCCGCAAAGAGATATTCAACACAAATTCATTCACAGCAAGAGCCACATCTTGCTTGCCTACTTTGTTTCCGTGGGCATGCAGTTTTCGTGCATCTCTCGTGTGTTCGCCCTGCTACGTTCATAAGAATATTGAAGGTAAAAGCAATAAAATATACGCCCGGAAGCACCATTCCTTGTTCGTGCTATGTGCAAAGATTGCGCGCTATTCACGTGGTTTGTAGAGTGCGGATAAAGTGCGAGTAGTCCAAGGAATCGGTGGATTGTGCGGGCGCTCGAAGGACTCCGAGGTGACGGCTGACGCCTGTGGTCGCTTCCCTGAGGACGGTGTGAAAGAAACTAAAGGTAAGGGGGACACGTTATCAATCATGCAGACAAATTATGCCACTCAGCGCAAGTGTGTGTTCCAGCAATCGAACGAGGCGTCGTGAAATGGCAGCCGTACGCACCTTTGCAAGATTTGTTACCGATTCGCTTTGACAACGCTGACACCAGAGGAGCAAGTGCGCATCGGCGCAGCCTTACTGGAGCTGATTCGCGACAACTGCGGTAACATGCTTGTGTGTGGTGATCGATTATTTCATATGTGCGATGTAGTGAAGAGGACACACACGGCGCTTCATAAGTTGTTGATTAAACGAAGCCTGCAGTTCCATTTGATGCAAAGCAGCATTTTGTTCACGTTCGCGGGTGACACAATTTGTAATTTGATTCGATTCACCTAGCGATTGATTGATATGTGGGGTTTAACGTCCCAAAACCACTATATGATTATGAGAGACGCCGTAGTGGAGGGCTCCGGAAATTTACACCACCTGGGGTTCTTTAACGTGCACCCAAATCTGAGCACACGGGCCTACAACATTTCCGCCTCCATCGGAAATGCAGCCGCCGCAGCCGGGATTTGAACCCGCGCCCTGCGGGTCAACAGCCGAGTACTTTAGCCACTAGACCAACGCGGCGGGGCAGGGGATGATGAGCATACGTTTAAGGTGGAGCATTATTCTGCCCCTGAACAGTGGCTTATACTTGTTAAATGTTATAACGTGTGTGCCTAGTGCAGAGAGAGAGGTGTGCGTGCAATCTGTATGTGTGCCTGCAGGACGCCTGTGCTTGTAACTAATAATGTACCTATATTGCACGCCTGACTTTGAAGAAACCTTGCATGCATAATGTGACATTTTGTAATCTGCCAGAGTTGCTTTTTACAAAATATTGTACTGCCAGCATGTTCAAAATATGTTTCACTGTTGTGTGGCAGTGGTTCATTTATCACGTTGTTGTGTTGTGGCTGATGGAAGCATTTATATTTTTGATGCAATATTGTTTCTCATCTAAATCATCAGGTGTTTGGCTGTTTCAGCAGAAACAAGGCAAAGAGAGCAGACAAACTAGGAAATGACAGGACCAGTGCCGACTTTTGTTTGCAGTAGGATACCTGTGTTGGTCATACCTATATTGTGACAGCCTTTCTGTTGTGCTTTGGTGTCCAATTTATGCTACGACACAGATGTCAGCAATTCGAGAAAGAACACTGAAATTAGCTTTTAAAGACCATAGTGGCTCAATGCCCAGTAATGCACAGCAAAAAGTAAGATCAAGAGACATCAGTATGATCAATGTGGGACGGGTACGCTCTGTCAACTGAAAAATGTATTCTGCAAAATGTTGCCTAAGTAAGAGACCTCTCCCTGTTTGCAAACAATTTGATGTCACATCGAGCTCTGCGCCCACCATTCCCTCCCTTGGGGCAGGGGCTCGTTGGCAAGAAAGTTCCACCAGCAGGATCTTTCCGCATAGCAGGGCTGCCTGTATCTGCTTTGCTCAGACAGAAATTTCTACGAATTGTTGTTTTTCTAACGCCATTAGGAGGAAGGGTCCCTCCCTATAATGCACAATTCTTTTAGGTTAAGATGTGGTGAATTGCTCGTCCTAGGTGGCCGCCGTTACAAAAAAAAATGTTCCTCCTCGAAAGCGAACGTTCTGTATGTTGACGATGACAGAAGTTTTGAGAAATATTGCCATTGTATGGATTTTAACGTACTCAATTTTCATTGCGATCTGTGCACTGCAGTTTTAAACGAGACACCGCAATTAGACTTTACTAAGTTTCAATACATAGCATTGTACTAATAAGGATTACATAGCTTCCTACGAGTCATAACCTTAATAATTACATGCGATATATTTTTGTCAATTTAAGTAAAATGCCATCCCTCAAGACAAAAATGCTCTGTGTTATAACCATTGGGCCATACCTTATTAGTATAATGAAAATTGAGACCGAGCTGATGCGGTCTTTTCTTCGAAGTATACCATGCAGATGAGTACATGACCGACCCAAGGAGCGGGAAGATGCTAGGTTATTTGAAGCCTCTCTATGGCTCCAGCCTTGCACAAGTAGTGCAAGCTGATAAATAATTTACATCTTCATTTATTATTATATATTTTCGTTTAGGTACATAGAAAACACCAAAACAGAGGAAATATGGAGGGAACAGGCTAACAAGTGGCAACTATACATGGGCACAATGCCTACCTGCTCCTTCAGGAATGGGAGGCGTAGAGGATATAAGAAAAGAAATGAGAGAGAAAAGAAAAGTTTAAAAAAACACACACGTGCAAAAAATAGTCACGTCAAAAATGTCCATGAACGTGATGCCAAATCAGTTTTTGTTGGGAAGTAAGAAAGGCTCTATGAGCCTGGTCAGACCTAGAAGTACATTCTCCTTGGACCAAGAAATCGTCAAGGGTCATGCGTCAAGTCAAATCAGTTCACAGCACTGTTTGAATAGTGATCGTTGTGCAATAAATTTTGGACACCTAAAATAACGTGTCTAAGTGTTTTCCAGGAAGCACACGACGAACATGTTGGACCCTCATCACATCCTTGATGGTATAATCGTTCGCGCACTGACATAGAAACAACTCTTAGCTTGTTTAACAGGGCTTTGTCACGAATACTGAATCCACGAACACGAATGCCAGGAGAAAAGAATCTGCTTGCGACACGCTGATCGGGATGCTGCTTTAGAAGATGTCGCACAATCAGCAGACTAGCGTTGTCAAACTAATATGGAAATTCTTAGCAGTCACACTCGTTGTGGGCATAGGTTTAAACGAGGCGATCGGCCTCTTTGTTTCCAGAAATACCAACATGCAGAGGTATCCTCTGGCAAATGAGGGACACCCAACAAGTAATAGGTGTTGTAGCAGATATAACGATGGTGCATATAACTGGGCCAATGGAGTATTTTCTCAACAATCTGTATATGCAAAGAGGCTGCTGCTAACCATGCGCCGCATCAAACGCTCGAGAGTTATACCATTACTGTGACAGTCACGAGTTAAACTCGGTGTTTTGAAAATCAAGGAGCTTTTATCGACAATCACTTGTCAATCTGTTTGAGTAACAGACGCCCACGCAAAAAGCAGGTCAACCCACTCTGTTCGCTCTTGCCGAGAGCCAGTGCTCATACCGCAATGCCAGTGAGCGGCACGATTCACCAATCAGCATTATGAAGCAGACTATTCACACACGCACGTAGATATAAAAGTTATGTCATAACGTCTCGCATTGAATATTACTGCGCTCATAACATACTGTCACAGCCATGATAAAGCCAAGATGCGAGTGCCCCTTGCGCCCCTGATGCTAACCTGCTCTTAAATTTGTTTGCAATATATGATAGAAGCGAAAACAGCACCACGAGAGTGCTGCGTGTGTATTCTTGCTGATTTCGAGAATGAAAGTTTTCTTGCTGCAGGTGGAACGTGAGAGCGTGCCCGAAAGAGAACAAACACCCACAAACTTGCTTGTGGAAGACCTTTGGTGAGTTAGCAAAACGATAGCGTGACACTGAGGATGCCATCGCTCTGCTGTTCAAATGTGCACTGAGTGGCGATGATGACATATTCGCAAGCTGTGTTTCTTTGATAACCATTGAAAATGGCCCACACTCGTTTTTGACCCTAGGCGCGTTTTTATAGACATTTTATCAGCGCTGCAATGATGTGCTCCGCATTGTCTTCATGCCATGGCCACCGTACAGTGAGCTCAAAGGAAACTCATCTACCTAAGAAGCCCGGGTAATCCTGAATAGCACCCATAAGTTCGCGTTAGTTTGTTTCGTGCGTCCTCTTTTGTGTATGAGCAGCGAGCTTTAAATGTCTAGCTGTCACCGTTGTTAGTTCCCTCTCATCCTGTGTATGTTCTGTACGTGTGTTGTTGAGAGAACGTTTCATGTTTGGAGCTACTTGCCGTTCTTCGCGTGACGTTACAAATCGTTGCTATAGCATTTGTTCATTCTCCCTTGTGGCAAGAGAATGTACAATAAACACTCAGCTACTTCTGTGATAGGCATGTTTCACTTTCGTATTATACAAATTTTTGTGACAGAGAAATCACAATGTTTTTTTTTCCTCTTGCGTGGATGCTCTCACGTCATTGACAACGGGACCGTTCGCCAGGCGTCGCACTTTTCGTTCGCGAAAAATGCAACATGTGGTTCCCATCTGAATTTTTGTCCACCACTACATTTTTAAGTAACTTTTTTCATAAAAAAACAGGAGTTACCTTTTTGGAAACCGGTGGGTTTAAACGAAGTGTACCAAACAAATTTTCACCCTGATCAGAGAAATAATCCTTCTTTCTGTAATATCAAGGGAATTTATTTTTAAGACGTCTGTGCGAGCCTACACTCATGTTGCATTAATTAGTGATAGCGGGAGCTGGAATAAGCTATTTGAAGAAGGCTGCGGATTAGCGTTGTGAGAAGCTGTGTCTTAGGCGTCATTTTTTTAGTTCACGTTGATAACTAGAAACATTCTGAAAACGGGCTAGTTTCCGTGCGGCTGTGAACTTCACAACAACATAGCCGACACAAATTATATTCATACGCACTCTCACATTGAGATTTCTTGTGATTACAAATTTCGGGAAGCCTAGACGCTCAACGTATTATCCGCGAAGGCTGTCTGCCGACAGTATAGATATACCGTGCTAACGAATAGCTTTGCGTACTTGGCTCCAGCCGCAATGCTATTCCACTTTATGATACATTTCCAGCAGAAAGCAAGAAAGTGGGAAAAATGAGCAGTGCATATAAACTCTAAAGAAATATCTCGTCTGCAGCAGTCAGCAGCTGTAGTAATTCAAGAAGACTTTTCGAAAATATTTTGTGAAGATTTTTAAATGAAGATTTTTACGCATTGCGCGCATTCATCGCAAAAATCGGAACTTGCACTCAAATGCTTGTGATTCTTGAGCTGCATTAGTAATATATTTGCACATCTTGTGTTCTTTTGCACAACATATTTCGTATTGTTTTAGTGTTTTACTAATGTGTATTTCTTTTGTTAAAGCCGTCATGACACCCAATTTTCCACCATACTCTTTGTGGACTGATTCCTGCACGTTCACAGACAAGCTGGTGAAGTTCGAGCTAAATTGGTCGAGCCGCTAATTTATAATCGAGTATATATATAAACGAGCGAGCGGCTTGAGAGTCGGGAAACGCTGGCGCTCTAGCTAGCCGTGACGTCTCGAACCACTTGTTGGGCCAGCTGCTACACAGACTGCATTCCGGAGGACGATCGTGTTCCGTGGTTGGCTGCACTTGCGATCGAGCTTTCTCTGCATTCTTCAACTTGCCACTGGAAATAAACGACTTCCAGGGGATGACACAATGCCGCCGCATCACCCATGTAGCGATTGCACTAGCAGCAAGCAATTTGGGAGGTCAAAAAGTGTAAAAGGGTCCTGTGAATGTGCAATGGTTAAAGCATCCGCCTCGCATGCAAGAGGTTCGTGGTTCAAATACCGGTGCCGCGCAGTTCTCAACCAGATTAAAAAATTCCGCCATATCCACGAAGTGAATGATGATGAGTGGGCGAAGCTCCGGAGGTAAACATGGTAAACCATGAATCCTCTGTACATTTTGCCCACTCGATTTTATTACATCGCTCCCCCTAGCGTACGTCGCCGCACTAAATCGAACGATTGCCTTCAACCAATGACACGCGCCATATGTGACATCATTCCTATTTTATAAGATCTCGCATCTTTCATCAACTACAAGTACCGCTTTCTAGTTTATAACATCTTGCATCTTTTCATCATCAGCTACAAGTACCACCATCTAGTAAACACTACAAGAACTAAACGAGAGGTGGCTACATACAGGAGACGGTACCGCCATCTAGTGAACACTGCAAGAACTAAACTAGAGGTGGCTAGATACAGGGGACGGTACCGCCATCTAGTGAACACTGCAAGAACTAAACTTGAGGTGGCTACATACAGGCTACAGGGGACGCACAGCCCACGCCCTAAGGAGCTTCGCCCCTAAAAAAATCCGCGTGTTGATGGAACTGCATTAAGAGGCCTGGGGTGCGGCCTCACCGGTAACCACCGCCGAGAATGCCCTCCCTCACCAGAGAAGGATTGGCCACCCTGGTGCAGTATCTGGCCACTACCTCCCGCATGCATACGTCAAATAACTCACGGCCCTCAGTCCCCAGCAGCTGCGAAGCAACTGACCACGGCGGCGGTCAGATCTGCAACGCAGCAGAAGGTGCTAAGAATCTCTGGATCCGGACAGGCCGCCATTGGAACCTGAACTTGGCAACGTTTAACGCTAGAACTTTATCTAGTGAGGGAAGTCTAGCTGTACTATTCGAGGAGCTAGAGGGTGTTAAATGGGATATAATAGGGCTCAGTGAGGTAAGGAGGACAGATGAGGCCTATACAGTGCTACAGAATGGGCACGTCCTTTGCTATGGGGCTTGGCAAACAGAAGAGAACTGGGAGTGGGGTTCCTAATTCGAAGAAACATAGCTGGCAACATAGAGGAATACTTTAGCATTAATGAAAGGGTGGTTGGTATCGTAATTAAACTGAATAAAAGATACAAGATTAAGGTAGTACAGGTTTACGTACCTACATCCAGCCATGATGCCGCTTCAGTTGAAAGCTTCTATGAAGACGTGGAATTCGCAGTGAGTAAGGTAGAAACTCAGTATACTATAGCGATGGGCGACTTTAATGCAAAGGTAGGGAAGAAGCAGGCTGGAGATCAGGCAGTAGGAGATTATGGCATCGGTACTAGAAACGCTAGAGGAGAGCTACTAGTAGAATTCGCAGAACGCAATAATTTACGGATCTTGAATACCTTCTACCGAAAACGAGAAAACCGCAAGTGGACATGGAGGAGCCCTAATGGTGAGCGACTTTAATGCAAAGGTAGGGAAGAAGCAGGCTGGAGATCAGGCAGTTGGAGATTATGGCATCGGTACTAGAAACGCTAGAGGAGAGCTACTAGTAGAATTCGCAGAACGCAATAATTTACGGATCTTGAATACCTTCTACTGAAAACGAGAAAACCGCAAGTGGACACGGAGGAGCCCTCTTGGCGAAAATAAGAACGAAATAGACTTTATAATGAGTGCACACTCAGGAATCGTGCAGGATGTGGAAGTGGTTGGCAAGGTACGATGCAGTGACTATAGAATGGTACGGTCTCAAATTCGCCTAGACTTGAAGAAGGAACGACAGAAACTGATACGCAAGAAGCCAATCAATGAGCTAGCACTGAGAGGGAAAGTACAGGAATTCAGAGTGTCGCTGCAGAACAGGTACTCGGCTCTTAGTGAGGAAACCAACCTTAGCATAGATACAATGAATGATAATCTGACGAGTATCATTACGGAGTGTGCCGTGGAAGTTGGAGGCAGGGTAGTTAGACAAGACACTGGCAAGCTTTCCCAGGAAACGAAGAATCTAATTAAGAAGCGTCAAATCATGAAAGTGTCAAGTACAACTGACAAAATAGAACTGGCAGAGCTTTCGAAGTTGATTAATAGACCTAAGGTATGCTATGTAAGAAGGTATAACATGGAGAGATTTGAACACGCTCTGAAAAACGGAGGAAGCGTCAAAGCAGTGAAGAGGAAACTTGGAATAGGCAAAAGTCGGATGTATGCACTAAGGGACAAAGAAGGCAAAATAACTACCAATATGAATAGGATAGTTAAAATAGCGGAGGAGTTTTACAGAGATCTGTACTGTAGCCCGGACAACCACGACCCTAATACTATAAGAACTAACAGTAACCCAGATGACACCCCACCAGTAATGATAGAAGAAGTCAGAAAAGCTTTGGAGAGCATGCAAAGAGGCAAAGCTGCTGGTGAGGATTAGGTAACATCAGATCTGCTGAAAGATGGAGGACAGATTGTGTTAGAAAAACTAGCCACCCTGTTTACGAGGTGTCCCCTGACGGAAAGAGTACCAGAGTCTTGGAAGAACGCTAACATCATTTTAATAAATAAGAAAGGAGATGACAAGGACTTGAAGAATTACAGGCCGATCAGCTTGCTCTCTGTAGTATACACGCCATTTACAAAGGTAATTGCTAATAGAGTAAAGAAAACATTAGAATTCAATCAACCAAAAGAACAAGCAGGATTTTGAACAGGCTACTCAACGATTGACCACATTCATACTATCAATCAGGTAATAGAGAAATGCTCAGAGTATAACCAACCACTATACATAGCCTTCATAGATTACGATAAGGCGTTTGATTCAGTAGAAATATCAGCCGCCATGCAGACAATGCGGAATCAAAGTGTAGATGAAGTATATATAAACATTCTGGAAGAAATCTGCAGGGGATCAACTGCTACCATAGTGCTTCATAAACAAAGCAACAGAATACCAATAAAGAAGGGTGTAAGGCAGGGGGACACAATTTCCCCAATGCTATTTACTGCGTCCTTACAGGAGGCTTTCAGATACCTAGAATGGGAACAGTAAGTGATAAGAGTTAATGGAGAATACCTTAGTAACCTGCGCTTCACCGATGACATTGCATTGCTGAGTAACTCAGGGGACGAATTGCAACTCATGATTACGGAGTTACACAAGGAGAGCAGAATGATGGGTCTTAAAATTAATCTGCAGAAAACGAAAGTAATGTACTACAACCTCGGAAAGGAACAGCGCTTCGAGATAGGTAATAGTGCACTTGAAGTTGTAAAAGACTATGTCTACTTAGGGCGGGTAATAACCGCAGAGCCTAACCACGAGAATGAAGTATGTAGAAGAATAAGAATGGGGTGGAGCACATTCGGCAAGCACTCTCAAATTATAACAGGTAGATTGCCATTATCCCTTAAGAGGAAGGTATATAACAGCTGTATCTTACCGGTACCTAGCTACGGAGCAGAAACCTGGAGACTCACAAAGAGGGTTCAGCTTAAATTGAGGACGACGCAGCGAGCAATGGAAAGAAAAATGGTAGGTGTAACCTTGAGAGAGAAGAAGAGAGCGGAATGGATTAGAGGACAAACGGGGGTTAGGATATCATAGTTGAAATAAAGAAGAGGAAATGGACATGGGCCGCGCATGTAGCGCGTAGACAGGATAACCGCTGGTCATTAAGAGTAACTAACTGGATTCCTAGAGAAGGAAAGCGAGTTAGGGGGAGACAGAAGGTTAGGTGGGCAGATGAAATTAAGAAGTTTGCGGGTATAAATTGGCAGCAGCAAGCACAGGACCGGGTTAACTGGCGGAGCATGGGAGAGGCCTTTGTCCTGCAGTGGACGTAGTCAGGCTGATGATGATGATGATGATGATGACGATGATGATGATGAATGTGCAATGTCTATGCCCTTTGTTTTGATAAATACTGACGGAAACTTCTCACATGCACTGCCATTGTTGAGCGTCAGAGTTGCTTTTTTTGCTAGAACCGAATGCAATCGATAGAATTCAAGCGAAGATTCGGCCAAAAGATATATTGTGAGTTACCCTCGCACCGCACTGACAGGACGTTCGCTACGGCCTATGTTTGTATATGCCACACACACAACCTATAGAAAAACAACAGTACCAACGCGCTGCAGTGCTACGACCACTTATTTATTATCTTCAGCATCGAAAGTCATGCATGCAAGCATGATAGCCAACAAACATCTGCACACTTTACCAATTCTATGGCGCTAAGTAACGCTTGCTCGCCAATGCAGTGTTGGCGGGCCCCCATAACGCAAGCTCGCTTTTCAACCTGACACCTTTAAAGTAAAGCTACTTATTATAGCGGAAAGCCATCAGTAACGTCTGCCACAATGGCGAGGTACTTGGCATTTTGGTTCCCATCATCTTGGACGCTTTGTTCGATGCTTGAGCTTGGGGCGATGGAGTCAAAGGCAAAAGGCGCAACGTACACGACGTCGTGGCCTCATATGATGACGGCACCGGCAACACACTACAACACTTGTAACCCACTGACACGCGCGGACCACGCGGCAACCAACACTCGCAACACTGACCGCGTGCAGAAGGCGCTGTGTGTAAGCAGACGACGCCACCGCTCCTTCAGCTTGTGACGTAACGCACGCCATGACAATATAGCGGTATGCGGCTGTGGGCGGAGCTTGCAGCTAATTACTTCAGCGGCCTATTTAGGGCTGAAATATTCTCTTACAGTTCAGTTTTCACACGTGTACGACCATATTTGACCCTCTGCCTTATTTTTTCACCGAAAAGCGTCAATTATTAGGGGACCTTTTCATGACCCCTTTAAGTGAGGAGCAACCTTATCTTTGTATTTTTCTTGGGTTAACTTCTTTTCTCATATGGGAAGTGGATTTGTGATATTTTAGTCAAAAGTATTGCTGAAGTAACGAGTATTTTTTTGAAGTTTCTGACTCAATTTATCACATCACTGCATTACCATCTCAGACAAGTAATTCAATAAATCACTCAATACAGAAAGAAAAGTAACTAAATATTGTAATTTCAGCACTCTAACAATATTACTTGTCTGGCAGGAAACATACGAATAATTTTTACGGCCATAAGTTCCTAAACATTCATTTAACTTTGAATAGGCGAGCGTTCATTTACTTTATTTTATTTTATTGGCATTTCTTCCTCATTTCTTCCTGCAGCTCAAATCCAAGACGTCGTAGATCGTCATCACGTTTGCTTCTCTGGTTTTAAATCAATACAGGTGAGGAAACATACTCGCGTACGTCTGCCAGCAGCTGGAGTCTTACGTTCGAAGGAAAAGAAATTAGAAGGAATACGTTTGAAGGAAAAGAAATTGGCAAATGCTCTTGGTGCACAATTTGTCATGGGGTCGTGAGGGAAAAAGTCTCCAGCATCAATACAAAATACGCCACTCTTTATTTGGGTGTACAGGTGGCCGCAAAACAAAAGGTCAAACTGTGTGCTATAGCGATGCACGCTGTACGCACACAAATAGCGGAGAAAAGAAAATCGGCCCCCGATGAACTGAGAAACGTAAAACGCTTCGGCTTTTATGCACGGGCTATAGTAGATTCCATCATTATTACTAGATTCGCGCAAGCCCTCGAATAATCTTGACTTTTTGCGTCCTGCACCTATTCTTAAAAAAAACGGTGTACTACGATCGCGATGCTTCTCGAACACTGAGGCTTGGTCTGTGCCGAGCATTGCTAACAGTTGCTGTGGTGCATGTAAATCGAATACAGCAAACTTCAAACAAGAAATGCCCGTGGTATTATTGTTAGAAAACCTAGCTAAGCACTGGAATAGAGCTCTTACGGTTGAAACGTTTTTTGAGCGAAGCAATTCAGTCTTCCATGAGCTTTGTCGTTAGTCAGCCGACTCCGCTAAGAACACGTCGAGCATCACAATTGGCTGATATGTTATTTCGCGAACAAAGCCAGCGTAATATATTTCTGCTTACACGGTCCTGTTTTCCAGTTCAGCGAGTAGTGCACTCCGTGCAGTCATAATCGCAAAAACGCACAAGTTGGTGTGCTTTATAGAAAGACGCAATACTTTCAAGCTGGCTTATGGCTTGTGAAGACACATCTCAGCGTTCTTCTTGAAGTTACGACCTATCTGCCGTGAAAATGACGAACATCCACCTAACAAATAGCAAAAAAAGCAAACATCTCGCTAAGCCACATCACATTCCACAGAAAATGCTGCTCGAAACAAAAGAAGGCACTTCCTTTGGACTCAAGAAATGAATAACGAAATGACAAAATAAAAAATGACAAAGCAGAGCAGACACAGGGCGATCAGTTTTGTTGTTTTTGTTTTTTTTCCTTGAGACTTTTTGCCAACAAATAGATATCATTGCCTTGTGCACGGTGTACACGCGGCTTTAAAAAGGAGTCTCATCCAAGACTCTCTTTTGCTTCTAATCATCTGCCTTCGCCGGTAGGGTCGCAAAAATGGGCGGCATGGAATAGAAATCGTTAAACGAAAACACAGGTAACAAACAACAGTGATCACATCAATTAGATTGACGCTACGCAACACAACCTCCTTCTGGTACCACGCCGTGCTTTTGGGTGTGCGGCTTGAAAGACGTTGTGGCGTGTCAAGAGTTTACTTTTAATGTTCAGGTTTTCCCTGCGCTTTAAGTCACCACAGCATTTCTTTGTATCACAAGCAACACGTGCTTCCTTGTTGCATCATTTTCAATGTCTATCTTGTCCGGCCATAAGAGTGACACATTCCCTTGCATTCAGGGTAATGTTTTTCTCGGTTTATGTAAGCTTTATATATGCACAGTAGCATTGTCTAATTTTGGGTGCTTGAATCAATGTTTTCTCTCACAGCTATAGAAAAAAGTAATACAGGGCTTTCAAAGTGCACCTGGAAAATTGACTGTTTGTTCTTTATTTAAATGGTAATGCTGCCACTTTTTTCGCTACGGCGACAAAAGTAAACGACATGTAAAAGCGCTGACTTTCAACTAAATGTTTATTGCTCATGGAAGGTATGTATGTTAAGGGAAAATTTTATTAAATAAGTAAGAATGTGTGACATAATTATCTGGCACAATCACACGTACTTCTCTCGAAATTATATATATTTCTGTAAAAAAGGGGCAGGTACCTTGCTCACGGGATTTCGTGGAAAGCATTGTCATTTCTAAACGAGCGCGTGTCAATATACCAAGATGTAATGCCACGTTACAATATTTCCTTTCATAATTTTCTGTACACATACGTACGTTTAGCATGCACTAAAATTTGAGTAGAAAGAGAGCACTTGTTGGTGTAGTTTACTTTTATATTTGTGTAAAACTAATAATCCCTTAAATGGTGGTTTTGGGACGTAAAACCCCACATATAAATCAAAACCAACAAGCCCGAAACTTTATTTTACTATGCTTCTTATTCACGTAAGTCGCAAGGCTATAAATATTACGTGGAGCCAAAATACACCCTCCTTGCGCCTCCAAACACAAAGGAACGTATTCAGAGGACAAGTACTGCGCAAGATTTGGCAGATCCTACATACCTGGAAATCAATAACATGTGAAGCATTTGGCTGTGTGTTGAATGTGTTGCATTTTCTTATTGAGCGGAATATTACGAAGTGGTGCTAAATATGTGAACAAATTGCGCGCACATGCACACGTTAAACAGACGCATATCTTTTATATAACCAGTTGTTTATCGTTGTGTGATAATGCCAGCAACAACATGAACATTAGCAGTACTAGTAGCTATAGACGAATTCTACCGGACACTCGTCACGAAAATGCGGTGGCGTTGGTGCTGGGTGCTTGGTTTCGCTTAGCAGGCAAAAGCCGCTGTGCCGACCGCTGTTGCTGTTGTCTTATTTCTGGTGTGTTTGCTGTTTGTGGCCACGCAAAGAAGAAAAAAAATGATGTACTAACGAGATTTCACAGTGATTTGCTCGGGCCTGGCCGGAAGGCACAACACATTTGAGCCAGACCTTTTTTTCTTTTTTTAGTTTTCTGTTGATTAAAATTTTCACAGATCAGTCGCAGCTGCGAAATGCGAGAACTTGCCTTTCACGTTGCTTCATTGGTTATGTTTTGGATTGGCCTACTCAAGAATAAACAATGAGTTCTCTCAGGCGCTGAAATAAGACGTGGCATTACGCACTTAAATAAAAAGCCGTGGAGGCGTATCGAGCACGTTATCTTCAAAACACGTTAATGTTCTGGATAGCATTGCCAAATGCGAGGCATTTTTCATGGTTGCCCTTGTTCATATAACTGCAAACGTCTTCGGGACGTCAAAACAATATTGTCATACTCGTGTAAACTAAAGGTGTCACTCGGTATTTGAGCCAACAGTTGTGCATGTGTTTCTTTCTCAATGGGTACGCTTCAATAAAGTAGCAGCGAACGGAAAAATGACTTATACTATGCATTTTTAATTGTGTGCAGCGGCGCTGACACACCTGACACAAGTGTATCAGGCAGGGCTTTTCTGGCTGTGATGCGCTACACGACATTATCACGTGAATTCACAGAAAAACATCGCTCGAGAACTCACCTCTGTCTTCGGTCCATACGCAATCTGCGGCGTCGAATTGAGCGTACGACTTCAGTCGCAGACCTTGCAGGTGCGTAACTGTATTGTCCACAGCATGTTTCTGAAGTATTATTGCAAGTGTATTGCAAATGAAAGTGTAACCAAGGTTGCCCTTGTCGTTTGCATGAATAACTTTTGCGGCACTTTCGGTATATGCGAGAATTTTCCGTAACTATTCGTGGCTCCGTATTTTTACACCGCGCATTTGTATATTGTACCCCGAGCTTCTTGTTGAACTGAGTCTCTTTCCATTAGTACAAATAAAATGTGCACGTGTGACGTAGGCTGCAGCAACGACAATGCCATTTCGTAAGTGAGCTACATTTCCGCCATTAAGGAATAAGCTTCTCCAAGGTAGAGCTACAATTCAACATAGCTCATATGTTCTTTTCAACAGCCCTTTTCCGCCACTTCGACTTCTTCTGTTGCGTATGCCACTTGTTAACATGCGAGAGGCATCCCGACGCGCTGTTAGCTTGTGCACCTGCTGCGGTCGTCGTCAAGTGATCATAGAGGCTCGTGGCGTGCATTTAGCTGGAACGACTGGGCGGAGCCAAGGTGCCATAACGTTACTCGGCACCTGCCGTGTTCAAACATGAAATAGGTCTATAAGCTGATGTTAACCGCTGGTGCTCGTGACAATGGTAACCCTAGACATTATTACATCAATCAACTTCAGTGAATGGCACTTCACTACTACTTACGTAAAAAGGACGTGAGGGCTCTATCATAAAGTACAGATGCAATGTTTATGAAATTGGATAGCCAGCACTGCAACCACTCTTGATGTTTCAAGAGCATTCACGTCTGGCGGAAAGGATATGACAAAGTACGCGACGTGATTGTGACAGCATTCATGCCATGATCAAGTCGTAGATGTCAAACCTTCTCACCCTCCCATACTAATTTTGGTTTACTCCAAGTGGAGAAAGTGACCCGAGACTAGGGAGACATAGGTGGCTTGATAGATATATATATATATATATATATATAGATAGATAGATAGATAGATAGATAGATAGATAAATAGATAGATAGATAGATAAACAGACAGACAGACAGATAGATAGATAAATAGATATATAGATAGATAGATTGATAGATTGATAGATAGATAGATAGATAGATAGAAAAATAGATAGATAGATAGATAGATAGATAGATAGATAGATAGATATTAATTGTGCCTGCAGTACAGAAATAAGTGCTTCGCATTTCAAATAGCTGCGAAACTCAATACACCTCAGCTGAATTTTCTTGTTGACAGTTACTTATGAAACGCTTCATACTCATACGATATAACGCGGGTACTACTACTTGAAACTCGGTGGTTCATTACTACCACCATCAGCATCATCATCATCGTTATCATTGCCATGCTTGCTACGCCCTCTACATGCCAGAGAATTCAGCCATGTTGTTCAGCTAACTCTGTGGAAACGGACAGGTAGACATTGATACTGGAAGATCACAGAATTTGCATTTCAGAAGCCGCTTTAGAAGACACGAACAAACCCATCTCGAGTTTGGGATATTGTTGTCGTCTTCTAGTTGGATTATAATGGCACGTGCTAGCATGCTATAGGGCCACCTCTTAGCTAGAAAGTCGCGAGTACGGCATGGGTGGCAAGAAGTGGATTGATGAGCTGCGAAGTATCCATGGTGAATATAAACGTATGAGACGACTATCAAAGCTGACGTAGCTGAAGCATTTCTATGAACGCATGTTTCAGACGGTCGATGGCAATTGTATCTTCCCGGCTGTTCACGAGCAGAGAGATGTATTGAGGTGTGTGGTTGAAGACCTTAAATGGGGAGTCTCACAGGTGCTGTACGAGAGGTAACACAATATTGTGTCACACTAAAAAGTGCAGTTTTTCTAGGCCAGGTCTGACATACACACAACGTTTTCGTAGAAAAACAACGATAGGCATAGCGCTGCGTAGATACCATGCGCATTCGAAAACATCAGCAAACACCGTGGGTGAGTCGCTGAAGAAGTTACGAGGAACTCAAAGTGAGGTGCTAAATATCAGCTAGGCAGCGCTTACGGAAGAGTCACTACTAAGATACGAGTGGGTGCTAAGCATATCAAAAGGAATGCGTTCTCAAAATGATGAAGGAAAACTAGAAATCATGAGTGTCGCCTTCAGTTCGCGACAAAAACCATCAATGACTCTGTTGTCAATGGAGTGCTGAAAGGTAGTCTTTATGTGGTTGACACTGACGAGCCGATGTATATTGGCGAATATTGTGGAAAATAATTGGCGACCACGGTCACTCGTAATGATGGAAGGCACACCATAGCGGCTAATCCACAGATTGATGAGTACTCGAGATATCCACAGCGAATCGATGTTTTGAATGGGCATCAAATCAGGTCATTTTGTGAACCTGCAGGGTACAGGTTAACAAGAAGTGACGTTCCCCAACTTGACGAAGAGGGTCAACCATAATCAGGTGTAAGTGACTGAAGAGAGCGTCCGGGGAACAGAGTGTGCCAAGAGAGATCCAATGTGGCGGTGCACTTTATACAGATGGCGCCTGCCGCACGCGCGTTGACAACGACGAACGTCCACGTCAATACTCGGACACAAATAACGACAAGTAATGAGTCGCTATGTGGTACGAATGCCAGCGTGAGCTAAAGAATATAGAGCATCAAGGACTACTCGACAAAAGAGAGGCACGTAAGGACAAGAACCTCCTGTCTAAGTGTTACGATGGGGGGGAGGGGCACGTGTCAATCAGAAATCAGGACATCAGCGAAGACCAGAAAGGCGCCCCACTTTTCTAGAAGCTCGAGATCCTTGTCATTCTTCTAGGTGGCAGGCATGGCCGTGAAGTCAATGCTCGTCTGCCCATAGGGCAGTGAGGCTGTCAAACTCATTTCAGGGAAACCATCATCGTTGCAAAGCCTCATGACCAGACAACTTGGAAGATCTTTCAATTTTTTATTGTTTTGTGCCATAAAATACAGTGTTTAAAATATTACAGTATTATTTTAAATAAACTTTGTATGTTATACGTGTGTAGTCATGTTTGAGCATACGAAATTGTAGTTGAATGTTTGGCGTTGGCGTTTGGGGTGTTCGCTGTCAGTTTGTCACAGTTCATGGCACAGTTTCAGGATTATGAATCGATAAAAATCGCCCAATAGTCAGTCCTATTATTTGGCAATTTAAATGTACAAACACGTGGAAATGAACATGCATGCATCATACTTTTCGGCAGCGCATACAGCATCAGAATAGGCCTCAGTATCTTAGAGTGGATATGAAACATTTGTGGTGCAACTTAGCACAACAAAACGTTCGTCTTGGAACTACAAGCCTCGGCTAGCAGCACAAAGCCTCGCCTGTGGCAGCACTACCAGATGCATGAGCAGCCCCGCTGGCCACTCAGCGGCATGTGGCGGTTACCTTTACTGTGCAGTATCACTAATGACACACCGGTTACACGGTGCAATATTCACATGTTGCGGGGAGTGCCATGACAGTATAGCGTTAAAGATCATGTAGAGGTGGTTCTTTCCACCTCCTGTAAAGGGTACTTACCCTTGTTAATGCTGATGCTGCGGAAAAGCCGTTTTCAAAGAAGAAAAGAGGGAAGGGTGAAATAAGACAGAACATTCAGTGTAGTTCCCCTTCTCCGGGCGGCGACAAGCTTATTGATCGATTGATTCATTGGTTGATTAATTAGTCAATTCATACTTGCATTGGAAGACAGTCGAAGAAAGAAGGAGAAAAAGACGCAACAAAAAAAAAAGATTGTCAAAGCGGTTTCCGCAGTGAAACAGGGATTCGGGAAGCCGTTTCATAGAAAATTGGCCCCGTATCTGCATGTAATCGGCAAAAGTCGTCAAAAGACAATAGTCTTGCGTTTGGAGAGAGTGAACAAAACATTTATTTGATGGTCTGAGCAAGAAAATTGGTTAATGGTATTAAGGAGGCGCTGCGTTAGAGTGCCTCGTGCGTGCAGCGGAGGTGAACGAGTGCATCAAGTCACGTCACACGTGAGACATGAGCGCCATGTGGCAGTTTCTTTTGGAAAACAAAGTGCGTGGCCGTGCGCACCCGTATCAGAAGTGATAAGCTGTAGAACGCGAGGTGACGGGTAGGTGCCAGCACCATCTCGTCTTAGCAAAGCGTTGGAAACACTCCCCGTTCCGTACAAGCGTTGTATGGTAAGTGCAGCGTGATAAGGGCTGGGGTCCTTGAAATTACTTTTGTATGTGTTTTCTAGTAAGTTATGCATATGTAGAATATATGCGTGCTGTTATGGTGCCCCAGACATGCGCAATAATTGCTTTTTAATTGACAATTACACAAGCATGAACGCTCAACCTTGAGCAACATTGGTGGTCGCTGCGAATGGGGTCGGCCGTTTCAAGTACCCGAAGCCGGTAAGTGTGGACAAACAGACAAATGCGCAGACAGACAGAGAGACAAACCAAAATATTTGCGTCGAAGGTCCCCAAGAAAGACTATCGTCTTTAAAAAATAAGGCAAGTCCTCACTAGGAGTACGAAGCTTGTATGGAAAGGGACATTGCGTCGCTCGGCAAGGTGGTGACGCCTTCTTTGGCATCCCGCCGAAATGAGGCCTATGTTTCCGAGACGTTTTACCAATTTCAAGTCACTTAATGCAGTTACGTTTTGGCTAATCTAGTTATATATACTATTTTAGATCTTCTTCGTTCATTTTAACCTGGGTTCTGTTAGCCTTGTAATGACCTGTGGCGAGTGATTTACTTTGAGCGTGACCACGTCACATAAGATGCACAGATGCGCGAAAAGCCGGGCCCCTAAAGTGCCCCACACTTATAAGTATTGATGCATATGCGCAAATAACCATCCGCATTAGAAACCAATGTCATCAGCAGAGCCAAAATCTTCGCTAATGATCGACTAATTGCAGTTAGCCTATGTAATCAAAGGTGATTGTTCACCTGCTTAATTAAATCTAGTCTTTATCTCAAAGCGAAGTTCTTCAATTTTGAAGGGAAGAAATTTTAGGGCAACTACGAAGAAGTTTCAAGATACCCAACACTACGTTTTGGCACTTTTTGCCATTAGGAATAAATAAAGAGTAGATTCTATCAGTAGTCATCTAGAACCTGTCTCATATGTAACGCAAACTTCTTTAGTGGTTGAGATGGGACTTACCTCTTCTCAATCACTTTGCTCATTATTTATGGTCATGGCGTATATTTGGCTTTGCCATCAAGTACATGCACTGATTGAGCTGATTGATGTGAATAATGTTATCAAGCAAAATGATTCGCGTAGGAAATGGTTTTCTAGTAAACACATTGATATTCTGACGAGGGTTTTGTGAAAGTGCACTTTCAAAGGACTCGCTTGCACGTACCCCACCCTAGTCATGTAGCTTTAGAAAATTTCAAGTTCTCGTTAAAGCAGGCCAAAATGTTTACTTTAATGGGGAGTAGAAAAAAAGTGGATTCTGACATTGACAGCAGCCAATCAGCGTAAATGCAGTATTTTAGCCTAACATGGCATATTAGAGGATGTCGACGAAAGAGCGCACTGCATTGTGAATATCTGGCACTGCATTGTGAAGGTATCTGAGCTTCGCGATTCGCCGGAGGTGAGTGGTGTGCAGAGGCTTCGTTGAAAGCGAGCCTTCTAAAGAAAATGTTTTGTTTTTATTGGGAGCAAGCAACATAGAGTGATCATATGTCTTTTTATTAAATTAGAAATAAACGCAGGAATCTTTGTCACTGTTACTTGGCAACAGCTGCTCCTTTCTACTTAATTGTTAAAAATAAAGAAAAAAAATTGTATTAAAGCTGAGTGATTCATTGACTGATTTATATTGAACAGAAAACTATAAGTGAGAGTACGTAACTTCGCTAAAATTTAGTAATTGTTATGCAGTAAATGGATCGAGGCCAAGCTGCGGGGGACTACAGCTCAAAAATTTGCAGTTTGCATAGACACTCAAGGGTTATGTTTTAGTTTGTTCTCTTACATGCACATAGTCATAACTCCTACACGATCATCTTTTTAACAAACCTGTTTGAGCAGAAAGTAGTGCAGAAAAATAGGTTCAAAAAGAAACTACACAGTTGTAAGCTCCTGCCGCTTAAATTTATCGCATTACTATCCCTATAGCAGTGGTGGCTGCCCATCATAGGCACGTGATATAATACCATCAAATAACGAAATTTTCAGGTCATGTGGACACTTTCATCAGGTTGAAATGGCTGCAGCTCACTTTGTAGAGAGGCCGACGTTTCGGGGTCGATTTGGTCCCTTCCTAAGTGGTTGACTCTGTTGTTCATTGAAAGATCTCCGCGTCTTATTTCACCATGACTTCAGCTTTCTATTTTCTCTGCGTTTCGGAGGCCGTGAATTTAATCTGAGGGCATTCCTCCATGCTCACAGTATACGTAGGAGGAAACAAAAATGCTGCACTTGCTTTTCAAGGACAAAAAAGTAAGATAAAATATCGAAAAATAGGATCGATACTAAAACATTCAAGATATACTTTAGTTGCCAGCTTTTCGGCTATCACAATTTGTTTTGATGGTGAAATAAACTGAACTGAATACTCGACGTGATCTGATCACGCTGGTGGTCTGAACGTTTTACCGGCGCCCTTGCATCTACCAAAGAAGGAACAAATGTGCCTCTTGGCGCCCGCACTCCCACTTGGTAGTGCGCGAAAACTTTTATTTGTTTTGTAATATACGTACAGACAGTACAAAGAGCAAACCTGCCGTTTTCAATCCCCTTGGCCATGTAAATATGACGTATTTTGTTTTGATGAGGAGAACTAGCCTGTCCGTATTTTTTACATTTTCTAATTTAGCTATAGTTAGTACGAAGCACTCATTAGCGACGTGTTGTGTGTGAAGCAACTAGTGCGGCTGCTACAGAGCGCGGAGTGCGTTCTGCACTCGTCAACTAACGGCGCCGATCGGTTCCGCGAAGACGAACGCAGAAGACCCGTGCACGGAAAAAAGGAAGACTCGTTCGTTCACACGGTTCACGGGCTGAGTCATCAAGGTCACACCCGGCTGGGACTGAAAGGGGAACTAGAAGCACTCATGTTCTCCTGTACTTCGCCTTTGTCCTTCTTCCACTGTGAGTTATCGAAATGAACTATCACTAACTAGCCCGAATTTCCCTTCTTGTTCTAAAAGGGGAAGCTTACTCGGAAGTGTGTCTGGCAAGAATCACGTCGAGCGCGGTCATCTGAGTTTGAGTCATTGTGGGCATGCACGTGTGTCATTGAGAATGCCACGGGAATGAGACCACTGAGCTGATCGTGGTTGCGGCACATAGACGAGCTTATCCTCTCCCACTGCGCGCCATAACGAAGTGTTGTTAGGATGGCGGGGCGCCTCGATGTCGCATGGAAACCTGGTTAGTGCAGAGCGACTGACGGTGTACTAACCGCTCTTAAGGAGGTTTCTACGAAGCAACGTTTATTGAGAGAGATGAGAGAGCTCCAGCGTCAGAACAGCTACCAACGGAGGTCAACCGACGAAGGCCAGCACAGCCTAACTTGGGAGAGTGTGACACGCGGAGAGCCTATCCCATTTCGTGTTACCATTCGTAACGTGGTTTTTACCAATGCATCCTGTTATGAGAGCTTTTTGTGATAGTTGTGGCGATGCGTCCCACACGTGTGATTGGCTTGTGTGGAGACCCTTTGTTCAATATAGGGTTGAAAAGAGCGGGTTTGAATGTGAAATTAAGAGCGGAGGTTCGGGCTTCGACCCGAGCAGACGCTTGAGCTCGCAATAAAGAGTCTCCTCACCGGACTGTGACTCTGGCTTCACGCTGCCACCGAGCGCTCGAGTCATCGAGGGGACCCATTCCGAACCTCCACACTTTGCCCCCTTGGCTGGAGAAGCTAGTCGAGGGTGAGAAAATAACTGCTATTTTCTGGAAAACTCGGCATACAGATAATCAACGCAACTTGGTCTGTACGAGGCACACAAATTTCCGTTCTCGTATTTTTATAGTTGCAGCGTGTTTTCACGTTGTTTTATGCACGTTAAGTTCCATTGGAGCGTAATGACCACTGCTGCAGACGCTGATCATGCAAAAGTAGCATCATCGTGAAGAGGCACAGAACATGATGCGAGAAAACAAAAACAGGAAGTTTACTGGACGTGAAATACTTATGGTTATTTTTATTGAAAATATAGCGCTGGGGAAAATACTTTCAGAAAACCTGAAAGCTCAAAACACGTCACGTGTTTACACCAATGCTGCGTGAAACTTACATACAATCTCAGTTGCTTTCGAAGGCAAGAAAGTAGCGTTTGTCCTGTTAGGGCGATTCCAGCATACGCACTGCTTCTTTTCTTGTAGTGCTTGAAGGAGTAGACACACACAAAAAAGAACAAAAAAAGTGCAACTGTCCCCGAAAGCCTATTTGAGAGTAGTATTATCCGCAGGGCTGAGAGAAAGGCATCACGAAACAGAAACTCGAAGCCGAGCAGGCTCCCTTTTTTTGGTGTATACGCTTTGTCACATTAATTTGATTGAGCGGAGAAACACCGGCTTTAGACAAACTGGGAGGAAGCGCCAAAACGAGAGCACGCGAATGAGATCAGAAGGGATGTGCGCCGACAATGCTCGAATACTTTGCCTTGTTCGAATGGACCCGCCTTATCCATGAATCGCGAAGGCAGTTGTGCTGTCCTGTTCCGAGCCATTGGACGCTTGGTGCGGGCATGCGTTCCGCGTGAAAATAATGGTGACCGGCGAGGTATCGGACCGCAAAGAAAGGAAGCCGGTTGCGCATACGCATACAAAAGGAAGCGGGAGGAGAAAAGGTTGTTGTAAATAACAAAAAAGAGAAAGATTTTGAGCGTTACCAAAGTATACACGTGTGCGCACGTTAAGATGTCCCTCAAGGTCTTTGCGGCCATATGTGCAACACACACGTTGCTTTGTTGAGGGAGTCGCTCCCTATCTCTTTTACCTCGTGATTTCAGACGGAGTACTGTAAGATGCTCCATGGCCGTCAGAAGTCGAGTACTGGTCTCGTACGTCTATAATTCCGACGCTAGACTAAACTTTTCACTCACTTACGCACTCTGAGGCTAGTGCATAAGTTACGTATGTGTGCAGCAGTTCGTCTCATATATATATATATATATATATATATATATATATTTATCTATATATATATATATGTGTGCGTGTGTGTGTGTGTGTGTGTGTGTGTGTGTGTGTGACGTAAGTAGGTAGTGACTGAAGGTAGGGGCTCAGGAGGAAGAAGTGCTTTTAGAATAAACATGGCGTATGAGCCAGATCACGTCTCCCACTCATCATAGCGTCACACGAGTCAGCAGGATGGAGACCTGCCTGCCACTTCATCAGTCACTAATCATCGACGCAGTTCCCCAGAAGACACCCTGACCATACACTGACTACCAAATCATCGCCTAGAAGGACAACGACCAGCACCATGACAGAACCATCGGATGACCTCGACATCCCCAAGTTCACCGGATCAGTGGACGACGGAACATTACAGGACTGGTTCAACCTATTCGAGGTCCTCGCCGCCGCTGCATCCTGGTCGGAACGGGAGATGATCATCAACTTCACTGACTACATCTCCGGTGAAGCATTTAAGTTTTACCTCACCCACATTTTTGAAAATGACAAGTCTTGGCAAAAAATAGAAGAAGAAATGATCACTCGTTTTAGCGACTATGACCAAGACCTACTTATTGCCAACCATCTCAAGAAAACCCGACACTATCGTCAATTCCCTAAGCAATCATCGAGCATTCTAAAGTCCAACGTGAATCGACAACTGCCACAAGACAAAGTCGCACATGAGTTTACTTACAGAAGACCATGCGTATCCTGGGAAAAACCCAACCATCAAGCGCGCCTCCCCTCTGCTGGAAAGTCGGAATTTGCAAAGTCCTCGCTCCAACTTATGACACGAGGCGTTGCTTACCCACCTAATTGCCTTCATTCTTCGTCTCGCATACGTGATCTACCACGCGGTTTTTCATCACGCGGTTTTTCAAGCGCTCCTATCGCTCACCATTTGCCTCATAAGGACGCCGCGATCACGGTAGATGACCTGACGCTTCAAGAAAATACCCGGTCAAGCCATGCTCTTTCAGGACGGGTTCTTTCATTACCGTCTGGTGCACACACCTTAGACAGTCGAAGCAAAGCACAAGGCTCAGACGTATGGAACACCGCACGCTGCCAGGCGCAAGAGCTCTTCGTAGTGAACAGGGTAAAAGAAGCTTCTAAAGAGCTGTCTATCAACCCTGAAGCATTATCTTCACTGCCCGAACAGAATTACAACAGCCCACAGACTACCAGCTGCCGACTAAACACCAGATCAAGTTGTCAAGAAAACCGGCCTGATGTTCAAGAATGGCTCCCACCGCAACGCGTTCCACAGCAACATCAGCAACGCCAACGAAAACAAGGAGAACCCCAGAAACTAGAACGGCCACACCAACAAGGACAACAATGAACTAAAGCTACATCACAAGCATACTTGCGGCTTAAAGAATGTTGTGAACAACGATCACAAAAGAAAAGACTGATTCCGCATCTGAGCCAGCTTAGAAAGAAAAGCCAAGGAACTTTTCTGCAGCAGCTTTCAAGATTGTGCCTTTTGTCGGAACATCTGCGTTATCACCATAGAAAACTCCCCAAAAGCCACAAAACAACCGTTTGTGCTCTGCAGGAACACAAGCAGCGCCTAATCAGCCACGATCAATGGGTGCGCGAACTGCATGCACGGCGTTTGTATGACCCACGACAAAAAAATGCGACGCCTACGAAACATTCAATCCTGCGAAGCGTTCCAAACTTGTTCGTTCTTTGCAAAAATACCGGCTGTATCTCCCACTTTTTCCACGCTCAAAGCATGTTCATGTTGTCCAGAGCATAACAGCCAGCCTCGCCCACCGGAGCTGCACTTGATAACCCCGGATTGCTGCCCTCTCTTGTGAAGACTATGTGCAATCTTAGGGAACGTCAATGTGATGTGCAACTACGGCCCATTTCGATGTTTTTTTGCGTTCTAGTACTGCTCATTCATTATGCATTGCATGATACAACACGCACATTCTTTCTGGGGGAGGGGGAATCCTGTGACGTAAGTAGGTAGTGACTGAAGGTAGAGGCTGCGGAGGAAGAAGTGCTTTTAGAATAAACATGGCGTATGAACCAGGCCACGTCTCCCATTCATCATAGCGTCATATATATATATATATATATATATATATATATATATATATATATATATATAGTAAAACTATAACAATTTTTTAAACATCAGCACGGGTTTGGCAGTTAAGCATTAAAAAAGGTAACGACAACGACTCTTCATTAAGATATGTGTAAGTTATGCACAAGGTTTCAAAGCATCACTTCTAACCACCTAATCCCTGCTCTCTCATCGCCTAAAACATGTCAACTATAAAATCTGTACCATTGTACTGCGACTCGCTCTTCGCAATGTTACTGTGCTTTGCCACTTGATGCTAAAGTAGCTCAACCAACAGTAGCTGAGCAGTCACGCTTCATGACATCTTCCTATTCTGCCTCTTTCTCTACGAGTCCACCGTGCCACCCAGACTTCTACTCTTATGGCACTGAACCGGTGAGATTTGATTCAAGGTAAATCATATCACTAAGTTGCTGGTGTCTTGGAAAGGCAAATTGCTGGTCATGAGCGAAATCTACCAGAATTACTGCCCGAAAGTGTGAACATAAGGACGCGTTTTCTTTGTTAGTCACAGTATCGATGAGAACTAACAGATAATAATGCCAGGTAAAGTATAGGGACTGTTATTTGAAGCATATTGCCACTAGTACAAGTTCTACAAGTATTATTTACACAGATGCTGGCACGCTTGTATGTGCCGCTGTTCAGAAGAGGACAAAGATGCGCGTGCAGAGAAAAACAACATACTGCCGTTGTTCGAATCAGTTTGACGTCCTTGTGTGCCATTATCTGCAGCTTACAGTTAAGTTGTAACGTGACACTGGTGGAGTTGCTGGGTAATAGTGTATGCACTGTTCCCACGAGGAAGATCATGGTCCCAACATCGACGCCTTAGTAGAAACAGCCAACCTTAGACGCAGTCGGTGGCAACTAGGCCTACCACCCCAATTCAGTCCTCTTCCGGAACGCTCCAGAACCATGGCATATGCGACAACGGCAAGCCAGACTCAACCGACCGCGACTCTGCCAGCACCATGGCTACCAGCCTCTCGAACGCCAAAGCCCTTCCATGGGGAGCCCTACGAAGACGTTGAAGACTGGCTGGACCAATACGATCGAGTCGCCGTCGCCAACGAGTGGGACGAGCACCGGAAACTGCGGTATGTCTATTTTTACCTGGAGGATTCGGCGCGTATTTGGTTCGAGAATCACGAGGCCGCCCTGACAACCTGGCCGGTGTTTTGCACTCAGCTGCGGAACACGTATGGTAGCGCCGACCGGAAAGAACAAGCCGAACGTCTCCTGAATTCTCGCAATCAAAGACCCAATGAAAGCGTGGCCATGTTCGTTGAGGAAATGTCTCGTCTGTTCCGTCGAGCGGATTCTGCAATGACGGAAGACAAAAAGGTACGCCTTCTGATGCGGGGTGTCAAGGAGCAGCTGTTTGCAGGACTTGTGCGAAACCCACCAGCTACCGTGGCAGAATTCCTCCGTGAAGCTACGACCATGGAGCGAATGCTAAGACAGCGGTCTTCGCAGTATGAACAATCCGACAACCTTGCATGTCTGTCAGCAAGGTTGTCGACCTTGGTAACACCCGATGTCACGAGTAGCACCCTTGGTAACACCCGATGTCACGAGCGTGAGAGACCTTGATGAGCTAGTCCGTAGCATTGTACGTGACGAGCTGCAAAAGCTTCACGCAGTGCCTTCTCAGCCTCCAGTGGCTGCTCTGGCAGACGTTGTCCGTGAAGAGGTGTGGCAGCTAGTACGACCATTAGCGCCACCTCCAACCGAAGCTCCTCTGCTAACGTATGCGGAAGCTGTACGTACTCCTACACCAGCAGCCAGCTATTTCCACCGACCGACTAGCTTGCAGACACCACAGTACTTCTCGGGATGGCCACGCTATGAAAACCAACGACCGACTTGCCTCCAGATGCCGCAGTACTTTTCGGGCCCACCACACTATGAGAATCCGCGACCTAATTTGCGGAAATCTAGCGTGTGGCGCGCGTCCGACAATCGGCCACTATGCTACCACTGTGGTGAGCCAGGTCACTTGTACCGGGAGTGCTCGTACAGACAGATGGGCCTACCTGGGTTTCGGCCAGAAGCTCGTCGGCCCAGGGACGGCGAACGACCCCGCATCATCGCAGAGTACTTCGCAAGTCTACCGTCTCCGAATCTTCAGCGACGCCAATCACGCTCTCCGTCCCCTCGACGCTCTACGTCCGCGAATCAATACTCCACTTTCGCCGATGTTGTTGCGCGACGATCCGCTAGGTCCCCAAGTCCACGCCGGGGAAACTAGAATCAGCGGCTTCCGGGGGTGGGACCACTGTTAAGCTATCATCAAAACAGCCTCCTTCGACCCATCCACCGACCTTCGACGATTCCTTTCAGCCGACACCTCACATCGCTGACGTACCCGTTTCTGCTGACATTGCCGTTCGTGTCGACAACCATCCAGTGACTGCTCTGGTCGGCACCGGCGCCGACTACTCAGATATCAGCGCTGAACATGTGGCGGAACTGAGGAAAGTCACGACTCCTTGGGGGCATGGACCAAACCTTCGGACAGCCGGTGGTCATCTCTTGACACCAATCGGGAGATGCACCGCAAGGCTGCAAATCTGTGAGTCGACGTTCATTGCTCCTTTCGTTGTGCTTCTCGAATGCTCCCAGAAAGTTATCCTTGGCATGGATTTCCTTCGTGAGCACGGCGCTGTTATAAATATTCGAGACTGCCTCTTAACGTTTGGTGACGGCTATGGCCTGAAGCCAAGAGATACCAATCCACAGAAGACTGCGCTTCGCATTGTCGACGACACCGTCACACTTCCGCCACGCACCATTATATTCGTCACAGTACAAGGCGACATAGACCATGACAGTAGTGGTATCGCTGAAGCCAACCTTTCGGTGCTCTTGTCTCAGCAAATCTGCGTTGCCCGCGGAATAATTCAGTTTAAACGTGGGATGACTGAGCTGTTGGTAACCTATTTTAGTGGAGCATACCAACATTTGGCCAAGCGAACAACTATCGCTCATTTCGAATCCAATGACGAGGAAGCGTGTGCGACGATAGCCCCAATTTCTGCAGCCGTTCAAAGTGACACCGCGGTAGCCGATGCAGTCGATGTCAATCCGAACCTGTCATGTGCGCAGAAAGAGCAAATCCGCTGTATCCTCCGCATGTTTAGCGACTGTTTCGCGTCTACATCCAAGATAAAACAAACGCCAACCGTAAAGCACCGCAGTTTCACTGACCATGCTGAGCGAACCATACGTCAGCACGCCTACCGAGTATCACAAAAGGAACAAGAGGCTATACGTTCTCAAGTGAAGCAGATGCTCGAAGATGGCGTAATCCAACCCTCGAACAGTCCATGGTCGTCCCCAGTCGTACTAGTGAAAAAGAAGGACGGCACTCTCCGATTTTGCGTCGATTACCGCAAACTCAACGAAGTCACAAAGAAAGACGTTTATCCGCTTCCGCGCATCGACGACTCACTAGACCGCCTCCGACACGCCCGATACTTCTCCTCTATAGATTTACGCAGTGGCTACTGGCAGATCGAAGTTGACGAACGCGACCGAGAGAAAACAGCATTCATAACGCCTGATGGTCTGTACGAATTCAAGGTGCTGCCCTTCGGTCTGTGTTCTGCCCCTGCGACATTCCAGAGGATGATGGATACAGTGCTCTCCGGTCTCAAGGGGGAAGCATGCCTTGTTTACTTAGACGACGTCGTTATCTTCTCCCAAACGTTTGAGCAGCATTTGCAGCGACTTAGATCTGTGTTTGCTGCAATTCGCACGGCAGGCCTATCACTGAAACCAGAAAAATGTCATTTTGGTTACAACGAAATAAAGTTCCTTGGTCACCTTGTTAGCCCTGATGGTATTCGGCCTGACCAAGACAAAACATTGGCTGTCGCAGATTTTCCACTACCCACCAACAAACGTGATGTGCGTCGATTTTTATGCCTCTGCGCATACTACAGACGCTTTGTGCGAAATTTCGCAAACATTGCCGAACCCCTCACTCGTCTGACAAAAGACGACGTTCCCTTCGTGTGGGGCCTTGAGCAAACACGCGCTTTCTCCGAGCTCCAGCAGCGTCTCCAGTCTGAGCCCTTACTCGGACTTTAAGACGAATATGCCGACACTGAACTACACACAGACGCCAGTAACATCGGCCTTGGTGCAGTCCTCGTCCAGTGGCAAGGCGGCGTCGAACGCCCTATTGCTTATGCGAGACGGATTTTATCATCTGCGGAGGCGAATTACACGACAACTGAAAAGGAGTGCCTAGCTGTTGTCTGGGCAATAGCTAAATTCAGGCCGTACCTGTATGGTCGCCCATTCAGAGTTGTTACCGATCATCATGCGCTCTGCTGGTTGGCGAACCTTAAAGACCCTTCCGGACGTCTGGCCAGGTGGAGCTTACGCCTTCAGGAGTTCGATTTGACAGTCGTGTACAAGTCTGGCCGAAAGCATACTGACGCGGACTGCCTTTCCCGAGCTCCTCTTAAGACAGCGTCAGGTGATCACGATCTCGACGGCCATTTTCTCTGCGCCGTTAGTGTGTCCGACTTGGCTGAACAGCAGAAGAACGATTCCGAGCTTGGACAATTCAGCGAATATCTCGAAGGCCGTACGCCGCATCCACTATCAGCATTCGCCCGCTCGTCATCATCGTTCTGCGTCCGCAGAAATATCCTCTATAAAAGAAACTTCGACCCTTACGCGACTGAGTACCTGCTCGTTGTCCCGCCAGCTTTACGAGTCGATGTCTTGTCCGCCTGTCACGATGAGCCTTCCTCAGGCCACTTGGGATTCACACGTACCTTTGCCCGGATTTGCCAACTCTACTACTGGCCTAAGCTCAGTCGAGACGTGAAGCATTGCGTGAAGACATGTCACGAGTGCCAGCGCCGTAAAGCACCACATCAGCGCCTAGCCGGCTTTTTGACGCCCGTCGCTCCTCCCACACAACCGTTCCAACAAATTGGCATGAATCTACTCGGACCTTTTCCCAAGTCTTGTGACGGCAACCGCTGGATTGTAGTCGCTACTGATTACATGACGCGCTACTGCGAAACGAAGGCATTACAACGTGGCACCGCCCTTGAGACTGCCCACTTTTTTATGAAAAACATCGTCCTCCGACATGGAGCACCAGCAGTTGTCATAACTGATCGTGGCACAGCTTTTACCGCCCAGATGATACAAGACGTCATGCAGCTTAGCGGCACAGTACATCGAAAAACTACTGCATACCACCCACAAAGCAACGGCCTTACAGAGCTACTAAACAAGACAATCGCCGACATGCTATCCATGTACGTAGACCAAGACAACTAAAAACTGGAATGACATCCTCCCTTACGTCACATTCGCTTACAACACCGCTGTGCAAGAACCAACTGGATTCACACCATTCCGGTTGCTTCACGGCAGGGAGGTCACTACAATGCTGGATGTCATGCTTCTACCAGACATACGCCAGATTTGTGTCAAGACGAACGAATTTATCAGACTGGCAGACGCGGCTCGTAAGCTTGCAGTCGAACGAATCCATAAGCAACAATGCATCGAGTCGCTGCGGTACAACGCTCGTCGTCGCGATATCTCTTACCAACCCGGAGAACGAGTATGGTTGTGGACTCCTATTCGACAACGGGGCTGGTCAGAAAAGTTGTTACGCCGCTATTTTGGTCCCTATAGAGTTCTCCGTCGTCTCAGCGAAGTGAACTACAAGGTTCTTGACGAGGACATGGCTTGTCAATCCCGCCGTTCACAACAGCGACACGTCGTCCATGTTTCGAGGATGAAACCATTTTACCAACGCTGACTATTCGTCACACTCTCTTGAGTAGACTTACAGTGATTGTGAACAACTTCTTGTGTACTGCTTATCGTACGTCTTTTCATATGTCAATTATGTCATGACATCGGGACGATGTCCTTTGGGAAGGGGGGTAATTCCACTAGTACAAGTTCTACAAGTATTATTTACACAGATGCTGGCACGCTTGTATGTGCCGCTGTTTAGAAGAGGACAAAGATGCGCGTGCAGAGAAAAACAACATACTGCCGTTGTTCGAATCAGTTTGACGTCCTTGTGTGCCATTATCTGCAGCTTACAGTTACGTTGTAACGTGACAATATATACTGTAATTGTGAAGAAAGAAAGTTGACGAAAATGTTGACCTGCCACTGGCAGGATCCGAACCCATGACCTTTGAATAACGTGTTCGATGCTCTACCACTCAGCTGTGGCCGTCATCCACCTGCCCACTTCATTAGCTAAATATGTGCATTTATACGTAGGAGGGGTAGTCAGCGCAACCTGCTGCCATGGCGATCACTGAGGAACATTCTTTCGTTGCCTGTTTGGCGTCACGCAACACACTACTTCCCTGGGAACTCAGGCCTTATAGCAGCTGTTTTGTCAATAATTACTCTTTGCTCTGTAGACCTAGAGAGCCATCTTGTGCACGCGCCTCCGTTTTTTAAGGTGCTGATCATGGTTGCTTACACTAGGCTACAACGGCCGCCATACTTGACGGGCCGCCATTTCCATTTTGGTTCTGAGCTTGTTTACATTGAAGGTAGCGTGGGTTTCAAAGAGGATGGGATGTTATATATATATATATATATATATATATATATATATATATATATATATATATATATAAATTGATATTTATATGTGGGGTTCAACGTCCCAAAACCACCATTTGATTATGAGAGACGTCGTAGTGGAGGGCTCTGGAAATTTCGACCACCTGGGGTTCTTTAACGTGCACCCAAATCTGAGCACACGGGCCTACAACATTACCGCCTCCATCGGAAATGCAGCCGCCGCAGCCGGGATTTGTACCCGCGACCTGCGGGTCCAGCAGCCGAGTACCTTAGCCACTAGACCACCGCAGCGGGGTGTATATATATATATATATATATATATATATATTTATATTTATATATGTTCTGAAAGTTGGAGGGTTGTTCTCTCAAGTTAGGTGCCGTTTTGTAAAACAGGAAAAAAGTGTTCGTTGGCTCGAGTATACATAAACTTGTCATAAGCAGTTTGTTTCTCACAGCCGGTACACTAACCGCATAGGCCAAGTGAGGATACTTACGAAGCTTGTAGTATTTGCGAAGGAAGAAACCTCGCTGTCACTGAGAACAGATTTCAATGTATTTGCGGCATTCCTGAAGCATGATCACCTTATCATACAGATACCTCAAAGGTCTTCCGGTGGAGGGCTCCAGACCATTCTGTAGTATACGACGTTATACCAATAACTTCGAGGAAGGTTGATCCAACAACCGCGTGTCTTGCGATGTTCGCTGTACACTGCGTGACTCCACTTACCTGTTTCTCATACCCCAAATAAAGCTTTTGTCCGTAATATTGTTTTCTGCAGAAAGTTTATTTCGTGTGAACAAGTATGTATAATGGACTGCTTAAAAACTTCGCAAGTGGTTCAAATTGCCAGAATATAGTAAGACACTCAATCATAATACACCAAATCTCCCTCCCCCACCTCCCAAGCCTCTAAATTACGGTAAAGAAAAACACAGGGGGGCAACAAGGAACAAACCAGGCCTTAGCAGGTCAAATTTTATTGCAAACAGCATCCGCACAGCATCTGTCCTCACTTTCTTCAAACTGTCCTGCCTACTTTGCTGGAAGCCTCTGTCTTCGCAGCGGGGCTACCATAAAGCAATAGGGCGAAAAGTAATACACGGCACCAACCACATATACGCAGTTCATGCACATTTTCTCTACAAACAATAAGTAAAAACTGAGTTCACAATATCAAATAATCGTCGTGAACTGGGATAAAACAAAAGAACGACGAAAATCCCAACGCACAAACAATTTTTTATAGAACCTACTTGAGTTATAGGCCGAAAACCGGCTTCCTTAGGGCACACCTATTGAAGCGTTTAGGACAGAAAAACAGAGAGCAGGACGGAGAGACACAAACAGGAAATCAGTGGCATTTTATATTAATAAAGCAAACGCCTCTATGGCATTGTTTAGGGAGTTTCGGTGTGTATTTTTGCGTGTCGTTGAAGCGAAGAACGAATACCCCGTGGCAAGCCACACAAAATTTAGTTGTCGTCTTACAGCTGTGCAAGACTACAAGAGTCTGCAGGGAACGGGTTTGTCGGCTCGTCTGCCTACCTCTACAAAAACCCGTAATCAGCCCCGGAGCTGCAAGTTCAGGAAAGCGCACATCTGCCTGCAAAAGAACACGCGAGGTCGAGCCTCTGATGGTGGTTTACGGGTCTGGCATTTCCTGCTACGAATGCAGCGACGGCTTTGGAAACCGATGAAACAAAGGTAGTGAACGTACGCAGTACGACACGGCAGACTAAACATATCGTTCGAATGGCGAACTGCGCTTCGACTACGAGGATAAACAAGCCTACCCAAGTTAACCAGCTTTAGCTAGCACAACCAGCGTAAGTGAATGAGGCATCATCATTTTTTACTGTACAATTTGTCACGTTTACTTTGCGCAAACTGCTTTTCGTCACGTGACGAAGTCACATATTTATTGAAATATGCGGCGACATACTCAATCTACTGACAATACAACGAGTACTCACCTCACAAACACTTGGAAAACTAGTCCGCTCCAAGCAATCCCGCTTCAATTCTGCAGTCCAGTGTTTCCGTCTGCTTTTGCATGTCGGGAAGTGGAGTAGCCTTCAGATGGTTTTGCACTGTGGTACGCAGCACCAAGACAATTTCACTCAAAAGTTTTTGTAGCTCCGCTTAGCGCAAGGATGGTGTCGTAGCGGAAGGCAGCTCTACACTCAAAGGCAAAATTACCCGAAGAAGGAGTAACGGAGCCCAATAGGCCCGTGCGATGAATGGATAGACCGCTGAGGAGGAACCACAGAGACAAGCGTGCCGCGTGCACACCACCTAGTCTCCAAACATGCTCCAGAGGGATGAACCACCTGGGAATTGCAAGCAGCGCGAAAAGCGTTGCCAAGGTCACTAGCCGTCCTGCTCCTCTCCTGGATCAGTCTATCTCAGTATTTTGATGGTGACGGTTCGCGTTGCGTCGCGCTCGGAGTGATAGACAATGTCCGCCTGAATTCGACGATCTAGGAATTACGACGTGGTGCTTGTGTGTACGCTTGGGTGAGCATGGGCTGCAGCTTTTACGTTTCACTGCACCCATGAAGTCTGGAGCAAGTCTCAACGTGTCGCCACGCCACGCTGTATATCTCTGGCTTCAAGATAGTCACGACCAACACACGACAGCAACAGTTGGGAAGGGCAACATGGCGGCCGAGAAGACGGCAGGCCTATCGAATATATTCTTCAGTCTGACTCAGAGCAGAAATTAGCGCTGAATTTTTTCGCAAGTAGGTTATCATTCTTTAGTCTACTCTACTTGTCATGTGTGCGATATGGATCGCACTTGCCAGCAACGGGCTCGGTCGTGTTGTATATCGCACGCACGAAATGCACCGCGAAGGTCAGCTTGGGCATCTGCAGTTCATCTGTGCTTTGCTACCGCCTAGAAATTGGCCGCCATTGCCGTCGACCTCCTGTACGCTCGCTCATCGAGTGAGTTCTCGCTTGCTTTCGCCGCCGCGATGAGCTCCGGCCTGACGATATTGGACTGAGACCTCGTCGCTGTGTTGGGAGTCGTCGAAAACACGTTGCGGGTTTTCGTGAAGAGCTTGGTTGTAGTATGTAGCACGCTGTAAGGGCACCAGCACGGGCTGACAGTGCTTTCGCTAGCATCGAAACTCACTGAAAACTGGTCATCGTTACAGTTGGCTTTCATGCGTCAGTCGGTCGCAAGCAGCTCGGTGCCGTTCGTTGGTCGCGGCGGTGGACTCGCGTTTGTGCGCTGCACTCGCTCGAGTTTCTGGAAAAGGGCCGCATTACCGTCGATTTTTTTCGGCGCTAGCTCCAAACCAGCTCGGCGCTGTTCGTGGTGGTGGCCAAGCGTACGCTCGCTCTCCTATTCGAAGTTCTCTGATGGCAGACACTCCGCATGCAGCGCCGTGTTAGGTCTCGCGTTCGCTTGCTCGAGCTGAACGACGTCGCTGGCTTAGGACTCGCCGGCTTGTCGGCGGCACGGTGGTTCGTGGAGTTGTTGCGCCACGGGGATTGAAATGAGTCTTGGACGATTGTGACATCACGGTGAAATTATTAGCATGTCATATCTCACGTATGTTTTTATTTCACCTTGCACGTATATCACATTAGCATTCGTATGGATCCTCTGTCACTTGTTACTCACTATTTTACATACTTATTGTGCAGCCATGGGCACAAACTTTGCTGAAGGCGGTGTGCGCTGGCGTCCGCGATGCCTGTCGTCCATCTCTTTCGTCCGAGCAGATTAAGAAGGACTGTGCAAGATGTGAAGGTAAAGTTATTTGTGTGTCATATTTTTCACGCATCTTTTTATAATAACTCGCACATTCTTGTCATATGCGTGCATCTTCATCTTCTGTCTCGTGAGTCAAACTATTTTTACTATCTTATTGTTGATTGATTGATTTGTGGGGTTTAACGTCCCAAAACCACCATTTGATTATGAGAGACGCCGTAGTGGAGGGCTCCGGAAATTTTGACCACCTGGGGTTCTTTAACGTGCGCCCAAATCTGAGTACACGGACCTACATTTCCGCCTCCATCGGAAATGCAGTACTATTTTATTGTACGTACAGCCGTGGGAACACAACAGGCAGAAGATCTCCACAAGGAGTGAACAAGATATGACAACAAGACTGGAATTGTACACTTCACCATGAATTCACTTAATAGAATGGAGAAACTTCAAGTGTATGTAGTAAAATAAAAAACTCCGATGGTTCACTTTTGTCTTTTATTGTTGCCGTGACTGCAAAAGCAGTTACACATAGGTGGCTAACTACCTTTTCGCGTGTTCTTTTCTGCAATATTTGTTGCTCACTGCGCAGAAAAACAGGCAAAAAGTAGTAGGCCTGGCAGAAAATAACAAAAAAGAATGTTTGAACTCGGGATAAAAGTTCATCCGATTGGAGTATTTGAGTGGATCAACCGTTCGTCCAGTGAGGTGCAACCGTGGAGACTAACGGTTGCCCGGTAAGGTGTAAATGTGGGGACTAGCAGTTGTCCTTTAAGGTGCAAATGTGAGGATTAAATGTTAGTCCTTTGAGGTGAATTGTGGGACTAATGGTTACTCACTAAGGTGTAAATGTGATGACTAAGTGTTAGTCCTTTGCGCTCGTCTGTGGCGACTAACTCTTGCACCCGGTGCAGATTAGTGGTTGTGGCCGCCCCATTGGTCCCCAAAAGGACAAACCACACACCCTTTTAACACCCTCTTGCCTTATAGTGTACCGTGCAGTCAAACACAGCGCATACCACAGCTTGCACACCCGCGTCAACATGCAGCTGGTGCAGTACGGGACCGCAGGAACGGCTGGCCGCGAGAACCAACTTGGCGCTTCTTGCCACGAAAACCGAGACTGGAAGCAATGTGTTTTATCGGGCGGTGGGCTACTGGAGGGTCAAAGGCTGACACTACCCTAAAAACGGTGCCGGTGCGCACATCAATGTTCCCAATGTAGGCCAATACTCGAGCCCTCTAAGTGAAAGTGTGGACGACCTTATGGCGGCTATGTACCAAGGGTGTAGCTATCTGCAACAATCGTTAAGTGCACCCTGGTGTTTTATGCATATTTTGCATAGGATATACTGCCTATCACCTTTATGACAGAACTGATATGGCGGGGCTCATTTGTGGCGGGACCGCATAATCGATACCGTGGACGCTCCGTCTCGAATCACTTATTGGCTGCGTGTGTGTCTGATTTATGACGCTCAAATAACGTGGAGAACAATGAAACAAGACATTAGGTGAAAAGAAAATGAAAACAAAACGATCCGTAGCGGCCAGCATAACGCACGTTTTCTGGTGGTAAAGAGCGACGTGAGCCATACTGCTCTTCACTGACGTTGCAGCCATTTTTCACCTGCGTTTAAGGCCGCTTTCTCGAACTTAGGACTGTGCTTTTGTCAAGATCACCGTGGAGGGGCTGCGCGTCCGTTATTATTTCTGTGTTTTCAGGCAGTGTGTTAAGGTCAAGCTCTTTTACCATCAGTGGCGCTAACGTCAACCACGCTTACCAAGGTGAAATAAGCTTTGTTGTATCAATATGTTCTCTCCAAGAAGACGGCTTCTCCTTAGCTAAATATAAGACAAGCGTTAAACGAAGAGAACTAAGCACCAAAGCAAATTTCAAGAAAAGAGTTATTGTAGCATCCACTAATAAGGTCCACTACATTGCGCTTTGTAAAAGTCACAGCTCGTGACGATGTCTAAGAAAAAAGTGTTCAGCTTACAGTTTTTCTTACTATGACACGTCGAACTAGTCCTGTGCAGCTGCGTTCGATAACACGCGTGAAGACTTCGGATGCTTCTGAACCAACTGTGGCTGACACCATTTGCTGCAGCCAATAATCTTGGCTCATGCCCTTATGGTGCTCAGGAGGCAAAGACTATGAGGGCGTTACTGAAAAGCTTAATGTCGACTGGTCTCTGAAACCACATGTACAATTGAATGCGCTTTCCCAGCTATGTGCGTGATTATATCATTCGTGTTTTCACTCTCTCTTATCACCGCTTTCTGATTTAGGCCAGTGTAACGCAGCGAAGTGGACGTGCGTTTTGTTAATATTCATGCCATTCCTTTCTTCTTCTCCTTCTGCCACTCGCATGCTCCGCAATGCAGCACAAGATAATCAAATTGAAATGACACATTTCTTTGATCAGTAAAAATCAAAAAGCTTTAGAGAACCAGTGTTGGGAAAATATTCATATCCCCGGCGCGATTGCGAAAAAATGCAGCTTAAAGCACTTGAAGAAAGGCCTGCACAATGCAATATTCACAAGATCGAAACATCCACTTCAACGCTAACATTCTCGTTATGGCATCCACGCGACTTCATGGGCTGTGTGTGAGTGTGAGGGACAGTCTTTCGGCACTTGACCGTACGTATGTTTTACACGATTCTTATTAAATCTTGGTGCAACAGACAGCAGCCAGTGAAATAAGGGTGAGCTAACAAAAAAATATTGAACGACTTTTTCGGGAGCCGATTGTTTCAGTATATATGATAGTGCCATGAAGCTTGTAAAAACTGCTGCCAACATTTTACATCTTTACAGAATTCACAACAGAGTGTGTATTGTTTTTCGAATTAAATAGAGAGTATTAGATTGTTAAAAATTAACATGTGAGACATGCCTAATGAAATGTAGTTCTTTATTATGGTAAAGCGGAGTTGTGATTTCCTATCTACAACCAAACCACGCCACAAAAGCATACATGTGCTTGCTAACGTATGCATTCGCGCATTATTTTGGTAGATCATTGAATACTGGAACCCGAATTGTTAATCTCGAGATAGTGTCTACCTGCGTCATGGCTGTTAAGAATAAATTCAAAACTCTGTGGCTCTTTCAGGTGCACCAAATTATGAACACAGGAGCGCCTCAGCTTTAAGTGCTTATCCTGTCACGGTCGGCATTCTGACAGCCGTTCTCGTGCCGAGCAGTGCAACATATGAACCTATATAAATGTGGCTAAAACACCCGCTGGTGAAGGTCATAAAGGTAAAGAAAGCGAAATTGTAGAAAGGGCAGATTGAAGCAATATTTTTACTGATCTCAAAGAATTTCTAGACTGCGCTGCATGTGAAGCTCAATTCTGGTGCTTTATGGAGATGTGTTGCTGGAGAGGGAGCTTCCAATTTGTATCACGAGAAGTGCATATAATCTTGTGGGAATGCCCCACTAGGCAAACATTGTGCGCTTCTCATGCCTACCCCGGTAGCTGGTAATAAACGGCACAGTTGCTCTGCTTGACCAAGAAGGATAAAAACAATCAGAACGATGTGTTCGTGTGCCTTCTCGTGTCCGGTAGCGCGCTTGTGCTGCATGAATGTTGCTCAGGTGAAATGAAAACTAATTCAAATAACTAGTGTGAATTTTCAGCTATACCTTCTTTCGTTGGCGCTATTTCGTACGAGCTCTTGTAAATTTCCCATTCAGGCATTCTCTGAGCTTTCAAAAACGAAGCTACAGTTGGTCCTTGCCCAGTTTTCGACAGCAGTTTTATGCACATGACCACTCTATATTTATCCGCTTTTGTAACAGCTTTAGTTAACACTTTCGAGTGCGTTGGCGTGAGTGAATTTTTATAAGTTCATCTACCAAATATCTTTCGAGTGTGGCACTGTGAATGCACATCCTAATATCAAAATGAGCGTAATTGGTATTGTTTCTTGTTTTTTCTTGCTTCATTGGAAAGCAGTTTCACAATGTTGATGACATGATGACTATGTTCCTGGCAGGAGGGCAAGGGCGAGTAACGATTCCACAAATGTGTGTACATCGACCTACAACCACCCCCGCTTTTATTCGTTGGACTAAGCCCGCAGCACGTCTCACTGGTGTACAGCATGACTAGGTGGACGCCCTAACAAAGTTATAGTGACTACGGCGGCAACAAGAAAAGATCGCGCGTCGACGGCTTCACTGCACGAAAGGAGCATTTCGCTTTCCCGCCTCTCGGTCTGCTCTTGACATCAGGAAAACCCTGACAAGGACCACTTCCCGGGGCGTTTGTTTTCGACTAAAGCGCTTGCGAGAACGGATGGCGACACGTCTCTACACGACCGGGAGCTCTCTAGGCCACCGCGTGGCTCAAGTGGGAAAAAACGGGTAGCCTCCCCGCCCCCCCCCCCAACACAACGTGGAGTACCTTGTCTGTTTCCTTATACCACTGGATATAGCGAGGTGGCTCATCGGTTCAGTGTTTCGAGTTAGTCGTTCTTCGTTTGCTACGTGCTTTGCTCTACGTCAATGTACTCTTCTTTTTCATTCGTTTGATTGTACGTCGACTGCGAGTTCACTGCTGCGTGACATTGAGGGGTGTGGCCAGTCAGGTTGGAGGAGGCGGATTTGTCGGAGCGGATTGCTCAGATCTCGGGCAGCCGGGGACTTGCTTATTTAGGCGCGCCGTTTGAAACCTTCTCTTCCGTCGTCGTGTACTTACTGTCTTCCGCACGGATCCCTTTGCTGGTGCCAGTGGTCAGCGGTAATGTAGGGCAAAGCACTGGCTTCACATCAACGGCAACATGCAGGCGCCGGTGTCAAAGTGTGAAAGGCAAACAAGGCCGTCTGATGGCAGCGCGCGCTTGACTTCGCTGACAGTGTCGCGCTAAAGAGAAAAGACGGGAGTGTACAGACCTAGTTGTTTCGCGACGCTGGCGCGGCTTTGCGGGTGTAACGTCATATCTTTTGCGTCTTGAGATTAATTACGTTGGTGTATTCCTGGCTCACGATTTAGCAGCTGCTCACACACCCATATCTACTTGTTATCTTTGCTCTTGCACTTCAGGAAGCAAGCTTTCTTTTCGCTTTTTGAATTTTATTCTTTACATTTCTAACGAGAAATCAAGCATTTTTTTCACCGTTTGTTGCTGCGTAAATTGTGTAACTGTTATGGATATATCGGACGATACAGATCATTTCATTTTCGCTTAGTAACAATATTGTGAGTGAGACACTTTTGTGTGAATGCTTCTGCCTTACCCCCGAATGCAGAGATGTTACTTGGCCGCGTCTTCGACTTGACTTGAGCAAGTCGGCGCGAAGCAAGCAGCGGACTTGAAAACGCTCAAGTCAGCCTTCGCGTTTCATAGATGCTCAGGCTGTCTTGCTTGGTCAAGTCAAGAACGAGCTTCAAAGCAGAAACACGCTGCTCGCCTGCTAACGAGGGTAATAATGAAGTTGTTCGCGTAAGGCATGCAGTACACCAAAAAAAGACCATACGTTTTAAAATAACTATAAAAACGAAAGGCCACAAGCATATTCTTGCTATTTTACGGCTAACGAGCGGCACGTGGTGCCTGTCACCACAGCGATGTGCAGTGTTGCTTCTGTAAAGCGTTTGTTGCCCGCTGGTTTTAGTGGCCACCCAAATGCGGTGCGTTTCTCCATGGTTGCTTGTTTGGAGGAGAAACAAGCATCGCGTTGGGTTCTTTCGTCGTTTTTTTTTCTCAATCGAACGCCATGGCATGTATTTGTGCTGACCTGGCTCACGAGGTGACGCGATTTTCACGGTATTTGCCTTTCCGTTCGCCTGTGTGCATGCCTCTAATGGCTAGGTCGCAGTTATTATGAAAAAGAAAAACCAGTTCTGGGAACACATGTGATTCGTATCCTTTTGTTGAGCTTGGTAAACAAGAGAAAAAGCGGGGGTCAGGACATTGCCCTCAGCAGAATTCTGTCTCGCGGGGTGCAGCAATGTATCGCTGCATGATGGTGACGCGGATAAAAAAAACCTGTGATAGGGGCACCTCTTTCGTCTGTGTGTGTAATTTTACGTAGCGTTGTGCTACAAGTGATGCCTTTCTGAGCGAGAAACAGCGCCCTAGACGGGACGAAAGGATAGACGAGGCACACGGACACAGCACCGAGTCATTTTTTTTTTTACCGAAAGAGACGGAAAGTGTCGTCGTGTTATAGAGAAACAGAAATAGCCTTTGCGGTTACGGAACACTTCGGCGTTGTCAACACCGGGGCTATTAATACGCACGTGTGTGTAGTCAACACAGCCTGTAACGCAAGGGAACTCAGCCACTTCATAACAGTCCGCCGGCTGCGGAAAGCGCACCAGCATCGCGTACAGGTGTTCGCGATAAGTAGCGTAACTTTTTCGACTGCAGGGCACACTGTCGACTACGGAATGCAGACGAAATTTCCGGTGACTGGTTGGAATGTGCCGGCGCTGTAAAACACGAGAGCCATCAGTAGCTGTAACACTGGATGCACGGGCTGTCTTCGGTTGTCCCCACTTTCACGGAGCGGCAACATAACGAGCAGCTGCCCCACGGCGTTCTTCATGAATCTGTACCAAGCGTGGAATTGTTGCTCGTCGTACAACTCCACCGGATTTCCTCGGTCACGTAAAGCGGTTCCAAGAATCTTCGGCAGGCAGGGCGCCTCAAAAAATGCTACGCTTATGGCGAGGCAAGCAAACTCAAAAGCGGCCACCTTTCACGCGACGTCCATTCGAGAGGTGGCCATGTTGGAATAACGCGTGAAGTCGCTTTTAAGCTAGCCCCGCAGCTGACTTGAAACTTGTCCTGACTTCGACCGAGCCAAGTCGCCTTCAAGTCATCCGCAAGTTCGAGAACGATTTATGGTGACCGGCAAGACTGTCTTGAGTCAAGAACGAGTCAAGTACGAGTCAAGTAACATCTCTGCATTCGGGGGTTATTCTCCACTGCTGTAAATTGAGTCCACTGCTGTAAATTGCACCATCCGTATGGACGCTTCATCAAGCATGCTTAATTCAGTCCCTTGAATCTGTGTGACACCACTGAGCTTAGTTCATCATCGGCGCCAACAGACGAGAATCGGGAGTGTCTGATATGAAATCGAAGCTGTCACTTCAATCGCTGTAGTTACGCAAGAACATTGATTCTGCAAGCCTCTTTCATAAAGTAATCAACGGCCACAACACATCTGCACTACGGCCATATTTCCGCAGCGCAAAAAAACAAGGACACAAAGAAGGACACAACATAAGTTCTCCTGTTGTGTCTCTTCCTATGTCCTCGTTTTCTTCCGCTGTACAAACGTGTCGATTCCAAAAAAACAACAAGCCCAAGCAATCATTTTATAAAGTTGCACAAACGCTTACTGGTAATCCTCGTATAATTCACCATCTTTACAGTCGTCGACGTTTGCCACGTGTCTTAAGACAAACGACGGCTTTAAACTCATATACTTTACCCAATACCATAGGACAATTGAACGGCCTTCCAGATAAAAGGGTCGACATACGTGACCCTGGGGCATTTAAACGAGAAGTTCAAATTGTGTTGCCATGGTTTTCTTTTTGTCGTTGTGCTTTTTGCTTTCACATAATTACGAACAGAGAGCCATTGTTTAGTGATGTCTCAATCTGTGCCAAAAATCTCACTCTCGCTAGTTTCATCCTTAAGCTTAGTTGATTGTGTTTTTTTTTGTAATAGCAGCAGTCATTTGCACATTTCCTGTGCCGATTCCAGCTCAATCAATTGTAGTCAAGTTCAGCATGTCAAATATGTTTGAAGTTCGCATTCATTATCTCTATGTAGATTCGTAAACTCAGGATCCAAGCTGTTGTAATTGTGATGTACAGTGTCTCAGCATAATGTTGCAATTGAACATTGAGATGTACTTGAATATATGATTGAATGCATCAATGAATAAATAAATAAATAGATAAATAAACAAAAGTGTATCAAATAAAAGAGGCGAGAATGCTACCCCGAAAGAAGGAGGGAAAACATAACTACCCAGCACTGGCAGCTAAAGTGATTTTTTTTTCAAAAAGACATTTAGAAAATGCTTATCCCTGAAAACCACTACTATGTTGACTGAAGAACTACACCACATAAAACAGTACATCATCATACGTGTACGTGTAGTTTAACGCACGCCTACTTGGTTCTATTTAAACTAATCGAAAGATGCCTGATGTGCCTAGAACCTTCCCACGTTGCACAAAAGCATTTCCAAATTTTCGTCTTAGTTCTTCCGTAGTGTATGTAAGCCACCACCGCACCAAGAGCTGCAGTGGAGTAACCCCCAACGTCGACCCTGTGCTCACGGAGGAGAACCTCCGCGACAACATCGCATCGCAGCTCCCGGTACTCCATGCACGCGATCGGGCCGCAATGTCGTCGTGATGTTCTCCGGGCGCAAACCTCCGAAGGACATTGAACTGCACAAAAAACCCCGCTTTCATCCTCGCCGCCCTCGTCCTGTGCAGTGCGAATGGTGTGGTCGTTACGGGCACATGAACATTACCTGCACAGCACATGAACGTTGTGAGCACTGTGGCGGGCCACACCCTTATGCTGATTGCACCGCGCAGCGTCTGCGTTGCATATTCTGTGGCACCGCGCATTTATCCACAGAACCCCGCTGTCCACGCAGGCAACAAGAGCGTCAACTGCTGAAGGTCCGGGCGCAATCATCATGCCCCATGAGACGCCGCCAGGCATTCGCAGTTGTTCGCAAGAATGACTCCACGGCACAAATTTCTGCCATTCGAAAGGGGTTTTCATACGCGGTGGCCATTCGTGGCTTCTTAGCCCCATCCACGAGCCCCACCACTGCACCTGATAACGGCTCGGCGATCTCGGTACTCGCGCCAACCCTCCGTGCCGCGTTGGACTTCCTCCCTCGCGACTGCCCAGTCGCGAGGGAGGAAGCCCAGGCTATGCTTGGTCAATCCCTACCCCCTTCACCTAGGACCACTTGGTCGGCGCCGCGCGGGCACGCGCACATACACTGTGACACACTGGCCTCATTTTCGGCAACTGTCAGCTGCTTACCCACCTTCCGGTGTCACCTACATTTCACACGTCGCCTGCTGCGTCGAATCGGCCTCGCGCGAGTGCATAGTTTCAGTGGGAACACGAGTTTATGACATAAAACTTTTGAATTCAGGCGAGGTTCGCTGAAGGCTCCAGAACGTGGGACCAAAAGTGACCACAAGGAGCACTGTACACTATATAATCGCCTTGACGCTGTGTGTCACCGAGACGAACGGCAAAAACGCGACAGCCCTTGGGGCAGTCTATGCGTCACGCTGGACGACCCGAAACGGTTCGCGCGTGCATGGGGATTACTCAGCGCTGTCATGTGCTCCCATGAATTACGCTTCCCATCTCTTGCCATTGAAAACTCTGAAAAAAGGGGTGAGAATGCAGAAACGGGCTCCCTTCCTCCTTCGGCGCAGCCACTTCCTCCCTTTCGGGTTGTTTACCCGGCGCGCTCTCTCATGGTAAAGACCGAAGGAGCAACGATTCTCCTTTAGTGTTCAAGTTTCTCCTCAACCCCTGGGATCATGCCCGCGCGCATGCGCACGCCGAGCCTAGCAGGCCGCGGTCAGTCGTGAACGATTAATTTTTGCCTAAGATTCATGCAAGCAATGAAAGATTTACGTTTATTTTCTGTTTTATGGGTGTAGAGAAGAAGCGCATTTCTTTTTTTTATCGTCAGGCACTCGCACGATGCACCGCAAACTTTCGTGTGTGTCTCGTGTTGTTTCAAACTACCAACTTGCCACGAATACAAGGAGCTCACCTTCCCTAAACAGTCTTTTATTATCGACCACCTTAGGCTGTACAAAAATAATGATTTTTTTCAGTGTCGACAAACTTTGTAAGCATACGCATTTTTAGTTTCGCACGGCACCAATAGCGCTCATGAATTCAACGAGGCGCATAAAAATGTCATCGCTCGTAATATTCAACGTCTGAGAAAACGTGATGCCACTGTACAGTCCATGCGTGAAAGCACGGTCATATAAAATCGATGGTGTTACACATGCCGCTACCGCCATAAGAGTGACCTTTGCATTTTTCCCCCATTCGAATACGGCCACCCTGGCCGGAAGTCAAGCCTGCGTATTCCAGCATAGTCACACGACACCCAATGAGGTTATGCTACCACGGCAGGTGAAAGCACAGAGAAAAACAGGCTGCGAAGTTTCACCAAGCGTTTATTTGCCAGACTCGATTACAGTCGTCAGAAACGTTTTAGACACCATCATAACTACACTTTTGTAAAAAGTAAACCAATGACTTCTGTCAGTTGAACCAAGTTCTCAATCGCATGCTTTTTGAATTTCCCATGCACGCACTGAGAGGTAGCACGGAATTAAGCACGCGTGCAGTATACCTTTCTCGTCCACATGATTCTCCTTCGTCGTGAGAAAGTCAACACAAAATACCCTTCTAGTAACAACTGTGCACAACAGGTGTGTACTAACACTCTCGTTCACCTTTGTGAAAAGAGTATTTCAAATCCAGGGTAATAGTAACCACCACAGCCATAGCGCTAACACAAACGTGGCACGCCCAATGACTGCAAGTTGATACGTGAGGAGAATTGCGAGACGCATCTGAAGCAGAGAAGTATGTAGGCACAACATGCGTATAGTAAACGTTATAGTACTTTATAGTAAACTTGCGCACTGCAGCGCTAGTTCCTCCACTCAAGTATTCGAGCTCCCGCGACGCCAACAGCGACTGGCATCGCTCACGAAAGAGCACAGTCGGCTGCGAGGTAATCTCTTGTTTCTCTCGCACGACCCGCGTTGTAACGTACGTATACACTGCTTGGACGGTCGTTACCGCATGAAAAACATTGTTTTTGAAGGTCTAGCGGTGTACCGTGTCCATTGCTAACGCTCACACTTGTGGTAAGCACGTAAATTGAATATGAGCAAAGGTCAACACGAAACAACTAAACGAGGTCGACGCGACCACAGAACACCTACCACCACTGAGACCAAGTCAGATCTGCATGCCGCGCCCTCTCCGAGTAACAAGTAGATGAATAAAAAAGGCATATCCTCCGAAATGGCAAGCGCGCGGCAAGCGTTTGCTTTCTCGGAGGCTTGAAAAATAACTTGCAGTAGTCGAGAGATGGCGCAGCCTTCCGAATGCCGTTGGCATTCTATGCATGGCTTCAAGCTCAGTGGGACCGTTTTTTGTAACTGTGAGTGTCGTGTACTCCTTATTAGTCGCGAATCAATGCATTTGCTAAGCCTACTCGCTTCGCTAACCTGGGGTCAGCCATCTTGATTCTCATAGGGAGAAACACGTTTCTCCGTGGCGAAAGGAGAATTGTTTCTCTATTTAAAGACGAACATTGGGGACATCATCGTTTCTGCCTACATGGAGAGAACGTCACTATTTTTTTAAGAGTGAAGTTGCACATGGACTCTTTTCTAGCAATTGGCTAAGTGACTAGCTGACTCCCTTTGCCTCAGTGCTCCCTGATGCTTGTCCGATGTTTCCCATCTCCCGTTGCACCATCGCCGGGAATGGCACAAACCTCGCCGCTTTTTTCTCACAAGGGGGAAGTGGTTATAAGAGGGAAAAGAAAAGTGAGCCCCGTAACTGTCTGCATCAGGGTGCGACACCTCAACAGTCGCTCACAATAGATGAGAGTGAGGAGGGATTAAAAAGATAGGAATAAAGGGATCGAGAAAGAGAGATGCGCTGGGACAGTGAGCGAGAATATATTAGGGATAGGAGAGATAGGGAAGATGAAAACACGGTCACAGGAGTCCGAGGGCGGGGCACCACTTGCAAGAGCTCTTGTCGGCGTCAGGAGGAGATGGCGTAGGGCAAGTCCAGTAGGTCGGAGCTATGCTGTCGTCGGAGATCGGCGTCAGGAGATGACGTGGGGCCAGCCCAGTCGGCCAGAGCTACGGTGACGGCGGAGATCGCGAGGGCACAACCGGTCGGCACGGAAACCAGCAAGCCGGCATGCGCAACCAAGTACACGCTTTGTGCACTGAGGACTTCAATCTCGGGAATTTGCGTGTGTCTTTGGTGTCGCCTAAATGGAGCTCGGCACCCACTCTGACGGCATTACATACCAGATGCTTCGCAACATTGATGAGTACCAGCTCCCAGTGCTCTAGGCCGCCTAGAACTACTTGTGGCGTACGGGAATAGTGCCACAAGAGTAGCGCAGAGCAATCGTCGTCCCCGTACTCAAAGGCGGACCCACTTTGGAGCCAGCGTCCTATTTCCCTTGCCTCCGCAGCAGACAGGCAGGCCATGACATTGAGGAGACTCGAATGAATTACTGAGGCACTCGTTCGCATGCCCTGGTGAAGTTTTTCTTGATCTTCCAGAATGATTGAACCCCATTGTTGGGCTGCCGCCAGTGAAGGGCACACAAGTTTTTACTTCGCGGACTTTTCCGGTGGCTCAACTCATAAGTAGCTTTTGTGCGTGCATGCGTGTGATGTTTCATCGCCTTCGAAGTGCGGCTTCCGCCGGTGGCGTGCCACTGCCGACGCGTTTGCCAAAGTAATCGCAACGCTAGAGGAGGCGCAACACAACGAAGAGGTCGGCTACCTCATCCTGCTTGCTGTTAAGGTGGCATTTGACTCTATGTCACACCCACCATCCTAAACACTGTGGGCGATTTCGGAGTGTTTTGTCTCTCCTTTGCGCACATGGCTGCCTTCCACTGTAGTAGAACTATGCGTGTTCGCATCGGTGGAGTCCTTAGTGAGCCGCGTCCCGTGAGTGTTGGTGTTCGGCAGGGCAGTGTACTCTGCCTGTTCCTGTTCAACTTCGCCCTGTTTGGCATCGACGACCGAATTTGCCGTGCCCTGCTCTGAGATGTGCGCGTCATGGTCTACGCGTACGACACTGTGGTGTTCACGATGGTACCCGTACCCAGTGGTTGCTGAACTGTTCGTACGAGTGTCGACACCATCCTGCATTTCGTTGACGCGTTCATGAGGCAAACGTGGATGAGGCTTTCACCGGTGAAGCGGGGGTGATGCTGAGACACCCAAGCTATGCCACCCGATATAACACACCAAGATTCACTCTTCAAACAATTACCATCCCTTGTAAGAGGCGAGTGACATTCCTCGAAGTGCAGCTGGACCAACGCCTCAAATAGTCACCAGCGGTCAGCGATCAGCTTCACCCTCACCGTTCGTGTGCTCCTTGCGCGCGGCAATGGAGGCCCACAGACTCCAACCCACCGTATATACAAAGGCAAGGCTACGGCATGCATTTTGTACAACCTCTTTCTCGTGACGCATACGCGTTCCAACTGGGAGACACTGGACGCAGCACAGCGTACTGCAATCCGTATGTTCTTAAGCCTTCCCCGATCATCTCAAGTCGGCCCAACACTCGCCGAGGTGAGAGACATGCCGCTGTCACTCCGTGCCGACCGTCGAGAGCTCAATCACATAGAGGGAACGAAACGCTCGCGTCACGGACAGCAGCTGGTATTGCGGCTCACATCACTGCTGCACTTACGGATGGGGCAATGCGCTGAAGCATTCAATGCCTTGGTATTGAGCTGCCTGAACGTGAATGGCCATAACACCTCGCCCCGCCTGCATTGCCCACTGAACATTCTTACACGGATACCAGGTGTGGCAAGCAGGGCACGACGCCGGAGGGTGCGCTTTAGCAAGAAACTGCTGCTACGTTCGACAGACTTCTCGCGGGGTGGCTTCCCGTTTTCACCAACGGTTCAGCGTTAAACAATGGTTGCACCACGGCCGCGTATGTGGTGCCCTCACTGGAGCTTCACAATCAGTACCGCCTCGCCTGCGGGGCATCTTCGACGGCAGATGACTCACCTTACTTGATGTCGCCGCCAATGCCCTCCTTCAACTGAGAGTTGTGTCACTTGCCGTTCTCTCGGACTCTTCTGCTGCTCTCCAACTACACGCGCGGGGCGGCCGAAGACCTCCTGTTGTTAGCACATCGCGCGAAAACTCGTAGCGGCGCAGGACGTCAGGCGTGATCTTGTGCTGCAATGGATACTAGCGCACGTTAGAATATCCGGCAACGAAGCAGCCGACGAGCCTGCGTATCGTCTTATACCACACTGCGGAACGGATACACACACATTCGGGACGGAGAGACCTAAACTGCCGTCATTGTCGCAACTCGAAACACTCCGTCACATTGTCTTAAACTGTGTCGGTGCCTAACGCAAACTGCGACTCTCCACCGCCACTGTTGATGTGATTCTCCTTACCCGCGTGCACGCATTCTTAATGAAATATAGGCACACGCGGCGCTCATCGGTTTCTTCGAGACCTCTACGCCGTTTGAGCGCTTGTGACCTTGAGTAACTTTGGTTCCTCCCCATGGAGGTCTACAGGTCTCCTACTAATGAGCGCTATACGGACCTCAATTCTTTCGTGTAGAGGCTACGCACCCGGCGAGTGCATCACACGCTCTCTACAACGCGCCATTCTGGCCCGTTTGTCTTCCTTCTTGCAGCGGTGATACTTTTCCGGCCTTCTTGAAGGCTTTACTGGTCGGCTACGCGTTACGCGCGGGGGCTTGAAAGTCCGTTGCGAGCAGCAGTTCGAGTTACTCTCACTTTTGTTCTCTCTTTTCTCCAGTCTTATCTTTCTTATATTTATTATTCCCTTACCCCATTTCTTTTCCGACTCATTGAGGTGTCCTCGCAAAGAGAGACAGTTACGGGTCGACACTGTTTTCTTGTTTTATTCAAATATAACCACTCATATATCCTTCTGAACAGGGGCGATGGTACGCATCTTCATATCAGACCTTACAGTGCATGGCCAGGTGCGCATTTCTACAAGTTTACAAGAACCAAAAAAATTTGCTCGCTGAACATGTGGCTTCCCGTGTGATGATATGCTGTTTTAGATGTTGTCGTTTTTTGTTTGGTTTTCATGGCCGGAATTTCCAGGGAATAGCTTTTGATGAGGTTTTTTTTCCTAATAACTACGTGAGTTTCAAGTTGCACGACTTCCTGTTAGCCGCCTTTTTTTGTAGTTGTCCTTTTGCGCCTTTTAAAGCTCGCATCAGTACCAGCCTATCTAACGTTCCATCCTGTTGAAATGTATTAAGGCCCAACCACACGTATGCTCTGCGTGCACTCTCCGGGCGTGCGCAGTACGCGCTCTGAGGGCCGCGCATGCGCAAATGTTGTAAGCACGCCTAAACGCTCTGCGTACGCGAAAATCAGCGGCGTGCCCCGCCGCGGTGGTCTAGTGGCTAAGGTACTCGGCTGCTGACCCGCAGGTCGCGGGTTCGATTCCCGGCTGCGGCGGCTGCATTTCCGATGGAGGCGGAAATGTTGTAGGCCCGTGTACTCAGATTTGGGTGCACGTTAAAGAACCCCAGGTGGTCAAAATTTCCGGAGCCCTCCACTACGGCGTCTCTCATAATCAAATCGTGGTTTTGGGACGTTAAACCCCACAAATCAATGTCAGCGGCGACCTGATTTCGGCTTTGAGACGGCGTGCGTCTAGCCGCGCTGGCCGCGCGTTGAGTCCTGCAGATACGAAACAACGCCTTGATTGTACTCAGACGTCGACCGAGCCGGCGTGTAGGAACCGGTGTGCTTTAGTGGGACTGATGAAGTTGCGAAAAAAAAAGAACTTTTATAAGAACCTTCTTCGCACGCTGCTAGATCTCCTTGCCACTTTTTGAAATGATCTGCGTTTGAGCAAAGCAGACATGTTTGATCTTTACTTCCTTAATTACGGTCTCTAGTTATGTCATACTTACAATGTCGTCCTAGGATATCACCTTTATTTCGCTGTAACATGTCCTCTTTTTTTCCAATTCGCCCTAGAAAGTTTACGTGTGGTAATCAACTACAGAGTCTAAACGATCGTATCCAAATATTGACATCGTTACTGTGAAAACCACGGGTGACCTCGTTTAGGAGCATGTGAGTTTTCTACTTCCAGTATTTCAGTAGGCAAATACTCAGTGCGACGAGGTCCACGTTTTTAACAGTCTTCATAATTGTATATACATCTTCGTGCCTCTTCGAGCTGTAGCAGCTAGCTTACGTTTCAGTTCCCATGCACGAACGGGGCGATTTCAGGCGAGCCTCGTTCGATCGGGACTCGTGAAATATACATTCCGGCCATCGCACATTTGGTGTAGATTCGAAGGGCAGCACGCACGAAGACGTCGTTGCCGCGCGGCATTTTGCTGGCGGCGCCGGCGGCGGCAGCTGTCAACAACGCTAGCCATAGACGGCCCGAAGCATGCGCTCTCTATGCATCTCTCGCTTCAGCAGACGTCACTCGTTCCGCATGCTAAATCCACGACTTCGCCCTGCACCGTCCGCACACTTTCTTGCAACTGTCTGTGCATAATGAGTGGCACCGTTGTCATCCAAAGCTTCCTTCGAAACGACGGTAGTTTGAAGATGCAGCTGACGAGCGAACTACAGTTCAATAGCCACCGTTTGTTTTATCTGTTTATTATCTTTTGGTTTTGGGACGTTAAACCCCACATATTCATGTTTATTATCTTTTAGAGAAAAGCGAAATTAATACTTGTACTTGTTTGTTGTGTGCACATGCATACGTGTGCACGCGTTTGTGTGTGTGTGTGTGTGTGTGTGTGTGTGTGTGTGTGTGTGCATGCGCACTGGTGTCTGTGCGTCTCTGTGTGTGTGTTTATTTAGATTTGCGCACTGTGTCTTATACGTGGTTTCTCACCATTTCCAGATTTCGGATCTGCCGCCGACAACGCTGGCTTACTTTGTTTGGCGTTCCTGAGTCGGGGCACAAAGATTTAGCAGCTCCAGCTGCCTTGAAATCAAAAATGTGCTGCGACACCTTTTATCTTCCTATATTGCGTTCTTGTAACGAGCTTCAGATTATATATTTTATCTTTCTCTCTCTTTTATGCAATCTTTATTTCCGTTATTTCTACTAACTCCTTACTCGGCACGTTTTCCACACTACTATTTAAGTTGTTTTGCTTTTTCGTTTTTCACATTGCGTATGCAAACGCAGTTGTGCGGCGCCGTCGCGAGCGGAGAACTGTGCAAATACGAGTGTGGCGAGCACGGATCTGAGCAGCATAAACAAGATTATGGTTTCACTTGACACGTCACAAAAATACACGAAATAAAGGGAGTAAGGGAAGGTAAGTGCCAACACGGATGCGGTGTGCGTACCTTCAAGGGAAAGCTGAGCGTAATAGCACTATTGCGTTTCATCTTTTGCCGCTGTTCGCTACGCTTGTTCAAACAGAATCCGCGGCATAGTTCGTCCAGGTGATTTGAATTTTAAATCGGACCACAGGGAGTAATTGCAGCGCTTGTAAATGAGGCTTCGTTTCTTCGACCATGTAAGCGCTATGGAATCCCAGAAAAAGAGAGAGGTGAGTAATAAAATTGAAAAGCAGGAAGAGTGTCCATGTTCGCTTACCTGTATTCTGCAATATGGAAAACGTGTTGCTTAGAAATATCAGCTGTATTCCAGTTATTTTGTTTGCTAAGCACGTCCGTCATAATGGCCGCAGAGTTTTATAGGTACTGATAGTCGCCCTTAGGTTTTCAACAAACTGTAATACGAGGATTGCTTGTAAGAGTACACATGGGGCTATCATGGTGCCAGGCATATTATAAGCGAATTTAACTGACCAAGGATCAGTAACAAATAGGAAAGAATTTTTTTATGTAGTTCAGCCCTCGCGTTCAGCCAGAAACCTGTACCAATATGTATTTACGTTGGTGCTGATGTTGGCTAGGCATCCGCCAGGTCACAACGGCAAACGGTAGCACCCATTGGTACCACACGAGCTGAAGAAGTCACGAATGTTCCTAGAAACTCGTATCACGTCCACGCAACGCATCTTGAAGCCACGCTACTCATAGACTTTCATGAACGTTGATAAACCATCCTCATAATATGCAAGTGCCCTTCTCTGCACTGTATATTCGCCCAATGATTGGCATAGTGCAAGCAAACTGTGCTCGAAAACAATATGTGCCGTAATTGCCTATCCGCCATTGGAGAAGTGCACAGTAGAAAAACTAGCCTCACCATTAGGCATAAGTGCAATTGTGATTTTAAGGACAATTCCACTTCCTGCCACGGTCCCGATAATGTAAATTCTCGGCCACCATTTGACCACAGAGAACCTGACCCAGCTGGAGCAAACGTGTCCTCACAGTGCTCTTGATATCCAGACAGACTGGTGAGGAAAGAGAAGTCAGTACCGAATCCGAAAAAAAACAATATTATGTCATATTTGACACTTCAGACCCACACATTGTCACACGCTAAACATATTCCTCGCGCTGAAGTTGCATCGTAAAGGCAGCTCCAGGCAAACACCTTTCCGCATCGCACACTATTACGACGTCACGTACTTCACGTGGTGTCCGCAACAAAGACCCAATGCGCTGGCCACGTTTTGCCACGCCACCTAGGCTTGCCAGCTCGTGAACGCGAAATCTAGTATCCCACACCCGACCACACTACAGTGGGATTACTCACTTCTCGTGTGGTCCCAAAACGTGGGGGTGCCACATTTCTTGCGTTCTTTTGCACTATGCCTTAGTGTTTATGTTTTTGTGCCTTAGTTTAAAGTACACGTGCATGCACACTGCTTTCTGTTATTAATGGTGCTTTTTGCTAATTTTTTGATAGTATAGTCGTTGTTCATAAGGGTCATAACTAAGTTTTAGCATTTTACTTTTATTAGGTGTTTCAAACTTTTTAGAAAGTTTTTGCAGTAGCATTTACTATTTGGCTTTATTCGTCACAGAGCTTTATTTTGTGATCGCATTCTTGAGAGACGAAAATTTTTGCACGTAATGCAAGGCGGCACTCAATCACGCAGACACTCTGTCCGCACAACATTGCGACGTGTCGCTATGCGTGTGTACATGATGACAGTGAAAGATCCTTATTTTGTGCATGTTTGCTATGTCAAGGGTTCACTTCTGCAAATAAAAGGCTGACGTAAAAGCACCTTCATCCGAGTGCTCTTAAGATGCAACACACAGCACAGCACAATGCAAACTGCGCTACACAATGACGCAAACATATTAGTCGTTAAGTTACTCACTTCACCTTACCAACAGTTTTGTAACACATGTAATGCAAGTATGTGTGCATATCAAATTGGTAGACTAGTAGAAATGCAAGGTAGCAATATGAACTCAATGCCTTGTGATGATTGCGTGTACTTGTTTGAGATGGAGCATCTTTTATAGCATGCAAAAGAATAATTATAGCATGAACAATGCAGCAGAAGACTTGACTCGTTGTGCCATATGGCCATAACAGCTGTATACTTGTTTTGCATGCATTGTATGCTTTGTTCTTTATGTTAGTGATAGGCTGCTGAACATTTTGCTTCGCCAACTTATGCAAATCATACCGTGCAAGCCGCACCATGTCATAAAATGCATCTTTCATGAAGTTTATTATTAGCCATGGCCAAATAATAAAAGTGCCATAATGACAGGCAATATGATCACTTGTGTGCAATATGATCACTCCATAATCCTATACAGGCTGTTTCAAGAAATGAGTCCAAGTTTCTCAAAATACCAGGAAAAGGCGCTATTTGCTCGCTGTATTAACAGTTCTTTTTTATGTGTTGGCAGGCATTTTAAGAGGGTCGAAAATAATATTTTGGACAGTAATTAGGCAAGTAAAATAATTTACTTTTATTTGTGAAGTTGGTGGTTAAGTTAGAAGGGAGAATTGAAGTCCTTCTTGCGAAGAACCGATTTCTGCTTTAAAATTACGAAAAAGCGGTCTCTAGAAGTAACTGCCAATTATTAAACTTCTCCCCTAATCTGCGGCGAAACCTAAACCGAAACGCTAAAGAGCGCTACAGAAATGAGGGAGCATTGTTATATCAAGCATCAACCAACATTGCAGGGTGATTGTGCGGGCTGCACTTGCAATTACAGCACGCATGACGCACATACAATATCGAACGGAGGAAAGCTGCACCCCTGTAACCACCGATTTGAACAGTGCCGTCATTGTAGTCATCCCCTTGTGACGCTCTTCGTTTTATTAGTTTTGGTTTTGCTGTATAATTAGGAAAATTTCATTAATTCTTAGTTAGTACTAGAGGCTTCTTTTCTGAAATCTCAAAGGGGCAATAGATTTTCTACCCCAAGAACTTCAAATTTTTCTTGACGAACTCCACTAACTAAAACGGTAATTATGTGGACCTTTTAAGTTACCGTTCTGAATGATGTATTCAACCTTCCTAAGATGCCTGCTCCTACAGAAAAACCAACTGCGAACACAGCGAGCAAATATCGTCTTTTGCTGATTTTTGAACAACATTGAACACACTTCTTAAAACACCTCTATATCTTGTCAGAACGCAATTTCTTGCCTCAGCATTTTCTTCTTATCGTCTGATGCTATTCTATGTATGAACTGCACAGCTATCAATACAAATCTTTTGCAGATCGGTACGTCCAGGCCCCAGTGGCAGCCTGATTGGTTGCTTTTGAACTCTTTCAAGCAACGTTTCACCTTAATTCCTGTTGCAGAGGAGTTTGGTTGTGACCTAATGTTTTGTATTTGTGCGAAGTATTTAGTGTAGTATTTATCAGGCAATATCCAGTACTTCTTGCTGAATGTCTATTTGATGAGCCCGAACCTTCAGGAGCAATGCAAATGTTGACATCGGGGTCCCACTAGAGGTTTTCAATGACATTGCAAGAGTTGTCATCAGAAGTATATTGATTGAATGGTGAACATCAAAGTAAGATGGATTCTGAAAACTGTACTGTACATTCTTGTGGTGGTTGTCATGACTGCTTTCGGAGAAGCAGAAATTAGGACCTGGGAATAACAAGAATTATGATTCCTTGAAGAATCACCATCATTACACTGGGTTGCTACACCAAGCTGGTACAGAATGGAGGGGCAGTGGCCTAGTACCACTCACTGTACATGAGTTGTGTAGACAAAGCAAAACTTTTCATTGTTTTTATTTATAGTTGCAAGTATGCTTACCAAGGTCGAATCTTGCATAACTGTTCATGTGTTGCACAAAAGGAAGTGGCTCATTTGGGCTACTGAGGTGTATGGCTCAGGAAGAGAGACGGTCCTCCTTGGAAAAAAGAGTAAACGAGGTAGGTGTACTTGGTAATGGTTTCTTGAGGGAGGAGAAAGAGTAAAATATTTAACAGAGTGGAGTTGCCGACAACAGGAACAGTTGAACTGGTGCTAATCGCGTTACTTGGAGGTGGGCTTGAATAGAAGCTCGTGGAGTGTGAATTTCAGCAAGGAAAGCCATATTTTGGGTCGGTGCTTAACGGTTCATGTTATGCGACAGTGATAACTTCATTCTTGCAAACACGATGTTGGGGTGTCTCGGAAGCATTGCCATTGGTGCAGTTCGCAGAGGGTGCACCGCGGGGTAAGCGTAGAAATATACCAGTCACATTGATCCACGGATAGTAACAACGTGACCATGAATGGACCATGAATAAACCTACCTACATGAAGAGTCAGCAATATCTCTCTTTCTCTCTCTCTCTCTCTCTCTCTCTCTATATATATATATATATATATATATATATATATATATATATATAAGAAAGAAAAAAGAAAAGTGGATGAAAAAATAACCAGCCGTGAGCCAGGAATCGAACCTACGACCTTCGAATAACGCATTATTCGAAGGTCGTAGGTTTGAGCAAGATGAAACTAGAGCGAAAAATCTCGTCATAACACACACTAACATGTGCACTTTACAGTGCGCAATCCAAGGAATATAAGCACAATCAAAAGAAATAACATACACAAGAAACTTGGTGTTCATCTACACACGAAGGTTAGCAAATTAGTACAATAAGGCTAATACTACTTGTATGAAATATGCAACCATCCAGGTAGCCATGTTGTTTTTTTATTGCATTAGCTTGACCTAAGGCATAAAAACTTGTGTGATATGGTCATAAGTTCAGTTTTTGCATAAAAGTCTAAATTACACCTGTTGACTACAGTATACATCTGCTTACAAAAATTTTAAAAATGGTCATTCACCAGGGCCAGAGTAGGATAATACTGGTTTTACATGGTAGACACTCACGACGCGCTGGAATTGAACACTAAAAGACACACTGAAGCGTCGCGGATGCGTGCTTGTTTAGCAGCTGCCAAAAATCGTGTGACCACATGGTAGCGCGAAATTTGATGAAGCAAGTTGATAGACTTGCGGACCACGATTACCCTGATGTCTTGATCACTGCCTTGGCCGAGAGGCTCTTAAAAACCGTCAGCAACATGTAAAAAAAGAACGTAGGATTAAAAGGGAAGTCAAATTACAGGCCTATTTTTATGCCCTACGTCCGCGGCATTTCCCACGGACTGAAAAAATTTGCAAGTAGGCATGGCATACCCATGGCCTTCACAGCACCTGACAAATTATTTCACTTAGTCACCAAGTAAAGGGCGCGCCGCCATGGTGGTCTAATGGCTAATGTACTCGGCCGCTGACCCGCAGGTCGCGGGGTCGAATCTCGGCTTCGGCGGCTGCATTTTTGAGGGAGGCGGAAATATTGTAGGCCCGTGTACTTAGATTTGGGTGCAGGTTAAAGAAGCCCTGGTGGTCGAAATTTCCGGAGCCCTCCACTACGGCGCCTCTCATAATCACATGGTGGTTTTGGCACGTTAAACCCCACATATCAATCAAATTAAGTAAATGGCAAGAACCAGAAAAACAACCATACATGTTCTATTAAGCATGTCAACAAGTTTGTACCATGTGAAAAAAAAATGTTGCATATGGTACTTCTATGCCATGCGGAAATTGGTATGTCAGGCAAACTAGTAGGTGTCTTGATTCACGTTTACGCGAGCATGATCAACACTGCAAGCACATTAGTCACCCCGGTAACTGAGCTACTCATTGCATGAAGTGTCATTGTAAGCCAAATTTCGAAAACACTATAGTAAAGCTCAACCTTCCACCCACTCCCTCTGTTCCATTGAGCAGAGCTCTCTCAGCTTCGTAGCGGCTGTTGCTATAGAAGAAGGTGGAAGGTTGGTTGCATGGTGTCCGTCTTGTCTTGTCATGGCTGCTGCTGCATGTAAAGGATGGAGAGCAGCGCCTTTCGATACGTTGTAACAACTCGACTTTATGTACGGGAACTTATGTACATATATACAAGACTCTTTCACCCTTGGGACCGTCGCATGTTGCCTCGGCAGAGCCGACAGTGCAGAGCACTGTTTGCTGCAAACCAAACGACCATGAGGAAACCGGAGACAGATTTTAACCTCTCGGTTGCCCCTCCCGATTCTCCTCACAGCCAACCAAAACAATTCAGTCCGGTTATTGGACAGACTAAAACACACTTGTTGCAGTCCTCTCCTCTCGCTCTCTTATTCGAGCACTCGACCTCTCGGTCGGAGAGATAGATACGAAAAGACCGGCCAGCACATGACCTTCCACGAACTGTGCGAACGCACGCGATGGTGGTGCCGTTTCTGCTGCGGGACCATACCATTACTGCGAGATGACTACGCCGTCCAGGGCGACAGCCGTCCCGCGGTCTCTAATTCATATGGGTGGGTGTCGATACACTGGATGTCCCTACGTTGCCCGCCGGCACTGCGCTGCATAGGGACCACCTAGCTGATTGTAAAAAGCGATGACCGACCGCGGTCTTCTTACCAGAACCAGCGTCCATACGCCACGATTATCGTCTCTCGAGAATCGGCTCTTTGGGAAGCGCACCTTTTTGCGACAAAGAACACTCAACCCCTAAGCCTGCGACGCCAGACCTTACAATCATTATTTCATCAAGATACAAAGACACAAAAGAAAGAGAAATCATCAAAGCTTTCATGATGCGCAGGCTTGGTGAAGACAGGTGTGTTAGGGCGCCATCTGTTCATTTGTGTAACGGTGAATATGCTTTTTTACGTGGATATTTTAGATAGTTGAGAGGGCCAATTATTCACCAAATGCAAATCGATGTCATTTTCCCGTAAACGCACCACTGTTCATCATACCTACTTTATCAATTCGCTTCCCCTCGATTCGGCTTCGTCATACAAGTATTTCGGAGTGAACATGTACCCATCTCTTTCATTTGCAGCGCACGTACAGTCCATTTGCTCAGACGCTCTGCGTACGCTTGGTTTTCTGCGCCGTAACCTCAAATCAGCATCTCCTGACGTTAAAAAACTAACATACTTAACATATGTATGGCCAAAGCTCGAATACGCATCGTCCATTTGGAATCGATCCCAGGTATACCTCGTTAGCGAACTAGAAGCAGTTCAAAACCGCGCTGCCCGCTTTATAACCTCACAGTACTCCAGAGAAATCAGCGTCACCGCCCCTAACACAATAAATTGAACTACCAACACTCGCGTCGCGCCGCCTCATTTCGCGCCTATGCCTCCTCCACAGTTTCTTTTTCCGACCCCAATTAAGACACGAACTTTTACAGCCCCCAAACAGAACTTCTTCCCGCATTAACCATTCAAACCCCATTGCACGAATCAACGGCCGTACATCCGCAATGAACGACACCTTTTTCCACCAAGCAATAACACTTTGGAATCGCCTTCCCGACACTATTGTTGCCACACCTGACCGCACATCATGCCGCGCAAAATTGGAATCCCACTTTGATTCCACCCATTAACCCGTGGCTGTAAGTATATTCTACCAACGTACTGTATGTATAATTTGCTTGTGCCTAGTTGTTTGTACTCTAATTCCCAGCCAAAGCGTTTCTTTTGTGTGTTATTTGATTCATTTTTGTTGTCATTTTGACCGAACTACCATATTAGAACTGTACTGTTTATAATAATTTGTTCAACTTGAATTATACACACTCAAAGCGTATTTTTTGCCCCCCCCCTTATGTAATGCCCTCGGGCCTTTAAGGATGCAATAAATGAAAGGCCAGATTTGATGTTGCACAGATGTTTGCTTTCTTGTGGTGGGCAGTGCACAGGTTTACACTTTCTCTTTTTTTCTTTCCCTTTCACCGTATATATGTTTGTCATATTTCCATCGAAGGAACAGTTGTTAGTTTGTGCTCGTGTGTACCTCTCCTGTGCTTTGGTATATCTTTTAGTGTTCAATTTTAGCGTGTCGTTAGTGTCAACCACGCTCAGTCATGCCAACAAAATAACAACAAAGCATTGATTGATTTGTAGGGTTTAACGTTCCAAAACCACCATATAATTATGAGAGATGTCGTAGTGAAGGGCTCCGGAAATTTAGACCACCTGGGGTTCTTCAACGTGCACCCAAATTTGAGCACACGGGACATTGCATTCGTATATGGCTTCACATGTTTACTCACATATATCTGAAAAATAACGCAATTTTCTGGAATTACTTATACTTGGGAACTTGTCGGCATTATCACACAGCTTTAATACACCAATGCTTAATTTGTACATAAGAAGTGAAGAAATGTTTACAATATTTTCATGTTAGCCAATGTCATCTGCAACCTATGGATGTCTTCATCTTTAATTCATCGCTAGAACCTTTATGCATAATTACCACATTAAAATATTTCAGGTACCTGGGCTGCATATAACTTGAAACTACGCAATCACGGGCCTAAAATTTAATACTTCCTGTATATAGCAGATGGCGGTTAGCATATTGTGCCCTAGAGCTTGGTATGCCATGAGGTTTAAGCTAATTTGACCACAAATGTATACAGAGTATCAAGCAGTCAGGACTTCAGTCCATAGTTTAAGAAAGCGTGATAACCAACAAACATAGAAACAGAAATGAAGAGAACAAGGCAACGCAGTACTATAAGCTGAAGTTTACCGCATGTATGGTTATTTTAGTCACGTTCGTACTCATACTTTCATCTTGTAATTTTTTCGTACTATGTGTTTGCATCCTTTTTTGGTTCGTATCCCACTTCCCTTTCTAGTAGCGCATTGTCCTGTGCATTTCATTCTCATTTCACCATGGCATGGGCCTCTTTTCCACTCTTCTTTTAAGGCTTATTGCTTAAGAACTCGCCCAACTGTCTATCTTAGAAATAAGTTTGCTATATAAAGCCGGTTCCACCTAGTGTCGTTTCTAATGATGCAAAATTTTCAAATGGGCACGCTATTAGACTGGTTCCACGCAGTAACATGCATAACACTCTGCATGTATAACAAAACGAAGTGAAAGTATTATCCCAAATGTTCTAAGATGTGCGAAATGTTCGAGTTAGTGTACAATGAGGCACAGGAATAGTTCCCACAATGCACTGTCTTGTACACAAACAGGTGGGTGAACAAATCCTGCTGCTTTATCTCATCATCACTAGAAGGGCAATATCTCGGGCAAACCAAGGTGCTCGAGATATTGCTCTTCAAATGATGCATTGCCGCAGTGTTAAGAATAAAGCTGATGATCTGGATAGCCTTACCAAATTAGTGAACGCTGACATAGTCATTGGGTCAGAATCTTGGCTTGACGAAGCAGTTTGGAACTCTTAGGTGTTTCCTTGCAATTTTCAAACATATTCGAAAGACCGGTCAACGCGTGGTGGTGGTGTTCTCACTTTTTTAAAAGATTCTTTGATATCCGAAGAAATTTTTATTATTAACAACAAAACTGAACCTGTTTGGTGCCACGTAGTGAAAAATGATCGTTCTAGTTTTATTGTTGGCGCTTTTTATCTGGCTCCTGTCTTTGAACCGAATTTTATGCGTCAGCTGAGAAAAATTGCCTGCACGCTTTCTAAAGAGTGTATCTTTCTTGCTGGTGACTTTAATTTGCCGGATACTAAGTGCGATAACGGTAACTGTGTCTTAAAACCTAATGCAGCGACATATTGTGAATTGAAAACATTGACTAACGTACTCGGCCTCGTGCAGTACGTCTCATGTCCTCCGTGAGGTGACAAGATTCTAAATTTGTTGTTTTGTAATACCCCTGATATAATTATTGAGACACATGTTGTTCCCGGTATTAGTGATCAGAACGCTGTGTTTGAAAAGCTAACAAGATCTTATATAGATGCAAAAAATGTGAATCTAGGAGAATCTTCTTTTATAGTAAAGCAAACTATGAGCAAATATCAGCGGGTTCGCAGCATCTATTTCTGTCTTTTTAATGCAATGCAGATGAAGCAACTGTTGAGCAGCTATGGCAAGTGTTTATAGAACGCATTACCGGGCTAGTTTAGTGCCACGCCCCGAGCTTATTAAGCAATAAACTAAACAAAATAAAGAAACCTTGGATTGTTGGACATCTCATTAAGCTTATCGAAAAGCGCAAGAGGGCTTTTTCCCATTATTGCCAGAATGAAGTCCCTGAAATTTTTATTAAAATGAAAGATCTGACATCACTTTACAAAATTCAACTGAAAGGAGCCAATAAAAATATTTCAAGAGTTTGGCCGCTGACTTTGAAGAGGTTTTTTGACGTATATAAGACGATGTGAAAATGAGAAGGTTAGCCCACTAAATCAACGTGACGGTGGCGAGATTGCACCTCAGGATAAAAATAAAGCCACACTTTTTAACAACTTTTTAAATCGGTTTTCCGCCCTCCTACACAAGTGATCGTCACGAGTATAAAAAGCACAATGTTTGCCTATGAGTGAGGTAGAGCTTTCAATTATTGGCATAGTGACGTTGTTACAGTGCATTCACGAAGGTAAAGCGAATGGCCCACATAGCATATCACCAAGCATTTAAAAAAACTGCTCTGAGGCAGTAGCTTGTTTTCTTTATGTTATGGTTATCTACAAAAATCACTCTATGATGGCAAGCCCTAGCCATTTTTCAAATAAATCTTAAACACGTAACCAAATAGGTTAAACAGGCCGCATATTACGCCTATGTCAGACCAATATTAGAATACGCATGTCCTGTGTGGGATCCGTTTCACAAAGTACACATTCATGCACTAGAGCGCATTCAGTCGATAGCAGCAAGATTTGTTCTGGGAAAATATGACCAAACTGAAAGCTCTCGTTGTATGAAAAGAGAACTTAATTGGCAATATTTACAAGATCGAAGACGATCTCTAAGTTTCAAACTATTTTATTCAATCTAATAAAAGCAAACAGGCATTATTCCTCCAGAATATTTAAACCCAGCGCATTATCATTTCTCTCGTCATGACCACAAATTTAAAGTAGGGTCATACAACCCCAGAACGGATCTGTTTAAGCATTCTTTTTTTCCGCAAGACATTGTCGAATGGAATATATTACTGGCTGATTTAGCTGGCCACAAGACTGCGAATTCATTCTATGCGGCACTGTGCCTCCCACAATAATACCTAAGATGGCGCTGCGGGTATTCTTCCAAAGAAATAAATATATAAATAAATGCCTCCCGAAAAGGATACAAAAAGTTCATTAGGCTCTGTGTATGCATAAAAGTGAATGTCTTACGATTGGCTCATACTTGACAGTACGATTGCAGACTTTCTAACAAAACATGAAATAAGTGCAAAATTGAGATACTATTTAGTTTTTTTCTTGTAAACTTTTCACTTAAAGTACAGAATGTGAAGAATACACGATGGTGGAGAAATTCAAAACAACTTCAGAAGTGAATTCTTGTCCAGTGCGCTATTACTCCAACAGTTTTTGATCTCAGTGTTGTTAGCATTGTAGTATAAAGAGTAGCAATTGTGAGTAAGATTTATGTTGGTAATAAACCCATTCTCGATAAAGAAAACATGCTTGAGGCCCTTGTCCTTCGATTCATGTGGGCATTATTGAGCTTAAGGTGGTCAAAATTTCTGTACCTTCCCACTACAGTGTCAGTGATGATCATCTGATGGTTTTTGGACGTTAAACACACAATTACACCTTTTTGCAATAAAACACGTAACACTAGCTAATTAAACATCCTCAGCTATTCTGTTTAGGTATATGATTGGGTGACTTCTCATTTATTCATTGCAAAAAATAAACAGCATACTTGTAATTATGACAAAAAAAGAGCAAGGCATAATACCAGCACTTTCTACTTTGCAAGCAACTGTGTCAATAATCAGAATACCCTGTATTGATCACAAGCCTTCTGGGAACAAAATGTAAAACAAAATACCCAGAAGGAAGGATCAAGGTGACTGAATAGCAAGGTTACACAGATTCAACTGACTGATATATATGCAATTCATTTAGACATGTATAAGTGACACCTCTCCAAAATGCTATATAGCCCAGCCGTGGTGGTCTAGTGGCTAAGGTACTCGGCTGCTGACCCGCAGGTCGCGGGTTCGGATCCCGGCTGCGGCGGCTGTATTTCTGATGGAGGCGGAAACGTTGTAGGCCCGTGCACTCAGATTTGGGTGCACGTTAAAGAACCCCAAGTGGTCGAAATTTCCGGAGCCCTGCCCTACGGCGTCTCACATAATCATATGGTGATTTTGGGACGTTAAACCCCACATATCAATCAAATCAAATAAATGCTATATATATTCACATGTAATTGTGACAAGTTCAAAGACTGATATGTGAGTAATGAAGAGACAATATCATAAAACGCACGTGCTTCCTCAAAAACACAGTGCCACTAACCACATGTCTGGGACATCATATGATCATGATTATATCTCTTTAACATAATTTATCTTTCAAGCTAAATCAATACAATCTTATAATGGTATTGTGCGTTGATGTGCAATGTTTTTTTTTTCTGTACGACGCAGTCCATGTGAAGAATGCAAAATTGTTATCGTAAAGTCTTCTGAATAGCTCATATTCTGAGCATAAGAACTGAATAAATAGAAAATAAATTTGGTATTAAGGCACACTTCATCACTTGGCAGCACGACAACAGCAGTTGTTTGTTTTGTTTTGCTTGAGTGTATACTACCTGAAAGCACGGTTTCAATCATGCGTTATTGTAAACAAATAAATTATGTCGCACAAACTTGCCTTCCTTAAGGTGCACTAACTTGAATTGGCGGACTCCGCAAAGCTTCTGAGATATTCACAGGAGTTTAAAAACATGCACCACCCATCGTTATGTGAGCTTAGTGACTGTTTTTTTTTTTGCTTTTCATTGTTGTTTTCACGCAACGCAATGTGCAAAACGCCTCCTACTGCTGCTCAAGCGATGATTAGGATTCGCGAAAGGAGGAAACATAAGTATTTTCATTTGTGTTCCTGATTGTACCACGAACACGGCGCGCCCATAATCTGCTTGGTTGTACACAGTGCATGCTGGCATGCTCGTTTGGGTCACAGGACCATTGCCACACCATCTCACTCGCATTGCGGTGTGTTGCACTGTTGTCAAAACACACATTTCACGTCCAGTGACGATAACGCAGTAACGCTGCCGCAAAAAACACGCGCACAACACCGCGACACATAGCCGTGCAGCTCGAATGCTTCGCTCAGGCGGCGAACGTTATACCGTGATGGCTTCGCTTCGCTGTCGCTCACCCACGTCGCTGGGGTCGCCTCCTAATCTCTGCTGGCATTTCGGAACATGAACGGCTCTTTTGTCGTGTGCTCTTTTATTGCAATAGCACTTATATGGACACACTTGGGTGATCTTTGCCATCGGCGTCGGCGTCGATGTCATGCACCATATATGTATACGTATCTAAATATGAGAAAACGCCAGAAAAAAAAGCCCCGCCGCGGTGGTCTAGGGGCTAAGGTACTCGGCTGCTGACCCGCAGGGCGCGGGTTCGAATCCCGGCTGCGGCGGCTGCATTTCCGATGGAGGCGGAAATGTTGTAGGCCCGTGTGCTCAGATTTGGGTGCACGTTGAAGAACCCCAGGAGGTCGCAACTCCGGAGCCCTCCACTACGGCATCTCTCATAATCATATAGTGGTTTTGGGACGTTAAACCCCACATATCAATCAATCAATCAATCAATCAACGCCAGAAAGAAAAATAATCCAAAAAAAACACTTCGCCCCGCGTAGGACCTCTGCGTCGTGAAAGCGAGGCGTTAACCACTGAGCCACACCGCAGAACATTCTCGACCGTGCAAACGGCAAGCTATTTATATCTACGACGTACCGCTGCTGTGTTTTTGGCATCACAAGAAAGATAGCGCAATGAGCGCACGTCGCCACAATGCGCAGCGGCGCCCGCTCTAATCTCCTACGCGTAGAAGTGTGGAAGCTTGGGATAGTTGGTATGACATGACAATAGTCATAGCGCGAGAACAGAACGATGACCCAGGCAAGAAGGGTCCTTCGTGTCCTTCTTGTCTGTGTCATCTCCTACGCGTAGTTTGCCCGGCTTAGAGAACGAGAGCTACACTCCTCGGGTGCCCTTATCTCGTAGTGGCGAAAAGGGGAGGATTGCACTTCTTGGCTGGCCGCGGGCTTTACGTAGAAAGATTCTGCTGTAGTTACGGGGTGCACAAAGGTCACTGCAATAATTGCCATCTCCGTTCGCGAAAAGCGCGCGCTTTTCAGACTCAGCGAAGTAACAAATGAGACGTTTATTCGCGTGCATCCGAATTTGTGAGTACATTTCGTGCGTAATATGTGCGCGAGAAACGTGGGGCACGTTTCGATCTGCTTTCCATCTTGTGCGTGACCTTTCAAATTGTTGCTATTGCGTTCATTGCTTCGCCTTTGGGGCAAAGCTGCGACTTTTTTTTATGTATCCGCGTGCGTCGCTTCGCCTTTCACGTGGTGCCATTGCTGTTCGAAGGTCGAAGCAGTGATCGGTCGAAGGGCACATTTTCTTGCTTCGTAGCGGCCGCTTGAGAAGAGTTCTCTCCATTTGTTGCTTCTTTTGTAGAGACGACAGTCGCTCTTGGGGACCTTTGACGCAAAAAGTTTAGTCTGTCTGCACATTTGTCTCTTTGTTCACCCTTGACAGTACCCTAAACGGCACCAAAGTGACCTAACAGTACTCCAAACAGCCGACCCCATCCGCAGCGCCCACCAATATTGCTCAAGGTTCCGCGTTCATACTTGTGCAATTGTCAAATAAAAAGCAATTATTGCGCATATCTGAGGCACCATAACAACAATTGAATATTATGTATGTGTATTGTTGACTAGGAAAGGCATACATAAGTAATTCCCAAGGACCGTAGCGTTCATCACGCTGCGCAGACCATGCAACGCTTGCACGAAAAGGCCAGTGTTTCCAACGCTTTGCTAAGACGACAATGTGGTAGCACCTACACGTTGCCTTGCGTTTTACACCTTACCACCTCAGAAACAGGCGCGCACGCCACGCGTCCCGTTCTCCAGGATAACTGCCAGATAGCGCTCATGTCTCATGTGTGACGTTTACTTGATGTGCTCGTTTGCCTCCACTGCATGCTCGACGCACTCTAACGCAGCGCCTCCAGAATACCATTCACCAATTTCGCGGGGCAGAACATCAAATAAAGGTTTGATCGCTCTCTCCAGACGCAAGACTATATTTTTTCGACGACATTTGCAGTGTAACATGCAGTTACGGGGCCAATTTTTTTTTCTGCGGGTCTTCTCAACACTTGTTTTTATTCCATGCGTTAATGCACGCTGCGCCTGACCGATTCGTTATCGAAAACGGTAAATTCAACTGAGTGTGCATGCGGTGCCGATCGGCCGCATCGAAGGTATGCAGACTCTTTCTTTATCATTATATTGATTCGATGGTAAAACAACATGAACGAAGTTATTCTGTGGTCACAGTTCTTGTTGAACCCGATCCCAACTGTCTGAAGTGTGCCATTTGCAGCATTCCGTGCAACGGATATCATTCAACGATATGAAGAAATATATATTTCTTGCCCCGCCGCGGGGGTCTAGTGGATAAGGTATTCGGCTGCTCACACGCGGGTCATGCGACCAAATCGCGGCTGCGGCGGCTGCATTTCCGATGGAGGCGGAAATGCTGTAAGCCCATGGGCTCAGATTTGGGCGCACGTTAAAAAAACCCATGTGGTCGAAATTTCCGGAGCCCATCACTACGGCGTCTTCCATAATCATGTGATGATTTTGCGACGTTAAACCCCACAAATCATTCAAGCAATAAATATTTTATTAGCGCGTTGTGAATATGTTGAGCTTTCTGATAAAGTTATGCTTTTGTGTGACAACGCACTTCTTCCCCCTGCACAAAAGAAGGTATGCCGGCCAGCACTGGAAGCAAATTGCAGAGAACCACGGGAAAAAAATGAAGAAAACATGCGAGAGCAAGTGAAATGGTAGTTTTTTGATGGTCTCGTTTGTGACAAATGACGCCAGATTGTGAATTTACCTTCCTTAACCCCTTATATATCCACGTTATTTCCTAACGATGTAAAAATAAAGTCGCAGAATCATATTACTCTTTTTTGTTGCACCCTGGGGGCGTAGAAGTGTGAATAAAAGTAATATCACGTCCTGAAAACGCCAAGTTTGGCAAGTTTGTGTTTACGGTGTAGTGCATATCGTTCCCAGTATACTGAAGTAACTGCGACTATTTATTTTCGTGAAAGATTACTAAGTAATAAGTGTAAGTGTATCTGTAACGCAAAAAAGTACTCGCCTATTCATCAAAATGTCAATGAGGCAGATGCGCACATGTTGAAATGACATCTATCTGCGCTACTTTCGAGGCAACGTATTATTACGTGCTCATTTTTTCTGTGAAAAAAGAAAGCCCGCGAAATATGAAAATAACACGTGACCAGACTGCTGCACACATAAGGAAGCAGCGCCCTCAAACAAGCCTACTGTTAGGCAGCCATTATCAGTTAATTAAGTACAGAAATAAAGAAATAGATGGGCCTCACTGCTGCTTTCCGTCCAAACATACGTACCGTTTTTATCTTACACAGGCGGTAACCAGAGCAGTGCTCCAGCCGTGCTATTAATGAGAGAAGTTGACCGTGAGATGTGAATAATGATAGTGAGGTACAATAAATTGGAAAGAATGTCTGCAAAATTTTGGCACTTGTTGCTTGCACTGTCAGACCTCTATCCTTACCAGTGTGCGGAACGCTGTCCTTGGTAATGAAAAAAAGATGCAAAGCGGCTATTTCCAGTAAGTTTACTTTAGGGCACTGCTTTTTTTTACGGCTGGGAGCGCAATTACGAGCTATTTTTTCTTTCATAATTTGCGGGCTTTCTTTAATAGAGGAGAAAATGAGCACGCTACTACGTCGTTGAAAGTAGCACACACAAGCGTTGTTTCAACATGCACACATCAGTCTGATTGACATTTTGATAATCATGCAAGTACTTTTTGACTGAAAATTGCAATTGTGATAATCCATGAATTCTCCCAAATGAAGAAATTAGTAGCGGATACAACACTATACTGGGAAGAATATGCAATAACATTGGTTCACGAGAGGCCAAAATGCTGTACGCCCATTTGCTTAGATTTGGTGGCACCGTAAAGAGCACCAGGTCGTTGAAATTTACGGAGTCCTTCACTACAGTGTCTGTCATAATCACATGATAGTATTGGGACGTTAAACTCCACATATTAATCATCAATCGTGCTTCCCGGAATGCCGTTCCTCATTTTTAGAATCGCGATGCGTGATAACTGGGACAATTTGTACATATATATAATGGTCAGCCACCATCCCCTCGGAGCACGGGGCTTGTGTATTAAACCTGTTCTTTCAAGCGTTAATGGGCGGTTGTGTGCCAAAATAATAACCCTGAACTGTGTCAGAGCGTTTAAGCTCCGAAAAAAAGAGAAGCGGAGGCTCCTTGAATTCGGAATATTACTGTGTGTGTGTGCGCGCGCACAAGAGCGTGTTTTTTGCGCGCGCTTGTGTGTGGGAGTGCGCGCGTGCGCTTTTGCGTGTACACGCGTGTATTCGTAGGTGTACATGAATCTGTGGACGCGCCCATTTTTGCGTGTGCATGCGCACGCACACATTCACACACACCTACAAGCGCACACACATATATTGTTTAGGTGTGTGAAAATGTGTACATGCGGCCGTGTGTGTGCGCACACGCACACGAACACATGCATAGGCATGTACAAAAGCGCGCAGACTTTCGCGCACACTCAGAGACGTGCGCGCATGCTATTGCCTTCCAAACGCTAGCTTGGATTCGCTTCTCGGTGGAGACGGACATTGTGCCGCAAGGAAAGTCGAAGTACGACGTTCCCGGGATCATGTGTCTATTGCATCTACACGGGATATTCATCCACTGCCAACACTTCTTTTTCACTCACAACTAGGAAAGATGATGGTTACGCCACTGCTGAAACCTAGATTTCTGGAAAAGGAGCTTTTTAATTATGTTGAAAAGTGTGGTATCGTTCAGTTAGTCCACGTAAACCGTTTTAGTAGTCGGAATCTATTATTTGACTGTTATCGCACACAGAATCCGGTCAACACTACATATTCATTAAAGTGTAATTTCAGTGTTCTTGATTTATCTCACTTTTAGAAGTTGGTTTAGTGTACACGAAGAAACAGCACGTAAGCAAGGCTGTCTCAGCATCGTGGGTAGTGTCATCACCACGCCTGGACGTCACTTCCCCGCCCATTCGCCAGAGAAATGGTGACTGCGGAAAAAGCGTTGAAGTCGGCTGCGCCCGAATTTCGGAAACAGGAAAATTAACGGAAGCGCATATGAAGATGTCAAGCTCTCGTAAGAGACGGAAAGGAAAAGTGCAGTGTATCCTTTCTTCAGTTTGTGAGAGAACGTTGAAGAGGCACTGGCGCGGTTGGAAAATGAAACTAATAAACGGAAGGGGTGGAGTACAAAGATAAACTTCAAATTTAGGGAATGATAAAAAGGATGTCTATGTTTGCCCATATTCTAAGGCGCGAAACGTTCGTGAAATGAAGATATTGCAGCGCAGCTGTTACACGGTGGTTTCCAGCTGGATAGCTTGCTGTTTACGTAGACCAAGCGCGTAGGCCGAAACAAATGACAGCATATCCATGGAGTGAATGATGGTGAGTGGGGCGAAGCGTCTGTTCGTTCGTTCGTGCGTACGTCTGTGGATCCGTCTATTCTTCTGTCCATGCGTCTATCCATGCGTCCGTCCATGCTTCCGTTTGTCCGTCTGGCCATGCGTATGTCTGTCTGTTCGTTTGTCTGTCCATCTTTCCGTCCGTGCTCCTACCCGTGCGTCCGCGCATGCGTCCATTTGTCTGTTCGTGAGTCCATCTTTCCTTCCATTCGTGCTTCGCCCGTGCTTCCGCACACTCATCCGTGCGTCCGTTCATCCTATTGCACACACTTATACTGGACCAACGCCATCTAGAAAATGAGACAAAAAGTGGTGAAGAGACAGTGCCATCTATTATACTGTCTCGGAGATACTGCCGGTTACGCCTCACGAAGGAGAAGGTTTGACAAGGAGGAGCTTCGCCCCCAAAACAACAGCCATAGGCGTCATTACTGCGGAAAAGCGGGACGGTTTGCATGGAGTGCGGTCTCTCCCCCTCCTTCTCCCCCCCCCCCGAGTCACCGAAAAGGAAGCTGGCAGGGGTGCAAAGAAGTCTGTCTCGTAATTTGCTTTCCCCTGCCCCCGCCTTCTTTTAAGGGTAATCCTGCGCACGCCTGTGAAAATAGTCGTTGCTGGTTCAGGCTTAACGTTTTTCCCGCTGCTCTGCTGGTCACCCACCTTCTACCGGTGGAATGGTATTTACAGCAATCGTCATGATCGTATATACATTAGTGTTCCTCTTCAACCTGTAGCAGCTAGCTTACGTTTCAGTTCCCGCGCGTTGACGGGGTGATTTCAGGCGAGCCTTGTTTGACCATCAGTGGCGCAAGGTACATTCCGGCCACCGCAGATTCAATGCAGATTCGAAGGACAGCGCGCACGAAGGTGTTGCCATCGCGTGGCGTTTTGCCGATGGCGGAAATGGCGACAGCGGTCAGCAACGCTAGCTGTACAGGGCCGAAGCATGCGCTCTCTGCGCCTGTCTTACTTCAGCAGACGTCACTGGTTCCGTATGGTAATTTTACGACTTTGCTTGCCGCCGTCCACCCCTTTTCTACAATCTCTGCGCAGAACGCAGTGGCGCCGTTGGCATCCGAACCTTCCTTCGAAACGACGGCAGTTTTGGAGACGCAGCTGACAAGCAATTTACAGCTGAATCGCGGGATGGTCTCTTGATTTTTTTATCTTTTATACCAAGATGAGCTAAAGCATATGAAAGTTGCATAAAGTGCGAGAAACAATGGGTGCACCTTAATAGGCATCACAAAATAGAGAAAGACACACAAGACGCATAGAAAGAGTTCACAAGAAAAAACTCACACTTACGTTTTTGTTCACGAATGAGATATACGTATACATACAGCACTTGATTTTACAATGCATACGCGCGGCGATTCGCCGACCCTCACTCACACCAATTCAAAAACACAGTCTGAGACAACCTTTCATGATACCCCATTGTTGATATATGGGGTTTCATGTCCCAAAACCGCCATGTGTAAATGAGGAACGCCTTAGTGGAGGGCTCTAGAAACTTGGACCTCCTGGGATCTCTACCACGCACCGCAATCTGAGCACACTGGCCTACAGCATTTTCACCTCCATCAAAAATGCAGAGCCCTTTCTTTGCACCTGCGAAAACTACATTTCGTTATCGTACATTGTCACCGACGCCAGACTGGCACATGCGCCGCTTGCGGCAGTTTGATTGTGTACCGCCTCTACAAGTTCAGGTGCCCGTTGTCTCCTGCGTCGGTTAACAACGAGTCATCTACGGACAATGATGTAAGCTGCTAAACTTGCGCTCATAACAGTGCATGATGAAGCGGCACTGAGCAACAGTCTATCTCAGTCCAGGTTTTCGCACAAGCGGCACGCAACAAAGTCGAACGTTGAGGAGAAGATAAGCGTGGTTGCACAGGGGAAGCGTCTCCTCTTCGTGCTCTCATAGGAGCTGGTTGGGAACACGGTGGTCATCCATTATGAAAATATGAAGTGCAAACGAGTGGTTTCGAGGCAGTGGCCGAGAAGAGCACAGGTGACGCAGGAGACAGCGTCCAAGGATTTGTAGAAGACAGCGGTAGAGGCTGCGTGCATAGATTTGTATAACACTGCGACCGAAATAAACAAAAAAAAAGCCTGGTGGACACCGTACACGAAGAGCTGATCAAGCCCCTAAATGCACACACGCACAAAGAGAGAGAGAGAAATAATTAAAAGGGAGCGACAGGGAAGTTAATCTAGAATAACAAAAAGTCTGTAGTAGGGCTAAGTGAGTGTAAAACACAATTTCCAATAGAGCATAGAGTTTAATATCACATTTGCCGTAAAGGAAACAAAAAGAGCCGATGGAAAGAAAATGAAAAGTGCTTAGCAATTTGATCAGTGTAAGATAATTTGGTTAGAATTGTCAGGATCTCCGTTTATTATTATGGGAATAAAATAAATAGCAGCAGCAAGATGGCTTCGTTTTAAGGAATTTGTTTTTCTCGAGATACTGCAACAGAAGTAAAATGTACGTTTATGGCTGAGACCTTTATGAAGATCTATCTTTCTGGAGTAGCCTTTATGTCTCGCTTGTTCTCCATTTGGAAATCGGGCTTAGTAGTTTTTGTAATGTACGCAATGTTTACGAGGTATTCGTTGTTCAGGCAGCCGCTGATGACTTATTTTCACATAGTGAACAGTAATACAGTAAAACTTAAACAACAAGCTGACTCTTGACAAGAAAAGTGACAGCCCAAACAAACTAGCGCCAAAATTGATCACCATGAACACAACTTGAAAACTACTAAACGTGGCTACCATTAGAAATTTGAGTGTTGTGTTCATATTATGGCGTATAAAGTTTTTGTTAGTCAAAGACCTATTTTGTCCTAATAAAATATCTTGTTGCAGTGTTTCCGTCGATTTCAACTGGAAGCTGCGCCAAAGCTGCAGCCTCCGAAAATCCCCAACATATGGCTAGACAATGCGCAAATGAACGCTATATAGGCGTCATTACGTCCACGGAATTATTTTCTTTAGCTTGATACCGGTTTACCGTAGAGGCACACCTGAGAGGTTGCATAGGTGGCGCCACATAGCGTTGCCGAGATTAACCAGGCCAGCACTTAACTATTGCAGAACCCTAGCGCAATGGACCACTGAAGTGGCAATTGTAGACACTCGATGAAACAAACGCGTATAGAACTACACTTGCATGATTGATGAAAACCATCAGAAAAGGACGCCAAGGAAAGTATTGGACATGCTATTGGTAATATTTGTAACGTAATTGTGAAGACAAAGTAGACAAAAAGATAACTTGCCGCTGGCAGAAACTAAACCTGTGACCTTCGAATAACGCGTCCAATGCTCTCGGACGATGCATGAAGTGCCACAAAATGCCAACGCCGGCCATCGTCCTGTAACCCGGTATACCCTAAACCTCTTTGCGTACATCTGAATACCGAGCGCATTAAAACCCTCAACTGAGCAAAGTGAGTAGAATACAGTGGTTTAAAGGTAGACCACAGGTCACACTGTTTTAACGTGATTTGCAGAGTGCTTGCATAGGAGAGGTATGCAGGTGGGTGTTGACCTTCTTGAGAGCATATTTTAACGATCTACCGGCACTGCAGTCTATATTTTGCTCTAGCAGCCACTTTTCTGATATCACCGAAAGTTTAACCCTTCATCTTGCATTCGGCGAACTCCCTATACTAGGATCGTGGTTTTTATGAAGTTGTAATTTGTTTTTGCTACATGAGTATTTATGCGCCTTGACAACTCTATACTACTCTGCCTGTTAAAAAAATAAAACGAAAAGAGCTGCATTTCGGCCACATTTCTCCAACTCAAGAGGCATACACCTCACCCCGAAATCGGTTTGAACTCGCCAAAAAAATTGTAACTACAAAAGAAAATTGGTCTCTGACTGAATAGTACACGAAACTATAACATCTCACCGCAGGCACCATTCGCACATAGAAAAGTGGGCGCCATGCTCCACATTTTTGCTTGGACATGAAACATCCATCACGATTTTTGCCCCGAAGTGCACATATTCGTGCACATTTGTGTTTTAGTCGTCTGTCATTAGTTGGTGAACGTGTACCGCAAAGTGCACCAATGTTGGCGCTTTTTTTCTTGTCGCTTTCCGCGTCAAACGGGTAATGGCAGGGAAAATGTGAGCTTAGCAGAGCAAACAAACGTAAATAAAGCGAGGAAGCTCAGGGGAAACGCAAGGAATGAACGCGGAACATATGCGTTTTCTCTCATCCACGCGTTTGAGTGATCACTGCGGCCTCGAGCACCAAAAAGAGAAACACCAAAATGTCTCTAGCGTGATATCACTCTTCCTCCCAAAACATCTGCGAACTTACATCGCTCGGCGGAACACCCTTTTGGAGAGCGGGGATCTCTTCTACGAGCCATGAGGGTGTTTATACCAAGATGGCTTCGGCAAATCGTCTAATGCGCACCCATACCCCGATTTTTTTTTCTGGCCTAACATCATTTTTTTGTTAGTCCTTACTACCACAGCGAGGCGGCTGTGTATTTGCATTAGAATGTAGGGTCATGGAGAATCTCCCAGGCCAATGTCCGCACCATCATCCTGTACTTATACTTATGAGACTTTTTTTGAAGGAGGAATAGTTGTACCATAGTTTATCAGGTCTTAGAGCTCAGACTACTCTAGGTTTACTTGAGATAGGGAGCTCATCGTTTGTAGTAAAAAAAATAAAATTAAAAAAGATAGAAGAAACGTGTTAGTATGGTGCAAATATCAGAGGGTCGACGTAAATACCGACGGCTTCAGTGCGTACAAAAGAACATAAGAGTAAATGCAGATGCAGAACACGATTCTGAGCAAACATTCTCCTGCCTGTGGCATATATATATATAGCTCCTCTGAAGGGAGGAAGGGGTATGGATGAGGGGAGGGATTTGTTACTTTCAGCAATGGCCCCGTAAGCTACACATCGCATGGGACCATTTATTTCTTTTTTTCACTATTCATCGCAATGGCAAAGTTCGCAAGGCCTGAGCATGTCTGTACCTACTTCAAGAGAAAAGCGCTGAATGCTTCGCAACGGCGGTACCAAACAAACTTATGAGGAGAATAATTTCTGCAAATACTTCGTGGAAATATTTGCTGATACTAGGATCAATATCTATCTGGGGCAAGGTGTATAGCCGACATGTGGAGGCTTCTATGCATGAGGAAAATTCAAACTTTGGGAACATTAAATGCCAAACACGCGTTTTGGTGGTCACGCTATGCGCATTCTACTGGGCTAGTACAGAAGGTACAGACGCTGACGACCTATGGAAAGAAGGACGCGTGCGCTCATGACTTTTCAGCTGCTCTGGCATTTGCGTTTTCGCTGCACTCCTCAAGTGTGATGGCGAAAATCGGCGTGCCGACGCTGCCCGCAAAGAATGTTACAGGGAACGCCACCACCATAGGTGTTCTTATACTATAGGCCTTGGTCTTATATGCATCACTTAGACAATCCTAAAAGCAGATTCTTCATGGAGTTGTTTATACTCTTGCCAAAATAAATTATACAATTTAAAGCCGCCTCGGTGATTTATTGTCTCTAGTATTCGGTAAAAGTTTGCGCTGGAAGCATCGTATTGCTATTACAGAAGAGCTGTTATGCTCGATGTTCGCCGCAATTATCATCAGCATTAACAGGCGCATGCTCTCTTCGTCCTCTTTTTCATCGCGTTCTTCTTCTGCTTCGCTCCGAAAATATGTGCGCTGATTTGTCTGGCGTAGAATGCACTTACTCTAATGGGCAAGAAGCCGAGTTAAAAAATAGAGATAAAAAAAGAAATGTTTGGTGAAAATGATTTGTTGGCAACATTCAATCCCGCCAATGGTCCGAAGGCGAGTGTCGTAACCACTCGGCTATCCACGCATGCTTGCAAAGCGTATCACATCCTTGCATAGCTTAGCATGTCAGAGGGATTGGAAAGAGAATTGAAGGAGAGAAGGTGGGTTGTGAGAAAGAGTGAATAAAAAAGGCAAGACAAAAAAAGAAATGGACGAAAGAGGAAAGAGAGGGAAAATGGGTAGAAAGAAAGGGTAAGCGAGAAATTTAGAAAGAAAGTCCTAAAAGTTACATTCATTGTTCGAAACTTATTCTTTTACAGTTGAATGTCCGCTGATATGTTTTTTACGGAGATATTTTCTTTTTAGATGCGAAGCAGCTTTTTAACTAGCCTGTGTAACACTGTCCATCTGTGTCTCCATGCCAACGCGCCACACCGGTGGTCCCTCCAGCCACAGTTGTTGCAATGATGCCAAGTAGATCAAGTCGCAGCTGCTCGTTGACGTCACTCTCTCTAACCCGTCGCAGCTGCCGACAATTCCCAACACTCAAGGTGGCGTTGCTCCAACGCCCACTCGCAACACACTTCTTTCGCACTTCAACCTCTCTACTGCTCACAACGCTCGACTGCACGTTGAGTTAACACGCTCTTTCGGTTCGTTCATCTGCGACGAAACTGACATGAAACACAACCAGCACCCAGTGTTTTGTGTTTCATGCACACACTTACTCGAGAATAGGTTACACCGAGTTTCGCTTCAAACCGTTCTTCCAGCACCCGCGTTAACTCCCTGAAGACATTGGGACCGTGATACACTCGCCAAATTGGACTAAATATTACAGACGACCGCTTTCAGTCCGCATTTAAACAGCGTATGTGGCAACATCTTAGCGCAATCGCATCAAATTTCGAATGCCGACAAGCAACTTATAGCTTCAGAAATTCACAGCTATTACACTGTTACGAGTCAAAAACAAACAATCGCATGGGCATATTATGATAGGATATACAGGGTGCCGCAGCTATCTTTAGCCATAGTTTAAAAAATATGCGGACACACGTATTGACGACGAGAACAAATGCCTGTTGCTGACAGTCACCTGGACTGGGTAAGACTTCATTGCGATGGCATTTATATCCCTATTGCAAAAACAGCGTGATGACCATACGTGGTTTGACACTGGTACACGCTGGAGACGCTGGTACACGCTTGTATTCACTGGCACTTCGCTGGGCGCACTGAAGAAAAGCTGTGTTGCACTGGTAGGGGCACTGGCTCAACCGCTGTGATGCGTGTGCGCACTGCGAAGCGCTGGAAGCGCTGGAATTTTCACTGGCAAGCGCTGGTAAACATTCGAGCATGCACTGTTTCTACCAGCGCAGCTGCAGCGTGCATGTTATCGTAGCGTGCGCAGTGGTTTGTTTCGGTGTTGTTGAATATAAAAAACTTGATTCGACGGCAGGGAGAGATGCTACCCTAACAGATACCGAGCATACGTAATTTTTTCAACAGATACCGAGCATACGTAAGCGGTCTTACCCAGTGCCCGGCCCAGCGAGCATTAAACCTTTCGTGCCAGCCGCGTTGGTATATATGTTACCGGCGCTTCTTGCTTCGTGCACACACAACTTCAAAGTGTGAGAATAACTGTAAAGTATAGCTCAGACATCCATGAACCTAAATCAACTATTTTGTCTGGTGTCGATGTTTGCACAAGCAGCGCTTTCAGCTACGCAGGCTGTCACCGAAAGCTGCCGGCCACACTTAGCCGGTACTTCTCGAACTGATATTCAACAGCACGCAATTTTCAGTTGCTAATATAGTACGCCTTCGTGAACTGACTCTCTGACATACGTTTTCAGAGGATTGCATTGGTATTTCTACGGGTGTTTTTTTTAACAGTCGGTATTGATATAACTGCATATATCTGTACACTGGCACGCCCGTTGTTTACTGCCAACGGAGGTCAGAAAAACGGCTGTCGCTCGCCATGCCATCGCCACTCCGTGAATGCATATCTAACATTGATTGTCTTTCCACTTACTTCAGGTACAGTTTAGGTGACATTTAGAAATTTTGTGAAGCTTGAATGCAGAAACATTAAGCATCGCAACTCAGCTGCTTCCTAAGAAGCCTTACCCAGTTTGCCGTCCCAGCGTGGCCTATCGTGCCGCCCGCGTGGGTGTACATGCTGCCGGCGCTTTTTACTTTAAGTAGGCACAATTCTAAATTGTAAGAATGACTGTAAAGTGCAGTTGAGACATCCCTGAGCCTGAATCAATCATTTATCCGCGTGTGTGGTGGACGCGCAAGGAGCGGCGACGATCGATGTGTCGTGCTTACAGCAACGTAGGCTGTCACCGAAAACTTCCTTCTGAGCGCAGGAGCCGGTACTTCTCTGACTCGTATGTAAGAACACGCAATTTAGAGTTGGTAATTTGGTACGCGTTAGTGAACTAACATACTGGCATACTTTTTCAGCGGATTGCATTAGTCATTTCTTCGGCGGTTTCTTAGTTGCAGGCATTGATATGACTGCAAAAATGTAATCTGTCACGCCGGATGTATACTGCTACATCGTTGCTTGCGCGAAAAAAAAATACTTAATGTTCACTCGTGTGTGCGGATATCTACTGAACAAGACATTTAACTCATCTGTACATGTTGACCAGTAGCAAGTGCGAGAACCGACTATAAAAGGAAAAAAAAAAACTATTGGCAGCCGCAGCTAACAATCTGTGGCTGCTCCTCCAGTCAATTTGAGATTTTTCAGAGTTAAGATGTGGATGCTTCAAAAAACGTTGCGCTCTTGCTAATATCTGCACACCATTCTGTGCCCGGAAGCCGTTTGCCACTGTTGAATGAAGACGCAATCGTTACTTGGAAAGAAATATTGTGTCAGTCTTGACTGTGCGACTTGTAAACTTGAAGTTCAACGGCGCGTTTTTCGGATAGTCATTTTACCACCCCACAACCGCGTTGTGGTGTGGAGTAGTAGGTAGCGTACTCGGTTAGTGATCAGGAGGTAGCAAGTTCAAATTCCGTCAAGTGGTGTTGTATTTTTTTTGTTTTTATTTTTTATTATTTTTTGTGATTGCGCGTTATTTAACTTATATATTTACTTATGGCGAATGGGCGCTCCCGTTTTATCCCTGAGAAGCCATTTTGCACAGAGTAGTAGAACCAGCGTCTCAGTCCCTGCACTGAGAGGCGCTAGTACCAGCACCATACTTGGCCCATAATCAGGCATGGCGCTGGACGCTGGTACCCAGTGGCGCTGGTTTTTACAATAGCGATATGCACACTCTCGGCTGGATTTTGCCGCTTGCGTCCGCGTCGCTATCACTTACGGTGTCAGTATACCTATATACGATATGAAAAACCAAAAAAAGTGATCAGGAAAAAGACTCCAGCGCGTGAATCAAATGTCGGACCTCTGAATAGCGAATAAACCAGTGAGCTATGAAGGAGCACCTCCTCAAACGTTCAAATAGCAAGCTATTTATATCTACCACTTACCGCTGTTGACGGGCATATAAGTGGGACCTATCGTGTTTTCAGGATTAGCAGAAAGATGGCGCAACAAGCGCGCTCGTCACATCGTCCTGACGTGGTGGCGCGCGCTCTCATCTCCCCCGCGTGGTTTGTCCCGCGGTTAGGAGGGGTGACGCACACTCACGCGCCCTTATCTCACGGTGGGGAGGATCATACGCCTTGGCTGGCTTTGGGCTTTCAACGAAACAATTCTGTTGCAGTTAACGGTCACACAAAGGTCACTGCAATCGTTGCACAGTCTTCATTTGCGAAAAGAGCGCGCGTTTCAGACACAGTGAAGTAACAACTGAGACGCTTATTCGCGTTCATGTGTACCTTTGAGTACCTTTCGTGCGTCATTCATGCGGGAGAAAAGGCAGGCAGGTTTCAATCTGCTAGCCATTAGGCTTGTGACCTGCAAATTTCTTGCTTTAGCGTTCATTGCTTCACCTTTGTGGCAAAGCTGAGACTTTTTTGTTCTGAAGTATTGTTCCTTATGCTCAGTAGTTACTTGGCTTTCGAAGGAATGAAAGTGGGTCAAAAACTTCAAGGAGAAAGTTGTAGATCAGTTGGCAAAACGTCCGATTAGACAGTTTTGTAGTATATGTCTGTCGATTAAAAGTGTTCTTCTGCTAACTACAAATGCTCGCGAATGACGAAAAATACCACTTAACAAACCAACCGGCGCGCCTACGTGCGCCGTGATTTTGGTGCTTTTTAACGTTGCGCCTACAAACACATCCAATTAGGCCTAATTAAGCAATTGTTTAGAAAATAAACTAGTATACCTTATCCTAGGCAACCGTCAGCAACATGCATATGATTGCGACGTCATCCCGTGGGTCGGCATATATTTAATCGCTGGTTAAGTATAGCTGGGGCATCGTGTATATGCACCGATTGGGTTGATGTGCAATTTTAGTTATAAAAAGGCCTTCAGTGACACCTTTTAGCGCATTTTTTTCTTTCTGTGCGTCTGCTACTTTTGCGCGCTCTACTGAAAATATTTGCTTAATTTATTTCTCAGCCTTTAGAGTTCAAATGTTCAAGAGATACACTTAAGTTGTGTTACTCACCGACATCACAATCATACTAATAGACATGCCAAAATGTGCGGTACATTGGTATGATGTCGGCAATCTTACTTTCCTTGATTTGCGCCCGATGCACGTTGAGTCAATGTAGCAACAAGATGGCAAGTTGGGCCAGTTGGATTACATTCATAATTGAAAATTTTGTTGAAGCGTACTAAAACGGTCGGACAGAAGAGGCTGACAAGGACAGCGCTTGCCAGCGCTGGCAAGCGCTGTCCGACAGGCGTAGTGGGCACTGAGCCTCCGACTTACGGGCGGAGTCATGAAATTAGAGCCTTCGATAAAAGGTACATCGAACTAGTTTATTTCCCCACGGTTTTAACATCAGTATTATCACCCTTTCAGCGTTATACACCTTTTCTTCAATGTACCTACAACGCAAGCGATCGGTCTCGGTTGCAAGAGCAACAAAATTAAAGCAACTCTAACGCAACTCTTACATTCTGAGAATGGCGCTCACACTGACGGTGTTCGTAAACATGAAATTGAATGAGAGCCACCTTCTTTTTTGTTCTGAGTCCCATTTACGTAATAATTTCATCATTGTACCAGGATACCCTCCGACAGCTCTGCATGCATCCCGTGGATTTCGCGTTCGCGATGGGCCAACCTGTGATCATGGATTGATATCGTGTAATGGCTTCATGTGACGTCATACTGTGTGACACTGACACCACAGTGACATTACGGTGACCTCATAGTGACATCAGAATGTATTGCCTGTGACACTGTAATAACGTAAAGCTATGATGTCTGCAAGTAGTAATCATTTATCACGCCACTTCATGCCATCGCCTATACGCCTAGCGCATCGCCTATAGAGACGCCACTTGAAGTCACCTAGCGGGCGCCAGCGGCAGAACGTTCGGGAAATCGTGGAGACGACAAGAATTGACATGTATAGCTTTGCTTTCGGGAGGTGAATGAAGATGATTTTGCCTTCATTAGGGTGCAAGACAACTATTTCAGCGCCGAAAATGCAGAAAAGACAAGCAACTCTACAAAAGTGAACTTGTACACGGTGTTTGTCGCAAACGAGTGCTTAACAAAGCGCGCGTTGCCTTTTTGAAATGACAGCACGAAAACCCGACGCCGACCGTTCGCAGACGACAGAGCGCACTCATGGAAAAAAACAAGAATCAAAAGGCACCTAAAGTGCACCCCTTACCCTATCAGCGGAACACACTATCGAGGCCAACACTTGGGCAAGATCGGAAGGGAGAATTAGAGAAATGAAAGCGGCACCCTTTGATTCCACGATGATTCTGGGAGAAGGATGCAGCCCTTTCCCTGTAATAACCCTTCCCCATGTAGTACAACCTGGAAGCTAACCAATTATTCCTTGCATACTACATGAAGGTATCCAGTCTGCCACAACGAGATTCTCGTTTTTAATTAATAAAAATAAGCGTAATTTTAGTGCTTATTTGCTTGCGTTAGGTATGTTCATTAGAACTAACAGACAAGCCGGTGTAGCATCGGACGTATTATTCGAAGTTGGCAGGCTTCAAACTCTGTGGGCATCCAAAGCTGTACAAGTGTGTTCTATAGGCCAAGCCCAAATCTCCCACGAGGGCGTTTTTCTGTTTTGAGTAGCTATGCATGAATGCTTAATCGAATGTCAAGGAACGTGTACATGCCTGGTCTCTTCAGTACGTGTGGCGTTCGCTGAAGAATAGATCCGCAGCGGCATCAAGAAAGTACATTGTGAGCTCAGAAACTTAGCTGATTATCACAGAGATACCAACTCTTCTGCAGTTGCAGAAGAGAAAGTTATTGAGTAATCGCCTGTAGAATGTTGTACTGTGCGTGTCAGCTGTAAGCTGTGTATTCGTTTTTTTTTTCTCGTTTGACCTGTCATTACCCTAACCGTGTACATGCAGGATAGCAAAGTGAACGTAGTTTGGTTAACCTACCTGCCTTTTTTGTATCCTCTCTCGCTCTAATTAGACTCAGGCAAGAGAGATGAATTACGTAAAAGCGCAAGTCTTGTCGCTCCTGAGGCGATCTTCGGGCACTTGACTCATCGTTGACAGTGGCGGCAGTTATCTGCCGCTTTGCAAGGCCTCTTCATGAGGCTTGCAATAAATGAGAACGCCTCACTTTTGAGCGTGCTTCGCGCACACGCACAGGGGTCTGGCATGTGCTTGGACGTTCTCATGTGTTACAGCTACCATTCGAAGCTAGTTGAATTTTTTTAAAAAAAGAGAAACTTGAAATGATAATATTTATTAACTCCAAAGCAAAAAAATGTTAGAGCTTTTAACGCGATAATTTTTCGTAGACTGATCTTGGACCGCATCATAAACCACGAGAAGAAGGACGCCACCTACAGTTTACAGAACTTCAGCTTTTTTTTTCCTCGTCGCACAAACAAGCTGTCGGCTGCTAAGGGCTACATCCTGAGAGCCGTTAGTACAAAGCCGCATGCTTGCTGCATTCGGTCTCAATCTCGAAGCTTCACTACTGCAGCGCTAAAGTTTCGGCACATTTACTGCACGTCCGACGGAGCGATTGCAGGCCGCTCGTCAACTACCCGAAAGAGAACTTGGTGCGCACTCTTGCAAAAATTAAAGAACGAACAAAATAGTTACACAGCAGGTGCACGCGTTGAATTGAAAAAGAAACCACTGAGTACGTGTTATATTTTCCTGTACACTACAGTTCAGAGAGAGGAGACAAGCTGAAAATGTCTATAGCGCAACCATGGTTGCATATTGGCCTTGATTTCTTCGCATAAAACTTACTAAGACTACAAGAAGGGGGGGGGGTACGTTTTTTGAAACAAGTACGCTGATTATATCAGTGCATTGATATTGTCATGGGGTCATGATGACGTGCTGAAGGCAGGAGTCAGGATGGTCAGATCAAACTGTTTATTTGGGCGAACCTGTGCCCAGTAAACGGATAATCAGGTTACGGTAGCAGACGCACTGATAGCGGTGAACGCAGCGTCAGCCATCAATCAAGTGGCAAGCGGCGAAGTGTGTCGGCATTCACACACTCGCTATCGAACATTCTAGCGTTATCGCTAGTGGTGACGTAGATTCCAGAATAATCTTAAATGCTCACGAAGTGGGCATAATTTCATCAAAATGATGTACTATTGTCTCAAAGCTTCTCGAACACTGTAGGTGCGGTTTACGCTCAATACAGCGTAACAGGCTCATACGAAAACTTGAGGAAGGAACGTGACAACATATTTTGATACAGGGTAACTCTCAAGCTAAAACTTTGCCGCAATTTCGATGGAGGCGGAAATATTTGAGACCTGTGTACTTAGATGTGTGGTAATGTTGAAGAAATCCAGGTGATCGATATTTCTAGCGACCTCCACAACAGCGTTTCTCACAATCGTACCGTGGTTTTGGGACTTAAACCCCATCAGTTGTTATATGGGCTAATAGATCTCAACGATAAGTGCAGACCCACCGGTGTATTAGGGCCAGCCCACGACAACTCAGTGCGAATGTTGATAGAAATTGTCGCTCAAGGCTTAACGCTGGATTTCACATGCAGCAAAGGCCCATGTCAAACAGCCCTATTACAGCTTAACTAATACGATTCTTTTTGCACAAACTTCAATTTCGTGTAATTTCTGAGAAGCGCATGAGGATGACGAGCAAGAGCGGTACGCAACAACTCGATTCAATTTTAAATGCCCTTCGTTGAATATAACTTCTTAGCGAAGGAATGTCAAACAAATTGACATTGTTCAAAGATCACCGCGAGGATGCGACTGTCATGCCCACTGAATGCGGCATGCAAAATAACAATATGCAAGATCGAATACATGCCAAATACACACCAGATTCCTCAGCATTCTCGGCACGGCATTTTTTTTTTGTAGCGGCGTGAATGGCACCAAATTTTTTGGGATCATTCGCGTTTGCGCCTAGTTTGCTTTTGTGTTTCCCTGATGGTGCAGTCTGCCTATGTTAGGTATCCACACTGCCCTGTGACTTCTTCTTCTCTGCAGGGACTGTCTGAACGCGACAAAGAAACACGGGTGACTGCCAGGTTTCCTCACCAACCAGCTGGCGTATACACCATGTTAAACCCCCCTATTCTACCAAAACACTTGAGTTGCAACGGAGGCCACAGTATATTGTGCGAGTCACCGCGTTCGCTCGACGGCACGATGCATCTTGCGCCTGTGTCAGCACAACCCAGAAGTGGGTTGAGAGAGGGAGAAAAAAAGTATATGTTTAAAAAGTTCGATTCGATCCAAATCTAGGGGAAACGGAGGCATCAGAGGCAAGGAGTGCTCTCGCATGTGGTTTTGTAAGCCGAGATTATGCGCTTCCACCGACAACGCCACGGCCGAATTGCAAGACACAGCAGAAGTACAGAAGCGATTTGAAAGGCCGCAGAAAAAAATGAACTCATGCACTTTCCTTGGAAGGCAGCAGACTGGCTATATACTATATGGGCGCTCTTGCTCAATCGTGTTCTTATGCTTTTTTTTGAAATATATGAAGACAAAAAAATATTGATGTTTCTTACGAGGATAAAGCTTTAATCATATTGTAGTATACGTGTGGTCTACGCTCACGCGGGTTCTGCCGAGGTAAGCCAATTTGGCCGGTCTCGAGCGAGAGCGTGTCGATTTAAATGATAACAGCGGGGTTGTTGCAAACGTGCGGTTCTCCTCCTTTATTTATTCCAACTACAAAATGCTCATGGTGATAATTTTGTTTTTTTTCTAAAAATATCTCTTGTGGGGTCGGAAAATAGGCCTGAGGTCATGTGCACCGACGGTAAGCCTCTTACCTTTGGCTCCACCCCGCTTTTTCAACACCTACTTTAGCTTCTCGCAGTCTCTATATATGTATACGTTTCGCCCCCTTCCTTACGCTGCACTCGCGTTAATGACCTTTCTGCTCAAAGTGCGGAAGTTCAAGTGGGATGTGGGAGCTGAAAAGAGCTGGCTTTCTGGAAGACTTCTATTCGTAATAAGAAAGAAAGAGAAAATGAAGGGCTAAGTTAACGGCAATGTTTAGTTGCCCGGCAAAGCTGAGTAGGTTGTCAGTGATGACTTATAATGGAGGGCTGGGAATGGACAACCACTGGAATTCATTTAACTCGCTCTCTAACTCTACACCCTCTTTCCAATCGCTATTTCTGAACCGCAGTGTAGGTAACAAACAGGACATTATGTGGTTAACCTTCCGGCCTTGCTCTGTAATTATCACTTTCTTTAGTATGGGTCTCAGAGTGAGCGCTTGTGCCTTCTTACTTCAATAGAAATACGGCCGCCGCGATGGGTAATCGCACCAACATACGATCTCACATAGCGAAGCAAAGTACTGTTTTTATTGAGCTACAGCGGCAGATTTACGCGCAGGGCTTTTCCTAGAACACTGTCATCAAACTATTTTAGATTCCCTCGATATTTTGCGATGACGAAAACCACTGCTAGTAAAATAGAGTAATAACAATATTTCTTGGGGTTTAACGTCCCAAGCACAGCGCACACGATTATGAGAGACGCCGTAGTAGAAGGCTCGACAAGTTTTGACCACCTGGGGTTCTTTAACGTGCACCCGAATCTAAGTACACGGGCGTCAAGCATTCTCGTCGCCGTCAAAACTGCGGCCGCCAAGGCCGGGATCGGATACCGCGACCTGCGGGTCAGCAGCCAGATGCCTTAGCCAATAGGCAACTGTGGCGGCTAGTAAAGCAATGTCGTTGCGTTGCTCAAGGCATAGCCGTGAATAAGGTTGTCAGGGCAAAATATTCAGGCTACTTGGTAGGTCAACTAGTTATTTAGGTGATTGTATCGGGATAAAATGTCACCATGTCAATTACCAGAGTACTTTTCCAACTTTGCCTAATGTTTACTATTCATATGAAACAGCAGTCACCGCGTTTGTTTAGGAATCTTTCCATTGCCTGATGCGATCGTTGAATTTCAGTCCACATTAGGGCGATATAAACGAAATGGCTCAAAGCTCGGGTGACAAATCAGCGCAAGAACAAAAGCGAAACGCTAAGGGAGCAGCATGAAATCACGTGACCTGTTCACTATTCGGGCAACTCATGCAAGGAACTATATAATAATATGTTATATTGCTGAACTCTTGTGAAGGAGTTAGCGAGCGTGTTCCTTGAAATTACGGGTTTTCAGCTGTTACATGGATGAGTGGCAAATAAGATACCATTACGGGACTGTTTGCATTATAATAGAAGTATGATTTCAATCGAAACACTTGTTGCAGCGCATAAGCTTGCGTGTTTCGTGACAATGAAGAGTTATAGCCACTCGTTGTCGCACCGCACGCGGTCGCCGGTAGAGCGGCGCATGATAAATGTTTTATCTCAATAATCATATTGCTTAATCGAGCGCAGGACTGTGTTTCAGTGCCTCAGCACATTATCAGTACTAGAGTTACGGTGAAATCAATCTATACCCTAACCCTGCGTTTGGTAGGCCTCAATCACTAAATTATATTTATTTTGCTGTTTCTCCTTATCTCAAGATTTGCCCCAACATATACACTACCAACATTGTGAGACATATAAGACCCAAGTAGCTATAACATCCCTTCCACTCATGCTGAAGCAATGCCAGGTCTAATACAAAAATGTTAATACCAAGACCCATTCGTCGAAATGGCGCGCCGCCCTACGCAGCTGCCACCTTGACGATGAACTATCTGCCCTCCAGCCAGCCTTGAGGCGGTGAGAGGCCTGCAAGACCTCGGCGTCACGGTAAAAGACTGAGGCCGGGCCACTCAAACTGCTGGTTTTCAATTACGTTCATGCCACCTCTTCCGTCTGGTTCTTGTACCATTGAATGTTTCTGGTGTTCTAACAGCACCTCGCATAAACGACGAAGTTCATGTTATCTGCATAAATGACGAACGACTCATGCAGATAACATGAAGACGCTCGCGGGGACAGCATGCACAGCACCAGCTTATATGGTGAAAAATGGGAGAGGCCTTCGCTGTGCAGCTCGTGTAGTCAGTCTGATGACGATGAAACGTGGCTTGATCGACTGTCTGGCACGGACAATAAAATATCAAGGACCCCTAGGTTTGTAAAACAATTGTGCTACACTTGAAAGTGATAGCTCAAAGAACACACACGAACATATTGGGCGCTTGATTTGTTCGTGTGTCTTGGCGGTGTTCATTTCAGGTGTCACGCAAATAATTTCTCGCGATGAATTGATGAACTAGACCCTGAAGTCTACCTAGGTTTGGCTTTTGCCAAAGCCCACTTTGCGTGTTGTTCACAGGGTGGTCTTGTGAATCCCACTACTTGGGAAATCTAAACTCTTTGGGTTTGATGAACATAGGTGTCTTTGAAGCGTATTTCATCTCAGTAAAGGAAGATGTACACATGCTAGGTGACTTTGCGCATACCTCAATCAGGAGGTACTCATCTTCTTGAATAGTTTAGCGTCTGCAAGACTTTTACGCCCGTAGGCATCCAGCACAGCGCTTCAAAACCACAGAACTTACTTTCGAATGCTCCTTCTGGTGGTCGTCATGTTTGTTTCGCAAAAACGTGCTGACACGATGGACACGCTATACCGCGAAGATCAGCCGAGCGGACATACACTTCGCTCTGTAAGCGCACCGGCTGCCTCAGATTATGGCGCGTGTGCAGTGCCAACACCGATCACTTGCTCCGGGCCTTGGACTATGATTCCACTCGCCTGTGAGTCTGTTCGTGCCAGTATATCGTGCACGTGTGTAGCTTCGATTTTAATTACACTCTTAATTGAAAGTTGCTGTTGATTGCCGAATTTAATAGCTAGACTTTGTTCAGTTGACTCGCGAGTGGCCCTGTGATTCGGTGGTGAATAGTCAGCCATGATACCTGAATTGTGTTTTGTAACACCGAATCTCTATAGCACAATCAACAGCTCAAGCAAGGTTCTTGTTTGTGCCAAAAACTGTGCTTGCGCTGTGAAAAACAGCCTCTTGATTTTTTTTTTCAGAATGCAAGCAGTGCTCCTATTGATAACAACAATTTGCCAACGGTTGAGCAACTCGCCGCACGAGTCGAGTCGGAGTCCTCTTAGGTCGCCACTAGAGTAGTTTAACCTGAAGAACAGAGAGAGAGAAAGAATGCGGAAGCATGTGTAAATTTAATCAGTAGGCTGTCTAGCAGTGCGAATAGGTAAAAGAAAGAACGATTCGATATCCGCAACAGTGATGGTCGACACGTGCCCAGTTACAGGCGAACTGAGTAACAGGGTCACCATGATCAGCTGATTGAACTTCGCAATATTTTTTTTCTTGTTCTTACTGTACAACAATTCCGTATAACGTTCTTCTGTATGCATACCCAACGAACGTAAGCCAATTGCTATTCTCGCGAACTTTACACTATTTTTTGTTTCACTTCCTGCGCTGCCGTTTGCAGGGGTAGAAAAAATACACGTTTTTGCGTTTACAAAATTTTAACACAAACAATTTCTCAAAAGATTGATAGAACAGGCCCACAGATGGGCACTGTTTTTTTCGCCTTACTGCGGGTATTGTTCAAAATATAATTACTTGAGAGAACTTCTAATAGAAGATCGGACTGATATGACCCTGATTCAAACGCAATGAGACACATAACTAATAATTTATATAATATAATTGGCCTATTTTGGTCCTGCATCAACGGGATACAAACGTGGTTCAAGGTTAAAGCTTCGAATTGAGCTGAATAAAACTTTCCTTTGAGAAGGAATGCTGCACCGTTGTGACTGAATGCAGCAAAATTTTTATTTAGGTGTCAGGTGGTTTTAAGAAAGATTTTCAAGTTGGTAGGAAAAATACAGCCTCGAACTTAGCAAATCTGTAGCTATGCATCAAAATTATTGAACCGAAGGCCAATGCCGTATATATTGGTGGACTAAGTGCGTGATACGAGTGGACAAATTTCATAAGTGAATGAACTCGCGCATTGCACAAACTTGCTGCAATGTTCCCGATGTTTTTGGAGAATTATTGGTATTGTTTCAAAGTATGCAAATAATCAATTTCGTCTCTTTGGGATGTGCTATTAGGAGCAGTTGGAGGAATTGTGATATCATTGTTTCTTATTGGCGACTTGTAGAGTTCCTCACTTAATAGCTGACTCCTTAATTTTTAATGCTATGCTCAAGAATTGTCTTCAAATAAGGGAAGGCTCATACCCTAAATAATACCTCTGGTTTTACATACGGTACCATGCTTCTACATAGAAGAAACCTCTTTATATTACTGAAGTTGGCATAGAAAACAATAGATTCACTACCATTCGTTTAGCTGGTAGCTTTGAAATTTTTATCCATTCTGTGTCTAAAATCAAATGATTGGTGTCCCCTTGACACTTTGTACGCAACGTACGTGGATAATCAACCCGCTTAATCTTCTCTCGGAGGCTGTGTAATCTAGAAAGCTGATCCTCAATGTACAAACTGAACATTAGAGACAGTCATAAGAGTATGCACGAGGGAAGCGGGGAATGGCCATCCTCCTCTCTAGTTAATAAGAGGTTGGGGGCACGAAATCTTCCCTGTACATTGACTTAGTAGGAAGAGAGAGGCACTGCGGTTAAAATTCGCTCCCCTCCCCCGCTGATTCGGAAAGCTTATGACGACAATCATGTGCTGATCTGGGAGACATTGGCGACCCATAAAGAAACAGTGCCCATGCTTCTCGCGCCGCAAAAGCTTTTTCTGTGGTTTAGATACACTGGTCTCATTAAGCATCTATGAATAACAAAAAAAACGGGAAACGGCCAATTGCGCAGCAGCAGTGCGTTTACATTCCCCAACACATCTCAAATTCGCACAGCTCAACACATACGCCATCGCCGCTACTGAGGTGTCTGCTTATTCAAAATATTAGTAACAATTAAGTACTATCAATATTATTCTTAATAAATAACAATATTAATGTAACAATTATAATAATATTCATATTTTCGGGAGTTCTGCGTGCCAGAATCATTACGGGATTATAAGGCGCGCCGTAGACAAGGCCTCCGGAAAGTGCGACCACCTGGGGTTCTTTAGCGTGCACTTTGGCATAAATACACGGGCCTGTACCATTTCTGGCTTCCACTTAAAATGCAGCCACCGCGACCAGGATTGAACTTGCGACCTTTGGGTCAGCACCTGCGAACCAAGGCGCCGGCTGTCCGTCCGCCTATGTAGCTTCGGTTGGTGCATACCCTGAAAACAACCACTTCAAAAGATCAAGACAATCTCTTCTCCGTGTTCCGCGTGGGTAATTAAAATTTAGCTTGCGATAGAAACTTGAGCAAAAAAGAAAAGCAGCATGCATTCTTTTCTCTTGCTGACGATTAGTAGGCGGACGCGGTGAATGCGGAGCCTGCAGAAGAAATGTAAGCATTTATGACATGCACAAAAAAAAACGAAATCCACGCACTTGGCGTTTTTTGGTCTATAGTGCTGGTTCTACTGAGTGAATGGGACTTAAGAATGGCGTAAACGTTTTGAGGCAATGTGTTCATAGCCACTAGAGAAGCCTTCACTCTAAAAAAAGGGGGAGCGAGAATGGAGAAACGGGCTCCGTTCCTCCTTCGGCGCAGCGACTTCCTCCCTTTCGGGCGCTTTACCCGTCGCGCCCTCTCGCGGCAAGGACCAAAGGAGCAACGTTCCTCCTCCAGCGTTCAAGTTTCTCCTCAATCACGGGGGTCTTGCTCGCGCGCATGCGCACGCCAAGCATAGCCCGCCGCGGCCAGTCGCGAGCGATTGCTTTTACCTAAGATTGTTGTAAGCAATGCAAGAATGACGTTTTCTTTTGTTTTATTAGTATAGAGTAAAAGCCTCTCTTTTTTTTATCGTCAGGCACTCGCACGATGCTCCGCACACTTCCATGTGTGTCTCGTGTTGTTTCATACTACCAATTTGTCACGAATACAAGGAGCTCTACTTCCCAAGCAGTCTTGCTTTATCGATTACCTTAGAGTGTAAAAAAATAATGATTTTTTTCGGTGTCGACATACTTGGTAAGCCCACGCATTTTTAGTTTCGCACGGCATCAACAGAACTCATGAATTCAACGAGGCGCGTAAAAAAGCATCACACTTATTTTTTCAATAGTGTAGGAAACCTGATACCACTCTACAGTCCATGCGTGAAAGTACGATCATATACAGTTGATAAAGTTATACGTGCCACTACCACCATATGGATGTTCTTTGCAGTTTACCCCATTCGAATACGGCCTCCGTGGCCGGAAGTCGAACCTGCGTCCATCAGCATAGTCACACGACCCCCAATAAGGCTATGCTACCACGGCAGGTGAAAGCACAAAGGGAAACAGGCTGCGAAGTTTCACCGAGCGTTTATTCGCCAGACTAGATTACAACCATAAGAAACTTTTTAAACATCATCATAACTAAACTTTTGTGAAAAGGGAACCAATGACTTCTGTAGGTTAAACCAAATTCTCAATCGCATTCGTTTTGAATTGCCCATGCCAGCACTGAGAAGTAGGAAGGAATTATGCACGCGAGCAGTATGTCTTTCTCGTCCATGATTCTCCTTTGTCGTGAGAAACTCAACACAAATGCACTTCTAGTAGCAGCTGTGCACAGCAAGTAAGTACTAACGCTCACTCACCTTTGTGAAAAGAGTATTCCGAATCCAGAGTAATAACCACCACAGCCACAGCGCTAACAACAAAATTGTGCCACGCACTATGATTGCAAGTTGACACGCGAGGCGAATCGCGAGAGGCATCTGAAGCAGAAAAGTATGCCGGCACAACATTCTATAAAGTTATAGTAAACTTGCGCACTGCAGCGATAGTTCCTCCACTCAAGTATGAGAGCTGCCGCGGCGCCAACAGCCACTGTCATGGCTCACGAAAAAATACCGTCGGATGCGAGGTCATCGCTTATTTATCTCGCAAGACCCGCGTTGTAACGTACGTACACACTGCTAGGACGGTCGTTACCGCATCAAAAACATTGTCATTGAAGGACTAGTGGTGTATTATATCCATGGCTAACGGTCACACTTGTGGTACGCACGTAAAAAGAATATAAGCAAACGTTAAGACGAAACAACTAAACGAGGTCGACGTGACCACAGAACACCTTCCACGACAGAGACAAAGTTTTGTCTGCATGCTGCGCCTTCTCCAAGTAACAAGAAGAAAAAAAAACGTGACCTCCGAAATGGCTAACGCGTGGCAAGTGTTTGCACTCTCAGAGGCTTCAAGAAAAAAAAAGTAGCTGTGGCAGTGGTCGACAAATGGCGCAGCGTTCGAAAGGCCGCGGGCATTCTAAGCACGGCTTGGGGCATCCGCCTTCGTGAAAACCTGATAAGCTCTAGTAATTATTCCGTTCATTATTGTGCAACCATTTATTAACTACGGTTTGCCTAAGCATCAGATACAATATATTTACGTGTGCGCATGTTGTGGTATTGATAAAAAACGTAAAAAAGTGTAAGAAAACCTACTTGTAACCTGTGCCACTCAGGTCAGTTGAAATTCATCGCTATATAAGCTGGCGCGATTTCATAGTACAGTGTGAGTAAACACGTCGAGGTGTGAGTCGTTGGTTTGAATGGTTTATTGTGCTCTTGTTGCGTACTTGTTAGCGTATACGCTAGTGTACTTGTTGCGTACTATTTGTGTACTATGTGACCATGTGTGCGCGTGTAGCTATATGGATTGCATCAGCTCATAATAGGCTTTTGGTGTCCGTAAGTGGTCTTGAATGGGTTGATGCGTAAACAATCCGCAAGGGAGCCGTGATAGGTAATAACAACAAACGTCGCGGCAGTCAACTTTTTTTATTTTGTTCAATCCCTCCAGATGGCGCCACCTACCACCACCTACTTCATTGCTATGACGCTCTCACACCTCCAGCCATTTCTATATCGTTGAACATCTGTCTATCAAAGCTGCACTACGGATTCGAAATGGTTTCGCTGCGATCGAGTGTAAGGTTTGGAGGCACATCTCGTGACCTGCGGACCCGTAAGCGCATCGATAACGTCGCTACACTATGTGAATCTGCGAGAAATAAATACAGCAAGCCTAGCATGCACTCTTCAGGTGAGGGCTCTGCAGAAACCGTGTCTTTCGCAGTGAACGTGGCTTCGCTGACCGAACGAAACGTACTTGCTCCACCGTTCTCTTTCGCGTTGTGTTCATTGCCACAGGTTCGTCTGCTTGTTTTTATAATCATTTCGTTCAATATCAAGCTCAGCGGGACCGTTTTTTGTAACTTTCAGTGCCGTGTACTCCTTACCAGTCGAGAATCGTCGCATTTTCTAAGCCTACTCGCTTCGCCGGGGGGCAGCCATGTTGATTTTCATAAGGAGGAACGTGTTTCTCCGTGGATGAGGGAGCAACGTTTCTCTATTTGAAGACGAACATTGGGGACATCGCCGTTCCTCCCTAAATGGAGAGTACGTCACTCCATTTTTTTAAGAGTGTTGAAAGTCATAATTGAGCACAGCGAAGAAGTATGAGCTTGCTTCTGTCGTGACGAGTTATTACAGCAAGTGAGTGAGTATTGATACACTGCATTTGGCACCTATAGGGAGCGTCTCGAAAGTTGCACACGGCGCCACTTGTGGTGGGGCAGACGTGCCACGTTGAGAGCCTTGGCAGACAGTAGCACCTCATTGCTTTGATATGGTGGCACAAGTGCCTGTGGCTGGCACGTCATTGCTTCGAGCAGAATTTAAAGATATCGTATGGTGATATTCTTCTGCAATACCACCATGAATAAATGGGAAAACCTTTACGAAAGCAGCTGCATTTCCCACGTTAGTGATCGCTTTGCTGCCCTTCGTCAGTATACTGACAACTAAATTCGTGCGTCAGGTGTGCTTATTGCAAGATGCTTACTTGATAACTCTCGCAGCAAGCTGACATTCTTAAACAGTTCGAATATTTTGATGGGTGCCCGTGCACTATCGACGTACTTGCAAAATACTCATACCATTGAGATATATGGTGGCTCAACGAACTCACCGTAGAAAACAAGGTGAGTGGCCGGGCAGCGTGCTCGTTTGTTGCGGCTTCGTATCACGGCGATTTTCAGCAATCGAATCTCGCAAAATGCTTCGCTTGCAATTGTCGCGGCATTATCATCGCTCATCATGATCGTGGTCTTGGCAGTTTATGCCAAGATTTGAAGGCGTGGGCGATACAGAGAACGCGCTACGATTTCGGCCAGAGAGGACGCCACAGCCCCGTTTCGTCTTTCACTTCACCTTGAAAAATGTCGACGACGACGGCACGGCCACTCCGGCTACAGTCATGTCTCTCACTACAACATCCTGCGCTGTTCATATTGCATAACGAAACAAACCTTGCCCCGCCACGGTGGTCCAGTGGTTAAGGCCCTCAGCTGCTGACCCGCAGGTCGCGGGATCTAATCCCGGCTGTGGCGGCTGCATTTCCGATGGAGGCGGAAACGTTGTAAGACAGTGTGCTCAGATTTGGGTGCACGTTAAAAAAACCCAGGTGGTCGAAATTTTTGGAGCCCTCCCCTACGGCGTCTCTGTTAATTATAACGTGATTTGGGGACATTAAACCCCACAAATCAATCTAATCAATCGAAACAAACACTGACATGTACATTTTTTGCTACAGCATTCAAAATTATTCGTTTTTTGCACTGTAGTTCTGCTACTCTACGCCCAGCGTCATTTTTTTTCTAACATGCATGTTGTTAATGAATAAAAGAAAAAAAGACTTCTAGGTGAATCCCCACGAAGAATGAGATTCAATTTATCACTTACGATGTTTTTACTCTAGAGACTACAGCACTTGGTTATAGCCCTAGGAGCGTATGCCATGCCTTATGGCACCACCCAATTCAAGGTTGATCCTTGCGCCAGATAATAAGAGTCAACAAACCAGCGAACGTTTTGGCTTGATCCTAACGAGTGCGCATAGCGCAGCTGAGCGGTTATGCTTGCGGTAATATGATATGTCACTCCGTTCGCCCCTTAGCGCATGGTCCTATCAACGCAGCAAAGAGTCAATTGGCCTCGTCTTGCAATCACCAAAACTGCGAAAGGTTGACGGCAGGTTAATAATTATAAGGTCAATTAAAAATTCTATCAGCCTTGAGCTGAAGTAAAATGCCTTGAATACATTTCTTATATCACCACTTTGATGGTAGCAGGAACATCACGCAAGATCATTGCACCTACAAAGGAGGTGTCTCAGAGAAATTCAAGCATGCAGCGGTCAAACGCGAGGCGGCAGAGGGAGCGGGAACCAAACGCATTTTACGTCGCACAGCCATGATCTAAATATTTCGCTGCCCATAAAGCACGGACGAGTAGAGAAGCTTTAAAACGTCGTTGTGTACCTGTTGGCACAATTGACTACGCAAAAGTTCATTATTCCGATAAACAACGCCCCACTGCGGTGCTCCACGGGCTAAGGTACTCGGCTACTGACCTGCAGGTCGCGGGATCGAATCCTGGCTGCGACTACTACATTTGCGATGTAGACAGAAATACTACTGGCCCGTGTGCTGAAATTTGGGTGCACGCTGAAAAACCCCTAATGGTCGAAATTTTCGGAGCCCTCCAGTATGCATCTCCCGTAATTATATGGTGGTTTCGGGACGTTAAACTCCGCATATCAATCACTCCAATTCGATGAACAACGCGCTAGCGAGAGTTAAGAGAGAGTTTAATTGTGCTCGGGCTTTCAACGACTGTCTGCTCTGAAAGCCAAGTGGCGGCACCCCATTCGCCGTGCACGGAGTCAATAGTGAGCAAGACGCTCCTGACATTTCGAGGATTCGAAAGCAGGTATATTTCAGTCACTGTTTGAAAAATGGGCAACAGCTGAACAGTCTTCGTAATATAGAATGTCATACCTATCACCTTTATTAAATACCTGGAGTTGCTCCTGTAAGCTCTAAGAGAAGCTGGCAGCCCACTCGCATCTTCAGCGCGCTTTTAGAAGCAGCGTACGTGTTCCACGTCGGATAAAGTGTGCGCTCGAGAACAGCAGCCAGGCCGGGCTAATAGTTGCCTCGGAATATCCTATTATCAGCACGCCGACACCGAGCGTTTCCGGCTGCCATCGCGGCCTTGCTAGGAGGGGCACTCATTACCAAGGCGCCTAAAGAGATGGCCCACCGGAAGACCCGGGTTAGTGCAGCCAACTTCATACACCTGCGCGCGTACAAACGCACGCTCGTGAGGTGCGCTAGCCCTGAGCACACAGTGCGTTGATACGCTGTCAGACGTGGAAGTTGGGATAACTATACAGACTGCGCAGTGGTGCGCACAGCGGGCAGTCGCGAGAGAAGCGTCCTCAGTGGCCGTTAAAAGAGACATTGCTTTCGCGGTGCAGCACGCCATCAGAGCTCCAGCCGTAGGGAAACTCGTCTACCTGCCACGTCAAAAGTACGAAAAAAAGGAGAGCTCTACCGAACCTCATTAGTTAAATTACTTCAGCATTGCGTGTGTGGAGCTTTGTTTCAGTTCTTTAAATCTCGACTACAAAAAAGAAATGGATATGCAAGCTGTTAAAAGCAAATATAGTTTACCTTCGTGTTAGTGAATCACCGGATTTTGGCAAAACTGTCCATTTTCTTTCTTACTTCCTCTGTCAAAGCAGCGCAGAAGGGGAGGGAATGACAGGAACAAGAGCTTATTAGAAGCGGGTTGTAGCTTTTTGTCTTCTCATGGCCCTTGGCCAATATATAGGTCCTTGGCGAATAGGAGCTTTAGACAATCGGGGAAGCACACGTGTGCACCTGAACGCGTACATGAAGAAATGAGAAGCAATTAGATGGAAAAGCATGTCAAATATTGTTAATTATTGTATCCAGTTGGCTACTCCGTGCGAGGACAGAGAGGCAGAAAGATAAAAAAAAACGACGTTGAGTCGGAGCACACGCATAAAAGAAGGGCGCACGAGTGCCAAGAGTCATTTAAGTGAGCAGCTGGTTCCTATGGGAGGCTCATTAGCCCTCTTTTCACGGTCTGATTTCACGATACGATCACACATGCTGGCACTCCATGATAATGTGTCGGCTCGGAAAGCTGTCTAGCGTTAAAAATTCAAGAACACTATGCGAATTCCACAGTGTGTTCCGCAAAATTCTGTGTAGCCCGTGCCTGACGAAGCAGCCTCGCTGCGCGCGCCGCTGCGCCATCACGTGATTGTTGAGAGCCTATCAGGGAGAGAGGCTTCAGTAGGCACCGTTCAAGGGTACTGTCGGATGCTCGGACGCTGCGAGTATCAGCCTTTGAAAATCAACGAAGCTGGCATTCACTCGCTGGCGTTGTAGTCACAGACAGCGTTGTCAGCCATACCTACGCATGCAGTGAAAACATTTAGTGAGAATACGCAAACTAAGGCGTGTTTGTTATAAATAGCTCGATGGGGCATGGTTCTAGTCGTAGATTTCATAGAACGCCAACGAGAGTCCGAGAGAGGCTCAACCAGCACTATCCCGCAGGATGGGAAGGCTCGTCACGACGGCCTTGCACAGTGTACGAACTGATGTCATACCGGAGTAAGGATGCCTCTGTTTAGCGGTATTCTCGACATAATCATGTTCCTTCTCTTTCCCGGTGAGCATGACGCAGGAAGTGCAGGCAGATGCACATACATGGTAATTCTCATAATCCACATGCACGTACAGTGTCGCAACGTACGCGAGCGTTCGATGCTCATTGTTATTTTTGAGCCACTTATATTGAGCATTTCTTCAGATTCTGGCTTGTTCACCGTTAATAAATGTCGACCAGTTCTTTATTTTTTGTATCTTTGTTTTATCTCCCATACTTCACTTGGGCTTTTTAGAACACGTTTGCTAACAGTGTATGAATAGACGCCGATTTTACGATCTCTTCGAGGTTGCCATATTAGGAGTCCAGTGCGCTAAAAGTCTTCTAGCAACAGTTCGGTAGCTGTTACAGTCTGCCGCACAAAAGACGTCGCATCGAAGCACTATTAGTCACGTAGCTTGTTCCAACCGGCCTGGCGGTGGGTCTGCGCCAGAGAGCCTGTGTCAAACTTCATCATCACAATATGCAGGGCGCCCCAATTGACACGCATTGTGATTTTCAAAAAGAGGAATGGTGTTACGTGAAGCAAAGATTGTGACTATTGTTCACAGTGTACTCCAGTAGCCGGTACTAATTTTTCGTTAGTGAGAAATATTTATTTATTCTTATTCATATGTATAATTAAAAATATCCTAATTATCGAAACCTCGATGAGGTAGATGTGTGCACATTGGAACAGCTTCTGTTTGTGCTGCTTTAAACAACACAGTAATTGCGTGTTCATTTTTTTCCTGTAAATAAAGCCCGCGAATTACGAAAAATACGAAAACAAACAAATTAGACGCAATCAGTCGGCGCAGATGTTGCACGCATATATATATATATATATATATATATGTATATATATATATCACAGTTTCCGCGTCATTTTTGGACACCTAAACGAGCTTTCTACTAAAGATTACGTCCACAGGAGCCTTTTCTCCATCGTTTACCGTATTCTCGTCGATGCCTAAGCATCGCACTCAAATGTTATGTGTATCTCAATGAAGCAACCACCATGCTTGGGCACATGAATATATCTTTTCAGCCATGAGACCCAATGCCACGGGAGAATTTTCGATGCCGTGTATTAGAATGCTGCCAGTTTAAAGCCCAGCATATGCAAAACCAATGCCCAACCGGGCTTCAGTAGTAAAATATTCCACGTAAACTCTCTTCTCTCATTGCAGAAAGCGACCAAGTACACGGTACCTTCAATAACCTGTGGTATACTAGTAATAGCGGCGGGTACAGATGAGGGCCCGGCCTGACGTGCACGCGCAGGCAAAACATGGCAGGCCGATCGAAACAAGTGTACTCCTTTCTTAGAATTCTCTACTTTCACCCGGCTCACAGTGTTACATACATAGCTAAAGTCCGCATGCAGAAGCGGCAGCGCTCACTCCCTGTTCTTTTTCTCTGAAGCGCGCGCATACACACATACAGGCTAGTTATGCGGCACGCAGGCTGATACGCTTATTCTCATACAGTGACGCACGCACACATCAAAAGGGGGAAACTGCGGGGATTTCCCAGTGGCGTTGCCCTGGAGATTTACGGCGAGTGGCAGATGAAAGTAAAGCCAGCTGGTTCCGCACGGTGTGGCGGGTTGGTGCGCCGGAGTGGAACCACACTGCGGCCGCGGTGGTAGCGCAAATCGTCGTGGGAGCCTAGAGCAGTGAGGGGCAATAAGCACTGGCCGACCGATTTTTCGATCATAACCACACGTTGAGGCACCGTAAAGGCTCTTGCGGATAGCGAAGGCAAACCGCGTGCAGAGGCGTCTAGTAATGATGCTAAATGCGCCGAAAAACAAAAAGAAGAGGCGGAGGCTCACTGAGATAGGTCGCTTGTTCTGTGTCAAAACCCCTATCGTATACGCTGTATCCAACACGCCACTGTATCGAGCATCGCTTGAGGAACCGTTTATACGGATCAACACTTATACGATGCCACCGCCTAGAGTGCGTGGAGAAATACGTTGATTCGCCTGCAAAACTACACTTACACGCTTTTTCAGGCTCAGCTCCTGAACTTTGAACACCCTTGGGATTCTTGGTTAATACATTGTATAGTGATGACTAACCGACAAACTCTTTGGTTTTGGCTTCAAATGATCGGGTGTCTTAACTCTTAAAAATATATTATGACGCAGCAGTAGCTCAGCTGATAAACTTAGTCTTCAGAATGCAATGGTAGCCCACATTGAAGCACGTGATCACAGTAAGGCAAACAAAGACCACGTTACGGGCAGCCATGGAATGGCAGAAAACGCTCTCTCTAGCCTTCACTAAAAGAAAGGCAGAGTCGACTAGCCTGAGTGTTTTGTAAAAGATAAGTGCACTATGTCGAAACGTCATGTAACATATACGTGCTTTTATACACGAAGTGAACCCTTTAATCCGTCCAACTAGCTGAAATATAATGCTTAAGGTTATGCTCAATACACGAATAAATTGCAGAAAACAATTCGCGAGTCAGACTAGATAACTTTGCCACCCGTAGTGGCCGAACAAAGAACTGCGTAATGTTCCAAGGGTTCGGTATTTGGTGCTTTTTTCTCACCTGTTGTAGACGGCAAACTCGAGCTTGGAGTAGAGCTGTCCGCTGGTACCAAAATTGCCGGCGGTGGCGCACCGGTGTTTTCTCCTGCGGCGGCGGCGCGTGAATGGCGTGGGGTCCTTCGAATCGGTGGCAGGGTGACGCGAGGCGGGGGGGGGGGGGGAATCAAGTGTCGGTAGGGATTGAAGCTCGTTTCTTGAAATTTGAAATAGAAATCTGTTTTCCCAAAAGGGCGAACTAGTTTACATGATACCTGTCTGCCATAATCTTATTTACAAATACTACTTTCTTAGTTTTCGTGAAAAGCAGGTGTAAATACAAATGTTCAGCACTTTAGAAATAAAATTTAACATAATACTTGTTTAAACAATTCTTCTTTAACACAAAAGTGCTTTACGCCAGGTTGCACCACTGTTCCGTGGACGTATTCGCGTCACGAATAGAACTTTGTAAATTATATGCTGAAAAACTGCAAAAAAACTAAAAAGAAATGCTCTGTCGCAAGGCATCAAATCAGCAACCTCTCAATCCGCAGTGCGCGGTGCTACCACTACGCCACGGAACGTATGCTGTTAGTGAGATTGCTAACAGCAAGCTATTTATATACGCCATATACCATTTGGCGGTACTCAGAGCTTCTGAACTTCAGCGCTTTTTTGTCATCAGTATCCAGATAGCGCGAATGTCTCGCGTTGGCGTGCTCTAAAGGCCGTCGCGTCTGTCGCATATTCAAGAGCCAAGCCCCACACCAAAAACGTCCTTTTATTCGGACCACTCCTGCCTCACTTCCTTCTTTCTCCTCGGTTCTCCTGCTTCTTGTCGCGCGGCCGCAATCATCCGCAATGTACTCCCAAGAGGCCAAGACGATCGCGAGACAGTCTCGCAAGTCCAGATCACTTGTCTCGCTGACTTGCCTCCAGAATATATGATAGCTGAACAAGTCACTTTCCTTGCCTTTCCAGAAGCTAGTCACCATAAAGCATGCGCGCAATATAACTTTCCCCTGGGGGCGCTGACCACCACAATCAGCTATTGTGGCATTGAACGTGCGCTACCGTCAACACAGGAACTCACTTCGCAAGCTCCCAGCAGCGAGGCCTTCTGCGTTCAAGCTATAGCACAAATGACCGTCTCGATGTGTTTCCTGTCAAGCGGGTGATCCAGTATGACTGGTCTTCGCGCCAAAGATCTCCCCCGAACTTCCACCGGACGACTGGTTGGCTCTGGAAGACTAGCAGCAACTGCATAACATCAGCGTTGAGCTTTGAACCCTTCAGCAGGGCATCGTTGTGGCAAGCATGACCTAGCGCGTGCGTTGAGGTGTCAGGCACAGCACGACGTCTTGGTGTGGCAGCATTTTCATGAATGACTGCGTGATGAGGTACATAATAGCCGTCGTCTTGTGGCTGTGGTATTTCAAATCGCCTTGTACGTTGTTTGCCTTGCCACGATGTCTATATAGTTCAGAACGTTTCTTGAACCAGTTCGATTGCACTTTTGGATAGCCTTCTCCCAATCTTCAATGATCGCTGCCTGAATGCGTACCGAAAACTTGTGGTTTTAGTGGAACCTTGTATAGCAGCCGTCCAACTTGATGATGCCCTGTTCAAATGCCTTAAGTTCTGGTAGAGCCTTGCTGCTTTCCTCAGCAGGCGCCTTGATCCTCATGATACCGAGATACCACATTGCAGAAAGATCACCATAAGGAACAAACATCGTGCTACAGTACAGGAGTAGAGCGCTTATGTATGCTGAACTTCTCTCGCGTTTCATGGTGCCCTGGGCGGTCCAGCTGAACATGGTTTACATGGCCGTAAGATCACTAAACAAGCGATCTATCCTTTCAATTGCTACCTTCCAGTAGAGGTCGGAACCTAGTAAAACGCTGACTTCCTGTTGGTGCCAGGTGTCGGGATGAATGTTGTCTACAGCATCATAGTTGTTGTCGCACTAAAAGCTACGAAAGATCAGTATTGAGCGGTGGACTTGTAACTGCACACACTTCGAGTACTTCTAAGGCCTCCACGGTTATCGCCATTTCCCTACATTGGCCTTGTAGAGTCAAAGCTCCCCGTCAACTGTTTGTTACTTCGTGGGTTTTCGAGTGGCCAAATGTAACCAAAAAAGTTCTTCGGATCCGATAACTGGGCATCTGAGGTCCTTTAAGACATCTGCTCGGATAAATGTGCGCTGGCTGCCGCTAACAAGAAGAATGCGCACGAGACGCTTTCGGGACCCGCACTCGATCCAGACTCGACCTGCTTTAAGAACGGCGTTGATTCCGCTCAGGGCGCTTGGGGCCATTGTCACGGAAGGCATGTTAGTGCCTAGTCCAGCGATGCGCGGGTCGACAATGTTCACTGTCGTCGCGTTTGTACGGATTGGAGCTGCTGGTGTGAACAATTCACAGAGGATAATGAGGTGTCGTCAGTTGCACTTACTACACAGGTGATGCTGCGTACACGTCGGCAAAAACGCGCCATGTGGTTTTGCAAGCCGCAATGGTAGCAGCAGCGAGCAGTGCGCAACCGAGCCCGTTCTTCCTCAGCCGAGAGTTTAACGTTGCAGTCCGCGATGATGTGCTGACAACTGCTGCGTGAAGGGCACACCTCTTCCATAACTGTAACAGATTCGGCAGCAAGTGCGGACGCCATAGGCAAATGTTCCTTAGATGCCGACGGAGGTTCGACCTCTTCCGGCCGCGACCGCGTAAAACCAGGCGCCGTTTGTTCTGGCCTGCTTTTCTCTCAAACCTTAATCTGAATGCGCAGAAAATTGAGCGACTCGGCAGCGTGACGAGCTCTTTGTTCAAGTGTTGCCATGCCGGACATTTCTTGCGGCGCTTCCTGCACCTTCTGGCGGTAGAGAATCGCGAGATCAACCGGCAGACACTTCATCAGGACGTGGTTGAGGACCACGTCGTACTGGTCCGGAGAGATGCCCAAACCGGTCAACGTGGAGACTCGAAAGTTGACCTTGTCGCAGAGCAAGTGAAGTTTCTCCACGTGTGCCGACGACTTGACTGGCGCTAAGGCAAGCAGGGGGTCAATGTACTCGTTCACAAGCGAGTCCCGTCGACCAAATCACTCCGTCAAGGTCTTGATCGCGATGTTGTAATTGTCCTCGGTTAGTCGGATGTCTTCGATTGCTCTCTTTGCTGCACCGCTCATATAGAGCTGAAGGTACTTGAACTCGATCTGTAAAAGGTCATCATTCAGGTGAATTGTGGCACTGAAATGGTCCCAAGGACTGTCCATCGCGAAGTGCACCGGAAAACATCGGGATCTGTAGTTTCGGCAGGACCATCATGCGATGACGCGGCATTGTTCCTTGACTGGAAACCGCATAGGCTACTCGAGAAGAGTCACTGACCTGACTCTGGGCTGCGGTGTTGGCACCACCGGTGCCGGCGTTGGGTGATGTAGCCACTGACCTCGCAGCACTCGTTACTGTCGCCTTGTTTGCGGCCTGTCGTAGGAAAAAACGTGCGCGGGACATGGCGTAAGAGACAATTCGGTCGTACTCTTCCGCGACCTCAAGCTCGTCTTCGTAGTCGTCATCGTCAGTCGCATCAAAGATTTCTTTGTTTAAGGTGACAAGTTCGGCGTTCTTCTGAGTGACGTAGGCAACGTAGGGGTCGACCTGACTGTCATCGGGAACGGAGGCCTGCCACTCGTCGGTCAGGAGCGTGATAGTTCGTGTGACGCTTGCCTTGAAGACACCGTGGTTCTTGCGCAGCCGCTCCAATGACGCCATGGGAAGTAGACGTCTTGGGTGTGACCTTGAGGTTTCGGCACCACAAAGGATGTCGCGTATTCAAGACCCGAGCCCTGCACCAAGAACGCCTCCCTTCATTGCGACCGCTCGTGCCTCACTTTCTTCTTTCTCCTTGGTTCTCCTGCTTGTTGTCACGTGGCCGCAATCATCCGCAACAGCGTCTAGCGTTTTGATTAGCACGTTCTCCTCGGAGCGTGATCTCTCCGGTGCGTGCACTTAACAAACTCGTGATTCTGGAGCGCCTGAAGGTCACTCTCTTGCTGTCGTGGCCGCGTTTATGAGAGGAACACGCTGCTCATACACGAAGACATTTGTGACATTTGTTCGCGTTTGTGTTGTGAATAATTCTGCATTTCTTTTGTACATCTTTCTTTGTGTTTGAACAGCGAACAGCGAGCTTTAAAGAGCCAAAACGATTTTTCGCATATTAGTAAAGTACACTTTCAAATAACCAAAAACACCCCTGCTACAGCGACATGACACTTAGTAGGCGCAAAAGCACGTGACAAGGAAAAGGGGATAGCGACGCCACCTTGAGAACGCCCCACAAAACACCATTTTGTAAGAAATTTTAAAGCGTCTTCTAGGTCCTACGTGGCTTCCAATCAATAAACACGAAACACGTTGTCATGAGTGTGTGCCCTAGATTTAGCATGCAAAGTTTCAACAAATTTATTCGAGCCGATGCAATGAAAATGCGAAAAATACATACTAAAGTTTTTGAGGTCCCGCGTGGAGATTTTGGCACAAAATTCAGAAGTAAAACTTCATCGACAATTATCTGCGCTAACATTGAACTTATGATCGTGAAACATGTAACATATTGCATTCATGTTCTCTTAGTGCAGTTTGCCAATCTAAACCAAGTCACTGTTCCTCTTTAGTATATCTTTAAGTATCGGGCTTTCACAGTTGAAACGCACACGACCTCTGCATGCTCGTTTTGTGGTTACTTTCTGCTTGAGGTGCAAGCTACAAGTTTCGAACTGCTTGTCGTACTTCACGTGACAATGCAATTTGCTGCTGTTGCATTGATTCCTTCGCCACTGTGGCGAAATCACAATAAAACGCTCAACTACCCCTTTGAAGACCCGCTTCACTTTTGTTTCATACCGATTCCTAGAAAGAGAGATCAGCCACATTTTTTTCTAACGCTCAGCACCGAATCTCGGAAGATAGCCATTAAGCTTATTACGAATATGCATGTTCTGCAGAAAAGCAAAAATCCAACAAAATAAAACCATAACGATTCTGAATTTATCTAACGGGCACAATATTTAGAGGATCAAATCACCAGGTACAGTGAGCTGAAGATACATTGAGTAATACATGTGCTAGAACACTCGAACCACAGTGTGAACTACCCTATGCTGGTTACGACACGATTGCAAGTGCGCCGATGTTCGAAAGGGGCTACGGCGATAAAAAAGTGCATGCCAAATAGACGAGAACTGCTGGTCATAGCGACGAAATCGAAGTGGTACTGCTTTTTCTAAAAGCATATTCTAACATAGTTACGTCGTGTTTGTGGTGAGGCAATGAAACAGCCAATGCATATTCTAGTCTGGCCAAAGTCTTACGTACTGTCAGTCAGCATTATTTTATAGAGTTCCTTAACGTGCCTAAGAGACACCAACGTTTTCAAAGTGCTTGTTGCAGATTGTTTCGACGTGCGTATGCTATTTTGAATTTGCTGCACGCATTAGACCAGTGTATTTAAACTAGACAACACATTACACTGTCATCAGTATACGTAAAATGAAGGGGCTGTTTCTTAATTAAGAATGTCATGACTACAGTCACTTGGAAGTTCGCCATGTTTCACTGCCGTTACAAAACAACGAAAAAAGTACTATTCAGCGCATCCTGATCTTGACTATTAGAGATGGTTGCACAGATAACGCAGTCATCTGCTTATATTCCAAGCTTAATTTGGGTATCAGGGATAACTTTTTCTTCAACATTTAGTTACTAAGCAAAACAAAACCAAACACTTAAACTTGAGGCCCCTTTTTATGTGATATCTACACGTCAGATGATTTCGCATGTTTAAATTTGACAAATTTGGAGTGAGACAGGAAGACATCAGCTGTCCAATCAGCCAGCTTATTGTGACCCAAGTAATTGTGAAGACAGCAGAAATTTAGAATAGTGAAACTTATCAGAGGAATTCGAATATAGCATCAATCTGTGTTCGTTTATAAACATAAAGTGATTTCGTGCGTAAACTGAAGCAACTGTGTACGAGTAGAACAGCTAGCCTAAAAGCCGTGCTACGATTGTCAAAGTATATTGTGTGCATTAGGGTATTCTACACTACATTCTTTATTGAGATAAAGCAGATATATTGACCCATAATTTGATACTATTTGCTTGTTTCCCGACTTAAATACGGGTATGACGTTTTCTTGTTTTCTCAGCTGGGTAACGTTCACAAAGATTATTGTTTTTTTTAATATTACAGTAAGATAGTCAGCACAAAATTCTAAATATCATTAGAGTAATATATATTCGCAAAATTGTCGGGGTGAGATCGTCTCGAATCTTCAAGATTTAGCATGTGGTTACGTACTCATGAGGAGCTCTATTCAAGATTAGAAAGAGCAAGTGGTTTACTGACCGGCGAAAAAGATCGAGAATGTTATCGGTAGGAAAAAAACGTATCAAACGTTGGGGGCCTAGCAGAAAGCGAGATTTGGCATGTAGCGTGTCGGGAAGGCCAAGAAACTCATACGACGAAGTGGTCGCCTGGTTTCAACATCTTTAGTGCAGGCTAGGCAAAGAGCAAAGCAAGGTGGTGCGTCTGTTCTCGAACAACAAAGCCCGTCCCCCAACTTTGAAAAACGGTGACCGCTTTTCAGGGAGGTCTACAAGGTGGTTCTACGGGAGAAAGGAAGAGAAAAGTGAGCCCCGTAACTGTCTGCTTCAGCGAGCGACACCTAAACAGTAGCTCACAAGGGATGGGGGTGAGGAGGGATTGAAAGGATATGAATAAAGGTGTAGAGAGAGAGAAAGAGGCATGAGGTGGTAAGCCAGAAAGCGACGACATATCGAGGGGATAGGAGAGATAGGAAAGATAGAAACATCGTCGCAGGAGTCCGAGGACGGGGAACCACTTGCGAGAGCTCTTGTCGGTGTCAGGAGGTGGCGTAGAGCAAGTCCAGTAGGTCATAGCTACACTGTCGTCGGAGGTCGGCGTCCGGAGATGACGTAGGGCGAGCCCAGTCGGCCAGAGCTACGTTGGCGTCGGAGATCGCGAGGGCACAACCGGTCGGCACGGAATCCAGCGAGCGAGTCTTACAACAGGGAACCTATACTCCGTTTCATACACCAGGTGCAACGCTGTGGAGGCTATGCAAGAAGTTCGGCCGGCAAAACGTATACCTCCGCGCGGTTTGTGGTCGATTGCGTGATATCTAATTAGTGCCGGTGCACCCTGGCGTTTCTTCGTGCTCCCCTTTGGTGTGACTGGCAAACAGAAAAAGTGGTGTGAACACGAAAGACCGCGGGTACCGAATGACGTTCTGGTGTCTTATCCTGCACTGACACGGAAAGTCCAGGTGACCGCCATCGTGACGCACCCAGAGTAGAGAGCCTGCGTATGACGTCGTGTGAAATCTAAGCTCGCTAGCCACATAATAACAAACGTTCAACGGCGTTGTTCATTGTAAGGCACACAACGTCTTCAATTACTTCTCGCGGTAATAACGAAAGAAGAAATAAATTATTGGTAGTAAGAACGTTGAACTACTTTTTGTGTCGAACGCAACGACTGCAAGAAGTATTGTTGGCTTCTACAACTTTGAACATGATATGCGAAACTGAGTATAGAGCGTCCATATGCCTCTTTGTCCGAGTTTGGGGGCCGCAAAACAAAAGCCACCACTACTCAGTGCTTCGGTAGCCACAGACAGGTTGACTGTTTGTCGCTATGTCGGGATCTGGCCCATCGAACACTGCAATATGTGCATCCCCCCCCCAACACCCACCTGAAAAAGTGCCGCATAGGGTTATGCACATATTAACGAAGGATTCCGAGAAAAATATATCTTGTATCCAGTTTCTATTATTGTTCTGCTGTGCAATGTTCTGCCGTATGCCGATGAGCGAGGAATATGTAGGTTTTGTGAGTTTTGTTTTCCTCCTCATCCTAAATTCATATATTTGTTTATTTTCTTATATTTAGCAAAACCTAGCACGCGAGTAGAGTATTTTGCAGTGATTTTAACAGAGAAACAGGCTGAAGGTAAAATCCTCTGTTCAAACCTTGTGTTTTTTGCAGTTTTCTGTAGGTTTTTGCTTCAGTGTTTATGTTATGTTTTACGCGCAAGTTGATTTTAGCAGAAAAGTAGCTGACCAAAAGCTTCTGTAGAAACCTGCTGTAATTTGCAGTATTCATGTTGTTATGCACATCACTGTGGTGCAGAATTTATTTCAATATTTTTTTACGTGCAAGTAGGATTTGGAGATTTACTTATGCAGTGAGAAGTGTTTTGAGTAAGTAGTTCTTGTCGTTTTTGTGTCGCCCGTAGAACCTGCGTGCCGTATATGTTGCGAATCTCTCTGGGAAGTGATACAAAACGTTAGGCTATTGATTTTCTTCGCACGTAGTAGGTCTTAAACTATTATGGCTTCGTTATCTGATCCGTGATTTTCGCGAGCGAGCGAACTAGTTTCAAATCTTGAGGGAGTTTTTATCGGAGAATGCAGCCTGGCATTTCTTGTGGTGAGTTGAGTTCTCTCTGTTTGTTGCCCCTCGGGTCTTGCATGGTTCGTTTCTGGCGTTTGCTAGCCGTGGGTCAGGTCCAGAGATGGGTGGAGCTTACGTCAACGTCTACAAGGGAGCAGATCTACGGTCTCTGCAGAGTGCTTTGGTGCTGCGACCCCTTCGAGACCTCCTGTAGCGGTGGACATGTTATGATCAGCCTGCCTGGCTTGGCGCCACTTTGACGCATGACATATTCCGGCTGAGCATACCTTGATTTCTTCCGGGTCAGCGCTCTTAGAATTGCACCAAGAGCAGCGACAACACGTACGTTGTTCTTAGAACTATCCCGGGCCATCGGCGCCCCTTGTGAAGCTCTTGAGACACACCTGACCGATTGATGGAATAGGAAGCGCTGTTGACCCTCGAGGTGGCTTGCTTTGTCGTCAAAATGCCCCGGGAAAAGGGCCCAGCGTCTGAGAGCCATCTGCCTACGCATTTTCCACGTTCTTCATGGTGCCCATGCCGCCGTTTCCGCAAACAGTGGTCTGCTTGAAACTGCACACTGACCACTGCAACGGGCAACAGAGTTGATTTCCACATAGGACTCAACGTCTTCGTGCTGTGCCTTGCACGGTGTGCAGTGTATTCTCCCTCGCCATCGGATGAGGTGAGCATGCTTCTTCCCCGCGACTCTGTCAATATCCAGCCCTCTGGGCAACCCCCGAAACATCAGCACATATACGACTTCAGTTAGAGAAAGACGTCAACTCTAATTACGGTGCCATGACTCTCTGAAGAGAGTATTGTCACGTGCTAAGAGCTCGAAGGAACGTATAAAGGGACGCGACTGTCAAAAATCTCAGAGACCAAGAAGGACGTCTCCGCTGGCCTGACGTCTCCGCTGGTCTCCGCTGGCCTGACGTCTCCGCTGGCCTGAGTCTCTGGACGTGGTAACCTGCGCTGGGATGATGGTGAGCCTCCGTCTGGAACCACTTCGTAGTTCACGTCGCTCACACGTCTGAGTACTTTGTAAGGTCCAAAGTACTTCCTCAAGAGTTTCTCACTGAGACCTCGCCGCCTTATGGGTGTCCAAACCCAAACTTGGTCACCAGTTTCATAATTAACTTCTCGATGGTGGATGTTGTACCGCCGTGCATCTGCGCACTGTTGAGTTCGGATGTGCACACGGGCCAGTTGACGTGCTTCCTCAGCGCGCTGAATGTACTCATTGATGTCGGGGGCTAATTGGTCGAGCTTGTCGATGTCCTCATATGGAATCATGGCGTCCAGCATAGTTATAACATCTCGACCATAAACGAGTCGGAATGGCGTGAAGCATGTAGTTTCCTGCATTGCAGTGTTATACGCAAATGTTACGTACGGCAGGATGTCGTCCCACATTTTGTGCTGCACATCCACGTACATAGAGATCATGTCGGCTAGCGTTTTGTATAGCCTTTCTGTTAAACCAATACTCTGAAGGTGATACGCAGTGGTCTTTCGATGGGTTGTGTAACTCAACCTGAAGATATCATCCAAAAGTTTCGCTGTGAACGATGTCCCTCGATCAGTGAAGACATATGACGGGGCGCCATGCCGTAGCACAATTTGATGCATAAAAAACTGGCAACTTCAGATGCGGTCCCTCGTGGCAACGCCTTCGTCTCAGCGTAACGCGTCAAATAATCGGTTGCGACAATAATCTATTTGTTGCCAGAAGAAGGCAAAGGAAACGGGCCTAGGAGATCTATCCCCACTTGTTCAAACGGTGTACGTGGTGGTTCGATCGGTTGTAGATGACAAGCAGGCTTTAAATGTGGTGTCTTGCGACGCTGGCATTCACGGCATCCCTCCACGTAGCGTTTGACACAGGCAGACATTTTAGGTCAGTAGTAGAGTTGCCGCACCCGATCCATCGTTCTCGAGCAGCCCAGATGGCCAGATGTGGGCTCGTCGTGGCAAGCTATTAAGACGTCATCGCGGAGGGCTTTAGGCACGACGAGAAGATGAGATCTGTCACCAGCACCGGCGTTCCTTTTGTATAAGACGCCATTTCGTAGGCAAAATGATGGCAACGTTCGCGACATTGGACGAGGAATGGGTGCGGTGCCACCTTCTAAATGATCTATAATAATTCTTAGATGGGCGTCATTTCGTTTATGAGACAACAGATCCGGTCCGCTGACAGCTGCCACGAAGGTGCCGTCTTCTTTTGCGCTAGTACTGGTGGATTGAAGAGGTGCTCGTGATAGCGTGTCGGCGTCTTCGTGCTTTTTGCCTGACTTGTACACGATAGTGACATAAATTTCTGTAGGCGCAGACTCCATCGTGCTAATCGTCCTGAATTGTCTCGTAGAGTGGTCAACCAGCACAAAGTATGATGGTCAGTCACCACTTTAAATGGTCTTCCTTAGAGATATGGCCTAAACTTTCTTATTGCCCAAATGACCGCGACACATTCTTTTTCTGATGTGAAATAGTTAGATTCCGCGCGAGACAGTGTGCGACTTGCGTAGGCTATTACCCGTTCAATGCCATCTTGTCTTTGTACCAAAACAGCTCCAAGACCGATATTGCTGGCATCAGTGTGTACTTCAGTGTCAGCATCTTCATCGAAGTGGCCGAGCACGGGAGGGGAAGAGAGCCAGTGCTGTAGTTCCGCAAAGGCAGTCTGCTGGTTGTCAGCCCAGACAAATGGTGTATGATCACGCGTGAGGCGTAATAGTGGCTCCGCAATGTTAGAGAAATTTTCAATAAAGCACCGGTAATACGCGCACAGACCCAAAAACCGTCGAAGACTTTTCTTGTCTGTTGGAGGTGGAAAAGCGGTGACGGCATCAGTTTTGTCAGGATCAGGCCGAAGACCAACGGTGCTCACGACGTGACCAACAAACTTTAATTCTTCGTAGCCGAAATGACATTTCTCAGGCTTGAGTGTGAGATCGGCCGATCAAATGGCTTCGAGCACATTCCGAAGGCGACAAAGTCGTTCGTCAAACGTTTCTGAAAACACAACGACATCATCGAGGTAGACGAGACAGCTTTTCCACTTGAGGTCTGCCAGGACGGTGTCCATCATTCGCTGGAACGTGGTGGAGCGGAACACAGGCCGAAAGGGAGCACTTTGAATTCATAAAGTCCATCCGGCGTTACAAAAGTGGTCTTTTCCCGGTCACGTTCATCGACCTCTATTTGCCAATAACCGCTCTTCAAGTCGACGGACAAAAAATACTTCGCACGTCGCAGCTTGTCCTGAGAATCATCGACTCTCGGCAACGGGTACACGTCTTTCTTTGTGACATTGTTCAACTTTCTGTAGTCGACACAAAAGCGAAGCGTGCCATCTTTCTTGTTCACAAGAACGACTGGTGATGACCAAGGGCTGCTTGAAGGCTGTATCACGCCATCCTGAAGCATTTACTTGACCTGCGTTTGAATCACGTGCCGTTCGGTTGGCGAAACACGATAAGGCTGCTGCCGTATGGGATGCGCGTCGTCGTAGGTGATAATACGGTGTTTCGTTATCGGTGTTTGACGTTTCTTCGAAGATTGTGCAAAGCATGTGTGGAACTCCAGCAACAGCTCGCTCAAACGCTGCTTGTTCGCTTCAGAAAGCGTTGGATTGATGTCGACGCCGCGAAAAGGCGTTTCAGCAGTGCCGATGGCCTCGGAAGCAAAACACTCAGTAACATTGGCGACTGGGTCGGCGTAGGCGATGACAGTTCCAGGAAAAAAGTGCCGGTGCTCGTAGCTGAAGTTTGTGACAAAAACGTTGCAGTGATCATCACGAAGGTCAACAAGGCTTCTCGCTTCGCAGACACCCTGAGACAGCAAAAGCAAGTGATTGCTTTCTACGACTGCTTTACCGTGCATGACTCCGTCCCACGCCACCTGAACCACAACAGTTGCACGGGGTGGTAACGTGACAGCGCCGTCGACGACGCGAAGAGACACTCGAGAGTGGCTGGGGTCGGCGTGAGCTGTTGTGGCGTTTGTGGTCGCGAAAGTGACTAGACGTCGTCGAATGTCCATTATAGCACCATGCTCCCTGAGAAAATTCATGACGATGATCAGTTCTCGAGAACAATGCCGGAGAACGCTGAAACTAGAAACAAATGTACAACCGCGGACTTGCAGTCTTGCCGTGCACATACTGAGTGGCGTGACGATATGCCCGCCAGCTGTACGAATTGGTGTTCGGTTCCAAGGCGTCATTACTTTCTTGAGAAGGGTGGCCAGCTTTTCGCTAATTATGGAATAGTCCGCACCAGTGTCCACTAAAGCGCTGACTTCACGACCATCTAGCAGAACAGGAATATCTAAGGACACTCTTCCGCAATCAGCCGGTGGTGTCGTTGTCGATGTATCGTCGCTATCTTCAGTCTGCATCAATAGGGGGCCTTGAGCATGACCAGTGAGAGCGGCCTTGTCCCTGAAGGTCGCTGAGGCTAGTTTTCCCGACGCGAGCTAGGTGACCGGCCCTGCGCCACGCCCTATAGGTGCGATGATTCGGCGAGAACCGCCGCGGTGATGGAGAGCGTGAGTGGTGCCGAGATGTCGATCCGCGCTGCTGAGCAACGTAGTCAACGATTTCCGGAGGCCGCTGGCCGAACCTATGAGGTGGGGAGTTGGCCGAAAAACCACGAAGTCCCAGCTGTCGATAAGTCCACTGTCGGTAGATGTGCCCAGGTTCACCACAGTGATAGCAAAGCGGACGTCAATCGGGGGCCCACCACACGTCTGATTTTCGCGCAATCGGTCGGTGGTCACTGAGGTACGGGCCCGCTTGGACTGCCTGAAGCATGGCTGGGGCTGTGGTATAAGGCGGAGTGAAATGTTGTGCAGGTTAGCGCAGAGTTTGATCTGCCGGTAGCATGGCAGGGGCCGCGGTGGGAAGCGGAGCCAAATGTGGTGCTGGCTGGAGGAGAGTTTGCGCATACGACATGCGAGGGAAGTCATTTAGGGGCCGCGGCTCTGTCTGACAGGACGGTTCTCGTAGTGCCTGCTGAACTCCATCTCGGACGATGCCGGACAAAGAACTGACAGTGGGCGCTGAGGGTGCAGATAACTTCTGCAGTTCTTCGTGAATTACGGAGCGTATGAGCGCTCGGAAGAAGTCGACGTGGGCCCCAAGACCACCCATGTAGTCCATAGCAGAAGCAAAGTTCACTTGTCGCTCGTACGTCTGGGTCCGTTGCCGAAGCGTGCTTTCAATCAGGACGGCTTCAGCAAGAAACTCTGACGTAGTCTTGGGGGGGGGGCTGCGTACAAGACCACCGAACAACTGCTCCTTCACTCCACGCATCAGGTAACCCACCTTCTTCTCTTCCGGCATGTGAGGGTCGGCTCGTCGAAAAAGACGCGTCATGTCCTCAACATACATTGCTACGCCTTAATTTGGCACTCGCATACGGCACTGGAGTTCACGTTCAGCTCGCTCTTGGCGATCGGGACTTGCATACGTTTCAAAAAGCCGGCGTTTGAAGTCCACCCATGACGTGAACACACCTGCCCGGTTTTAATACCAAACCCGTGCCCCGTCATTCAAACTGAAGTAGACATGCCGGAGCTTGTCTGTGTCATCCCACATGTTATGAGCGGCAACGAAGTCATAGAGGAGTAGCCAATCCTAAACATCCTCATGGACAGCTCCATGAAAGGAATTCGGCGTTTTTGGTTTGAACAGTGCATAATGCGATGGCGTTGCGCCTTTCATACTGGCTGGGTTGGAGCCGCTTGGGACGGCGCTGCCTGGAATAGTTGGGGCCGTCATCTCTGCTGAGAGAAGTCCGAACTCAGGGTCCAGTCCACGGATTCTGCGGCTAGCACGGTGAACAGGCGTAACCACCGGTATGGGGCTGCAGCTTCTTGTACTAGGAGGGGTTCGGTGCATAGGGTACCCCGCACCTCCACCAGTTGTCACGTGCTAAGAGCTCGAAGGAACGTATAAAGGGACGGGACTGTCAAAAATCTCAGAGACCAAGAAGGACGTCTCCGCTGGCACCGGTTGCTCGTCTTGGTCTTCCTCGTTCAGTGGCAAAGAACTGATCTACTGTTCACTGGCACAGAACACCAGGTGGCAGTGTAATCATCTGCGAAAAGAGTTGACGTGTCTCCTTAAACAGTGGAATATACGTGGCAAGACATATGTAAAACAGTTCAAACGACCTTACTATTTTGAAACGGGGTGCAAGTGAGACCACAACATTGGTCACCACTGAAGAAGAGACCAATGATGCAGGATAAATGACATTCCGAATGAGTTGTCGTGTTGAAATGAGTCGTTTCTGTTACAGTTTTATGCACTAGAACAAGATCGCGAGGAGTACACGTATTTTTGCTTTCATTAGCGCCGACGATGTGCCCTGATTTTTTTATGCTCTCCCTCTTATCACGCTCCGTAAGCAGCTGCATATGTAACCTCGTAACGCTACACATAAAGACAAAAAACGCGTGAGAAGATAACCACCCGAGGACGCCTGCACGGGACGCCTACACGATGCAGGTATCCTCACCGTCGCCCGTGGTGTCATTTCTAGACCAACGCGCCGGGGCACTATGGGAAGGTGACAAATCGCTAGTCAGAATATCAAAGCTCGCGTCTATAGCCAATGTGCATTTTCTGAACCCAGGGAAAAAACAATAAAATGAACAGGGCTTGCGATCTGCTCGCAATCTATCTTCCAGTTAAGTTTATGCCGTTTTTTCTACTTTTTACAGGAAGGGCGTCGCCGTCTAGACAAGCCCTTCATATCAGTGATAGCCTTTGCGAAAGGCAACCTCCGAGCTGACAAAAGTCAACAACGAAGTAGCGAAGATGATATGAAAAACGTGCACTTTAGAATAGATGGTTCTTAAAAGAGCGATAAATAAAATGTTGCAGTGCATAAAAAGTTTTCAAGAGACACGCAAGGATGACACCCCCGCTTTGATGTGCCAAGGAAAAAATTGGAAAAAAGGAATGAATGCTTCTAAACCCCCTGAAACATTTGCTCCCGGTTTTCAGGTCTAACGCATGCTTTGATGGCGACCTTTGGCTGATCGTTCTTCAGCAGCGACAATGGCACTTCAATTCACCTAGTTTTTTTTTCTTCCTGCAACCCATTCTTTTTTCTTTTAACACTTAGGTGCAACATAATCTGCTTCTGTCATTTTTGTCTTCTGTTTATTTTTTTCCTCTGTCATTGTTTCACAGGGCGCAAAGTGAATGAGCGATTGGCGTTTATAGTTGATTTCACCGTCACATGTTTGTGCTTTATACTTGCCACCTAGTTTTTTCTTCTTACTTTGTTTTTCTTTCAAGGCAGTCCTGGCTAGTCAGATTACGCGCAAACACTACTCACATTTTCAGAAAGTTTGTTTGACATTGGCTTTATTTTAATTTTACTTTCACGCAAAAAACTCCAGTCTCGAGTTTAACAGAAAAAAAAGAAGTCTCTTCCACGTCCTTGTTCACAGCCATTTTTTTTGTGAGAAGTACCAAAGGCGACACGTTATATTTGTTTCATACATTATACATGCGATCTTCGAGGAGGATCCCTCAACAGCTGGTTAATTATGTCACGTCTAATATACGTCGAAAACCAAAAACATACTTCTATTTTTACATTTCGACCAGAGAACTGTCTTTGTCAAGCTTGGAAATGTTAGAAAATGTAAGCGATTCGCACGCACTGTAATGTGTGATTTCCGGTTGTAACGTGGCAATAAAGGTATGCTATGTTTAAACAACGGAACCAACTGACCGTCTGTGCAGGACGGAAAAGAAACTATTGTCGTCATGAAGCGGCCTGTGCCCTCTTCGACCGCTTTTTTTCTTTTCGTCCCCTGCTTCAACTATTACGCTCTGAAAGCACGTGCACCGATCTTTTTTTCAATCGCGTGATCGAATAACTATGATGGGCGAGAATACTAGCGCAGCGAGTCAGCAAGAAAGAGATGGAAACAGAGAAAGATAGAGCAAAATTAAAGGATAGGCAAACAGTACAAAAATACACACAAAAATGACAAAAAAGTGAGCAGGTAGAAAGGAAAAAAATGATACGAAATAGAAAGAAGATACAGGAGTAAGTAGAAAAAAGAGAGAGAAGGAATGAGATTGCGAGAAAGAGGAAGCTAGAAATAGAAATAAAAAAGGACAAAAAAGTTGAAATAAAGAAAATACAGAAAGATAAATAATTAAATAGAGGAAGACGAAAATGGAAAGATACCAAAAGCGAAAAGTTGTAAAAAACGGAGAGAAAAGCGTATTCAAGGGGGGGGGGGAAGAGCTGGAAGAAAAAAAAATAGAGTGATCCCTCCATCACAAGAATCAATATAACACAAAAGTTGCTCGAATCTACCGAAGCATGGTCTGTCCGCACTCGTTAAAGCATGTCAAGATGCAGTGCTTCACTTTCTCGCTTCGACACGGTGACACACCCTCCACCAGCAAAAAAATTGGTGTGTGAGACGCGTAAATGCTCCTGCATGTGCACCGATGGCGTAGTGTGTAGAGCACCTGGCCTCGGTAACCGTGTACCCAGTAGTCGTGGGTTCAATGGTCTGAATGAACAACGTCCTTCTTCTCGTTCTTCTTTGTAATCTGTTCATGTACATTTCATAGATATCACTTTAGTAACCGAAACGATGTCAGTAAAGGTGCATTCACGCCGAGCGCGGGGCACGAATGTGGGCAAGCAGATTTTCATAGCGGTGAGGCAGCGAGCGCACATGGCTCATCAGACCAATCGCGTCGTTTCTCCATACTCTGGCTCGGGCACGAGGCAATACAGCAATCCTCGGTGGACGTGTCCCCATCTTGCGGTACTGCGTGATACTGTGCGCGCGTGTTTGTGCCGCTGATTAGCGGCGGCCGAAACGGCCATGTTTTCCGCACGGAGAAAATCGATCCAGGCGTGGTCCCGAGAAGTGGCCGCGGATTTTCCGCTTTCGTGGGGAATCCGCGTTCACTTTCCGAGTCCGCACTCGATACAAACGTGCCTTAACGTCTTGCTGTATCCTAGCATAAAACAATTGTGTGTTCAAAGAAAGCTAATGAAGGCAGGCCACCTAGCACCACGATTCCTTCACACCCGGCACCACTAGTACATAGCTGTTTGGGAGTTTTTTAACGTCGCCGTACAATAACACGCACACACAAATATATATATATATATATATATATATATATATATATATATATATATATATATATATATATATATATATATTATAAAGAGTCTGGCTTCGGTTGCCGTAGAATTAAGGAAAAATAAGTATACGCCTCTACGCCTCTAAAAAACTGTTTATTAGTGACGTTTCAATCAGAGATCGATCTTCATCATACGAAATTTAGTAGGCTCCGACGCGTTTTAGAGAGCGGGAGAAAAAGAAAAAGAAAAAAGAAGGCGAGAGAAAAAGAAAAATCTACATATACCAGTGGCCCACACATCATGCATTGATAAGCAGCCGAACGGCCAGGTGTGCGTACTACGCATAGCACGTGCATTAAAAAAAGAAAAAAAAGGAAAAGAGAAAAAAGTAGAAAAAACAACAAGAAAAAAACTCACCTGGGCCAGTGGCAATACCACCCAATATACACTGATAAGTAGTCAAACGACCACGTTTGCGTACTATTATTGGCAGGTGCTTTTTGTAAAAAAAAGTGTTAAACAACACACAATCATGGCAAGCTTTTTTGGTCCAGGGGGCTAAAATAAGCAAATTCCAGTAATGAAAAGTTTGACTCCTCAGGTTCACCTTTCATCAGCTTTCCCTGTAGCTTGTAAAGAATACCACAGTACATTCCTTGCGATCATTGTCGCTGTCACATTCCACCTGTTCTCCCCCTTATAGTAGCTCTTGAAGCCTGGTGAGGAGGGCTACGTCAGAACGATGTGATAAATTCAAAAAAGAAAGAAAGAAAAAAGGGGGGAAAAAAGAAAAAAAGAGAGAAAACAAGCAAACAAGTGCTACGCGTGTCAAAGCTCCGCATGTGCAGGATAGGCACATGCCACGTAGCTACAATCTCCGGTCTGTGGCTCAAGAATATTAAATATATACAAGAGGTTGTTTTTCGAGTTTTTACATCGGGGCTTGGATGTGTCATTTTACAATATATATATATATATATATATATATATATATATAGAGAGAGAGAGAGAGAGAGAGAGAGAAAGAGAGAGAGATAATGAGATCTAACAGACAGTAATGCCAAGGAAAAAATAGGGGAAGTTATTAGACCCAATTGTAATGTAAATGTGAAGCAAGAAAAGTGGTTGTAAAGATAACTCTCCGTGGGCAGGAACTGAACCTGCGACCTTCCAATAGCGCGTTCCATGTTCTACCACTGAGGTACCAAGGCGGCTATCCTCCAAGCCACTTTATTGTGTATTAATGTGAATTTAACCATGGAGTGTGAGTAAGAGCCACCAGTAGCCATGGTATAGCGAGTGTGGCACACTCTTTATCAGCCTGTTTGTCGTCACGTAGCACGTGAACTTATTGCGAGCTGGCAGCTGACCAATATTCCCTCGTATACAACCTCAAGGTACCAAGTCTGCCAGTACGAGACCCTCGTTAACGCATTAGAGAAAGAAGTGTATACCTAAGGGCTTTGTTTTGTGTTTCCGTCTTTTGACACAATATTATTGAGTTATAACAGACAGTAATGCCAAGGAAAATATAGGGAAAGTTGTTAGATCAAATGTTAATGTGTATGTGAGGAAAGAAAAGTGGGTGAAAAACTAACTTGACTTAGGCAGGAACGGAACATGCGACCATGTTCGCAGGTTCGGTTCTGATGAAGATCGTATATATATATATATATATATATATATATATATATATATATATATATATATATATATATATATATATATATATATATGAGATCTAACAGACAATAATGCCAAGAATGTATAGGGGAAGTTCTTAGAACAAATGTAATGTAAATAAGAAGAAAGAAAAGTGGAAGTGGGTGAAGAAATAACCAGCTGGTTATTTCTTCACCCACTTTTCTTTCTTCTTATTTGCATTACATTTGTTCTAATAACTTCGCCTCTATACATGCCTTGGCATTATTGTCTGGTAGATCTCATTATTATTGTGTCCAAACACGGAAAAACGGATCCTCCTTACGTATACACTTCTCTCTCTTATGTATATATACATATATATATACTGACGCGCTATTCAAACCACGCATGCAAGTTCGTGCGCCCCCCAAGAGACAAGCGGCCCGATAATGAAAGTTACGCCTGGAAGTCCACAAAAATGCACCCTTTTTTTCAGGCCTAGTTGACCACGTTTTTAATGGCCTTTCTGAGTTCGCTCTGCCTTATCTTGATGATGTCGCCATCTTCTCAAACAGCTGGAAAGAACATGTCGAGCATTTACGAGTTATGCTGAACAGTTTGAAAGAAATTGGTCTTCCCATGAAACCTGCTAAATGTCACCTAGGGCGCGGTGAGGTGTCTTACCTGGGACACATTGTTGGGCGTGGCCGGCGTAGCCCTTCAGAAATTAAGGCAGCTGCCGTTGTGAACCATCCACGACCAACCACAAAACTTGAGATAAGGGCATTCTTGGGCCTAGCTGGATACTATCAGATACGAGCAGAACTACTCTAGCATTGCCAGCCTTCTAACTGACGCGTTTCAAAAGTCTGAGCCCGTTGAAGTGATATGGGACTCAGAAAAAGAGAATGCGTTTTGCACGCTCAAACAGGTCCCAAACTAAAAGCTCGTTATTTTTTTCTCTAAGGGATTTGTCATTCAATGTGACGCGAGTGATCGCGGCATGGGAGCTACATTGTGCCAGAAAGACAGCGCTCGTAACGAAAGGACAAATTTTTATTTATGTCGAAAGCTGAGCTGCAGGAAAGAGGCATAAAGTACCTCTCAAAAGGAAAGCGCTTGCTTCGTGTGGTCTGTTCAAAAGCTAGCCTGTTATGTGTCCGGTTCCAGGTTTGTGGTCGAAACGCACCACTGTCCTCTAACCTGGTTAAATAACATGTCGCCTAAATGTGGCCGGTTACTGAAGTGGAGCTTGATACTCCGACAGCACAATTTATACGTTCACTACAAAAAGGAAAGCTAAATGCTAATGAAGACGCATTGAGCCGTGCGTTTTAATTAGTACCTTCTCCTCCTTTTGGTATTTCGCTCGCAAGTCGGGGCAAAATTTTGTCCTCATCACGGCCTTGGCGGAGCGCTCTCGTCCAGAGTGATCTCAAGAGGCCAACTTTATGTTGTATTCTATCTCATTGCGTTGTTGTACGTGTAAATATTTGTGTTCCCATTTAAGAGTCTTGTATCCCACATGTACCTCTCGATGTAGAGGGAACGAAATATCGATAGACACATAGCTAGGTATAAGTTGTAATATGCTTTGTCTGGTGTTCTGTCGGGTAACTGAGAGCACTTGCTTGTGTCGTGCATTGTCTGTTGTCGAGCCGTTCTTCACAAGTTGCAGAACCATCGACAATTGCTGAGACCAAAAATTGTCAGAAGAGACGATCGAAGCTAGTCTACAAGCTTTGGCGACATCCAGTGAAACTGGGATCCGTCCTCGAGATTGGGATGTGTTCACGGAACTGAGCCTGGAGCTAGATCCTCTCCATGGACCTGGAGGCGAACCTGGAGCAACCAGGCGATCGAGCGCGCCCAACACCCGAGCCACGTGGAAGCAGCTCGTCTTTCCGGCGCATTGTCTGGCGGTGGGGGTGCTGTTGCGCCTGGGAGTCCACAACAACCGTCATTTCTTCTGCAAAGGCAATCTGTGTCAAGGCCAGCGAGCGAGCGCGCCTGACGTCATCAACTCAACGACGTCATCAAGCGGCGGCGCTGGTCTGTCTTACGCAACGCACGGCGAGCTCACTCGGGCCGATGAAGCAAGCGGCGCCATCCAGTCTGGTGAGTCTTACGCAATGTGTGACAACATCACTCGTCCATGGGTGCGACCAAGAGCAGCGGCTCTGAAATCGAGGATCATGACGCAACCCAGCAGTTGTTCCCCATTGGAAGAGTCTGACACGACTCAGCGGCAGTACCTATTTGACATTGCTGAAGTAAGGCATCAACGAGGGGCCTATAAAGCATCAAGCGGCGCTTCGCCAAGCAGCCGACCTATGCGTCAGAGAGAAGCCGACGTACGCGTCAGAGAAGACATTTCGGCTCTTCGAGTCCCTAAGCTGTCATCATCCCTAGTGCCGAATATGTAACGCCTCTATTTCTATGTGAACATAAACCTTGCCTTAACTCCCCGTCATCTTGTCCGCTAGTCTGCGAGCTCTGCGCTGAAACAGTCGCGAGCTGAGAAAAACACGCTACCAAACAGCCAGTTACCTGCACGTTGGCGTGTTTCGGAGCAGTGGCGCCTTCGGGACCGTGTTGGCGTCACGCCTCAGAACAGTGGATGGCCGCTGCGAGATCGGCCGTCGTCAGCGACATCGATGCGTTGAGTGCCTGATGTTTTCTCCTTAGTTCACCAGACTGCTCTAGCAGAGGTTATAGTAGTTTAGAGAAGGGCTATGTAAAGCGTTAGAGCGAGCTTTGATCGTTTCAAGCCCAACAGAGCGCTTTGAAACCAAAGTTAATACGAAGGGTGTAAACACGGTAGTGTTAAAATTGTTTGCGTGTCTTGCTAGCAGACTTATAGTGGGTACGGAAAGTAGATTCTTAACAGGGGCAAACAGCAAGAGGCTAGTGTGAACAATGGAGAACCTTAAAGTGTAGGCACTGATCGAAATTTGTGAGGAACTTGGCCTTACTTTGGGCTGTGCGAAATGAAAGCAAGCGATCTTTGAGTTCAAGAAGGATAAGGGAGTGTCGGCTGAAGAAGTCGATGAGGCCTAGGCAGATATGAAAGCACGCCGCGAAGAGGCTTAGGGGGAGACGCGGGTCGAAAACTCGCGGTTTTCTTTTAAAAAATCACTTTTTTTGGTTTACTTTGTATTGTCATATTCGGCATCTGAACCTTGATTTCTGTAAATATCAAGCCATAGTTTGCTCGAGAAGTCTCCAAAAAGTGCGCCTAAGTGAGTGGTGGTGACACCAGATTTCAACAAAAGTCACAAAAGTTCACGCCGTTTGCACTAGTGTGACGCGGTCGGGCAGCGCCCCCCACGAATTGCAATCATCGGGGCGCGCATAGTCACCCCACACCTCCAAGATTCTATGACCACTTGTCTTATATGTTCTCGGAGAAAAACGAGAAAGAAGACGCAACCGTCACATGTTTTGAATTGCGCGCCAACCAGCACGGCACCGCCATTGGACGGCGGCACGGGCGACGCTCCATACATGTAGTGAAGCCGTATAACCACTGCCACGCGTTCTTGCTAGCAGTAGGTTTCCGTGTTCAGTCCACGTTTTCTTGAGATGACAAGCCCGAAAAAGAGCAGTTCCGACATCCGAAAGTAGAGAACTCGGCACAAGTACTGAGGAAAACGACGTAAGCTGCTCCAAAGAACGACGGCCGCGAACGACGCCCGCGATGCTCCGGTTAGGCCTATCGGTGACATCGGTCACCATGACATCGGCAACCACGACAATTCTGAAATCGACGCTGCTGTGGAGTTCGTCAGCGCATCACAGAAGATGAAATTCTTCAAAAGTGAGGCACGGTCGACTGGTGCTTGTGCTGCAAGCACGTTGCTGTGCGAGATCGGCGCATTGACAGCACTGATGGCAGGTTCGGCATGCCCCGGTTGCCGCGAACGGAAACTCACCCTACGAGAAGTAGCCGAGAAACGATAAGAACTTTCTTCCTTCGTAGAGCTACGTTGCGACAATGCTGAGTGCCCTGTGCCTGTGCTTTCGTCTACGCATACATCGAAGCGGATCAACTAGGCCGGCGAGCCTGGCGACCCGAGCACGAACATTCGCTGTGATGGCTTCGCCATAAACGTGCAGGCTGTTTTGGCTGTGCGTGCCATAGGTGCAAAACATGACTAGCTTACAAGTTTTTTTGCGATCATTGGCCTGCCAAAACCGATGCATCATAAGACATTTCATGGTATTGCCAAGAAGCGGCGCAGGCCACATTTTTCCCCCGCCGCGGTGATCTAGTGGCTAAGGTACTCGGCTGCTGACCCGCAGGTCGCGGGTTCAAATCCCGGCTGCGGTGGCTGCATTTTCGATGGAGGCGGAAATGTCGTAGGCCCGTGTGCTCAGATTTGGGTGCAGGTTAAAGAACCCCTGGTGGTCAAAATTTCCGGAGCCCTCCACTACGGCGTCTCTCGTCATCATATGATGGTTTTGGGACGTTAAACCCCACAAATCAATCAACCAAGAAGCTCCATTGTTCTGCTATGAAGACTGTTAGCCAAAACTTGGAAGAGGCGCGAAGGATCACGAAGGACGCTGTCGGCGGCGGCGATGCGCCCGTCATGTTCGACGGAACTTAGCAAAAAAGGGGCCATAAAAGCCACAACGGAGTGGGCACACCTGTGTTTCTAGACACAGGACTTTGCCTCGACTTTGAGGTCCTTTCGAATTACTACCTCGCTTGCAGTATACACAAGAACAGAGGTGGTGATGAAGAAATATGGGAAGCCTTCCACCGCCCCGTATGTGACAAAACAGAGTGTTCATCCCATGCAAAGGAATCTGAAGCAGCAGTGCCTATATGGCAGATGACATTGTTATACAATACCCCACTGCGCTTCACAAATTTTTTGAGAGATGGCGACAGCAAGGCCTACACTGCTGTCTGTGAGGCAAAAGTGTACGGCAATACTATCATCGAAAAAGAAGAGTGCACCAACGGCGTCTCAAAACGCCTAGGCACTGCTTTTCGAAAAATGACAACACCACTGACACGAGGGGAAAAGCTAAAGGTCACAGCCATTCAGAAGCTGCAGACATATTATTAAATAGCTATAACGAATAACAATCGCAGTTTCCGCAGCATGTACACTGCATTATGGGCCTTCTATTTTCATTTTTTCTCCAGTGATGGAGCCAGTAGCCAAAAATTTTGCCCAGCTGGACCATACTCGTGGTTTAAGCATAGGCGCGCTAAAGCACTGGGGGAGCCTGTACCGGGCCACACCCCCTTGTTGACTCAAGCACAGGGCTTGGCATACATGCCTATTTATAAGCGCCTTACTGATGAGAAGCTCTTGGCTTGGTGCCTCCATAGAAAGACGCAAAATGCAGCCGAGTCACTCAACAGTAAAAATGGCTGCTGTGTCCGAATACGAAATTTGCTTCACGGACATCTGTGGAGACAGTCACAGCTATTGCCGTGCTGTGGTATAATAAAGGCCATGCCACCTTTGAGCATGTCCTACAAGAGATTGAAGTACTTCCCCCAGAAGAGTTAGCCACGCACACTGACTGTTGCGATGACCTGTGCATAAAAAATGAACTTGAAGCGCACGGCAGAAGCAAGAGCACACCATCGGAGTGCAGTGAAAAAGCCTTGCACCGAGGAGACCAACCGTAGGAGCCGTGAAGGGCCAAGCTATAGTGCGGGAGGGTTCTGAACACTTTTTGTGCTTTCGGTAAAGGCTGCTATTCAATGTGATTGAATATTCACATCGTAACAATTTAATTTTCAAGAATACATGCTTTTGTAACTTTCAAGCCTGTTTTTTTCATTTTCAAACTTTTGGAAACTTACATATTTTCCCGGAAACCTGTCGTACACTTAGAATTGGCGCATAATAACGAAATTTGGCGTACGTACTCTTGAAGGTATGTAGAATGCAAATATTTACGTGAAATTGCGCTACAACTCAGTAGTGATTACAATAAAACAAGGTTATATTTCAGGGTACTGAGAGAAGCAATGGCTGAAATATCATAATTGTTTAGCATTTTCCAGTAACTATACATATTTCTTTCCTAGATATCGGCACTCTGTGATCTACAAAGAGCTAAATAAACCATAGCACGATACTTTTTGTGAAAGTTTAGTACATGAAAATGTGCCCGCACAGACAGCTATATTGTGTCATATAGTATAAATCAATAACTATATCAGCTACACAAAACTAATTGTAGATTTCAAATCTACATGAGGAACTCTGTAATTAGCTCAGTTTTCAAGTCTCTAGCACAAATAATAAAACAAAGTTTTTTCGGGGAGTGTGTCCCCTTAAGTGCGACAAGTAGAAGTTCGCGAGCACGAAGAAGCAGAAAGGCGCGAATGTCGCGAGCGTGAGGAGGCCGGGAGACATGAGCGCTTCGAGTTTAAAAGAATATAATTGGCAATTCTACAGTGTTCGCAGGCGCCTAGCGTAGCTTCTGCGACGGTTCCTGTCAGCGATCATAGAATTAGGGACCAACTGCCACCGTTCGTAGTAGGAGAAGACATGGCGAAGTATCTCGTGAAGTTTGAGCACGGCTGTGGGCGAAATTCTTTGAAGCGGTCTCATTGGGCGCAAAAACTGTTAGCTCTACTTCCCGGCGAAGTGTCCGACGTGATAACGTGCTTGTCGAGGGAAGGGTTTGAGAGCTATGACTAGGGTAAGGGAATGCTTTTGAGACGTTATAAGTTTTCACCCGAGGCTTTCCGACAAAGGTTCCGGTATGATAAAAAGGAGAATGAGTCACACGTTGACTTCGCATTTTTGTATTAAAGCCAATTTAATTGAATGACTCAAGGCCGATGGTGTTTATGACGATCGAGGTAAAGTGGTAGAATGCATTGCATTGGAGCAGTTCTACTGCTGCATCGAGGAGCATGTCAAGCTTTGACTGCAGGACAAACTTTGAAGTACAGCTAAACAAGGCAGCAGAGTTAGCTTAGGAGTATTATACTCGCCGAAATTTGCATAGTAAGGCAGTGCACAATGAAAAGGGTGAAAGGAAAGAGGGCTTTAAAAAAACTGATGAACGGGAACCCACTATGTATCGTAATTTCAGGAAGGACCCGTCTCTTATTAAGGACAGTGTGGGGGAAGGGCAGACGGAAGTGGAGAAACGAGTGAGGTTCCTAAACAACGCACGGATACTACACGGGTGTTTAAATCACACCTGCCGCTAATCTGTTACAATTGCAAAAAGGAAGGGCACATAGCTGTAAACTGTAAGCAAAAGTTTGCTTTTGCAACAATCCGAGAATCGGAAAAGAACATGCGGTTTTCAGAGCCGTATCTCCAGGAAATTACTGTGAATGGGAAAACGTGTCGAGCACTGCGAGACTTAGCGTCAACCATGGATGTTGTCCATCCTCCGTTTGAGTCTCCGGAAGACTTTACGGGAGTATGCGCGTGGATCAGGCAAGTCGCAAGCACTCTGCTGAGGAGCAGAGTGCTTGCTCACAAATCGCTTCAGTTTTCATTGAAGGCCGGTTCGGTAAGCTTCGCAGCGAAGCGGCTGTGTCTGCCGCGCTTCCCGATCGTTTTCCTTATCTATCTTTATATAACTCTGAGCAGATTCTCAAAGAGCAGGGGAATCGTTCTTCTCCAACTTAGCGTACATAGCCCTCACGCGATCGCAAGCGCGGAAGCTTTCGCAGGTCCTTGATCTTGTTCAAAGGGGTGAAAGACACCTGAAAAAGCTGCTGATCTGTGTGATTTTGGCGGAGAGTTGACGCAACCTCAGACCGGAAATTCTCCGTGTGAGTTATACGAGCGGCCCGTCGCCCATGCGACTGAAGCGGTTTCAGTCGGCAGAGGAGACGACGTGGTGCCATTGAGTCAGAGCGAGCGGCCCTTGAACCAACACATCCCCTCTAGTGTTGGTTCAAGGGCCGGGAAAAGATCCGAGGTTGTGCATTGATTATCGGCGTCTTAACGCCATAACTCGAGATCGAACTTACCCGACAGAAATCTATAGTAGAGGGTGGAAACTGTGCCACAGTCTAGTTATGTTTTTACGTTAGACCTCGTGCGAGGGTACTGGCAAGTCTTCCTTACGGAGCGCGCTAGCAACTATGCCGCATTCATTTCTCCATTCCGAAGGTATCGTCCGCTTAAGCTGAGGTTTGGTTTGAAAAATGCACCCTTTTTTTCAGACATAATAGACCAAGTTTTTAATGGCCTTTCTGAGTTCGCTCTGCCGTATCTTGATGATGTCGCCATCTTCTCAAACAGCTGGAAAGAACATGTCGAGCATTTACCAGTCATGCTGAACAGTTTGAAAGAAGCTGGTCTTACCGTGAAACCTGCTAAATGTCACCTAGAGCGCGGTGAGGTGTCTTACCTGGAACACATTGTTGGCCATGGCCGGCGTAGCCCTTCAGAAATTAAGGTAGCTGCCGTTGTGAACCGTCAACGACCAACCACAAAACTTGAGATAAGAGCATTCTTGGGCCTAGCTGGATACTATCAGCAATACGAGCAGAACTACTCTAGCATTGCCAGCCCTCTAACTGACGCACTTCAAAAGTCCGAGCCCGTTGAAGAGGTATGGGACTCAGAAAAAGAGAATGCGTTTTGCAAGCTCAAACAGGCCCCAAACGAAAAGACCGTTCTCGTGGCACCGAATTTCTCTAAGGGATTTGTCGTTCAATGTGACGCGAGTGATCGCAACATGGGAGCTATATTGTGCCAGGAAGACAGCGCTGGAACGAAAGGACAAATTTTTATTTACTCGCAGGGCGCGGGTTCGAATCCCGGCTGCGGCGGCTGCATTTCCGATGGAGGCGGAAATGTTGTAGGCCCGTGTGCTGAGATTCGGGTGCACGTTAAAGAACCCCAGGTGGTCTAAATTTCCGGAGCCCTCCACTACGGCGTCTCTCATAATCATATAGTGGTTTTGGGACGTTAAACCCCACATATCAATCAATCAATCAAATTTTTATTTAAGTCGAAAGCTGAGCTGCAGGAAAGAGGCATAAAGTACCTCTCAAAAGGAATGTGCTAACTTCTTGTGGTCTGTTCAAAAGCTAGCCTGTTATGTGTCTGGTTCCAGGTTTGTGGTCGAAACGCACCACTGTCCTCTAACCTGGTTAAATATCATGTCGCCTAAATGTGGCCGGTTACTGAAGTGGAGCATGATACTCCGACAGCACAATTTATACGTTCACAACAAAAAGGAAAGCTAAATGCTAATGAAGACGCATTGAGCCGTGCGTTTTAATTAGTACCTTATTCACCTTTTGGTATTTCGCTCGCAAGTCGGGGCAAAATTTTGTCCTCATCACGGCCTTGGCGGAGCGCTCTCGTCCAGAGTGATCTCAAGAGGCCAACTTTATGTTGTATTCTATCTCATTGCGTTGTTGTACGTGTAAATATTTGAGTTCCCATTTAAGAGTCTTGTATCCCACATGTACCTCTCGATATAGAGGGAACGAAATGCCGATAGACACATAGCTAGGTATAAGTTGTACTATGCTTTGTCTGGTGTTCTGTCGGGTATCTGAGGGCACTTGCTTGTGTCGTGTATTGTCTGTTGTCGAGCCGTTCTTCACAAGTTGCAGAACCATCGACAATTGCTGAGACCAAAAACTGTCAGAAGAGACGATCGAAGCTAGTCGACAAGCTTTGGCGACATCCAGTGAAACTGGGATCCGTCCTCGAGAATGGGATGTGTTCACGAAACTAGGCCTAGAGCTAGATCCTCTCTATGGCCCTGGAGGCAAACCTGGAGCAACCAGGCGAACGAGCGCGCCCAACATCCCAGCCACGTGGAAGCAGCTCGTCTTTCTGGCGCATTGTCTGGTGGTGGGAGTGCTGTTGCGCCTGGGAGTCCACAACAACCGTCATTGCTTCTGCAAAGGCAATCTGTGTCAAGGCCAGCGAGCAAGCCCGCCTGAAGTCATTAACTCAACGACGTCATCAAGCGGCGGGGCCGGTCTTTCTTGGGCAACGCGCGGCGAGCTCCCTCAGCCCACGGCCCCGACGAAGCAATTGGCGCCGTCCAGTCTGGTGAGTCTTACGCAATGCGTGACAACATCACTCATCTTTAGGTGCAACCCAGCGCAGTGAATCCGGATGTGAGGATCATGACGCTACCCAGTGGTGGATCCCCATAGGAGGATTATGACATGACTGAGTGGCAGTTCTTATTTGACAATGCTGAAGTAAGTCATCAACGAGGGGCCTACAAAGAACGAAGCGGCGCTTCGGCAAGCAGTGACCTATGCGTCAGAGAGAAGCCGATGTATGCGTCAGAGAAGACATCTCGGCTCTTCGAGTCCCTAAGCTGTTGGCCCCTCTGCCAAATATGTAATGCCTTTATTTCTATGTGTACATGAACCTTGCCTTCACTCCCCATCGTCTTGTCCGCTCGTCTATGAGCTCTGCTCAGAAGCAGCCACGAGCTGAGAAACGCATGATAGCAAACAGCCAGCAGCGAGTTTCGGAGCAGTGGCGCCTTCGAGACCGTGTTGGCGTCGCCCCTCGTAACACTCCTCAGCACAGAATTTTGACAAAAAAGGAGTGGGGCCCCGTTCGAAAACTTGTCGGAAATTGATTCCTTTTTCCATCGCCTGTTTGAACCGCTGCTAGATTTTACTTTACTTTTCAGGCAAAAGTTTGCTCTTATAATGGGTTTCTTAAATCATCTGAATAGTGTGTGGAAATTCTGGTGGAGGAGCCGGGATTATGGTCCCAAACCCAGTTGGACTTCGAGGAAACAGCGCGGAACCACGACCATGAGAACCAACTGAGCTCACGCCAGTCCATCAGTGAGCCAGACGTCATCTATGTGGTGAGCCGCCGGAATTTCCCCTGCCACAGGAGCCTATAGTGCCTCCAGCTATCTCCAGTGAGAGATCCAAAATATCGTTCCCAACCACTGTCACGCACATCGTTTCGTCTCCAGTCGCGGCCACGCACGTCGTTCTCGATGAGCCACGTACGCCCGACCCTTTTCATGACGATCCTCGCGAAGACACCGAGGATTGGCTGAAGGCTTTTGAGCACGTCGCCAACTGCAATGAACAGACCGAAGAACGAAAGCTCCAAAGCGTTTATTTTGCTTTGCAGGACAACGCACGAACGTGGTTTGAAAAGCATTAAGGTGCCATTCGATCGTGGGATGACTTTCGATGGGAGCTCCTGGCCACATACACGAGCACGGACCGCGAATAAAGAGTTGAAGGTGCCTTGCAAGCAAGAAACCAGTGAAACAATGAAAGCGTCGCTATGTATGCGGTATTTCTCGTATTTTGCGGGAATTTGTAATTAGCGGGAAAATACTGATACCTAACAGACATAAAGCTCAAAACTGTCTGATCGGACGTTTTGAAAACCAATATTGTCACGGGGTCGTGACGTGACCGAAGACAGGAAACTTCGTGTTGAGATTTAACTGTTTATTTGGGCGAACCTGTGCCCGGTAAAGGGAAAGTCTAATTACAGCAGCACTCTTGCACAGATAGCAGTCTCGGACTGAGAGCGGCGAACGCAGCGTCGGCCTTCGATCAACAACTGACAAGCGGCGAAGCGCGTCGGCATTTATACCCTTGCCGTCGAATGTTCTAGCGTTATCGCTGGCGGTGGCGTAGGTTCCAAAACAATCTGTACCGTTCGCACAGTGGGCGTGATCTTATCGAAATTATCTACTACAGTCCGGAACCTTCTCGAAACTTGCCGGCGCGGTTTGCGCCGAGAATCGTGTGGTGTTTCGGAACGATAACAAAAACTTGGGAAATGAAACGTGGCATTGCCCTCCTCTGAAAAAAGGCATCGTCCCGATGCTTCAACTAAAGATGAAGGTACAATAATAATAATTCAAGAAAGTACAATGAATAAATTACAATACAACAATAATACAAAAAACACTGTTTCAGTTTGTTAACATGCATGAAACGGCTTGAGGCGCGCGACATGGACGACTTCAGGTCGCGATCGGCGTCGTTGAGAGTTCGTGATGCTGTCGGGGACAACCTCGTAATCAAGTTGGCCGAGACGTCGAACCGCCTTGTACGGTCTGAAGTACCGTCGCAGAAGCTTTTCACTTAGTCCACGTCGGCGTATCGGTGTCCACACCGAAACACGTTCACTGGGCTGGTATTCCACAAAGCGTCATCGAAGGTTGTAACGGTGGCTGTCGGTCGTCTGTTGATTCTCGATGCGGAGACGCGCAAGTTGTCGGGCTTCTTCGGCGCGTTGAAGGTACTCGCTCACATCGAGGTTTTCTTCGTCGGTGACGTTGGGTAACATGGCATCGAGCGTCGTTGCCGGGCTCCTTCCGTAGACCAATTTGTATGGAGATATCTGCGTCGTCTCCTGCACCGCCGTGTTGTATGCGAAGGTCACATACGGAAGAATGGCGTCCCACGTCTTGTGTTCGACATCGACGTACATTGACAGCATGTCGGCGATCGTCTTGTTAAGCCGCTCGGTGAGGTCGTTGGTCTGTGGGTGGTACGCTGTCGTCTGGCGGTGGTTTGTTTGGCTGTATGCCAAGATCGCTTGAGTTAAGTCGGCAGTGAATGCCGTCCTCTGTCGGTGATAAGGACCTCCGGAGCGCCGTGACGTAGGACGATATTTTCGACGAAGAACTTATCTACCTCGGATGCACTGCCTTTTGGCAGGGCTTTTGTCTCGGCGTAGCGGGTGAGGTAGTCGGTAGCTACCACGATCCACTTGTTTCCGAAAGCCGACGTCGGGAACGGCCCCAGTAGGTCTATACCAATCTGCTGGAAAGGTCGGCAAGGTGGATCAATTGGCTGCAGAAGTCCCGCTGGCCTTGTCGGCGGTGTCTTGCGTCACTGACAGTCCCGGCATGTCCTCACATAACGAGTGACGTCGGTGGTAAGACGTGGCCAGTAGTACCTTTCTTGTATCCTCGCGAGCGTGCGCGAAACACCGAGGTGCCCTGCCGTCGGATCGTCGTGCAGGGCCTGCAGGAGTACTGGTCGCAGAGCTGAAGGCACCACAAGGAGGTACTTAGCTCGAAGCGGTGAAAAGTTTTTCTTTTTTAGAAGACTGTTTCGTAGAAAGAACGACGCAAGTGCGCGCTTCAATACCTTCGGGACTTCGGCGGTCCTGCCTTCGAGGTATTCTATTAGGGCCTTAAGTTCCGGGTCGGCCCGCTGTCGTTCAGCGAAGTCGTCGGTAGTTATCGTTCCCAAGAAGTAGTCGTCATCCGGGTCGTCGGGTAGCGGTTGGTCGACAGGCGCTCGAGAGAGACAGTCAGCGTCGGAGTGTTTTTTGCCGGACTTGTAAATGACAGTAATGTCATATTCTTGAAGTCTAAGGCTCCATCGTGCGAGGGGACCTGAAAGGTCATTCAAGGTGGCTAGCCAACAAAAGGCGTGGTGGTCACTCACAACTTTGAAGGGCCTGCCGTAGAGGTAGGGGCGAAATTTCGACGTAGCCCAGATGATGGCGAGGCACTCCTTTTCTGTTTTGGAATAATTTGCTTCTGCTTTGGATAGCGATCAGCTGGCGTAACTAATAACCCTTTAAAGTCCGTCGGCCCTCTGCACAAGAACGGCGCCAAGACCTACGCTGCTTCCGTCAGTATGTATTTCTGTCTCGGCGAATTCGTCGAAATGGGCAAGTAACGGAGGCGTCCGGAGGCGAAGTTAAATCTCCTGGAAAGCGTGTTCCTGTGGCGTTTCCCACTTGAACTCCGCGTCAGCATTGGTAAGGTTAGTGAGAGGATCGGCGATGCGGGCGAAGTTTTTCACAAACCGCTTATAATAGGCGCACAGGCCCAGAAATCGGCGCACGGCCTTCTTGTCAGTGGGTGGCGGGAAGTCGGCGATGTCGGCTGTTTTCCGTGGATCGGGACGAACTCCAGACTTGCTGATAACGTGCCCCAGAAACAAGAGCTTCTCATACGCAAATCTGCACTTTTCTGGCTTCAGTGTGAGTCCGGACGTCTTGATGGCTTGAAGTACAGCTTCAAGGCGCCGAAGATGCTCGTCGAAACTCGAGGAAAACACGACGACCTCGTCCAAGTACACAAGGCAAGTCTGCCACTTCAATCCTGCCAGTACTGTATCCATAACGCGTTGAAAAGTTGCAGGCGCTGAGCAAAGTCTGAAGGGCATCACCTTAAACTCGAAGAGGCCGTCCAGTGTTATAAACGCCGTCTTCTCTCGGTCTCTTTCGTCGACTTCAATTTACCAATAGCCAGTCTTGAGGTCCATTGACGAGAAGTACTTGGCGTTATGGAGCCGATCAAGTGCGTCGTCTATTCGTGGGAGAGGATACACGTCCTTTCTTGTGATTTTGTTCAGGCGGTGATAATCGACGCAGAAACGTAGGGTCCCATCCTTTTTCTTCACTAACACCACGGGGGATGCCCACGGACTCTTGAACGGCTGGATAATGTCATCTCGCAGCATTTCATCAACTTGTCTCTTCATGGCCTCACGTTCTCGCGTCGAAACCCAGTACGGACTCTGACGAACTGGTCTGGCATTTTCTTCAGTTATGATGCGATGTTTCGTAATTGGGGTCTGCCGAATTTTCGATGACGACGAAAAGCAATCTTCGTATTGCAGGAGCAGGGCCTTGAGCTCTTCTTGCTTATCGTTCAGAAGTCTGGGACTGACGTCGAAAGCTATGGGAGGGGCTTGCTTCCTCTGAGCAGGTTCCGCAGAATCGGCGAGGGCGAAAGCACTGGTGGCTTCGACAATTTCTTCGATGTATGCGACCGTTGTTCCTTTGTTCACATGTTTGTACTCATTGCTGAAATTCGTGAGCATAACCGTTGCTTTGCCTCCCCGCAGCTCTGTTATTCCTCTTGCGACGCAAATATTTTGGGTGACCAACAGATGCTGACTGCCTTCAACGACGCCTCCAAGTCAGGTGATTTAGGAGCGCTGACTGAAATAATGACGCTTGAGCGAGGCGGAATGGTGACTTGTTCTTCAAGCACATTCAAGGCATGGTATCTTGACGGCGTGCGCGGTGGTAGTGCTTCTTCTGTGGATAACGTTATCGACCTTGTTTTTAGGTTGATGACAGCACCATGAAGGCATAAGAATTCCATGCCAAGGATGACATCTCTCGAGCAACGCTGTAAGACTACGAAGTCTTTAGGATAAATATGGCCGTTAATGGTGACTCTCGCTGTGCAGATTCCTGCAGGCGTTACGAGATGACCTCCGGCTGTGCGGATTTCAGGGCCTTTCCAAGCTGTCCTAACTTTCTTTAACTTTGCGGCGACCGACCCACTGATGACAGAATAGTCGGCTCCAGTATCGACGAGAGCAGTCCACTGTGGCCGTGGATAAGAACGTCGAGGTCGCTAACTCGCCGTCTCGCATTACAGTTAGGGCGTGGCGTCGGGTCACGGCTGCGTCGGCTTGTTCCGCTGCTTCCATGTTGCGTCGTGCGGCCACATTCGGTAAGTGAGCTTTTGCCTTCAGGGCTTTGCCTGGTTGGTGTTGTGTTCAAAAAGCTCCATCGCGGCGGCGTCGTCGTCGGAGGATCTTCGGTAGTTCGTCGCACAGCAACCGCACCTCCATCGGTTGCTGCCCTTATTTTCCAGGTTATGGGCTAGGAGACCGGCCCCGCGTTGGGCCTGAGTACTGCCGGAGGTGCGGTGACATGCGGCGGCTGGGCGACGGCGAACGGGAAGGACTTCGTGGTGTCCATTGAGTTCCTGCCAGGTAGTCGGCGATGTCACGTGGCCTATTTCCTGGCTGCGGACGCGGTGAATTGACGGCGAAGCCACGCAGACCCATCTGTCGGTACTGGCAACGGCGGTATGTGTACCCGGCCTCGCCGCAGTGGTAGCAGAGCGGGCGGTTGTCAGGTGCACGCCAAACGTCCGTTTTCCTCGGTGCACTGCGCTGGCCCACTAAGGAACGGTAGGATGTCGGTGGGGGTGGTGGCGGCGGTGGCGTCTGGCGGCAGAAGTGCGACGAGGCGGCGTTTTGGCGTGAACGGGGAGGAGCGTCGTGGCGCACTTCAGCGGCGTAGCTCATAGTTTCTGGCTCGGGCGGCGGTGTTTCGGGAATTCGAAGCGATTGCCGGACTTCTTCTCGCACAATGTCGGCGATCGAATCCACTTAAAGGCAGCGCCGAAGGCCACAGTTTGCGCAGCTCTTCCCGCACGATCGCTCGGATCGTTTCACGCAGGTCGTCGGTGTCACTGGCTTGAGCAGCAGCGCATTCTAGAGTCAGGCGACGATTATACTGCCTGGTGCGCATGTCCAGCGTTTTTTCGATGGTGGTCGCCTCGGATACAAATCCTTCGACGGTGTTCGGTGTATTTCTCATTAGTCCCGCGAAGAGCTCCTGTTTGACCCCTCGCATGAGGAAACGAACTTTCTTTTCCTCAGGCATGTCTGGGTCAGCGTGACGTAATAGGCGGGTCATCTCCTCTGTGCAAATTCCAACCTTTTCATTTGGTAGCGGAACCCGGGTCTCGAGTAGAGCAGCGGCCCTCTCGCGAACGTTTGCAGAAATGCGCCGCAGAATACATCCCACTTTCGGAGCGTGGACTCCCGATTCTCTAGCCAGGTCCTTGCGGTGTCTTCCAGGTAGAAGTACACACGACGCAGCTTTTTGTCATGGTCCCAGTTGTTGAGGGCGGCCACACGGTCGTATGTTTCTAGCCAGGACTCCGGGTCTTCGAACGATGACCCATGGAAAATTGGTGATTCCCTGGGTTGATGCATGACCATCGTGGGCTGGGACGCTGCGGTTGTGATGCATCAACCCAGGGAACCACCACCTCTGTCACTTGCCCATTTACATGTCGTCATATGCCGACATTTATACTCTTGCCGTCAAATGTTGTAGCGTTATCGCTGGCGGTGGCGTAGGTTCTAGAACAATCTGTACCGTTCGCACAGTGGGCGTGATCTTATCGAAATGATCTACTACAGTCCGGAACCTTCTCGAATCTTGGAGGCGCGGTTTGCGCCGAGAATCAAGTGGTGTTTCGGAACGATAACAAAAACTTGGGAATTGGAACGTGGCAATATACAACTTTCTCATTTAAATTATTTATCTATCTTCGTTGCTTAGAAAGTTAGTTAATAAAACACATCTAATTAAAAAATATTTGAGAACACAAAAGATGGTCTGACTAACTCCAGCCAACAGTGAGCAACATGTGTTTGGTCGCGTCGTAATTACGTGTTCCGGCATATTTATAAACTCTGCCTCATGCGTGTGTGAGTGTGATTATACAGAAAGGGTGCATAGACGTACGTCAAAATTTCTATTAGATTCTAGTCTTGACATTGAAACTACAACAAAAGCAATCTAAAGCTTGTAGACACTGCTCTACAACCGAGTGCGAGCGAGCTCACAAGAGAACTTCAATGGAATTTCATTGGAATTTTAATGAAATTAATGGAATTTCGGGTATTTTCCCCTAACGTGATTGAAATTTTTTTAGGCGTTCGAATGTTCAAATGTGTCTTCCTATATTTTGCTTGAACGTATAGAATTTTGCATACATTATCGAGATGCCGCTCTCGATTTCTCCCATGCAAACAAGCCTTTCATCATCAACACGATAGGGTGAAGGCTCCCCTGATGGCCAAGTTAACCACATCACAACTCAGCTCAGATACCAGAAGCAGGTACTACTTTCATCAGCTACACAACTCCGGTAGCTGTGTAAAATCTCAGATTTTGTGATACTAATTATCTGAATACCAACACCTTAATAAGTATGTAATAGCCATGCACAAATTTCAGAGCGAATTCACGTGCGCACTAAATATAGCGGGTTGTATTCAGAAGAAACCCATTAAAAAATTTGAGATCGGACCCTTCATTACAACCGAATATTCGTACGCAAAGCGACGGGGACATGTTGCATATGTGTCAGCTGCCTAAGGGTTAACACATGTAGAAAAACAGTCGTAAATACGTTCGTGAAAGATGCTTCAAACAGGTTTTACACAAAATACGTGGCTCTGTTATTTTATTTGAATATTACAAAGCATAAAAACGTTTGCATAAAGAGTTGTGAATTAGCGTGAGACCCAATTAGATAGTTCTCTAGAATGATAGTCGTACAACTCAAGCCCTGTTTACAGACCTTATTCCATTATTTTGTCGAGCAGGTTACACCCAGAGACAGTTTCGTGTTTTCCAGATAACTTTTATATTTTAACAACTCACAACTTTTTAAGTGTGCATGAATAGTAACAGATCGAAGCAAATAACGCCTCTCAATACCTGTTTTACAATATAATCATTCCGGTTTACCTGTCCATTTCTAGTGTACTGATGTCCTTTCTACACAAATGTCATTCTGTTAAGTTAAGTACTATTGTTTATTTTTGTGTTTAAAAGGTAGCCTAGTTTAATCTATTTATATTGTACTTGCTCGCATCTAACCATATAACAGAAAGTATTGTATGAAATAGTAAGCTGAAAAGTATTTTCAGTCGTTCTTTTAAAGGCAGATAGGATAGCAGGTTTTCCTAGCAGTATTGTTTTATGCGTAGCATTTTGTGTTACTGAGAGCTTCAGAAATAAGCTTCAGCTTTCAGGACTGGTCTACATAAAGTAGCCATCGCAAGGGAATCGTCCCATATATTGTGTAAGACTGTGACGTATAATTATGTGGGTTAATATAGGCATGCATCAAAACCAAATCCTAGGCAAGACAACATTTGGCAAATGCGGCATTCTTTACGATGATCCTGGTAATGACTTAGAAGATGCTTTCTTTGGTGCTATTCAGAACCCTTTGATAGCACGTATGTGTCAATCTTCTCCTTAATATTCACATTGCCACATTGAAAAATATTGATTTTATAGATGACCTGTTTTTTTTCCTTTTCTGGTCATCTCGTAGTATCAATTTATGCCGACCATGGTTAGCGTCACCCATAATTCTGCCATCTAGCATAACTAAACAATATAACTGTTAAATCACACAAATTGGAATTAACGTTTGTTATATATTTGCTGTACACCTGAACTGGGAACACATGGGTTATCTTTACACAAAATTCAATAAGAACATTGAAAGCACTTATTCCAGTCGGTTATGGCGCAGGCATGTTCTTGTGGAACAAGGGCATAGGTACATTAACTGCACATGTATACTAAAGATTGTTCCACATAATCTTTAAAAGAGCGCTACAAATTTTAACCTATAGAAATACAGGAGCGGTGGTTCAGCTACTCAATAAGCAGAACGCTTTTTGGAGTAGAATCCAGTAAAAAATAATTGGAACATCATTCTACGTATTTCGAATTTCAGTTGGCAAAGATGATGCACTTGAATAGCGGAACTTTGGGAAATTTGTTCCGTTTACAAGGTGGAATATATGTGAAAAGATTAAGAATGTAGCTCCCGACAACTGATGTTCAGCAAGCGTTTCCCACAGGTTTGGTATTTGTAGGTTATTAGATCACACCGCGTTATTTCTTTCGACACCCTAAGACAGCTAGCAACCGGACCTAACTCTCATTTTTTTATTGCGTATTTAATAGTTTCAGTGATGTCGCAAACCTGAGTGAGAGCTGCTTTATCTTTAAAACCTGATTAACTCAGTGGAAACACAAGAAAAATTTAACAGCAACAAGGCAAGCTTTGTGTGAAGAAATTGACAAGCCTTAACAAATTCACATGGAAACGAATCTCGGCAGACACTAATCAGTGCGTAATGAGCCTTGTGCGCGTGATAAGAACACCCAAAGCTCAGTGTGGCTTGACGTAGCGAAGAGACAGGCTATGTGGATTAAGACCTAATCCAGGCTTATGCCTAGACACTTTCTCAACAAAAGTCTCTTCCAGAGACTTATTTGGCTGAGCAGCAAGAAAAAACTATAAACCACTCAGGAGTTGCTCTTGCCACAGCTAAGCGTGGGTCTTGTTATTTTGATTCTTCTCGAGAATGTGACGGAACGACTGTTTTGATGTTACGTTAGAATTAAATTTATTTGCGTTTTCTGGAAATTTTTTATTTCCATCCTAAAAATAAGAAGCATTCATGAATGCGAAGTTCATGGCTTTTGGAGTCCATGGCAACGTCCATGACTTTCAGATTTTGTTGATGGTAGAATTCCCGAAAGTAAGAAATTAACCCCTTCTGGCTATCATTTAAGGTGGCGGTTCCACTCCCTCTTTTTCGCATAGTTCGATAGACGATACCAGACGACGCCACTCATCCACGCTTGAAAAACGAGAAAATTCCGCTCACAAGTACAGTCAGCGTCGCTTGCTTCGCGCGTGTCTTGTATGTCACGCGAGGCGGCTGAAATCGGCCGATGAAAAGCAAGGCGCACAAACGCAGACGGCGTATTTCATTGCTGTCGAGCCAGCAAAACAGCCGCTAGCACATTATAAGCATGACATGTAGTGATGTTGTTACATGACACGCATATCATGCTTATCACGTTTGCACCAGTCACATTCCTTCATCATAAATTTCCGTCTCGTAATACTAAATTTGGTACAGGTGGAGCTAGCGAAACGGTCGCGAGCGCATCATGAGCGTGGCGTGTAGTGTTCTTACGTGACACGCGTCTCATGATTATCATGTTTGCACCAGTCACAGACCTTCATCATCCATTCACGTCCCGTAATACCAAACTTAGTATAAGTGAAGCTAGTGAAACGGCCGTGAGTGCATCATGAACGGGGCATGTAGTCATGTTGTTACGTGACACGCACCTGATGATTATCATATTTGCACCAGTCACATACCTTAGTCATCCTCTATTCGAATTGATTCAGATTTTACGGGACGTGATCACGTCCCGTATTAGTAAACTTGGTACATGTGAAGCCAATGAAACGGCCACGAGTGCCTCATGAGCGTAGCATGTAGTCATGTTTTCACATGACACCCATTTCATGATTATCATCTTTTCACCAGTCACATACCTTCGTCATTCATTCACGTCCCGTAATACCTAATTTAATTCATGAGAAGCTAGCGAAACGGCCACGAGCGCATCATAAGATGGCATGTAGTCATGTTGTTGCATGACACGCATGTTATGATTTTCATGTTAGGGTCTATCACTTGTGTTCGCCATGCAGTCATGTCATACCATACGAATTTCGCAACATGTCATGAAAACAAAACCAGCGCAAGATGAGCAAGACCATGAAATGTTAATCATAATATTCATGACATACATGTCATGATTTTTATGTTGTGACTCGTGAGTTATGGTCGTCATACAGTCATGTTATGCCATGCCAATTACGGTATCGATGCCAATATAGAAATGGCCAGAAGAGCTGAAAGTCGTAGGTGGCTAGATAGATAGATAAATAGATAGATAGATAGATAGATAGATACGCTCAAATTTGCCGAAGTTCGCTAAAAAATGCTTCGCATTTTAAAAAAAACATCGTGCCCCCTTGGAAGCACCACTACATACATATCATTCGCACGGCATGTCAGCGTCCTTTCTTTCACAATTTCAAAATTCACAGGCATGAAAAACTAAAAGGAACGCGCAAAACAGGAGCCGCTGAACCACGAAGAGATGCACATTACTACGCGGCGGAGAACGCTGGTTCTGCGAGTGCGTGATGAACGCGCAATTTTCCGGCATAACGAAAACTTTTGCCATTTGATGACACCGCGCCACCTGCTGACGTGGTTCGAGTAGAAAAGATTCACAACTTAACCGTCCTACTTTTTCGGTTGGTGTTTGCTACGCACGGCGACTAAACTTACTTTGTGATGCAAACTATTAAGCCTGCAGATATAATCTATGTCCGTTCTACCCGTTTTATTATGTTTAATTGCACCACGTTCGGGGAACGTTTGAACTCACATAAAGCAACTTGATTTTTTATTTAATAGATGAAGCTACCGCCAAAAAAACGCCTTTGATGTTTATGATTCTATAAAGTTATTTTCTTTGAAGTACTGAGTGGTCAAATTAGTGAGCACAAATAGATAAAAGATACAATATGAATCTACTAATGTGTGATACTCCTTGGTAATTAGCGTCTAAAGGGTGAAAAATCGTGTTTGTATGGAAATGGCTGGCAGAAAATTTAGCTATATTCAACGCTGTCTTGTAGGTTCCCTAATGAAGATAAAAGAATTTTCTCTTCATAGAATCACAGAAAGGGGCCTGCTGCTTCATTATATAGAAATTCATAGTATCTGCTGGCATAGTTTTGTCACCTAATCGGTAATGCTTGATCAAATACAGACATAAACTGCCCAATTCACACAATAACATTTCATCAAGTTTTCATCACAGCACTAAGCGACTACACATGGAAAATAAATCTATTGTAGTTTACATAGCCACTAAAAAAATATATGGTCCTGCTATGTAAAGAAAAAAGATATTCCTACACAAACCTTCATTATTTTGCCCAATTTTATTAGGACGTAAATAAACTTCTAATTAGTTTATGTCCAATATCTCTTCATAGAAACTTTTAGTGGCACTTCGTGTAAGTGCACAGTAAATTTTGCTTTGTTACCTTGAATAGTTTCGCCATACTCGCAGTACAACAGAGGCATGTACAGCAAAAATGCTTTTGTTGCTCACACTCTTTTTATTGCTACTACTTAACGCTTCCGACCAGGCATTAAATCAGATGTCATTGCAAAAGGGAAATAGTATGCTTTCTGATGTAGCCCCATTCAGTCTTCTTTATGAAGCGCAGTGAGCCCAGTGCATCCACAAACAATGTGTATAAGGTAGAGTGGTTGCGGCTGGAGTGGGACCACCACCTTTAATTGCACCTGCTTCACTTTGGAGGGCCAGTTAGCGTCTCTTGTCAAGGATAGCAAGCCATGAGTATCTGTTAAAGGGGCTTTATAACTTCTGTATGGATATATTTCATGAAACATAACACCGAAACCAAAATAAATATTTCTTTTAAATGCGAAACATTTCTTAGCGAACTTCGCTGAGTTTGACAGTATCTATCAATCTATCTATCTATATATCTATTTATTTATTTATCTATTTATTTATTTATTTATCTACCTATCTCTCTATCTATCCAGCCGCCGACAACTAATAGCTCTCCTAGCTCTCTGGATAATGCAATATATACCAAAATCGGTATGGCATAACAAGACTGTATGACAAGCATAGGTCACTTCAGATAACATGAAAAACATGACATGTACGTCATAGATGTCATTATTGACATTTCACAGTCTTGCTGCTTCTGCGGTGGTTTCGTTCACATGACTACATATCACGTTCATCATGCACTCGCGGCCGTTTCGCTAGCTTCACATAAAGCAAGTTTGTTATTACGCGACGTGAATAGATGACTTAGATAAGTGACATGTCCAAACATGATAATTATGATATGTGTGTCTGTAAAAAATGACTACATGCCACGCTCATAGTGCGCTTGCGGCCATTTCGCTATAGTTTCACATATGCAAAACTTGATAATGCGTGACGTGAATGGAGGATGAAGGCATGAGGCTGGTGCGAACATAATAATTATGACATGGAAGTCATGTATGGCATAATATGCGTCCGCCTTGTAACGCTGTGCTGATTTTAATGTGACAATTCAACGTTCCTCATCCATGCATCGCATATCATCGATAACCACTGTATGTGGGTTCTGCCAAGTTTTCTTCTTTTGAAAACTCGGGAATAGCTGAGATACCTCCCATTTGTTTATGATTTTTACAGCAATAAAAAATTATTCAAAGTCTTAGATTACGTTTTAATCTGGGAAGACGGGTGACCACTAAAGCGGTTAAACGCGTGATGACAACCGGAGCGTCCCAGCCCGCGATCGTCCTTCATCAACCCAGGGAACCACCAACGTTCCATGGGTCATTGTTTGAAGACCCGGAAACATGGCTAGAAACACACGACCGTGTGGCCGCCCTCAACCACTGGGACAACGAAGAAAAGCTCCGTCGTGTGTACTTCTAACTGGAAGACACCGCGAGGACCTGGCTAGAGAATCGGGAGTCCACGCTCCGAACGTGGGATGTCTTCTGCGGCGCATTTCTGCAAACGTTCGCGAGCGTCGCTCACAAAGAGAGGGCCGCTGCTCTACTAGAGACCCGGGTTCAGCTACCAAATGAAAAGGTTAGAATTTTCACAGAGGAGATGACCCGACTATTCCGTCACGCTGACCCAGACATGCCTGAGGAGAAGAAAGTTCGTTTCCTCAAGCGAGGGGTCAAACAGGAGCTCTTCGTGGGACTAATAAAGAATCTACCGAACACCATCCGAGAATTTGTATCCGAGGCGACCACCATCGAAAAAACCCTGGCCATGCGCACCAGACAGAATAATCGTCCCCTGACTCCAGAATGCGCTGCTGCTCAAGCCAGTGACTCCAAAGACCTGCGTGAAACGATCCCAGCGGTCGTGCGGGAAGAGTTGCGCAAACTGTTGCCTTCGGCGCAGCCTCAAGTGGATTCGATCGCCGACATTATGCGAAAAGAAGTCCGGCAATCGCTTCGAATTCCCCAAACACAGCTGCCCGAGCCAGAAACCATGAGCTACGCCGCTGCAGTGTGCCACAACGCTCCTCCCCGTCCACGCCGAAACGCCGCCCCGTCGCACTTCCGTCGCCAGACGCCACCGCCACCACCACCCCCACCGACGTCCTACCGTTCCCCAGCGGGCCAGCGCAGTGCGCCGAGGAAAACGGACGTTTGGCGTGCACCTGACAACCGCCCGCTCTGCTACCACTGCGGCGAGGCCGGGCACACATACAGCCGTTGCCAGTGCCGACAGATGGGACTGCGTGGCTTCGCCGTCAATGCACCGCGTCCACAGCCAGGAGAACGACCACGTGACATCGCCGACTACCTGACAGGAACTCGGTGGACACCACGAAGCCCTTCGCGTTCGCCGTCGCCCAGCCGCCGCACGTCACCGCACCACCGGCAGTACTCTGGCCCAACACGGGGCCGGTCTCCTTGCCCGTTTCCGAAAAACTAAGGGCAGCAACCGGTGGAGGTGCGGTTGCTGTGCGACGAACTACCGAAGATCCTCCGACGACGACGACGCCGCGACGGAGCTTTCCGAACACAACACCAACCAGGCAAAGCCCTGAAGGCAAAAGCTCACTTACCGAAGGTAGCCGCACGACGCAACATGGAAGCAGCGGAACAAGCCGACGCAGCCGTGACCCGACGCCACGCCCTAACTGTAATGCGAGACGGCGAACTAGCGACCTCGACGTTCTTATCGACGGCAACAGTGTGACTGCTCTCGTCGATACTGGAGCCGACTATTCTGTCATCAGTGGGTCGGTCGCCACAAAGTTAAAGATAGTTAGGACAGCTTGGAAAGGCCCTGAAATCCGCACAGCCGGAGGTCATCTCGTAACGCCTGCAGGAATCTGCACAGCGAGAGTCACCATTAACGGCCGTATTTATCCTACAGACTTCGTAGTCCAACAGCGTTGCTCGAGAGACGTCATCCTTGGCATGGACTTCTTATGCCTCCATGGTGCTGTGATCAATCTAAAAACAAAGTCGATAACGTTATCCACAAAGAAGCACTACCACCGCGCACGCCGTCAGGACACCATGCCTTGAATGTGCTGGAAGAAGAAGTAACATTCCACCTCGCTCAAGCGTCATTATTTCAGTCGGCGCTCCTAAATCATCTGACTTGGAAGGCGTCGTTGAAGGCAGTCAGCATCTGTTGGTCACCCGAAATATTTGCGTCACAAGAGGAATTGCAGAGCTGCGGGGAGGCAAAGCAGCGGTTATGCTCACGAATTTCAGCAATGAGTACAAACATGTGAACAAAGGAACAACGGTCGCATACATCGAAGAAATTGTCGAAGCCACCAGTGGTTTCGCCCTCGCCGATTCTGCGGAACCTGCTCAGAGAAACCAAGCCCCTCCCATAGCTTTCGACGTCAATCCCAGACTTCCGAACGATAAGCAAGAACAGCTCAAGGCCCTGCTCCTGCAGTACGAAGATTGCTTTTCGTCGTCATCGAAAATTCGGCAGACCCCAATCACGAAACATCGCATCATAACCGAAGAAAATGTCAGACCACTCCGTCACAGTCCGTACAGGGTTTCGACGCGAGAACGTGAAGCCATGAAGAGACAAGTTGATGAAATGCTACGGGATGATATTATCCAGCTGTCCAAGAGTCCATGGGCATCCCCCGTGGTGTTAGTGAAGAAAAAGGATGGGATCCTACGTTTCTGCGTCGATTATCGCCGCCTGAACAAAATCACAAGAAAGGGCGTGTATCCTCTCCCACGAATAGACGACGCACTTGATCGGCTCCATAACGCCAAGTACTTTTCGTCAATGGACCTCAAGACTGGCAATTGGCAAATCGATGTTGGCGAAAGAGACCGAGAGAAGACGGCGTTTATAACACCGGACGGCCTCTTCAAGTTTAAGGTGATGCCCTTCGGCCTTTGCTCAGCGCCTGCAACGTTTCAACGCGTTATGGATACAGTACTGGCAGGATTGAAGTGGCAGACTTGCCTTGTGTACTTGGACGATGTCGTCGTGTTTTCCTCGAGTTTCGACGAGCATCTTCGGCGCCTTGAAGCTGTACTTCAAGCCATCAAGTTGTCCGAACTCACACTGAAGCCAGAAAAGTGCAGATTTGCGTATGAGGAGCTCTTGTTTATGGGGCACGTTATAAGCGAGTCTGGGGTTCGTCCCGATCCACGGAAAACAGCCGCCATCGCCGACTTCCCGCCGCCAACTGACAAGAAGGCAGTGCGCTGATTTCTGGGCCTGTGCGCCTATTATAGGCGGTTCGTGAAAAACTTCGCCCGCATCGCCGATCTTCTCACTAACCTTACCAAGGGCGACGTGGAGTTCAAGTGGGAAACGCCACAGGAACACGCTTTCCAGGAGCTTAAACATCGCCTCCAGACGCCCCCGTTACTTGCCCATTTTGACAAGTTCGCCGAGACAGAAATACATAATGACGCGAGCAGCGTAGGTCTTGGCGCCGTTCTTGTGCAGAGGGCTGACGGACTTGAAAGGGTTATTAGTTACGCCAGCCGATCGCTATCCAAAGCAGAAGCAAATTATTCCACAACAGAAAAGGAGTGCCTCGCCATCATCTGGGCTACGTCGAAATTTCGCCCCTATCTCTACGGCAGGCCCTTCAAAGTTGTTAGCGACCACCACGCCTTGTGTTGGCTAGCCACCTTGAATGACCCTTCAGGTCACCTCGCACGATGGAGCCTGAGACTTCAAGAATATGACATTACTGTCATTTACAAGTCCGCCAAAAAACACTCCGACGCTGACTGTTTCTCTCGTGCGCCTGTCGACCAACCGCTACCCGACGACCCGGATGACGACTACTTCTTGGGAACGATAACTACCGACGACTTCGCTGAACGACAGCGGGCCGACCCGGAACTTAAGGCCCTAATAGAATACCTCGAAGTCAGGACTGCCGAAGTCGCGAAGGTATTCAAGCGCGCACTTGCGTCGTTCTTTCTACGAAACGGTCTTCTACAAAAGAAAAAACATTTCACCGCTTCGAGCTAAGTACCTCCTTGTGGTGCCTTCAGCTCTTCGACCAGAACTCCTGCAGGCCCTGCACGACGATCCGACGGCAGGTCACCTCGGTGTTTCTCGCACGCTCCCGAGGATACAAGAAAAGTACTACTGGCCACGTCTTACCACCGACGTCACTCGTTATGTGAGGACATGCCGGGACTGTCAGCGACGCAAGACACCGCCGACAAGGCCAGCGGGACTTCTGCAGCCAATTGATTCCCCTTGCCGACCTTTCCAGCAGATTGGTATGGACCTACTGGGGCCGTTCCCGACGTCGGCTTTCGGAAACAAGTGGATCGTGGTAGCTACCGACTACCTCACCCGCTACGCCGAGACAAAAGCCCTGCCAAAAGGCAGTGCATCCGAGGTAGCTAAGTTCTTCGTCGAAAATATTGTCCTACGTCACGGCGCCCCGAAGGTCCTTATCACCGACAGAGGAACGGCATTCACTGCCGACTTAACTCAAGCGATCTTGGCATACAGCCAAACAAACCACTGCCGGACGACAGCGTACCACCCACAGACCAACGGCCTTACCGAGCGGCTTAACAAGACGATCACCGACATGCTGTCAATGTACGTCGATGTCGAACACAAGACGTGGAACGCCATTCTTTCGTATGTGACCTTCGCATACAACACGGCGGTGCAGGAGACGACGCAGATATCTCCATACAAATTGGTCTACGGAAGGAGCCCGGCAACGACGCTCGATGCCATGTTACCCAACGTCACCGACAAAAAAACCTCGATGTGAGCGAGTACCTTCAACGCGCCGAAGAAGCCCGTCAACTTGCGCGTCTCCGTATCAAGAATCAACAGACGACCGACAGCCACCGTTACAACCTTCGACGACGCTTCGTGGAATACCAGCCCGGTGAACGTGTTTGGGTGTGGACGCCGATACGCCGACGTGGACTAAGTGAAAAGCTTCTGCGACGGTACTTCGGACCGTACAGGGTGGTTCGACGTCTCGGCCAACTTGATTACGAGGTTGTCCCCGACGGCATCAGGAACTCTCAACGACGCCGATCGCGACCTGAAGTCGTCCATGTCGCGCGCCTCAAGCCGTTTCATGCGCATTAACAAACTGAAACAGTGTTTTTGTATTATTGTTGTATTGTAATTTATTCATTGTACTTTCTTGCAATATTATTGTACCTTCATCTCTAGTTAAAGCATCGGGACGATGCCTTTTTTCAAAGGGGGACAACGCCACGTTCCATTTCCCAAGTTTTTGTTATCGTCCCAAAACACCACACGGTTCTCAGCGCAAACCGCGCCTGCAGTTTTCGAGAAGGTTCCGGACTGTAGTAGATCATTTCGATAAGATCACGCCCACTGTGCGAACGGTACAGATTTTTTGGAACCTACGCCACCGCAAGCGATAACGCTAGAACATTTGACGGCAAGGGTATAAATGCCGACGCGCTTCGCCGCTTGTCAGTTGTTGATCGAAGGCCGACGCTCAGTTCGCCGCTATCAGTCCGAGACTGCTATGTGTGCAAGACTGCTGCTGTAATTAGACTTTCCGTTTACCGAGCACAGGTTCGCCCAAATAAACAGTTAAATCCCAACGCGAAGTTTCCTGTCTTCGGCCACGTCACGACCCCGTGACAATATATAGTTGCATATAGGGGAGCAGGGAGCTACACCGCAATACCTATATGACGATTTCGTTTGCTCAAAGAATCAGACACAATGACACTTGGTTCGTTTTCTTTAGTTATGCTGTTATTTATTCGCATGAGTAAATGCTAATATAATAAAGCGTACGAACACACACATATAATTATCTGCCTGAGCAATTGATGAAACACTCATATCGATGCAGTAGAGAAAACAATGTCGTTTAAAGGATACCATAATGTGCGAAAGATAGCGCTTACTACAATAAATAAACACAAAACTATCCGCACCTCCACACCACCTGCGGTTTGAGAAAAACCAATGTGATTACCGAATTGCGAAAGCACTTAACCGCTAATTACACTCTTTCATGACAGTGATAATGTGAGACACAATGTGAATCATGTGAAAAAAACAGTGTAGTATGCCAAGCGAAACGTGCGTCTAACGAGAATAAGAAGCATGAACACGGGGAACATGTGAAATGCGAAGTGCTTCAGTGGAGCGTCAGGTTCAACCCACTGCTGAACACCGGGACCACACGTTTCAGCTTTCGCTGGGTAACCATTTGTACGGAGTGCTTGGGCGGTAGTTTTCTCTTGCTCCCGTCACCTGCTGGAGCTAATACAGATTCGTGGTAAAACCCTGAGAAAAATCGGGTGGCGCGGTCGTTCAACTATTGTGGGACTGATGGGAAGTACACAGGTAAGATCGAATAGCGTTAGTTAGCGAACTGCCTACGGGTGTTCTTAGCGGCAGTTTGGTTCTGCGTGCAGCAGCTTCACCTGGCCTGCAGTGTTCACAGGCATGCGTATAAATGTGTGTCGGAGAGTGGCGCAAGGAACAGTATCTTTTTGAAAGCGGCGAGAGATGCTAGCTTTCCTGGTTCAGGCAACGTTGCATATTTATGGTTAATATTTGATAGTTTTGTCAAAGTATTTTCACGTACCAATGCCCATTATTATATAATGCAAAAGTTATCAAGGGAACGGTACATATTTCACTTTATTGTCAGCATAATTATGTCTTGCCTAGACGCACCAAACATGGCTTCAAAACGACGACGAAGCTAGGTGAACGCCCCTCAATGATCCGCTAAATCTCCCGGCAATAAAAAGATCTCTTCTGCTCTGAACTGAAGGGTTTTTTCAGCGAAGTCAGAAATCTGTTGTATACGAACCATTGTTTTCACGATCTTTCTGCGCATGAGCCGGTCGTTGGTATATAAAAAGTTTAATATTTATTGTTTTGCACGGTATTTTTATTTCCATAAATTAACTTTGCATAATGCGAGTTCAAAACGCATGTTTATTTTCACCCCTTAAAAATTTCGTCATTACTTGCTAGCGCCGAATCTCGAGAGGAATTTCTAGCAGTTCATAATAAATACCCCAGTTCAGTTAAATTGGTCCCGGTTTTGGGTAAATATCAAGGTCATGCAGAGAACCTGCAATCGCGTTTATAAACGGAAGAATAAGCCAGCCTTCATTAAGGATAACTTCTTGTCTCTTTTTATTATTTTCGGTGAACAAGCGCCGCGAATGTCAAGAACTAAATCCACCCGAAGCAGATACGAAGCATAGTTTCCATTAATCCCATTGTGCTTGGATGGTCTGGCGTCTAGCCTGTTTGTACATAGCTTGGAATCTAGGAACTCAGCCCTAATAAAACACATACACAAGTAGACAAATAGGACAAGCACACATGCAGGGGTTGTGGTCATCACGTGTTCTTTAGAGGCTGGGTTTCGCGATTCCAAGCCATGGATTCCAACCCATGCAATAAATGTGCCGAAAACGTTTAATGACGATATTTTTAGAGGCAGGGGGTGTTTAAATTTATTTTGAAGCTTTTAATGCCTGCACTAAGTTCGCTTAGAATATTCAGCATTGTGGTCTCTGAAATCAGTACCGGCCGAGGGTCTTACACCATCGTGGCCTGTGCATTCTAGTGCGCTGCCCAGCCGGTGCGTGTTCTCCTTGTTGTCATCGCCCGCTAGCCCCCGAGCACATGTGGTAGGCAAACTAGCTATTTGGAAGAAGCTGTTAAAGCCGTGGGTCTCTCCCTTCTAGCTCAGGGTACGTCGACGCCTAGTTGGATGGCTCACTCGGAAGGTGTGAACGGACGGATGGACAAGCAGACAGACATAGATAAAATGACAGACAGACAGACAGACAGACAGACAGACAGACAGGCAGATAGACAGACAGACAGACAGACAGACGGAAAGACAGGCAGACAGACAGACAATTCACGGTCTACCGATAAAATCCTCCAAAGCTTCACCCCACTCATCATCATTCAATGCGGGATATGGTGTCATTGTGGATATGCTGTCATAATGGCTAAGGTACTCGGCTGCTGGCCCACAGGTCGCGGGATCAAATCCCAGCTGTGGCAGCATTTTAGATGGAGGCGAAAATGCTGTAGGCTCAGGTGCTCAGATTTAGGTGCATGTAAAGAACTCCATGGGAGCAAAGTTTTATTGAGCCCTCTACTACGGCGTCTCTCATAATCATATGGTAGTTTTGGGACGTTAAACCCCACATAACAATCGACCAAGCTAAGTACGCGGTGTCATGGTAAGGCTGAGGTAATTACGTCACATCTTAAGAAGACTGCGCTAATCACGCCACGTAAAGCTAGAAGCGGGCTAACTAAAGCATCGTAGTTTAGCGAACTAAACTATGCTCATTAACGCGACGGTAATCCTGAGGATGCTAAGTCAAACCTTGCCAATCAGCCCACACTATAGTGAGATATACGGCTGATCAGAGTTTACGTTTATTAGCTCCTTACTGATCACGGCATTGCTAATTGTGCCCGAGATAAATACGTTTTAATTGAAGCATTATCAATAAAGTCTGCTCAGTGTAATGGTCATTTATGCTCAACCAATTGGTACAATAAAATTAAGACAGCCGATGTGGTCTTCACTTCGAAGCCGACCCCGCACATGAGTAGACGACCAACTTAAAAAGCTGCAAGAAGCTAGGTGACCCCAAGCTCCCCTATGGCTGCCGCCTTGCGCAATGAGTGTGTATGCTCACCAAATTATTTTATGTGCAAAGAAGCTCCCGCTTAGCGTTCCCCGCATCAAACGCTCGACAGCGAAACCGGTACTATCACAGTCACGAGTTTAACTCGCGCCTTTTCAGAATCGACGAGCTTGTATTCGACCTAACGCGTCAATCAGTTTGATTGACAGGCGCACGCGGCCGAGGTCGAATACACCCAACACGTTTGCTCTGTCCGAGAAGAAGTGCTCACGCCGGGTGGGGTGATTAATCGATCAGCTTTATCGCGCAGACTGTGCACGCAGGCACACAGAAGTGGCAGTGATACCACCACACGGTGCGGTGTCTCGCATTCAATTTCACCACGCTCACGGCGTATCTAATCACTGGCGCGTCGCCGTCATTATGCGAGTGCCCCTGGATATCACCTGTCCTTACATTTATCTGCAATACTTGATAGACGCGAAATGAACAGCACGAGTGTTCTGCGTGTGCACCCTTTCTGCCTTCGAGTGTAAAAAGTTTTATGCTGCAGCTGGAACAAAAGAACCTGTACGAAAGAGGACATGCGCCTACGAATATGCCTTTGGGTGGCGCATGTTGAGTTGGCAAAAAATAGCGTGGCAATCACGCTGATGTCGGTGCACTGATAAAATCTTGACTGAGTGATGGCGCTGACGTGTTCGCACGTGGTGTTTCTTTAATAACGGCTGTTAATGTCTCACATGCATTCCCGACGCCACGCGCATTCTTGTAGCCATTTTAGGGGTGAAGGTTCTTATGGCGCGGCTTGTGCGTCCCGATGTCTTTTGTAACGATGGATTGCGGCATTGTATATAATAAATACATGATGAAAAGATATGTGAAATAGTGGTACTTGAAGTGTTCACTAGATAGACGGACGGATGAATGAACATACCCGAGAGAGTGGTCTCTACGTGCTCGCTGGATGGCGGTGTTTGTATACAATGAATACAAGATGAAAATATGTGAGATGGCGGTACTTGGAGTGTTCACTAGATAGATAGATGGACGGATGGAAGGACATACCTGAGAGAGTGGTCCTTATAATGTCCGATGGGTGGCGGTACTTGTATTTGAAAAATACATGAAAAAAATTCACCTCGGATCTGCATGTCACATTACAAATGCCGTCAAAAACGATAGTCACTCGTTTGAAGAGAGTGAACAAAACATATATTCGATGTTGTGCACAAGACACTCGGTGAATTGTAGACACGAGCGCCATCTGGCTGTTATCTGCCAGATGGCGCTTGTGTCTAGCAATGCGTGCCATTCTAGGAGGCCATAAGGTGTAGAAAGCAAAGCGACGGGCAGGAGCCACCACCGTGTCGTTTTCGCAAAGCGTTGGTAACACTTGTCTTTTTGAGCACAGCGTGGCACTGTCAGCGCAGCGTGTTTAACGCTATGGTCCTTAGAATTACTTGTGGGTGCCTTTTCTAGTATGAAGGCACACATACAAACCATCGACGTGTTGTTATGGTTCCTCAGATATGCGCAATTATTGCTTTTTAATTGACATTCGCATTTGTGTGAAAGCTGCATCTCGAGCAATATATATGGGTGCTGCGGATGAGGTTGGCCGTTTGAGGTATCGTTAAGGGTGGAGATACAGACAAATGTACAGGCAGACACAAAAATGTACAGAGAGACAGACAGACTGACCGACAGACAGACGGACGGACAGACAGGCAGACCAAATGTTTTCTCTCCAAGGTCCCCAAGACTATCGTCTTTAAAAGATGTGTGATGGTGGTACTTGGAGTATTCACTAGATAGATGGGCGGACGCACAGACGTATAGACTAACAGACGGACTCACGGACGCAGGGGTGGACAGGCAGAGGGACGGCTGAACGAACATGTGCATAGACGGACGGATGGATGGACGGATGGACGGACGGACGGACAAACAGACAAACAAATGGACGGATGCATGGACGCATGGACGCACCGATAGTCACACGGATGGATGGACAGACAGACGGACGCATAGTCGGATGGAAGAAAGAACGATTGGACGCAAGAAAGCACAGACGGAATGACGAACGGTTCGCCTCACCAATCATCAGTCACTCCGTCCATATGCTGTTATATTTATCAACTCTGCTATCCCGCAATCCGCCCTGTCTTCATGCTGTGGCCGCCGCAGAGCAAGCTCGGAGAAAACTCGTCTGCCCGACAAGCTCGGGTGATCCTGGATAGCACCTTCGATGAGACACATAATATAGATAAGTTTCAAAGATGAGCCGCGGCAGTACAAATTAAGCGTATGCGCACTCGGAAGCGCGAGTGGGCGCTTTTGACGTCACGCCAATGGTAGTGTGGCCGTTTGGGCAATTGAAGCCTGTCCTGTCTCAAACAAGTTATGAGTGCTCTCGTTCATATTAGTAAAACCAGGAAGCTATGGTAATATGTATGCCGTGTGATGATTCACACACACAAAAAATGTGTGCAATAAAAATGGGGTACATCTGCTTGTCACCACTGGTGCTCTAAAAATGGAGAAGGTGGTCGCAAGCGCAAGACTATAGAACGGGAAAAGTCGATCGGGAAAATCCGACCAACCATGAAGGATCGGCCCGTTTGGCTTATCCCAGATAAACGGAGAAATTGATCAACCAAGGCAACAGCGGCTGCGAGGAGACCGAGAAGTCGGTGGAAGGCCTATGCCAACGATAACGTGGTCGTAATTTTGCTAATGGTACAAGCGTTTGGTATAGTGTGATCAGCTATTATAGAGGTCTGGAGGATTCACTCCAGGGCTGATGTGAGTGCTCCCCACACAGAGGCCAAGCCCCTCTGCACATGGACACAAGCGGAGGGGGTCCCTGATTTGCTCCGCCAGTACGTCACCTTGAAGCATCCTCTGTCACGATGCAAAACTTTGGGTCAGTAAGAATTTGTCTTCGATAATGACGATGATGTGTGGTATTTTATGGCACAAGGTCCATTCGATGGCAAAAGAGTCCCATTTCAGTAGACCTTAGATATCAACAATGACATGGTGCGTGGCTGTTTAGGGGCCTTAATATTACTCGCGCTTACGTGGCTAAAAACATAGAAGCATTTAAAATCATGACAGCGATATGAAGTGTGTGCAGTGCAAGTGAATGGCGAAAGGTGATAATCATAAAGCCATGGCGGGGATGTAGTCACCGCTGCCGTAACTTGAGTACAGAGGTCATGCTAGGGATCAGCCTTAAGTATGCAATGTACATCACTATGTACATCATTTAAATACCTAAACAGTGATTGAGGTGTAAAAGTCAGATCCCTATTGATGAGCATTCCAGGGTGTAGTGGGGACTACTGTCGGAAGCGTAGTAAAGAGTGCTTTTTTCTCAGACCATCTTACTCATCGCACTGTATGAGGATGTGGAGAACAGCAAGCGGTTCTCCACATCTCTCACACAATGGCAGATTGCCAACAGACAAAAAAATGGCAGCATATCCATGGAGTGAATGATGGCGAGTGGGGCGAAGCATTCGTCCGTCTATTCGTTCTTGCTTCCGTCCATCCATGCGTCCGTCTGAGTGACCGTCCATGCGTCCACCCGCCCGTCCGTGCGTGCGTCTGTTCATGCGTCCGTCCCTGTGGTTGTTCATGCATCCGCCCCTGCGTCCGTTCATGTGTCCATCTATGCATCTGTCTGTGTGTCTGTTCGTCCATCTATTGAACACTACACGTACCACCATCTCGCATCTTTTCATCATTTATTCCCCATATAGAAGCACCGCCATCCAGCGGACATTCTAAGGACTAAAGGCGAGGTGGCACACGCACACTTTCTCACGACTTGCGCTTCGGGTCTACTTCTCACCGTTAACCACCTCGACTTCATGGTATATACTACTCTGTATATACTACTCTGTTCACTGTATTCATGGCACTGCGGCCCAACGCTCACTTAGCCTTTCTAAAGCCAAGGAGGTTACGCCCAGCGATTATAACGTAGCGACCTTTTCCTGTCAGATAGGGCTCAATGTACATGCCAATGGCTGCTAATGTGAAATGAGAGAAAGGCGAATTCGGGTTTTACTTTCTTACGGCTCGCGCTTCGTACTTTTTCCCCACCTTAAACCACCACGAGTTCATGGTATATAGTAGTTCATTGTATTCATGGCGCTGCGGCTTAACACTCGCTAAACCTTTCTAAAATTAAAGAGGTTACACCCAGCGAGTATAACGTAGCAACCCTTTCTTGTCAGATAGTGCTCAATGTTAATTCCATTAGCTGCTATTGGGGATCGCAGCGTGCGCGTTAACTAAAAGCCTAATGCTCCTGTCTCTCATACCGCCTTAGCAGCCATTGGCATGTACATTAAGCACAGTCTTCTATTGTTCAACAACGCACAGAAGAAATCTCTCACCGGCACCACCTTGGCGGTCAAATTGTTACACTTGTTACACACTGCGATGGCTACAAGGGACGAATGGGTGCCGCTATAAGGAGCTTCGCCCCTAAAAGTGCGAATGTGTAGCGCGAGTATGTCCTATTTGTAGCCTTGTAAGTATGACTTGTGTGTAGCGGGATTTGGGTACTGTTGGCCTATTTTCAAGTCTAAGTTTTATAACGCTCAATTTGTTATCCGTTTCTTATCCCACAGGAGCTGCCAGCACGCCTTCAGCTCTCGTCGTAGGAAGAGTTTCATGTCAGCTGCCGGGACGGCCAGGGATGTATTGGCGGGTGCGTGGTCGTGCGGCGACCCAGCCCGCTGGTCCGCCAGTACGTTTCCAGACCTCGTGGTTCCCTAGCCCCCAGCACACCACAACCTGTCATTCAAGGGCGTATACTGTGCATAGAAGAGAGTGAATTGATGTCAGGACAAAATTCTCAAGTTTTTTCAGCGTTTGCAAAGCTGTCACGATACTCAGCGAATATGGGCATACAACCGCACGTTGCAGTTGTAATTCCTTACTATGCTTGTTGGCCACAGATATCGCATGGGCTTCTGCAGTGAAGATGCTTGTTTGCGGGTGCAGATTAACAGATTTTGAAAAGGATGGGCCAACAGCTGCATAGGACACACCAGTGGTAGACTATGACGCATCTGTAAAGAGTTCCTGGCAAGTGTATTTATGTGGAAGTTCGAAAAAGTGTGTGCGAATGTGTGCAGTAAGAGCGTGTAAAGTAACCTCAACGAAGGATACATCGCGCTCAAGAATCTGCCACTGGCACGGCGGTGGATATGCTGCGGGAGCCATTAGCCGGTGCTCTAGAAGTGACGCACCTGTTTCCTAAGCGAGGCTCCTTAAACAGAGCGAGTAGGGCTGTCTCAGTGAAGGACGGTTGTTGAAAAAGGCAGCATTAGACACATCAATATTTATGCTGTGAGCGGGATGTTCCCCATCACCATTAACCTTGAGATAGTATGTAAAAGACAGGTAACATCTCTGCAGATGGAGTGACCGTTCTTTGATTTCGCGTACAGACACGCTACGGGGCTAGTTTGAAAAGCACCCGTAGAGAGGTGAATGCCTAGATGGTGGACAAGGTCGAGACTTTTTATAGCTGATGGTGTCGCAGACTGATAGAATAAAGCACCGTAATCTAGGTGCGTGCACACGAGTCTTTTATATAAATTCATCACACATTTCCTGTCACTACCCCTCGTAGTGTGTGAGAACACTTTTAAAATATTCATGGTTTTTAGCACCCGTTCTTTTAATGCTTGACATAGAGTATAAAGGTTAGTTTTGTGTCTAATAATATTCCAAGAAACTAGTGCTCGGTTTTTACAGAACTGCGTTAATCATGCAGGTTAATGTCGGCGTTAGGATGGAGGCCCTCCTTTTGACAAAACAAGACGCAAGTGCTCTTTTGTGCGTTGAGTTTAAAACCATTCTCATCTGCCCATTAAAAGACCTTGTTCTAGCCTAATTGAACCTGACGTTCCCACACTGAGAGGTTACAGGACTTAACACTGAGCTGCGCATCGTCAACATATGTACAGTAAAACATATTTCACGGGATAACGAGGCGGAAGCAGTTCATTTTGGCTCTAAAAGTGTACAACTCAATAACCCTCTTTGCGGCACTCCTGTTTCTTAAACAAATGTACGACATAACCCAGTGCCCACTAGAATACTGAATGTCCAATTAGACAGGTAGCTTTCGATTATTCCCAACAATCTTCACCGCACAACTAGGTGTGACAGATCTCGGAGTATGCTAAAGTGCCACGAAGCATCATAGGCCTTCTCCATATTGAGAAAAACCGACAGAAAGAATTGCTTATAAATGAAATCATCACGAATTTGCGCCTCAATACGGATGAAGTGGCTAGTATTGGACTTAGCCTCTCAAAACCCGCACTATCATGGGTCAAGCAGGCTATTTGTTTCAAGAAAACGCATCAGCCGTCCGTTAACCATTTTTTCAAAAACCTTGATAAAACAACTTGTCAATGCTATGGGTCTGTATCTTGGCAACAACAATGGCAACACTACCAGATGACGCGAGTGCATCGTCTGATGCAGTCATTCCTATGCAGTTTAGATAGCTTCCTATATTGAGCTTCGTCACGAACCTCAAGAAGAAGCTCGCCACTCCCCATCTTGTCACTTTGTAACCCGGGCCTATTGCTTCATGAGGAATTTTCGACACAAAGAAAGGAAAAATCGCTCAGACTGTCTTCTTTTCGTTCTAGCTGTGGATAACATGGTATTTTGAGAATGTACACTTTGGTGTGTTAAGCAGGAAAGTTTTTTCGGTGCACCACATTTTCAGGGAGCAATCAAGAAGGATGGAGAGCTTTTTCCATAAAAATACTATAAAGTTCGGTGGCGATGGTGGCCGCCCACCACCAAGCCTAACATGAGGACGCACAAGGTTGAAAGCAAACACTTGGAGCTGACAGCCATTCACCGCTATAACCTGTTATAATTACCCTAGATTGGATAGCTACACAAAGTTAACTCTCGCCACCAGAAAATTTGGAAGTATACAGAAGAGAGAAGGTGACAGGATCGATTTAAACAGGAGAGAAGACGAAGATGTAGGGAAAAAGAGATAGGAAAAGGCGACTGCCGATTTCCACTAGGTGGGTCAGCCCAGGGGTGCCGTCTACGTGAAGGCGGAGCTAAAGGGGTGTGTTGCCTCTGCCGAAAGGCCTTAACGGCCCAATCACCAAGTGTCGGCTCAACCCCCAGGATCCCCTTTTCCCCGGACACGGTTCAGCCACGCACAGCTAGGCGTGGGAGAGGTCGAAGCCTCCATTAGCTCGGGTTCGTGCTGTCGCTAAACACTAAACGCCTGCTTGCACAGACGCCCGTGTGGAGAATTTGTATTGGGTGATATTTTGAGAGCTGCGAATACTTTATTTCAGTGGGAGTTTTTGTGGTTGGAGTTGTGCCATCCGTCTCGCGTCTGTGAATTTCTGTAGTGAAACTCGAGCATTTTAGCGCTGAGAATCAACCCAAAAAGAACTTGGCATCTCCTGGCTAAAGACGAGCAACAACCTAGAAGCAGCTCAGAAACAAGGTGCAATAGATATATAGTTTGGTAAAGCCTCGAAGCGGCTTAGGAATCGCCAAGTATTGCTGTTTTAAGCCTAGCTTGACTTTGTGAGAGTTTTCATAATATGGCTACGGAGCTATCTCTGGAAGGGTGAGCCAATATATGGAAAGAAGACGACATAGAGGACAGGTTTGCTTGCCCTGTGTGCTGCGCTCCGATTTTATCGACGTAAATGTACTGGCAAATAGTCACGTCTAGTCTCAGTTTTCGTGACATATTTCCACTTGTCAAGGATTGACATATTTCCACTTGTCAAGGATTGCTTTGTCCTTGACAAGTGGCTCGACGTGTATGAACGGATCAGCGCTAGATTTATGTGGAACCCGACACTAAAGCTTGCCAACGTGCTTTTTTACTTTAATGGCCCTCCGCGGGTGTGTTTCGAGACGCACGAAGCCGACATTACCAGCTGCGACACTTTCAAGGAGAAGATCCGTGACCTATTTGGGAACACCGCTGCACGACACATAACTGCGCGATATCCGTTCGCTACTCGGGCACAGACGTCTACCGAATCCTACGTCACGTATATTCATGACATCTACCCCTTTTCCCACCAGGTTGACGAACATATGCCCGAGCCTGAGAAGCTATCGAATGTGCTCAAAGGCATTGCCGATGATGCCTTCAACCTGCTTGTGTACACTAACATCACCACCATCGATGAAATCATCAAAGAGTGCCGGCGGTTTGAACATGCCAAGAGCCACCGTATCCTGCAGAGCTTCACACGACTGCCCAAAACGACCGCAACTTCATCGTGTGTAGCCGCTCGCTAACCACCCACCTATAACCACGTCACTCGAATTGTTCATCTGAAGCTTTAAGCTGCCTGTCCAGCTCCCATTCAATGGTCTGTTTTTACAACCCAAGCCACTGACCAATCACAGCCATCGGTAGGCTTAATTCAAGCTATGGTAAGGCAGGAGTTCGATAATCTTGGTCTTCCGTCAGCATGTCCCATGACTCACTCTGAAGTACGCCCGTGCCCCTCAGGTAACGCTCGCCGATCTCCTCCATCATTGCCCTTCCGGAACCCTACGGAATGGCGAGCCCCTGACGACTAGCCTATCTGCTTTTCCTGTCATCAACATGGACATAATTCTTGTTATTGCCCTCACCGCTTGTCCAACGCACCACGTCAGAGCTACCCTACTTATACGAGCCTGCCACTTCTGGACGTCCAGTCGCTACACCATCCAACGTTTACTCGCCGCCTCCTACGAGCCTTCCCCACTGACGCCCCTTCTTCCGGTCACCGCTACTCCCGCCCCCAGTCGCCGCTACGTCGCCAATCCCGCACTCCGCCACCTCGGCGCTTTTCTTCTCCCAGTTTCTGTGGACAATCGCAGCAGGAAAACTAGATGTTGCAGCTTATGGAGGTGAAGCTGCAATACCAAAGACTCCCGGAAACCCTCTACTGACGCTGCCCACACACCACAGTCTCATTGAAGTAAAAGTCGACAATGTATCTGATACTGCTCTTGTTGGCACAGGCGCCACCTATCTAATATGAGCGCACATCTTTGCCGCCGTTCGCAGATGATCATGGCGCCCTCTACGGCTCAAGCCATACGTGTTGCCGATGGTGGCGATGTACAAGTCATCGGAATGTGCACTGCTCGTGTCTCACATTGCTGGTCGTCACGCCGTAGTCCTTTTTGCCGTTCTAGACCGCTGCCCCTATGATCTCATACTAGGCCTTGATTTCCTCTCGGCACACACGGCTTAATTCACTGTTCTTCTCGAACGCTCCGCCTCGACCTTTCTCTGCTCTCTGATGCCTGTGAAAAGCCCGTCAGCCGCTTGGGTCCAACTATTTTTGTTCGCTTGCCGCCTCGAGCTGTGACATACGTCTGTCTGTCATCGATCTCTCCAGTTCCCGACGGAGACTACATTGTTACACCGATAACAGATGCGCGACTGACGCGCAGTGTTACAGTACCGCATACCATCGCCACCATAGTGAAAAACTGTGTGTGTCTTCCGCTCCTAAATTTCAGCCTAATTCCTCAAGTGTTGCCCTACCAGATGTCGCTTGCTCAACTCACTGCATAAGAGATGATGACGTAAAGGTTGTCGCTTTAACTTTTGCGAACCAAGCTGAAGTCCCACGATTACCCGGCTCTGCTGAAGCCATCTTTCGAAATATGATTTGACGATACCTTTTCTTTTATCAGGCCGATGCTCTCTGCCTTGTTTTGGCCTCCTACGGTAACATTTTTGATATATGTGAACGTCCCTTGGGCCATACTAGTATTGTCAAGCACCGAATTAACACTGGTGACTCTGCGCCTATCCACCATCGGCCTTATCGCGTATCCGCAGTAAAACAAGCAGTGATTCAGAAGGAAGTGGCGAACATGCTGGCGAAAGATATCATCAAATCATCGTCAAGCCATTGGGCCTCCCCAGTGGTCTTGGTAAAGAAGAAAGACGGCTCCTCGTGTTTCTGTATTATTTATCGCCACCTGAACAAAATAACCAAGAAAGACATGTATCCTTTTCCACAGATTCACGACGCACTTGCCTGTCTTCATGGCGCCACCTTGTTTTCATTTTTCGACCTCCAATCTGGCTGCTGGCAAATTGCTGTAGGCGAAATGGATCGTGAAAAAACTCCATTCGTTACCCTCGATGGCCTTTACCAATTCAAGTACATGCCGTTTGGTCTCTGCGACGCCCCAGCAACCTTCGAGAGAATAATGCACCCGCTGCTTCAAGGATATGAATGGGCGACGTATTTGTGTTACATAGAAGACGTGATAATTTTCTCATCCACCTTCGCAACATATCTTGAATGCATTTCGACCATTCTATCGATATTCCGACATGCCGGCCTCCAGCTGAACTCCTCGAAGTGCCACTTTGGTCTTCGTCAAATTACTGTGTTGGGCCACCTTGTTGATGCTTCCGGTGTACAACCAGACCCGGCCAAAGCACGCGCCCCTACTGAAAAAAAAACCCATATAATTTCATACAGGATCCGTATGCTTCAATACAGGGGTTACAGGGGTTAATACAGGAGCTGTGGGAGGACCAAATGGGGTATATAGGGCTTATACAGGACCCTCGTGGTGCTATGTAGGAGCTGAATGGGACGTATATAGGGGTATGTATGAGCTATGTAGGAGCTGAATGGGACCTGGGAAGAACATATGGGGGTATGTAGGAGCTATGGGAATGCTATGTAGGTCGCATCTAGCACAATATAGGAGCTAATGGGGCTGAATGAAGACCATCTATAGGACTTGCATAGGGCTCAATGTCACCCTTAAGAATGAATGTAGAACATGAATAGAACTTATTAGACTGAATATCTAGGCAAGTATAACTTTTTCTGGTATTGAAGTACCCAAATTTTCTTCAGCTCTATTAGTTAGCTGTACACATGCAACCCCAAGAAATAACCAATTTTAATTAGTTAATATTATGAGATGCAAATATATGCTACAGCAAATTAGATAAGTATATCATATAATTATCAAAGTAATTTCATTTGTGATCACCTTAGTTGTATGCATACTTACATTTGCACAATTTATGTTATGATATTTATGCAAAAGATCAATCAAATGTATTTGTGCAATGAATAATCCTTTCATTAAACTGGTAAATAGTAAATACATTTCTATTATATACACAATACACAAAAAATATAACAGACAATTCAACCTGAATTAGATTCCGGAGAGATACGTACACCTAGTCTTACTCACATGCTCTGGCATTGCCTCAAGGCACAAGGAGCCAGGATTACCAAGGAAAAGTGCGAATGATCTCTATGCACCTCGAATCTTGAGGCACAGCTCTGAGCTATCTATAAGAGGGCATGACACGGTCGAGGGGCAAGGCCTCTCACTTCTGACGTAGCAGCTGCCCTCTGTGCTCTAAACACTGAAAGACCTCAATAATGCCATTCATCCATCTATACTTCCCCTCAATAAAAAAGCACATAAAATTTTATTATAAAAAGTTAAAAAAAGGTTTTGCAGTACTAGGTTGTTGAAACAAAACTACGTCAAATTTTCAGTTTAAGTTTCCACGCATTGCTTGAAATGGTCAATCGGAGAGCTTCGTTGGCTTGGCACAAGCTTGCTCATTTAAGAACCGTACTCGGCTGTGTTTATTTGCCTGAATATGAATAAGAGCAAAAAACTTTTGTTTCATGTGCTTTCACCTGAACCTTTGAAAACAGCTTGTTGTACGTACGTATGCATGTATGCACCGGTGAACCATGTATTTCCACCGGCACTTATGTATTAAAACAAAATTGGTTCAAATATTCAGTTCAAGTTTCGATGCATTTCTTTAAATAGTTCAATGGTGTTTGAGTGACACAAGCTTGCTTGCTCCTGAAATGTACTTGGTTGTGCTTAAAAGCTGAATACAAGCAAATAGTTCTAGAGATTGTGTTTTGTGTGCTTCTATCTTAACCTTTGAAAACATGAAGAGCCTAAAAATGCCAAATCTCTTAACTCAATTAGTTTTATGTATATTTTTTTCTGAAATAACTCACGCAAGACATGTATAACATTCCTTGGAAGTTAGAAGGGCCTAAAAAGGACCATAAGTTTTTTAGCTCAATTACTTTTTGGTCCTTTTACATGAAGTAAACAATTTTTATTTTGTATATATCTTGACAATAAAGTATATCCCAAAGTATATAAGATATATTCCCAAAACCTTTTAGTTACATTTGTGATTAGCTTACTTGCCCACATGTCCAAGTCCATTTACATAACTTGTGCTGTCTATACAAGCCAATTCATACAAATGTTGTAAATGTGCTACTGACTGATGTTCCTTAATCCTAACGAAAAAGAGTGAATTATGCAACTATATCGGGCTAAATGTTGACATAGTTTAGAATACATGTGGAGGGACTCTGGATAGGTAAAAAAGCCTACAGCCTGCTCTTGCTTGGTATATATTTTAGTGTTGTGTCAGAGTGAAACCTATGTATGTCTGTGCCATTTATCATATTTTATGTCTCATTCATATGGCATGTGAAAAGGTTTAAAAATTTGAGCACATTGTAATGAAGTTTTCAGTCCTCGTAGCAAATTGCTTTCCACACAAAAAGATGAAAAACATGTTTCTTTATTTTTACATATGAACTGGTCAATTCTGTACGAGTCAGATTCAGAGGACATGCTTCTACTCTAGTACAGTTAATACATAAAATCTCGAAATTAATACAATGCAAGGCAAGAAAATATTAAGATAGCTTTGTACTATTGGTGCAACATACTCCCCACTCAGTACAACTAGTACATAAAACCTCAAAAATAAACATTGACACTCAGTACAGCTACTACAGGAAACCTCCAAAAACAAACATTGCCACAATGAAAGGCTAGAAAAAATAGCTGCGGCTATTGAGGTTTTCTGCAGCTTACTACAAAATGATGCATGGCTTCAATTACATACAGGCATATATCCACATTCCACAGCAATGGAATGCAGAGCCATCATGTAATTTATTTATTTGTTCATACACACAACACTGCCAAGACAATAGTTGCAGTTACAATGCTGTAATATACAAAAGCACAAATAAAAGGCCATCAAAATGATTACCTTAATAGAAGATTTTAAAATTCAACAAAAAAATGAAAGTCAGCTGTTTACAAATCATTGGTTTGCCCGATACTGAAATACATTTCAACTGTTCAGCCACCTCACAGTATGACACAATTGCATAAATACCATGAAATAAGTTCATAAAAAAGCAATAAGAGTCATTTCCACTTGTTACATTCACATTTTTTCAGCTCCATTGCATGCTTATGTTTTATTATTGCAGACATTGAAATGTGGGTGCTTACAACAACGAATCGTTATGCTGTGCAGGATCATTCACACTTATAATCACATTCAGGAACCTCTCTCTTTCATATATTCCAGTGTATGTACAACCTGACATTCCATATGAACTGTTCCTTACCGGTGACACTTGAACTGCTTTAAAAAATTTTGTTCTACTGATAGTTGAAATCTCGAACTACTCTACATACTGCTTTTCCAAAAGTTTGTTGAGCAAATTACAGAACTACATCACCTGTTAATTTGTTTCGTATTGCCATATTCTTTTCTCAAGTTTTGTTATTTCACTACTTTACTGCCAGTGATTCTCAGCACAAACAGCACCTGCGATGTTCAAGAAGCTTCAAGACTGCAGTAGATCACTTTGTCAAGATTACGCCCACTTCTGGAACATTGCAGAATATTCTGGAACCTAAGTAACTGCTAACGAGAATGCTAGAATAGTCGATGGCAAATGTATAAACACCGATGCACCTCACCACTTGCCAGTTAATCAACGGCCAACTTTCTGTTTACTGCTATCAGAGCCAGTGGGAATCGTTGTAATCTGACCTTCAGTTTATGGGCCACAAGTTCAGCCGAATAAACAGTTTCATCTCGCAATCACAGCCTGCTCCCATTGTCCCCGTCACGCCCCCGTGACATCTGGTGAAGGTGCTGCTTCTTTCATGTGCTAGACTCCCCCGTCAAGCCGTGAACCCATTCCACGTCGCGGTGAAGACACCCACGCTGGCCACAAGCAGCGAAGAAGCCACAGGCAGCAATGTTTACCACCAGAGTACGAACCTCTACAAAACAAGGCTCAAAAGACCATAATGGCCGTAGTGCGAGAAGAACTTCGCTGAATGTTTCTGTCATGCCAGCCACAAGTTTCATCGATCGCAGACATTGTCAGACAGAAAATCCGGCTCTCAATAAATATCGCTGAGACATCGCAACCGCAACCCCAAGCCACGAGCTATGCTGCTGCTGCCCGACACTACACTCCACCTCTCTTGGTTCAGAAACTCTTGTTCAGAAAGAAAACTGCCTCCTTGAAAGGCAAACAAAATATTCTGTATTTTTAAAAAGTACACTTTACAAAAAAAAATAATTACATATTTGAAGTAAGCACACAAATATACATAAACTGACCAAGTTTCATGAACATTGATCAAGAAATCAAAAAAATTTTTGAGTTTGAAATGTTATACAGATGTTCGTTTACTGAAAGTTCACTGCAGCTTGCACGTGCCAGCTAGGCACGACTAACTTTTGCTCAGCCATCCGGAACTTCCTACAAGCATGGGTGGACAAATCTATCTTAGATTACTTTCAGGACCTTTCGCAAGACCACGAAGTGACTACTGTGTTTGGAGCAACACACTCACTTTTACGCCAGGCCATATGAAACGCCTCAATGTACGATGTTGTTCGAGCTGCTGTTCAACGTTTTTGGCCACAACATGCTCATATAGAGACAAATAAAAGTAATCTATGAGTTCACATACTACCATTCATGACAACAACGAACCTGCCATATCAAAAGCAGCTCATTCAGTTACTTGTGTGGTTCGCAGCAATGTGTACCTGCCTTAACTGGATATGTTTCTCATCTGCCACAGAGGTTTGGTAGTTATGATGCTCGACTGCAGACCAAGAGGTCACGGGATCATATGCTGCCCATGGCGGCTGCATTTTGATAAAGGCAAAAACTACTGAACCACTTGCTTGGATTAAGGTGCACATTGAAGTACACCGAAGAGTCAAAACTTTTAAAGCCTTCCATTACAGCATCCCTCATAATCATATCGTGGTTTTGAAATGTATTTCTTTACCACTTCTGTGTCTGCCTGTGAAATTAATGTAACCTTAGTCACGTTCCACCATGTTAGGAACTGCACAAATGTAGTCTTCTTTGTCATTCAAAGAGACCAGAACACAAGCTTTGCCAATGTCGTTCATAGTTAGAGGGAGGAGCGAATACACTAAAGAAAAAAAAACAGTCGGAAATGTGTGGCGGGAGTCCTGCAACGTTGTTGCCAGCAACTATCCTTGTGCAAAGATGGACAGTCCCACCATTTAAAGCACAAGTTGGATCTGTCACCTCAAATATTCTTTTAATAGAATAAAAGCCTCCAGTTTTGCTCTCGAACACAGAGCTGTTTTTCTTTCCAGCTTTGTACGATTCACTGTGAAAGATTGTGCCCAAAATAGAAAATCTGAAATGTTCTTGAACGATTGGAACTTGTCCACACCATGTCTGCAAGCAAGAAGACTCCTGATGACTGAGAGAAGGAACTTGTTTCGGTGTTCCAAACAACCATGCAGCTCCAATGTGCCGTGCATGCTCAGTGATTGGGTTACCGAGCATGTTACTACAAAAACTGAGCACTTTTGATGGCAATGGAAGCCCTGCAAGCAATAACTGGAGCTCTTGTTTCATCACTACTCTTTCCAGCACCTGCGCAGGCACAGCGTTTGCAGCACTAACAAGTTTTTAAAGGTAACCATTACTGTTTTCGATTGCGAAAGTAGAATGGGCCCACAAAGGACCAAACTGTCTCGCAGCATCAGCCAGGTGGAGAAGCTGATGCACATCAAAGCTCATACATCGCTGTCCATAGAGCCCGGCTGCCTGGGATACAAAGGATGTCAGAAGCCGTCCTGAAAAATGCAATAAACAACTATTTCCTCAACGATGCTATAGAATATTACAACACCTTTTTAATGCAGCCTCTCTTGTTTCAAAGAAGTAACTTTTGCTGCGCATAAGCTACCGGTGAAGAGATGAACATAATAAAAAAGCTGTATTTAAATACTTTCAAAAGTGGAATGGCCTAAAATAAACATTACAAAGCAAGCGTTTTGTTGAAATCTATAAATATCGAAAAAATGCCAAAGTTCGCCTTTAAGCGTCATCACGCACTGGTGACAAGAATTTCAAAATATTGTGTAGAGCATCACAGGTGTACACAGGAGTTATCTTTCAGTAGAGGAGGGGGGTGAAAGTTCATAGCAGCATCCCCTTCCAAATACATCAATTTACGGGGCTGCCTTTGTGCACCCCCCCCCAGTCACAGAACCCCTTCCTCTCTATTACATCAATGTTAGGGCTGGCTTTGCACCCCCCCTTATGCACACAAGAGCATTGCGATTATTAGCCAATACATGCCTCACGTCGATATGCCTTACGTATATGTCTACATAAACACATGCGAACCTGTGCGTACTACATCAGGCCGAGCCTCTGACATGGTGGCTATTCACCCAGTTTAAATTATAGTATGCTAGTATGGGGCACTACAAATGAGAAGAATTTAAATAAACTAGAAATCTCACAGAAGAAAGTTCTCCGCCTATTCAATGATTATTATGGCAACGCAAGGGAGATTCCTAGCGGTCCATTATTCATAAAACATGGTATACTCAAAGCAAGACAGGTGTATGAATATAAGCTATTACTTTACATTTATAAAAATAAACTCCACACTACTACGGCACCGGAAGGCGCACTCAAATACTCGCTCCGTAGGCAACCATTTCGCGTTCCTGCTACTAGGACTGGATATGGCAAAGCCCTGATTGCATACCACGCCCCACAGCTTATAAATCATTTAGGTGAACAATTAAATTTTAACCTCTCATTACCACAATTTAAATAGCAGATAAAACATCTCCTCATTAATTGAGTATATTAAACAACATGTTTTAAATAAACTTCTGGCTAGGTTACACATATGCTCTCACCGTTGGGTACAAAACGCGTGTATATACAGTAGTATGTACGTACATATGGGCACATGTATGTATTATTATGCGAGTGTATTATATCAATATATCAATACGTATGTGTTTGCTTTTTAATATGTAATGAAAAGAGCCTCGATGTCTGATTCTGTGTCTATGCAGCCTATTTTTTGTACTTATATACCACCTATTTTTGCTTTTATGCCATTTCTGTGTTTTTATTATTATTATGCTCCTTGTATTGTGATAATTATTATTCAATGTAGCACTGTTTACTGAATTTTTTTCGCGTAGCGAAGCCACGTCAGGCCGAATGGCCTTTAGCTTCACTTCGTTTTTCTGTATTCTCTCCAGAAAGAAAATCTGTTAATTTCATTTCATTTCAAATCTCGACACAGAGGGCAACTTGCGACTGACCCTATCGCCACATCGTCTTCTCAGCTTTCGCTCTCCCTCTCCCCCAGTGGTGGTCAAGTGCTGTTGATGCTTTTCTTTTGCTTCACCAGCAGCTACTCCTCAGTGTCGAACCGCAGTCAGAGGGGCGCGTTCTGAGCTCGTTCACAAGGCCGCAAAATAGGCCATTTTCCTGGACCTGGGGACCATAAACTAACCTTTTTATGCTTCTGAAAATTTCGTTCGTAACAAGCACACAGCTGAAATGCAACTCACGGAGTCCCGGCCACTGCAAGTAGACGGTGTTTCAAGCAGCGCGTCAGCACTAACATATGCCAGGTGAGATTGAGAGGAGCAATAGAGGGGTGCTCATCGAAAAGGTAAAGCAGCTTTAGGAGAGTATACCATGAAGGGAAATGTAGAAGAGAACGAAAGGAATGATCGTCACGGTTTCGATAATCAAACGCGTCTAACTCCACGATTACAGCACCGTTTCGGAAAATTCTCACAGCTCCGTGTTTGTCATACACTCGTTCACAATTCCCCATCAAAATTGAATTTCAACCTCTCGGTGGTTTACGGGCCCTCTAAAGGAAGGGGTCTGCGACGCTTTTTCTTCTGAATTCTGCAGCACTTAAGTTTGTGTAGTGCTGAATACTGATGAACACAAAAAGAATTATCGAATTTGGAACACGGTAAAGAACGTTATTAGCCTTCAAAGTTCAAAACCTCAGCAGACAACAAAAAAAAACAATCCCTTTCCCATTAACTCTGAGTCTCCCACTAACATCAAAGGCCCTTTCAAATCACCTCTTATAGAGACAGTCTTCTTGAGAACTTGATTATTCTTTCAATGGCACGATTGTTTTTTACTGTGAACTGAAGACAGTTTTGTAAAATGCAAGTGATTGTGCTTTCAGTTGTCAACGTGTTCTTACCTGCACGATCAATGTGGTCAGATGACAGCTCTTGCAAAAGCAAGAGAAAAATTGCCTCAGACAGAAGGGCGAAGTGGCGGAAATATCTTGGCAGTAGCACAGGGTAGCAGCATGGTAAACAGTAAAATAGCAGCCAGTTTCGCCACTCGTGCGCCTTCCAATAGCACCTCTCTCGTAGCGTGCGAGGCAGCCGGGTGAAATGATGTGGAGGACGAATGTTCAGCAGACGTTTGTTGATCACCCTCAATGTGCTCGGACGTCCTGTAGGGGGGCAGCAAACAGTTCTAGACAACTACTAGTAAGAAATTCTCCATATGATTTAATGGTCCCCTGAAGCATTTCAAAGGAAGCTTTTTATGCAACACTAAAAACATCATTACATGGCAACTTCATGCATTCATGTTACTGCTGCGGACAGTGACATAGTGGACGCGGTGTTGTTTGCTGACCCAATAGACATGAGTTTGATCCCATGCATAGCAGTACCATTTTGACAAAGGCGAAGTGCTAGAAGTGCAAGTGCTGCATGATATCAGGGCATGCTTAAAGAAGCACTGACATCAAATTTCAAGATCAAGATATGCCCATGATTTGATCGCTTGGTATGAGTGGGCCTTTTTGGCCAAATTTGAATGGCATGGAATGAAAGGAAGTTCTTTTAATTCGATGTCAAACAGCGTAGAGAAGCTAAGGAGAGAAAACTGGAAATATACTGCCCTGCGACATCAACACAAAAGCTGCGTGTTCGGCGTGATACATTCCACAAATACCACCCTGCGTGACGATACGCTAGTAACAATGACGTCGACGATCTGAGTGTGTTTGGAGCCGACTCCCAGCCATGCTCTCACTATTGACTCTCCTTGCTGTGTTGAAGCGTGCGTGCATTTCATAGTGTTGCACCGACTGATTTGGCATGTGTTCCGCAGCATGAGTACTATCATTCTATGTGAGAATACGTGCCAGAATGTCTAGAAACTGCTGCGCAGTGACAACCGGCACGTCGAGGCGTGGAAAAAGAAGAAATAGCGTGGCGTTTCATGCCTTTCCAGGCCACGAACCTCAACATAGCCAGTGAGTTGATGCGCTGATGGACAGAGAGACTAGACGCCTAAGAATAGCCACATTTGCTCGCTTCACTTTGCGCCGAGCTGCTCCAGGGTAAATTTTGTGTTGGTGAATAAGGTGGGTTTCACTGGCAGTATGAGGCTCCTTGTGAGGGCCGGGGCTAAAGGAAGAGGGGAAGAACGAGTTGGCATTGCTTAAGCTAGCCGGCCAAAAATGCATGGAGAGGCTTTAGTCTACATAATCAGAGACACAGCTGGACTGACTGCACGCACTCCTAGCAGACGAAACGCCAGTGTGCGTGGACGTCACCATTTTTTGTGAAAGCAACATCAGCTATGCAGCGGCCTAGGTGTGGCCGCGAGGGTAGCGCCGACAGGCACTACAATTTGACGGCTTTCGACTCATTTTGAACCTCAATCGATAGCAGATATATAAATCAATATTACAGATATTCATTCGTACCTCAGATGCGTTTTAGGTCGCGAATAGCTACTAAAGGGACGATAGCTACTCGTTGACGCGGAAATCTGGACATGAGTAAACTTGATGTCAGTGCTCCTTTAAGAGCTCCAGGTAGTAAAAATTTCCAGAAACCTCAACTAGGCTTGATAATCATATGGTGTGCTTGATAACCATATGGTGATTCTGGCATGTGAAATCCCCAAAACAACATTCCTGTTACAGCTAGACAATACGCTAGGTGGCATTAGTATTCTTGTTTGAGAAAACAATGTGCTGTTTACATTTGAACACTAGAAGGGGCACTTTAAAAAAAGCCTTGGCTGGTTTCGTGGACCTAGATTGATTTATCCATAGACTACGTGCTATTGTTCACTACAGTATTTTCTACATTGGTCAAATGCCAGGCTTTTCTGATACCAATTTTCATCATTTTTCAGAAGAAGCTTTCGAGAAAAAAAGTATCGCCCGTTCAAGCAAGCAAACCTTCAAATAGGGGAAGATGCCAAAGTGTACATGAGACGGCATCATACAAACACATGTATGTCAAAAATTTGGCAGCAATACAAAAGTGGGCTATATGCACTGTTCTAAAATATTTATCCGTAATACTTCAACCATGAGGTGTATGGTGCACTCACCCATGTAGTATGGCTCATTGCTGTTTGACGAGTAGAACCAATACTCAGCAAACTGCCTTGTTACGCCCAGCAGAACACTATGCATATACTCCCCTGTATAGCCCCACACAAGGTCGAAGTGTGGGAGTTTCACCAGTGGTGACACCCCTTTCAAGCCATTGACTGGGGTCTTTAGTCTAGATGCCAGGGTCATGTCTCTTCGGATGCCTGCTGATGTCCTCTTCACATCAGGTTCTGCATTCAAGTATATTAGGCGCCCTGCAATGAAATAAAGCAGAAACAAGATAAGTATTTCACTTAGTAAATGCTATAGAGATTCCTTAAGGGCACAAGCACCACCAAACAGGCACACAAGCTACTTGTTCTTGGGAAAGATGGTACGCCCCAACAACTGCCATGACAAGCACACTGCCTTCACCCGTTTACCTTTGAACCTGTACCGTGCCAGCACTTTTGAAATCAAGCAAATTTTGCAAGGCGCAGCATATTGCAGTGTATTCAGTCGTGAATTTCTGTGTTCACCTTCGATAGTGTCTGTGATTTCCGCTGTCAAGTGTTTATGTGTGCCACTGTTGAACCAGCTGAGTGGTTCTGAAGTATCGTTTTTCTTTTTTTTCACCCGTTTGCTATATGGCATGGATTAAAACAAAAAGATTCAAGTTGATTGATATGTGTTGTTTAATGTCCCGAAACCACCAAATGATTATGAGAGACACCATAGTGAAAGGCTCCGGAAATTTCGACCACCTGTGGTTCTTTAACGTGCGCCCCAATTTGAGCACACGGGCCTACAACATTTCAGCCTCCATCGGAAATGCAGCTGCCACAGCCGGGATAAAAAAAAGGAGGATTCAAGTCAGCTTCCTAGATAACGTCCAGGATCAGTCAATGAAATTCACGGATGCATTTGGAATACATGTTCATGAACACTCAATAAGCAAAGGCGAGGTTCTGTTGAGATTGTGAGAGGGTACAGTTTCAATTTATTAAAATGAGATACCTAATCTAGACAGTTGGCTTTCATCCCCCACTAGAAGCAACAAATGATGACCATCTACCACCCTTTGTTCGTCTTAACAGCAGGTGTTGGATTTTACAGATGCCGATGGTGTTGTGAAGTGTTTGTGCAAAGGTGACCATAATACCGTAGATATATGTACTGACATAAGCAATATGAGATGCAACAATAATATTACTGTTTAAATGCAGTTGGTGAGTGCAAAATTGTGCATGAAATTGACTGCTCTATAGAGAGAAACGATATCTTTAGCAACGTAAGAGTGTCACGGGTTCGATCTCAACTGCAGTGGTTGCATTTCTATGGATGCAAAATGGTAGGGGCCTGTGTGTTCCCAGTGCAGGTTAGAGGAACATAAAATGGTTGAAATTTCCACAGCCCTCCATCACGGCATCCCTCATTTTCATATGGTTTTTAGGATGTTAAATACTACATGTACTTATATTTACTGTTAATATTATTGCGCTTACGTCACTTTCACCTCTGTACAAGCTAGAGGGTGGAGCATCGGACCTGTGCACGACCCGGGAAATTTTATTTTGTTGTGGCAGAAAACAAAAAAATGACCATTTCAAAAATGTGACTTTACTACCTTCCCTCCTTCCAAGAAATTTCTGGCTATGCCTCTGTCGTTGACTAAGCATCAATTTGGTATTTCAACTCATATTGCTCACAATGCCTTTTGACAATATCGGCACAATGAGCACATACTGCTCAAATGCCATATTCGACATACATTCTTTCGGTAGTACCTACACTGACTGAATTATTGTTTTTCAAATTTTTGCGCACAGAGAAGACATGTAGGTGCATTTGTAAGAATATTCACTAAATGGC